>CP139504.1:185376831-185976831 GCA_021014915.2 Artemisia tridentata subsp. tridentata | reverse complement strand
AACTACCCTTTCATTTTCAAAAGAAAACAATTCCCGGTTAAAGTATGCTATGCGATGACAATTAACAAAAGTCAGGGGCAGTCTCTAAACAAAATTGGCATCTACCTTCCGCAACCAATCTTTGGTCATGGATAACTATATGTTGCCTTATCACGAGCAACGTCACCACATGGGTTAAAAATTCTTATGAAAAAAGACCCTGACCACCCTCCAAATACAACAAAAAATATAGTGTATATAGATTTTTTTTTTAAAAAATCTCAAATCGAGGTCCATAATATTTTATTGCATACAAAATTTTCATTTTACAGTTTCATAACATAGAAATAATTATCATTAACCATGCGTTTTTGTTAACCTAAACAGCTTTTCTTAACCTACATTTCATACATGTGCAGGATGGCAGCAACTAATATTAGAGATCTAAAACCAACAGATAGGAACAAGATTCTAGAAGCAAAAGTATACCAAGCATGGATACATCGGGATCCATCAGACACAACAGAAAAAGGTTTTCGTGCAATTCTATTAAACAAATAGGTATCTTATACATGGCATAAAAACTAAACTAAAAAAAAAAGATATATACAAATAATTATTAACTAACAATTTTATACAAACAGGGAGATGCAATACAATCAAATATGGATGCAAGTGAAATTAGTCACTTTACCCCAATTGTTGTGCCTAGAAAAACATACTGCATATCAGGATTCACATGTATTCCAACAGAGAATTGGCAGCAGACTCTACAAAACAAAACATCACTGTCATTCACCAGATTTACAAAGTTCGATGATATAGAGGATACTAGATTTCCAAATCATTACTTCGATTTCATCTCTTATAACCAACTACTAGCTAGAGTAATAGATCCAAACAACAAAACAAAAATGGCTCATCCGGTTCTCATAGGTAACAATAACCACACTCAAATATACACTTATATATGCATCAAATTTATTAAAAAAAATTCATTTCCTTAATTTAACAGACTATATAGGATGCTACATGCGATCTACTGAAACAGAAAAAATTGGAAACCCAAATAGTAACTAGGTCATGCATCGCAAAATTGAGATCCAAAACTTAAAGTAAGTATCGTAAAGTAAGTTATCATACCTTTTATAGAGTCACAAACCAAACAGCAACATAATCCTTTTCATTTTTTCCTTAAAACAGCCGCAACTCGGTTGAGTTAACACTCTGGGGCAACCTTGCCGAGGCATTTAACAAGGATGCTATTGATGCAATGGAAAAACCTGTGATAATAGTTGTTAGCTCCTGCAGAGTTACACGATTTCGGAACCGATTGCAACTTTCGGCAACCTCAGCCACATACTACTACATAGATCCAAACATCCCAGAACTAGAGCAATATAAATCAGAGTAAGATGTGCATTATACTTTTTTGTAAAATATAATTTATGTACTACCTTATATATTAACAGAAATCTATATGTTTAACAGGTACATAGCTGTATTCAACCTCATCCCACCATTACAAGTTATTAGGCAACCATTGAAAGACAAAGAACAAGAAAAATTCCGAAACAGGTTTCCTCTTGCAATTCTCATGCAACAACCTCCCCATACTTATGCAGTAAGTTCTAATAAAATCCACCATATAGTTTTCTTCTTTTAAAAAACTCAATCTTAAAATACTGCAATAAAACACAGGGAGTTCGATTTACCTGTCAAGCAACCATAACAAGTCTCAACACATCACGAGAATGGTACTATAAATCTTGCACCAACTGTTCGATAAAAGTTGAGAAAAATGGAAACACATATGAATGCAGGATCCATGGCCCAGTCCTGGCTCCAACAAACAGGTAACAATTTAGTAAGCAAAAAAGTTAAAACATTGCACTGAACTAAAACAAACAATTTATATACACAGATATTGTTTCAAAGCATGCATCACAGACAACACACACACAGCGATGATGACATTCTTCACACCCAAAGCAAACGAAATTGTTGGCACTGACTGCGACTCATTTGTTGCATCACTAGAAAACCCAGACCCCAACCAATTCCCAGAACAAATAAAAGCAATTGTCGGAAATTCACACATTTTCCAGTTTCACTATAACACATCTACCATACAAGGACCAACAAATTTTATTTTCAATGAAATCTTAGACAAACCCGAGGCACCAAAACAGCTGAAAGCAAAAGCATCAGGTAAAAACAGAAATAAAAACAATATAATGTATAATCCATTTACGAAACATATCATCTCTAAACATTTTCTTATTTCTTTGTACCAGGATCAACATCAGAAGGACAGCAATATGAAGCAATTTGAATATACACAAAACAACGAACCACCATCGGCTTCTATTGCTGAAACAGTCACACCAACTTAACCAAACATTATAGAAGTAGCAAAAAAGACACAAACACAACAACACCATTCAGAAGGTAATACTCTTTTAGGAATTTCCATACACTTTCATAAAATTTTGGATACAGTAAAAGGAATTTTTTTTTACATAATACACCCTTATCAGTCAACAAAATAATAACAACTCATTAATTTTTTTTATTAGATCCTAATTTTAATTTTCCATTACTATTGCAGAAATGGCAACACCACCATCTGCATACACAGGTATGCAAACCAGATCCAAAACAGAAGCAACCTCCGAAAACACTCGCAAAACAACCAAACGACCGCTGTTTGCAGAGGAATCATCAGACACCAAAAAGAAGAAAACTTAATATGTACGACATAAGGATGACTCATATTTTTGAAGACTGCTACAGCCTACTTAAAAATAGTTTAAAAACAACCACCTATGTAAACACCTATCAATACTGCTAATGGTCTTATTCAATAACCTATGTAAATATCTACAAGTACTAGCACCGATAATGGCCACCTACTTTTCGCAGCAAACAGATGTATAGCGCTCTCTTTTGTATAGCAGTTGCAATCTATATTTCGTGGCCCATTTTGCTAACAAAATTCTCTTATTGTTGTTTCCCTTCCAATTTATACCAATTTATAAATGCCCATGATACACTGACCAAAACTAAGCTACACATAAACACATCCACAGTAAAATGACAAACCATGAAAATTAACAGGCAACCAGATTGAAACAAAGTTACGCAGTTTTGCAAGCATTTAGACATAACACTTCTCGATTTTTTTTTATTATTTTTTTATTTTTTATTTTTTTTCAAGAAACGACAGTTACGCTAGCAATACCAATATTTTATATAAAGAATTTACCTACTTTTAATTTAACAATATCTACCATCGCCATTTGATATATAACAAAACAACATTACACAATATAAAATCACACAGGCAACAAAATGACATAAAAACTTATAATTTCATTAACATTTACATAACCATTCTACAAACCCCAACTACACTGGAACTTTCATACAACCAAAATACATACCATATATTGATTCCAAAGTCCCAGTACACCTACATGCAAACCTAACCTTTATCCCAACTACACTGCAACTTTCATACAGTCAAAATACATAACATATACTAACTACAAAGTCCCAGTACACCCACATACAAACCTATTTTTTTTCCAGACAAGGCAACACAAAAAACTGCTACACTTCAACAACCTTACCCATAGAAGACATTCACAGACAACCAAACCTATTTGTATTTCCTAATTTTCTTAATAATCCTGGATTTCTCACCAACATGTAAAGCAGCAGCATGACCCATGTGAATCAAACGCCCAATTTCAGCAATATCCTCTTGCTCCGCATCCCTCAAATCTGCAAGACACTCATCCAGAATAGGGTCCCTCATAAACTTCTTCAGCTCAAGAATTATTCCATGCCTATGTTCAACCCTAGCCTGTATCTCTTCAATCATTTCATTATAGCTCTTTTCATCGCCCTTATATGCTTCCTTCTCCCGCAAAAAAATAGCAAGCAGAACCTTATCAATTCGTCGATCGCCAATTTGATGGGCAATTTTTAGACAATTTGGAAACGTGGGAGACATATTCTTATTAGGGTTTCGGGGACTCAATTTGGGAAGCACACTCTTTGTAAACCCTAAATACCTAAACATAAAGTAACAGGCATACGACTTAGGCCCAACAAAAGGAAATTACTGACCCACTAAGAAAAAAAGAAAAAAAAAACTAAGCCCAAATTACACTAATTAAAATAACAAAAGTGAAACAAAACACAAAAAGGAAAAAAAAACAACAACAAATTGCTCCATATTTTCTCACAAAACCAATTCCCTAAAAAACAATTCAACACTTAGTTGTGCCTTTCCTATTGGTTACTACCTATAAGTGGCACACATGGTATTCATACATTGGGTATTCTGTTTGCAGCCACTGTTTAAGATATTGTATTTCGCTGTTTAGTCCACTGAATTTCACTGTACTATTGTAAAAAAACACCACTACAAAATTTAACACATAAAAAAATTGCGTTGAAATCCTATTTACAACACACAATTACACAACAACGCATTCCAAAATATATATATATATATATATATATATATATATATATATATATATATATATAATATATATATATATATATATATATATATAAATAAAATTTAAATAAACATGAAAAAAATTCGTACCACAAACAACATATACCTAAACACTTCCGTAGCAACGCACGGGTTTCCCAGCTCGTTATTACTTTATGACTCTCACATTAGTTAACATAGCATCGAATATGAGAATTTAATAACCTTATTATCTTTTGTCCTTGAAAACTATGTGTGCTAATCAATTTTTGCTCGAACGATAGTTTTGTTTACGAGATATGATGGCTTTGATAATGGTCTTTGTTTGATAGCATACTGAGAGGCTATGCTTGTTCGGCGTAGCTCGTTTGTTAGAAAGTAATAAAAGAATGACAAATAAGCCATTTCTTAATATTTTTAAGGGGGACTTGGAAGTCTTCCTTGTTTCTTCCACATATACAGCCAATTTAGTTGCTTTAAGCCATCTTTTTCATTTCGTTTTCTGGAGTTATTGAGCCTACCAACTTGGACGACAATTATAGAACGATTGAGGTCACAAGAAACTACGTGGTTACTCATATAGAGTCGTATGTCTCATAAATAGTAAATAACCAATAAATTGCATATTAAAACTATCATGGCGACTTGACTAGATTGCAACTTTGACTGGAAAATAACATGTTTTTGGGATATTTCTAGTTTTTCACTAAGTTTATAGACTCTTCATCCCATAGTGTTGAAGTAAAATCATGTAGGTGGATCCAACTTCTATGTAACATCCTTCAGATCGTCTCATTCGGACTTTATAAACTCCTACAAACAAGAAACACGCACGTTAGACTCGCCTTGGGTTTTATCCCAAGACCAACCTCCGGCGTGAGAATAAGTATCTGATAATGATGGAAGGCTGAACAGTAATATGAGAGTAAAAATGTAGTAGGTGTAAATTAGGTGTGAATCATAAATGAGTTGTCGGTATTTATACTACCCACACCTACTGTACCTGTTTACCTTGAGACTAAGCGAGTCACCATAGGCCTAGTCTAGTAGATAGGTGTCAGATCACGTGGGGGACATAATCCCTGTAACTCTGACATGGCGGCGTTGGCGGCGGTTGTTGGGATTGGTCAGTGGATAAACGGCGGCGGCACTTTCGGGAGCTATCCGGAAGTTATTGTGTAGTCCGGACGATACGTATCGCCCGAACACATAAGCTTAGTCCGGCCGAAGTATAACGTCCGGACACATACACCAACATGTCCCCCCCAGTATTGTAGTATCGGCTTTTGAGTCGATGGTGCAATACTTTAAGAACTTGGGTTTTTTCGGTGTTCCTCTGTCCTTGCCGCGTAATCGGGTCATATGAGTGTCGATTCAGGTAAACGAGGTGGGGCCTGTTAAACCTTCTTGGGCTGGTTGAGTTCCAGGCCCATGGGCCGAATATAATAATATTTTACCTATATGCCAGACAGCTGTATGCCACGCGTAGTTTTTACCGTAGAGACCCAACGTCCCAGAATCTGCCACGTCAGCAAATGACAGACTGACGCGATGTTTTCGCTTCTTCCCAGGTTTTCCCTATATATACCGCTTTAACCCTTCTCATTGTTTTACCTTTTACTGTGCATTTCTTTTCCTTAGCTTCGGAGTTTTACGTTTTCTACTACCGGACGTTCTTTGTGTAATATCTTCACGAGTGCTCGAGAGGTGCGTTTCATTCTTTATTGTAATTATCTTTCATACCTAGTCCTCGGCATCCTTTTAATTATGTCCACGAGTGCTCGAGTGCTCGAGATGAACGTATCGGGGAATCCCTCCCTAGTCAGTAGACTTAGCCCTCAGTCCGGTAGGGTCGTCCCTAAATTTGATATGCATGTTCATACTTCTAAAATGACGCAAGAAGAATTAGATCGTGTGGTCGGGGAGTTTGGTATCCCTTTGGATTTATGGCCCACACTTCCTCCGGACGGCATGACCATGGATAAGTTACTGAACCATAAAATAGGTGTTTACGTTCACCAGTTGAGGACGGGGGGTGTTAGGATTCCTTTCTCCACATTTTTACTAGCGGTGATAGGATACTTTTCATTGCACATCCCCCAGCTGGTTCCGATAGGTTTGAATAGGGTAACAATGTTTGAGATCCGTTGCTATAGTCTGAGCGTACGGCCGACTGTTCCCTTGTTCAGGGTTTTCTATAGACTTTGCAAGCAAGGCCATTAGTTTTCATTCGAAAACTGAACAGGGAGGAGAGCCAGGAAATGTTTTGAGGAGGTGTTGACCGGGCTAAAACACTGGAAAGATCATTTCTTTTTTATAGACCGGAGGGCAATTCCGTATGCCATGCCGTGGAGGCATAACGACTCTAAGGTTACTGATGATTTTCCGGAGACATACTCTGACAGGGACGCTGAGATGATTGCTAAGAAAGTGATTCTCCTCAGGAAACCCTCAGTTGCCCTTCTATGGATGACTGGTCTTGGTAAAGTTTTTGAGTATCCCGGATATGAGAGTGTTCTAAAGGATGCCGATGGGCATGGTAATATAAATTTTTCTTGACTTAACATTGTGTAGCGTCTATTTGCTTCTTGTTTTGATCTTGTCTTATTACTATTTCTTTTTTGTAGTTCTTACCATGTCGGAATATTTGGAGCTTCCGGAGTTGGATGGGGTTGAGGTTGGCAGGGGGATCCTTTAAGGGAGGAGCACGAAAGGCCGGTACGAACCACCGAGCCCTTGGTACCGGGGAGTTTGGTTCCTGAGAAGACTTCTCTCCAGAAGGCAGTTGAGAAGCCTGACCCAAATGTGGTTGCGGAAAGGGAGGAGAAGGATAGGAAAAAACTGGCGGCTGGGCCGGAAAGGAAGAAAAGGAGTGCAGAGGGTTCATCCGTTCAAGGGGGGAGAAGAAAAGGAGAAGCAAACCGTCTGAGGGAAATGTATCGTCCGAACAAACTCTTGATGTCTCTCCCCTTCGCCAGGCTGAACCGCAGGGTGTGGTTAATACTGAAGAGGGTCCCGCAGGTGCAGAAGGACCTCATCCGGGAGGTGCGGAAAGAACGGTTAACCCGGCGGAGGGAACGGCTGAAACCGAACATACCGCTGAGACAAATCTGGTGGACCAACCTGTTCCGGAGACTCAGCAACACAACCAAGGGACTCCTGCAGATAGTAAGAAATATCCTTCTTTTGATTTTCTTTGCTTTTTTTTTTTTAATTATTATATATATATATATATATATATATATATATATATATTTCTTTCGCAGATCATTCAGCTCATTCCATACATTCTCATCATTCTTCGCATACCTCCCAAGGACCTTCCAACGACCATCATTCGGCTGGGGGAGGTATAAACTTCTTCTTGTGGTATCCGTGGCTACCATCCATCTTGTGTTGACTTAGTTTATTTTGCTGCAGCTGAGAATTTGTCTGAGGGGGAGCGTTTCATTCCAAGTTGGTCTCTCCCCAACGACGTTCGGTTGGACTCCTACCGGGTCTGCCGTGAGATGTTGACACATCTCGCACCTCCCGCCGAGCAAGCTGCTCTCGAAGAGCTATCCACCAACCAGCTGGTCTGCTCGGCCTATGTGCTAGCCGGAGGCAGGATTGCCATGCAGGCTGAGCTGATGCGCCGGTTCACCCAGTTGATTACCGAATATAGGGAGTTGGATCACGCTCGTAAGATTGCTATAGTGGAGCGTAGTGCGGAGGCTGGCAGGTATGAGTGATTGGTGGGGGAGTTTAATGCTCTTAAACAGGAGTTAAGTGATGCGCGTTCTGCTACGTCGGTCCAAGAGCAGGGTTTTTCCGATCAGTTAGATGAGATGGAGAGAGATAGGAATGACTGGAGGAAAACAGCTGCTTCTCAGGCTGAAAGGATTAGGAAGTTGGAACAGAAAATGGGAGAGAGAGACAAGGTCATTGAGAGGTTGGAGAGGGAGAATAAGCAATTGGTTGTGGAGGTGGGTCAGTCGGAAGTTGTCCGTCATAATACTGTGAGGGAGCTGTGTCCGGTCGCTTGCCGTAGGTTGTTCGACAATGCTGAGTACAAAAGGAGCATGGGGCGGGTTTATTGTTTGTCCTACACCGCTGGATTTCTAGATGGTATTAAGTATGAGCGTAAAGGAGATGATCTTGAAAGACTTTTGGGCAAATTCAAGAACCTCAATATGGAAGCTCCGGCCATATGGAAGGCGGAGTATCGGAAGTTGTTCGAAGCCCAGTATCCGTACATACAGAAGCTTGCGGACACCTGCCGTCTTCCGTTGGGTGATCTCATGAATCTCTTCCCCGACATGCCTACTCCGAAACCTAGGACTGTAGGAGCAGCCCCACCTCAGCAGACTGGAACTTCTTCCGGGGTGAAGGATACTTCTGATAAAGGTCCTTGACTCTCTTTTGCTTTTCTTGTCGGATGAATGTACTAAGAGCAATTATTGTAATCAAGTATTTTGGGTATTAATAATTTGTTCGTGATCAGTGTTGTCACACTTTTGTACCGTCAGATGATTTGCTGTTTATATTTTCTGCAAAAATGTTTGATTTGCTTGTGCCTTTGGCGACGGAGTGTTTTCACGATCCGCTCAATGGAGCCGGAGTGTTTTCGACCATCCGTTTTAATTTTTCGACGGTGTTTTCATGATCCGCTCTTTGAAGACGGAGTGTTCTCCGCTGTCCGTTTTATTTTTACGGACGGAGTAATTTCCACGATCCGCTCATTGGAGACGGAGTGTTTTCCATTATCCGTTTAATTTTTTTATTGACGGAGTATCTTCCACGATCCGCTCATTGGAGACGGAGTGTTTTCCACTATCCGTTTAATTTTTATTGACGGAGTGTCTTCCAAGATCCGCTCATTGGAGACGGAGTGTTTTCCACTATTCGTTTAATTTTTACTGACGGAGTGTGTTGGGAATTAAATATTCTGAAGATTAGTATTGGGAATTACAAGTTCACAAAGTTAGTACTGCTGAGAAGAATATACTAACAGTTCCTACTGCTAGTGTATATCTAAAGCCTCTCAAGTTATAACTAACAGTACTAACTGAAGTTAGTACTGCTAGTACAAAGAAGGTACTCCTGGTTGATCCTACTGCTGGTGTAACTTATACTACTGCTGGATGGATAAGTGTCACGTTTACTACTGCTGGTTCGATAAGTATAAAAAGATATTTGTGTATAAAAGTCAAGTATATACGGTAGATAATATCTTTGATTTATAGTCAGTCAAACAAGTTGTAAACATAGATACATGTTGTATCTTAGCTACTGTCACACTCAACATAAGCTAGCAAGTAGTTCGACAAGACTTGACATTATTGTAAAGATCTTCTTTGGACTATAAAAAAAAGATCTTAGCTTAGAGATAAGTACTTGATGCATGAACTTAAAAATACATATCTCTCAAGAACAAAAGAACAAAACTTATCATAGAAATCATAAGTTATAGAAACATATAGATTCAAGGTTTGTAACCCTAGTGATAGTGAAGATCACTCGTATTATTATCTTAATAATATTGAATTGTTTGGTGTTAACATTGTATGTTCATTGTTCGTTACTAAAGCATTACTTTCCATTTCCAATAACCAAATAACCTTCTAAGTGTGGTTAAGTAGATTCCGCATACTTAACCATATTAACTCAAAGTATCACATACACAAAGTTACAAAGGACTAACATCCTATTAGGTGTATCGAATCCCTCTCAATTGGTATCAGAGCAAGGCTGATATATTTGATTTAGAAGAAGAAGAAGAAATGGACGTGGAGAATACTCAGGCTACAAATATTGCTGCAAAGTTGCCTATGATCAAACAGAATGAGTTTGAGTTATGGAGGTTAAGGATTGAGCAATACTTTATGGTTCAAGATTATGCTCTCTGGGATATCATTCTGTATGGTGATTCTTTTACACTACCAATGAAGAAAGGATACAGAAGAGGAATGATCAAAAGGCAAGAAATTTGTTGCTTATGACCATTCCTGGTGAACAGATGCTTTCTTTTAGCAAGTATCCTGATGCAAAAACTCTTTTTGAAGAGATTTGTGCATGGTTTGGTGGTAATGAAACTACCAAGAAAACACAGAAGACATTGCTGAAACAACAATTTGAAAACTTTAGTTCAAATAGCAATGAATCTCTTGATAAGCTGTTCTCTAGATTACACAAGCTTGTCAGTCAGTTAGCTGTGTTGGGAGTTGAGATAGCCAAGGAAGATCTCAACATGAAGTTTTTAAGAAGTCTACCTGATGAATTCCATACTCATGTGGTTGTCTGGATGAACAAGCCAGATATTGAAACCATGAAACTCAATGATTTGTACAACAACTTCAAAATTGTTGAACAAAGTCTAAAGAAGTCTGGAAGCTATAGTACTAGTTCTGGGAATATGGCATTTATGTCATCTCCCAACATTAGTAAGTCTGAAGAGGTAGATGAAGATGAAAAGAGTGTTTCTACTGCTAGTTATGGTGTTTCTACTGATACTACACAAAAGAATGTTGCTGTAGTTGGAGATCCAATATTCTATGTATTCATGTCTAGTCAAACTAGTGGTTCTCCTCTAAATCATGAAGACCTTGAACAGGTGGATGATGATGATTTAGAAGAGATTGATATCAAATGGCAGGTTGCTTTGCCGAGCATAAGGGCTAAGAAATTTTGACAAAGAACAGGAAAGCAGATTACCATTAATGGTAATGAAACTGCTGGGTTTGATAAGAAGAAAGTAGAGTGTTTCAATTGTCACAGGGTGGGAGACTTTGCAAAAGGGTGCAGAAAGCCAAGAAGGCAAGAAAATAGGAGCACTTGGTATAAGCAAGATAAGAAGAAGGAAGTCACTGTGGAAGAGCCAAAGGCTATGCTAGCCATTGATGGTGTTAGCTATGATTGGAGCTTCATGGCTGATGAAGATGAAGCACCAAAAGAAGCTGCAATGGTGGCAACTGAGACTGCACTGATGGCCTTTTCTGATTCAGAGGTAAATTCTATAATTAAGTGTACTGAATCTTGCTCTGCTCTTAAAGCTTATGAAAAACTTAAAAAGGAATCTGATGATCAACTAGAAGATCTGTATAAAACAATGGCCAATTTATCTAATCATAAAAGAGGCCTAGCTGTTCTTGAAAAATAAATCTTACATTTTCAAGGAAATGAATCTATGTTTAGTGATGACATGGCTGCACTAAAAAGAAACATAGAATTCAAAGATGAGTGCATTGTTGTGCTAAATGAATCATGTGCAAAGTACAAAAAGGCAAATGAAAATGTTAAGATAACATTTGATACACTAGAATATGCCTCAGATGGAATCAATAAGATTTGGGAAGCTCAAGTTGTTAATAAAGCTAAGTCTGGTGTAGGTTACAAATCTGTTCCTCCACCATACAGAGGTGTTCCTTCACCTCCAGGTATTGACCTAGCCCACACAAAATTAGCTGAGTTTTAAGACCTAATAATGGAATATGGTTCTAAGTCTACTGAGATTCCTAAGGTAGAAGAAGTAAGTGAGAGTTTAAGTAAAACTTCACTTTCTGAGGACAAGGTGTCCTCTGATAGAAAATCAGATGTTGTAGTCATTGAGGACTGGAAATCTGATAGTGATGAAGAAGAACAGGTTATGTCTAAACCTGAAGTTGTTAAGAAAGTAGGAACAAGTGTTCCTAAAGTGGTCAAAATAGATGCTGTTAGGCCTAAATCTAATATTAAACATGTTAGGCAACCAGTTAAATATTGTGAACAATATAGAGCCACTAACAAGCCTAGAGGAAACCAAAGAAATTGGAATGACCTCAAGTCTCACCAACTAGGTGATGACTTTGCCTTTTATAACAAAACTTGTTACACTTGTGGTAGTTTTGATCATCTTGCTGCTTTCTGTAACCAATGGGTATCTGGGTATACAAACAATAGAGTGAACTTAAAAAGGCATACTCCTAAATTTCACTTTCACTCTAATTCTAAGAGAACAAAACCCAGAGCAGTTTCAAAAGCAGTTCCTACTGCTAGGCAAGCAGTTCCTACTGCTAAACCATTTATGACTGTTTACCCAAAACAAACAGTTAAAGATGCAAAAAAAACTTACCATCATGCATCAACAACTGTTAAAAGGCCCATTCAAACAAAAGCAGTGGTCCAAAAACAAGTTTGGAAACCAAAGGGAACAACTACAAAGCTAGCAGTTTCTACTGCTAAGCATGCAGTTCATACTACTGCTTGGGAAAACAGGGCAAATGCTGTTAAGGCCTCAGCATGTTGGGTTTGGAGACAAACTAAACCCAATGGTGCATCAACCATTCTTAAGAGATTAAATTACAATGATGCACGAGGCAGATCCAAGTCAATAATGGCTTGGGTCCCCAAAGGAAACTAATATTCCTCATTTTTGTGCAGGAACATTCAACTGATAAACAAAAGGATCAAGGATACTCAGATAGTGGATGTTCAAGGCACATGACTGACAACATGTCTAATCTCTCAGATTTTCAATCAATAAATGGAGGATATGTTAGCTTTGTAGGAGGTATTGGTGGCAAAATTTCTGGTAAAGGTACAATTAAAACTGAAAATTTAGATTTTGAAGATGTGTACTATGTACAAGAGCTTAAGTATAATCTTTTTAGTGCCTCACAAATGTGTGACAAAAAGAACAAAGTTATTTTTACTGACACTGAATGTCTTGTACTTTCTTCTGATTTTAAGATGCCTGATGAAAGTCAAGTACTTCTTAGAATTCCAAGAAAGGGCAACATGTACAGTGTTGATATGAAGAACATTGTTCCTAAAAAGGCTTTAACTTGTCTTGTTGCAAAGGCCTCATTGGATGAATCAATGAAATGGCATAAGAGGCTTGGTCACATAAATTTCAAAACCATAAATCAAATTGTTAAGAATGGTTTGGTAAGAGGTTTACCTCAAAAATGATTTTAAAATGACCAAACATGCATTGCTTGTCTTAAAGGCAAACAACATAAAGCCACTTGTAAGCCCAAAATTTTTAACTCTATTGATTAATCATTGTTTATGCTTCATATGGATTTATTTGGACCTACTTCTGTTAGTAGTATGATGCATAAAAGATATTGTCTAGTTATTACTGATGACTATAGTAGATTTACATGGGTTTTCTTTTTAGGTTCTAAGGATGAGACTTCTAGCATCCTTAAGACATTCATTACACAGATAAAAAACCAAGTAAACAAGAAAGTAAAAGTCATTAGATGTGATAATGGGACAGAGTTTAAAAATAGAGTTATGGATGACTTCTGCAAGGAAAAAGGTATTAGGAGAGAATTTAGTGTTGCAAGAACTCTTCAGCAGAATGGAGTAGCTGAGAGGAGAAATAGAACACTCATAGAAGCTGCTAGAACCATGTTAGCCGACTCTAAGTTGCCTATCACTTTTTGGGCTGAAGCAGTTAATACTGCTTGCTATGTCCAGAACAGGGTTTTGGTTGTCAAATCTCACAATAAGACATCATATGAGCTTTTTAGAGGTAGAACTCCTGCAATATGATTTCTTAGACCTTTTGGATGTCATGTGACAATTCTGAATACCTTAGACCATCTTGGAAAGTTTGATGGTAAAGCAGATGAAGGATTCTTAGTTGGACATTCTCTTAATAGCGAAGCTTTTAGAGTATACAACTCAAGAACTAGAAGAGTAGAGGAGAACCTGCATGTGGAGTTTTTAGAGAATAAATCGAATGTAGCAGGTCAAGGTCCCAATTGGCTATTTGATCTTGAGACACTAACCCATTCTATGAATTATGTGCCTATTGTTGCAGAAACTAATGAATTTTCAGGTTCAAAAGGAGATGAAACAACAAATGAGGCAGGGTTAGATAAAGAGAAAGATCAAGATTATGTATGGATGCCAATATGGACAAGTACAAGTGTGGCTTCAACTTCAACAAATGATGAATCTTCTTCAGATAAAACTAAAGAAGGGGTTGAAGATGAAAACAAGGAAGATGAACAAGAAGAACAAGGTAGCAGTACAATTATTATTACTACTGTTGAGCCAAAAGTTCTCACTGCTGAGATAGAGCAAGATACTGCCAGGCAAACAGTTTATACTGCTAGGCCAAATGTTTCTACTGCTGGCCCATCAGTCTCAACTGAAGCAGATTTCTCAGAAGAAGAGGTGGATTTCAATAATCTCCCACCTAACTATCATGTTCCTACAACACCACACACAAGGATTCACAAAGTCCACTCCCTGGAAAATGTGATTGGAGATGTACAATCAGGAGTAAAGACAAGGCAACAACTGATGTCTTCAGACCAACAAGGGCTTCTTGATGCCCTTTATGCTTCAAAGCAGCATGAGTTTTCAAACTCTTGCTTGTTTGTATGTTTTCTCTCACAGGAAGAACCAAAGAACATTCTTAAAGCCCTAGATGATTCAAGCTGGGTAGAAGCTATGCAAGAAGAGCTTCTTCAGTTCAAGATTCAGAAGGTATGGGTGCTAGTTGATTTACCCAAAGATGTAAAGGTAATTGGCACTAGATGGGTTTTTAGAAATAAAAGGGATGAAAGGGGCATAGTGATTAGGAATAAGGCTAGATTAGTAGCCCAAGGGTACACACAAGAAGAAGGGATAAACTATGAATAGGTTTTTGCTCCAGTAGCAAGGATTGAAGCCATTAGGTTATTTTTTGCTTATGCTTCATTTATGGGCTTCACAGTTTATCAAATGGATGTCAAGAGTGCTTTTTTATATGGTACTATTGAAGAAGAGGTGTATGTCTCACAACCTCCAGGGTTCATTGATCCTGACCATCCAGAAAAAGTGTACAAAGTAGTTAAGGCTCTGTATGGCCTTCATCAGGCACCAAGAGCATGGTATGAAACACTAGCTTCCTACTTAATTGAAAATGGATTTCAAAGAGGCAAGATAGATCAGACATTATTCATCAAGAAGCAGAAGAATGATCTTTTGTTAGTTCAGGTGTATGTGGATGATATCATCTTTGGATCTACAAGGAAGGAGATGTGTTTGGAGTTTGAGAAGCTTATGCATCATAAGTTTTAGATGAGTTCCATGGGGGAACTTACATTCTTTTTGGGTCTGCAAGTTAAGCAATCTAGTGAAGGCATATTTATTAGTCAAGATAAATATGTTGCAGAGATACTTAGAAAATTTCAATTTGCTGATTCAAAAGTGGCAAGCACACCAATGGACTCTGAGAAGCCACTTCTTAAAGATTTAGATGGAGACAATGTAGATGTACACACTTACAGATCTATGATAGGCTCTTTGATGTATCTCACATCATCAAGACCTGATATCATGTTCTTTGTTTGTGCTTGTGCAAGATTTCAAGTAACTCCAAAGGTTTCTCATTTAACAGTAGTCAAGAGGATTTTTAGATATCTCAAGGGTCAACCTAGGTTGGGTCTATGGTATTCTGGAGAATCACCTTTTGACTTGGTAGCATTTTCAGATAGTGATTATGCAGGTGCTAGCTTGGACAGAAAGTCAACAACTGGAGGATGTCAATTCCTTGGGTGTAGACTTATCTCATGGCAGTGTAAAAAGCAAACAATTGTGGCTACTTCAACAACTGAAGCTGAATATATAGCTGCTGCAAGTTGTTGTGGTCAAGTCATATGGCTTCAAAACCAACTTCTTGACTATGGGTACAATTTTATGAACACTGTCATTCATATTGATAATAGTAGTACAATTTGTATAATTAAAAATCCAGTGCAACATTCTAAAACAAAACACATTGAAATAAGACATCATTTCATTAGAGATTGCAATGAGAAAAAGTTGATTCAATTTCTAAAAATTGATTCTGATAACAACTTTTCAGATCTTCTCACTAATGCTTTTGATGTTGGAAGGTTTCAGTACTTGGTAGCAAGTATTGGGATGCTTAATCCTCAATGATTTAAAACTATGTGTTTTTGTATATAAATTGTTGATTGTACTGCTGGCTTTATAAGTTACTACTGTTAGTGAAAATTTTGTGCTGCTAGTACAAATTTTTGTTTGTTATGTTCATATTTGTTAGTCATATTATGATACTGCTATAAGACATATGCTTTGCATTTTGTTTTTTGGTTTTGGACTAACATTTTCAGGTATGAACATTGAGCACAAAAGAAGTTTCAAGTCAATGGAAGCAGCAGAATGATTGTCTTAGTTGCTAACATAATAGGTTTATGATGGACTGAGTTTGGGGATTCTTAACAAAGGTTTATACCTAAGTTAATTAAATTCTTTAAAACTTCTTTCTTGAAACCTAGTTATCATGTTTCACATTAACTTGATGGCTCAGTTGGTCAGATAGTAACTGACACAACTCACTTTCTATCATTTTATACTTTAATTAATATAATGAGCAAGTCTAAGGACATCTGATAGAAAGAACAGCTAGCAAAAGTGAATCTAACACTTGTGTTAGAGGCAACAATTGCTATGAGCTGGAAACCCTGTCAAGAAAGCCTTTTGAATAGGTTTATCTTTACACAGGCAGTTATTTATAACTGAAAACATTGGTTCTCACACAACTAGAGGTTACTTTAAACCGAATTCTTGATTAAGTGTCTGTTACACACTTAATCCCTTCAAAATGGTTGTAAGCAGTATGATTTTTCATCATAAAATCATATTCATACTGCTAAGTCAAAGGTTTCTTAAAAATGATTTTCAAAGAGGCTCAGAATCACCATCAAATGATGGATAATGAGTCAATGCCCCATGAATCACCTCTCATAGGAGTTAACACACCTAGAAGTGATGAGGGTAGCAATTAAACTCTTAAGGAATTGATGGCTTCATGTACAACATTGTCTGAAAACATGTTCTAATTGGTAGATCAGATGATGGTGAGAGATCTTCCAAACAGGGGAGGAAATGATAAATCTCAGGGAGGAAACTCAAACATTTTGGTACATGGTGAGAGATTATCCAATAAGGGAAGAAGAAAAGGTTGTGTATGCTCAGAATCAGGGGAGGAAACTCAAATTGATCAAGTTAAAGAAAAGACAATAGCATACAAGATAATGATGTCAGCTTTTTAAGAAGCTAACATGTCTTATTATTCAGCCAATAATAAGAACAAGCATTCAGTTGATGGATGCTGGGAATAAGCTTTTTCAGTTAATGGATACTGGGAATAAGCTCTTCAAATGAAGAAAGTTCAAATGAAGATTCTGGAGTATTATATATATTCAGAAGGGATGAAGCATTCAAATGGAGAAAGTTCTATCTAGTAGCTTTCAGTTTCAATTTCAGTTCACTACGTTTGTTCATCACTTGCAAAGGTATGCTGGAAGATGATTTCACTTGTTGAAACAAGCATCCAAGATACACAGCACCATTGCCCCTTATAATTCCTCCATCTAAGGAAATTGCACCATCTTTTATTCAAGATACTGCTATTGTTCAAGACAAAGAAGATGATGTTATTGCTGAAAGAGATTCACAGAAAGCAGATAAGTTAGACAGAATAATCTTGAAGAACAAAGGAAAGCTCAGATCAAGAGTCTGACTATGAAGTGTTTGAAAGATCCTCACAATCAAAATTTAATTCAGAAGAAACATGTTGATTAGGGAATCACATGTTTAGGGGAGGATTGTTGGGAATTAAATATTCTGAAGATTAGTATTGGGAATTACAAGTTCACAAAGTTAGTACTGCTGAGAAGAATATACTAACAGTTCCTACTCCTAGTGTATATCTAAAGCCTCTCAAGTTATAACTAACAATACTAACTGAAGTTAGTACTGCTAGTACAAAGAAGGTACTGCTGGTTGATCCTACTGCTGGTGTAACTTATACTACTGTTGGATGGATAAGTGTCACGTTTACTACTACTGGTTGGATAAGTATAAAAAGATATTTGTGTATAAAAGTCAAGTATATACGGTAGATAATATCTTTGATTTGTAGTCAGTCAAACAAGTTGTAAACATAGATACATGTTGTATCTTAGCTACTGACACACTCAACATAAGCTAGCAAGTAGTTCGACAAGACTTGACATTATCGTAAAGATTTTCTTTGGACTATAAAAAGAAGATCTTAGCTTAGAGATAAGTACTTGATGCATGAACTTAAAAATACATATCTCTCAAGAACAAAAGAACATAACTTATCATATAAATCATAAGTTATAGAAACATATAGATTCAAGGTTTGTAACCCTAGTGATAGTGAAGATCACTCGTATTATTATCTTAATAATATTGAATCGTTTGGTGTTAACATTGTGTGTTCATTGTTCATTACTCAAGCATTACTTTCCATTTCCAATAACCAAATAACCTTCTAAGTGTGGTTAAGTAGATTCCGCATACTTAACCATATTAACTCAAAGTATCACATACACAAAGTTACAAAGGACTAACATCCTATTAGGTGTATCGAATCCCTCTCAGAGTGTTTTCCACGATCCGCTCATTGGAGACGGAGTGTTTTCCACCATCCGTTTAATTTTTACTGGCGGAGTGTTTTCCACGATCCGCTCATTGGAGATGGAGTGTTTTCCACTATCCATTTAATTTTTACTAACGGATTGTTTTCCATGATCCGCTCATTGGAGACGGAGTATTTTCCACTATCCGTTTGATTTTATTCGTAGTATAATCATAGAACATGTAACATAGTTAAATTGGAAAATTGTTCCCCCGGATGTTGGGTAACTATAGATTGCCATAAATATTAATGAGCTTCGGTTTACAATTTTCACAAAAAAATAATTTCGTAGATTCATTGTGTTCCAAGTTCGGGGGACTTCCTGGTCGTCCATTCTACGAAGCTTGTATGAACCGTTGTTGTAGGCCTCGGCTACTCGGTCCGGACTTTCCTAGTTAGGTCCCAATTTTTCCTGGTTTTTTACCCTGCTAGTTTCGTTCCTTCGGTATACGAAGTCTCCCACTTTGAATGCTACCGGTTGTACCCTTTGGTTGTAACACTGCTCGACTTTAGCTTTATACTTGGCTTTCTGAATAGCCGCCATCTCCCGTCCTTCTTGTAACAAGTCAAGGTTTGAACGTTGTTGTTCTTTGTTGTCTTCCGGTATTCCAATTTCGGTCGGAATGACTGCTTCGCTTCTGTCTTTATATAATATCCATCCTTCTGAGCCGGAGATGCCATGGATTTCTTTCCCCTGTTTCCTTAGGTGCTACTCTTCCGTCCCGACAGAAGTTTCTGAAGGCTGCCATGCCAACTGTTCGGGATACGTGGGGTTTACCAAAATTTCCTCCGTCTTGTCCATCCCTGGACCAATGATTTCAGCCTCTCGCGGGATGGTCTTGGTCTATCCTTTTTCTAGTCTCTGGCGTTCTATTACCATGGCAGGTTGTAACGACTGTGAAAAATCCCACACTATAATAAACTATCTCTCAGAATATATATCCTTTTCTACGTGTAATTTTTTATTTATTTGTTATATGATTATAACTATTATCTTATGTGACGTAGATCACGTCCTCGATAAACGTGCTTGCAACCCAACCTTAATTGATATAATTTAAATAAACATCTATGACCTAAAACTTTATGATGTTCCTATTTACCACTTTACGTTAATTTGTTAACGTACGTTTAAAACTGAACGTTTCTTAACTGATAAGAGTTTTTATGAAGCCCTAAACTACCATAGCAACATATAAAAATAACGAAACCCTAGAAATACTAAAATACAACTTATTTGAGTAATGTACAAGTCACTAAAGCACAGAAACCCTAATTCCACTATAACTCCCGATAAAACCCTAATCTCATTTAAACCTTGATTTTATGAACTAAATTTACAAACCCTAATTTATTTATATCAAATTTTTATAAAATATTAATGTACAAGTCATTTAAGCCAAGGTACAAGTCTTTTATGCAAAAAAAACCCAATATTTATAAAAAACCTTATTAAAACCCTAATTATATTTATCTTAAAGCATAATTTACAAATTTTTCATATACAAGACTTAAAATTAAATTTTCCTAAACTCACTAAATATAAGTACAAGTCTCTAAACCTAATGCACAAGTGCCTAATGCACAGAATCCAAAAATCCCATTTATATACATTTTAAACATAATAAAAATTCCATAAAAATTATATAACTTAAGGAAACATTAAAACTATGATTTCTATATTTCTAAACCCTAATTACAACTCACCTAAGCTTATAATACAACTCTCTTTAGCACAAACCAATTCCTTTTACATTTTCCACATAATTCGACCCATAAAATATTTACAAACTCTAAATAATATTTCTACTCAATAAACCTTAAACCTAAACATTAAACTAACTAGTTACTACCCTAAAATCCTAAGTACAATATGATAAAACCCTAAGTACCAATTCTTTTAGCCAAAACGATTCCTTTCTAATTTTCCTAGGTCGAACCATAGTTGCCTTCCAACCAAATTAATTTCTAAATATAACCTTCCCAATATGTTCCCCACCTTAGCTTTCCCCCTCCTCCACATCACCATGACCTCACCAAAATAGTTACTAGTATGGAGAAGAAACAACCACATCACCACTCCATAAACCATACGTCCTTTCCCCCTCCTCCATACACATGGAACCTATGAGATTTTGACACATCTACAAGTCCCCTCCTAACCCTAAATACCACTTTCAAAAAACCCTAATTCAAACCTTCTATAAATATCAAACTCATTTACCTCCTTTTCTCTCCAACCCATTCGACCAAAATTCCAAAACAGCCTATACCCACCTAAACACTGATTCTATAATCCATTTAGAAGTTAAATAAAATCCTAGGAAGCTTAGAAGAGGAGGAATATCACTAGTGTTCAAGATACAAACCCAAATCAACACCTCAAACCCTAGTCGAACCAAAAACCCAAGTAAGTTGATCCAACTCTTTTCAATTCAGTTTATATACTTTAGATATCTTCAAAAACATCATTAAGTAATCTTTAATAAGAAACATAATCAAAAACTATAAGTTTTCTTTTCCTTTTTCTTGTCTGTTCGAACCAGTAAACCAAACGCACTTTATGTATTTAAATTTTAGTAAAACAAATCAAGAGTCAATAAAACATGTTAAGAATGAATTAAATAAAGTTATGATCCAGTAAATATGTAATAAAAATTAGTTATAACAATTAAAAACCAAAAACCCAACCGGGTTTCCTTTTTTTTCTGGTTTCTGTCGAGCAAAAACAGCTTCACCAGCCCAACTTGTGACCTAAATATCGACCATCAAACGATCTTCATAAAATCTGAGATTTGGTAGATTTAATAACCACCTAACTATCTAAAATTAAGGAAAAGAACTTTGTAATATGATTGATTCATCGCTAAGATATCAAGCCTCAAACATATGCCCTTATCGCTAAGTATAGAAAGTAAAATTTCCAGTTTATTCTTTTCAGTTTTAGTGTCCCAACTCACCTACTTTGGACTCAGTTTTCAACCCCTAGACGACCTCTAAAAATTCTGGACTTTTTCCATATTAACGACCACCGAGCTAACTATTTTTAGGACGAAGAATTTCATAAAAAGATTGAATGGTTAAAAAGTTATACAAACCTAAAAACTATTCCATCGCTAGATAGAAATCCAACTTTTAATTCTTTTTCAGTTTTGACAAAGTTGTGTCCCATTCGACCAACTTTGGAAATAAATTTCGACTCTCATTTGACTTCTAAAAATTATGAAAATTTTCCATGTAAGAGACCACTCAGCTAGCTAGCCGTAGGAAAAAGAATTTTGTAAAAAGGTTGAACGGTTGTAAAATTATTCGAATCCAAAGTCTGCCTATCGCTAGGCTAAAAACCCACTTTTATTTTTTCAGTCTTTGTCAAAATTCATGTTTTACTCGACCAACTTTTGAGATTTATTTCGATAACCAAACAGCCTTTAAAAATTATGAAACTTGGTCAATAAAAAAATCACCCAGCTAACTTTATGTAGGAAAAAGAAAAACGTAAAACCAAGCCCTTGCCTCGATTTTATTGGTGTTCAAAAATGGTTGTTCGCAACATATTTAATTTTTATTTTCAAGACTAATAAAGTTAGAGTTTTTATGGGCCAAATTTGTCAACTTCCCAAAGTTATTTAAATCAAGGACCATTTTTGTCAACAATTAATAAAAAGGGTAGAAAGCATCATTTTTGAAACTATAGGGGTATAAACTGTCATTTAACCAAAGTTCAGAGGTAAAAGTTGTAATTTTGTAAATGTTCAAGGGTATAGACCATCAATATATAAAACCTTAAGGGCAAAAACTTAACTTTTTATAAATATTATTATTATTATTATTTATTATTTCTGATTTAATAGAAACTAACAAACGTAATACGTTTATTTCAATAAACTAACGAACGAGATATATTTAACGAATAAACGAACAAACGAAAACATAAAAACAAACAATAAGATAAAATCCAACTTTTGAAGAGACTTCAAGTTGTCTCAAACCTAACATTTAATCAACAACCAAGAACGTTATGAAACGAAATGAAGAATAAACTTATATATATCCAGAAATGATTACTGAAAAATTGGCATAACAAACCAGGTTGCGTGCCAGAGATGTTTATCAACTCTGTTTAACGTTGTTTTCCATCCAGGCTGTCAAGGTGAGTTTATAGTCCTACTTTTCCTATTTACGTTTTCCAAATATGTGGGGAGATACATGCTATCAAACCGAACACAAGTATTTTCCTTATTGTTATTGCACTAGGCTAATTGTCCCTTATTATTATTTGAATTTATTATTGAAAGACCCTCATATCATGCACCATTAGTCACCCGCAGGGTGAGCACGAATATAGTGAATAGATCTATTGGCCTGACGACCCATTTGTTCTAATCGGATGGATATCTTCGTGGTAGCCGGTTAGACAGATGCATTATATTTGATATCTAAACCTGGGGGCAAACCACTACCATTTTTATTATGTTAGTGAGACTGGAAACTGTCAACGCATTGCGTGTCATGAGGTTTAGTGCAATATTCCGAATTATGATATAACTGATTTCTTTATATTTAGCTTGTGTTCAAATCAATTATAACTTTAAACACTATAGATTCACTCAACCTTTGTGTTGACCTTTTTAAGCATGTTTTTCTCAGGTAACTAGAAGCGTGACTTTAGCACGGAGTGGCAGTGGATTTTCTTATAAAAGAGTGTCCGTTTTGTTATCATTCAAACAAAAAATGTATCATTTATAACGTATTTCGAAACCTCCTGCTGAGACCTCTAAATGTAAACTCTGATTTAATAAATGAATGATAACAATTTATTTAAAATGTCTCTTTTCGAGTCGTTTTCTATTATCATGACTGTGAACCTTGAAGTAGCACCCCAAACTTATAATCCGTTGCGAATATCGAAAACGGGGGTGTTACACAGGTCGTGTCGCCAAGGTTGCTACTCCTTTGGGCGTAGGGAATTTGATCATGGAATGTATTGTCGAAGGGACGGCTCTTAGTTCTCCCAGCCCGGTTCTACCTAATATCACGTTGTAGGGTGACAGAGATTGTACCACGCAGAATTTCATGGTTGTCCTCCGGAACATTCCACGGTCACCGAAGCATACGGCTAACTTGATCTTACCCCTCGGTCTACTTGTTTCTCTGGAGAAACCTATTAGGGAAATGCTTGTCTCTTTGATCTTAGCTTTTATATCTGCACTGAGTTTATTGAAGCAATGTTCGTACATGACGTTTACGGATGACCCTTCATCCACATATATTCTTCGGACCAAGCACCCTTCGATATCGCCTTCAATGATGAAAGGTTCGTCCGACAAATCTCCTGTTATAATGGGGGGAAAAACTATCGGGACGTTCATCCAACTCTCACCGTGGCCTCCGAACCTTCTCTTCCGACTATCTGGTTAGTCCCTTATCATGTTGATTACTTTGGCTTTTCTCGTATCATTTTTTCCCTGTTGATCTCTACCTTTTCCTCCATCCCTCTGTCTGAAATCTTTTAGAAGATGGTCTAGTTTTCCGGACTCTAATGCAATCGCTAGTTGTTTCTTTAACTGGAAGCAATCGTCAGTGAGATGCCCTTTTTCCCTATGGTACTCGCAGTACTTATCCATATTTTCTTTCCTCGGCCTGCCTCCTGTCGGGGGTGGGGGGGGGGGGGGGGTAGGTTCAGATGATGTTCCGTGGCTAGGATCTCCCTGGGGGGTTTCACCAACGATCCTAGACCTGCGCGATGATTACCCGGTCTAGGAGCTTCATTTCGACGGTACTCCGGGAAGGGATGGTCGTTGCGGTTGTAGTTGTTTTTAGGAGTGACATAAGGGTGGTACACATCCCTCTGGCGGTAATCATTCCGGCGTTCACCTCGCGGCTTATCACTTCTGAAACCCTGACTTCCCTTCTTGTTTGAATCAAAACCCTCGCCTTTCGGTAATTCCGTGCTACGATACGCCTCCTCCGACCTTATGAAATAGTCCACTCTGGGAAACATCTTCGTAACTGTGCGCGGCACCCTATCGAAAAACTTTTTGGCAAGGGTTGGACATTTGTGTGCACTCATGAAGGCGGAGATCCTCATGATTTCTGGCACACCGCTGATGTAGCTTGCTTCGACTGTCTATCTTTCCTTAAAATCCAGAAGGGATTCGTGAGCTCACCGGATGATCTTTGTAATCTCCGTAGGGTCTTTCGTACATTTCTTTCGAAGGGAAAATCTTGTCGAGAATTGCTCCCTTAATTCGTTCCAGCTATCAATATTTCCTGGTTCTAAACGTTCAAACCATCCTCACGCTACTCCGTCCAGAGTTTGCTGAAACATGCGACACCATACCGGCATCGGCCATTCCCCTTAGTTAGCGGCTCCTGTAAACCTGGTGAGATGATCATTCAGATTCGTGGATCTGTCATAGAATTTCATGTTCAGTGGCATTACATAGCTCGGGCCGGAGAACTCCACGATGCGGCGAGTAAACGACGACCTTGACACCTCTTTAAAAGGTTTGTGAAGGTCGTCATCCTTCCCCTCGCCTACCTTTTCCTTTCCTCGACTCATATTTCCTTCGTCTTCAAAATTGAGTCGTATTGGTTTAAGAGTGCTTCCGCCTTGTGCATTATGTTTTTTGATCAGTTCCGTTAGTGACGCTACTTGTCCAACGATCAGATCCTGGAGACTGGGAGAGTCCTCGGCCGAGTTGTCATGCTGGTTTTGATTATTATCGGTTTCATACTGGTTGTGATTGTTATCGGTTTCATATTGGTTGTGATTGTTATTGGTTTCATCTTCTCCGTCTTCGGTATGAGGGGTTTGAAAAGTAGGACTAGCCATTTCAATGTTTTGGTAGATTGAATAGCGGGTCCCATGGATGGCGCCAATTTGTTGAAGTAAAATCCTGTAGGTGGATCCAACTTCTATGTAACGTCCTTCAGATCGTCTCTTTCGGACTTTATAAACTCCTACACACAAGAAACACGCACGTTAAACTCGCCTTGGGTTTTATCCCAAGACCAACCTCCGGCGTGAGAATAAGTATCGGATAATGATGGAAGGTTGAACAGTAATATGAGAGTAAAAATGTAGTAGGTGTAAATTAGGTGTGAATCATAAATGAGGTGTGGGTATTTATACTACCCACACCTACTGTACCTGTTTACATTGGGACTAAGCGAGCCACCCTAGGCCTAGTCTAGTAGATATGTGTCAGATCACGTGGGGGACATAATCCCTGTAACCCTGACATGGCGGCGTTGGCGGCGGTTGATGGGATTGGTCAGTGGATAAACGGCGGCGACCCTTTCGGGAGCTATCCGGAAGTTATTGTGTAGTCCGGACGATACGTATCGCCCGGACACGTAAGCCTAGTCCGGACGAAGTATAACGTCCGGACACATACACCAACACATAGCGTATTAGCACGCGTGCTATCATGAATGTTTGAATTAAATACAATTAGGACAACAAACTATAATGATACATACATTAATCACACAACTATATTAATCAAAATCAAAACCCGTGATCTTCACAAGCTTATGAAAGATCACTTGTTTGTGTCACCGGTGGCTACAAAACCCCAAATATTTCAGCTGGCCTCCCGTTGGCGGCAGCATCTGGGTGAAAGTTGTTTCTGAGTCGAATGCTTCGTTGCTACTGTCAGTTGTTGACTTTCCGCGCATCATAGCCACACCGGTTGAACCAAATAATGCATATTCGTCAGTTGTGGTTGGTTCCTCTTGTATGAGATACAAAAGTTCTTTATTTTCTGATATGGCCACGCCAACCATGTCTCCCGTTTTCTCAGCATCTTCTTGCAGCTGTAATGCAAACTCAAGTCGCCAAACTACTTCTTCCATACTTGGTCTTTCACTTCCATCCCTTTTCAATAGAGGTGGCAATTTGTGCCCAAACTCAAAAAAATGGGCTAATTAGGAAAAAATTTAAAAGATTTGGGTACATTTGGTCCCCCTCCTTTTTTTGAAAGGGCGTATATTGCCCATTTAAAAGTTAAATGGACACAAACGGGCAGATATTTTCTCTCAATTGGAGAACATTACAATTGTTTTTAAAGAAAAACTTACAGATATAATATATTTAATTTTTTAAATATAAATGAGGTGGTACGTTTGGGAAATTTATTTAGTCGTTTTGGGTCTTTTCTAAAGCGATTTGTATAACGTGTGCCCATTTGGCCCGCGCCCGTTTGACCCGCGTCCGTTTAGCCCGTGCCCGCCCGTTTCGCAACCTCTACTTTTCAAGCAATTACGTGCTAACTCTCCGAACTTACGCTCAGTTCTCAATATTTTTTTTAGGAGAAAGTAAAGTAAAGGGAAGGGAAGAAAAGGAGTGGAGAGGAGGGGAAGAAAACTGGTATTTATTTTGTGTTCTTAAACTCAAATTAGAAGAAAGTGAAAGGAAGTCAAAACTTTATCTAAAAAAAACTTCATCTTACAAAACATATTC
This sequence comes from Artemisia tridentata subsp. tridentata, assembly GCA_021014915.2. NCBI lineage: Eukaryota > Viridiplantae > Streptophyta > Magnoliopsida > Asterales > Asteraceae > Artemisia > Artemisia tridentata. Next base: position 185,949,432 of record CP139504.1, on the reverse strand, counting down.
AATTGTATGTGAATTTAGCTTGTTGGCAACATAGAGCAGATGACTAATATTTGTCGAAGGGTAACTTTGGATCCAATAATTAACCCACTAATCGATGGATGGATGGATCTGAAACAAATCCAATATTTAGGTTATGGTTCAATATCGTGCTTCACTTCAGTGATGGATGGATGGATCTGAAAGTTTATTTGTTTCTCCAATCGATGATGGATTTGAAAGTTTGGGTTTGATGCTTCTCCAATCGATGATGGATCTAGGTTTGATGATTGTGAACAACCTTCAATTTTGGAGTTGATGATATGGTCAAAAAAGAGAAAGTTATAAGCGGCTCCCTTTACTTTCTGCCCATAATTGGGATGAAAGACTTTTGAAGAAAATCATTAAAATCTCCACTCACTTTCATCACGCTCCTTTCCTTTTCTCTTTTCAAAAAATCTTGAGAACACCATACATTTTTTATTTCAATCCCTTTCTTTCACTTCCTTCTCAAAACTAAACTTAAGAACAGTGTGTTAATCACACCACTTAGGTTTGAATCAGTTATCTCATGAAGGGTCCCCTTTTGATAATGGAACTTTCCCCATTCTGCCAGATTGATTTGCTCATAGTAAAAAGTGGCATAGTGAAGGTGAACATTATGGTTAATTGCGTCACGTGTACTGTTTTGAGAGGAGCATTATCATGGGTATTTTATAAGTCAAAATAGTAGTTACCATTAAAGATTACTTGAAAAGTCTTTTTAGTTATTTGGACAATGTGATTGTGAGGTGGTTTTGCACCATAAAATGTGGATGCTAAATAGATATTTCATATTTGATGTAGACGTCATTTGGATTTTATTTAAATGACGGATGGCACCCTTCAATCATTTTTCAGCAGTTGATGCATAAATATTAAAAAAATAAAATAAATAAATAAATAAATAAATAAATAAAAAACACACACACACAAGTGTATTATTTGACCTACTTATAAGGTAATGTAGTAACCAGTGAGACTGAATACCACAAAACCACACGAACACGGCAATAGAATGTAAAGCGCATAAGTAAACAATAACAAAACGTGTCAATCTTATTATGTTCTACATGTTAGAGCTTATAATAAACTAGAGGATTACTCGCGTATAGCGTCAATTTGTTTGTGTTTGTATTTTTCTTTTATTTTTTTGTATAATGGGCGTAAGTGAGAGTGGAGAAAGTTTGTGTATAAAATTTTAATTAAGTATTTGAATAATTAATAAAATGTATCGCCTTTTATAAGCAAGGGTATTTTAATGAAACAACATTACTCATTTTGTAAGTTTTTAAGCAAAGCTTAAGTTTGACAATTATTTCTTTATATGTATTAAAGATTAGAGATATATTTAAAATCAAATTTGGGTTAGCCGCATATTAACTTGTTTAAGGGAAAATTTTTGTAACTTATTCTATATGTTAGACACCATCTTCATTTTATCTTTTTTTTAGAGATGTTGTAAACGGGTAAACGGATGAGGTTTTCTTTGTTTAGTTTACTCGGAGAGGGTGAGTCTTTTGTGACTCCAATATACGCGGTGTAACACCCCCAAAATTTTGAGTTAACATCGGAAGACTTAATTGTGGTATTACTGGAAGGATCATAGTTATAATCATAGAAAACGACTCAAAAGAGGCATTTTAAAAGTTATTATCATTCATTTAAATAATCCAAGTACAAAAGGATTCAAATGTTGAATATTCCACAAAAGAAAATGATAGTTTGAATTGAATGATAAGGTTTATTTGACACAAAAAACCATCAGTTTATTTGCCCACTCCGTGCCTTGAATGCTCTGTTAATTACCTGAGATAAACATGCTAAAAGTCAACAAAATTGTTGACTGAAATCATAGTGTTTGTAATTGTAATCAGTTTGAACACAAGTCTATAATTGCATAGAAATACAATCATATTTGAAATAGTAATATTGCAGTTCGATATATTTCCCTAAGTCTCATGACACGCAAACGTTAACAATGTACCGTGCACACGGTGTGAACACACCAAATTAATGGTGTGAGTTATGGCCCTCGTGCAGGAGATTGCCATCTTCCTATTTCCTTCAAATAATGTGCATTTGACTAATCCGGCTAGCAACTAAGGCTATCCATCCAGCACTAGTTTAAATAGGCAGACAGCCTCCAATAGATATATTCACTATATTCGCGTTCACTCGCAAGTGATTAATGGTTCATGATGTGAGGGGCTTTTGGCAATAGTGTAACTTAGGCAATATCAGTCAGGTATAGCATACAGAAAAATACTTGTGTTCTGTTTTGTAGCATGTATCTCCCCACGAGTTGAAAGTATATAAAAGATAAAAGTGGGACTATGAGCTCACCTTGAATGTAATTGGCAAAGGTGATGTGAAATCAAAAGTATTATTGGAATGGCTCCAACACACGCCCTGAATAATAGGGAAGTCTGAGATTTCGATAGTTTTGGCTTAATACGAATAATGATTGTGGAAAATGTATCGGATAACGAATTAGTTCGTGATGAGAATGGATGATATGCTTAAAATGCTTAAAGTTCAAAAATAATATTATATATAATATTATCTTGTTTTTATGTTATTGAATCCATAAATATCGTTTCCTCGAAAGTTGTTGAATGTTACGTTAAGTTATTCGTTAGAATATTCTTTAATTAAATATATATAAACGTAACGTGATTTGAATATATATTGTACGAAATGTATAAATTCCCTTGTTTGAATACAAAAGTGTAAAACATGTAATGGAATTATACATAATCTAAAGTTACTGAATGGTCCCTGAATTTATACAAAATTTACACTTTCCACCCTAACGGTGAAACTTTTGCACCGTTAGTCCCTAGTTAGAAAATAATTACACTTTTAGTCCAAAAAGGTTCCAATATGACTTTTTAATACTTCTATTTACTGTTTTATCATTTTTTATCCATAAGTTACTAAAATGACAGTTTGACCATAGATTATGTCAAAGTTACTATATTAACCCGATAAGCATAAATATTTGCAATTTAAGTCCAAAAATCATAAAAAGCATATATTAAGTTTTCCGAGAGTTGTATAAGCTTTAAATAACTTATTTGAGTTTTTATAAAACTGCTTATTACTAAAAAGAGCTTATTATGTGCTTAATGGGCTTTAACGAAATCACAACAGGCCCGTTAAGCAAATTTGATCCAATGGGTTTCCGAATGTTTTGGGCCTGGTTTTGGGCTCATTTTAATGTCTTATTAACATTATCAAAAGGCTTATTGGACTGCTTATTCGAATAGTGCTTATTTTAAGGTTATTGGGCCTGAAAGCCCACTCGATATATATATTAGTTTGAAAATTGTTTTCGAGTGTGACATACTTGAGGGTTATAAAAGGTCTTAAATGAGCTTATCATGAGAGCTTATTTTAATAGCTTATTAGTTGAGGTTGTAGAGAAATGAGTCAAGTACTTTATACGATATGTTATTCGATTAGATTTCATTCTATGGGGCGTTTTCTTAACGACAAAACAACAAGGTCCAATATGGTTTTTATAACATATGAAACGTACGATATGTAGTATGAGTTAGAAATGAGCCTCGTTAAGCATTAAAATGGAGGAATAAATGTCGAATGAGTATAGTACTTGAGTTCTAGCCATCCTTTGATATAGGAGGTCGTATGCAATACGTAAAATAAATACGAAAGATCAAAATAATAAAGGAAAGCTAGAATATGTATCGAATGAACATATATATGATGCATGAATTATTGAAAACCATAAGAATGTACAGAAAGGAATTCGAATGCTTACTACACCAAGGATGGTGGTTAGAATATGTGGAAATGAACTAGAATTCGAATGTGTTGCTCGTCACTTGCTAGAATGAACTCAAATGGATCGAGATCAACTTGTACGCTTGGAAAATTGGTTCGAATGGCTAGAATAATGATCCTTGCTTCCTTCAAATGGCTTGGCAGGTAAGAATATGACTTAGGAGAATATGTGAGATAATTGTTTTAAGTGTGAATGAGAGAGTATGTGATCATCTGTTTATATACATGTATTAGACATGTATAATGTATTTTAATGGTACAAGTTGGGTCGATGTGATTTGTAGCAGGGATTAGATAGGATTCTTAGGGTATAAGAGTAGATAGCACTCGAGTATAATGATATTTAGAAGAGGGTTGTGTGTTGTTTCGGTTATATGTCAACTTGCAAGATTATATATGTGTTCGACATATAAAAAGTGTCCAAACGACGCATTTAACGTGACCAAAAATGTAGGAGGTGTATAAGGACTTTAGAAATCATTCTCGACTAGTAACAATGCAATGTATTAGGTGAAAACAAGTTTTGTCAAGTTGGGTTACAAATCGAATGAACTTGTACATGTGTCGACTTGGGTTTACTTTGAGCCTTGTTTTATGATCAAACGTTCGAATTAGAGAATAAGGTTGGTCATTCGTGAATCCTTAGAATGTGAAGAATTGAACCATGTAAAAAGTTGTATAGGATATGTGTTGAAATCTCAAAATAACGAGGTCAAGTGTTGGTGTATTAGACCGAGTGAAATAAAAGAAAATATAAGAATTTTGGATTGGGCTTGAATAGTAACAGGCTCAGAATTGGGCCGAGAATAGTAATAAGGATCCGTTTGGTTGTTTATTCGTATAAGTGATTTTCGTGGTCCGTGTGTGAGCTCGTTCCAAAGTATTCGTGAATCACGTATCAACGTGTTTGAATTATTGTAATGTAATAAAAAAAAATTTTAAATTTTGCTCGTAAAAATGGTTAACTGAACTGTAATGGTAATTTAATACTTGATTAACATTTACAAAGTACTGGGGAATTTTACAGGTTGCTACAGTACCTACCCGTCAAACAAAACTTCGTCCCGGAATTAAAGTCTAAGGTAGTTGTTAGGGTTGTCTATGGAAATAAGTGTGGGTATTTGTCTTGAATTTGATCTTCACGTTCCCATGTATACTCTGGTCCTCGTTTAGAGCTCCATCGAACTTTGACAATGGGAATATGGTTTTGCTTTAGCTGTTTCACCTCTCTGTCCATTATTTCCACTGGTTCTTTCGTAAATATGAGTTTGTCATCAAGTCGGATTTCTTTCATTGGGATGACAAGAGTTTCATCTGATAGACGTTTCTTCAAGTTCGATATGTGAAATGTGTTGTGTACTCTACTGAGTTCCTCTGGGAGCTCAAGTTTATAAGCCACTGGACCAATCCTTTCCAGAATTTTGAACGGTCCAATGTACCTTGGATTCAACTTTCCTCGCTTTCCAAAGTGTACCATTCCTTTCCATGGAGAAACTTTTAACATAACCATTTCTCCAACCTGGAATTCCATGGGTTTTTGCCTCACATCGGCGTAGCTCTTTTGTCCGTCATGTGCGGCTTGTAGTTGTTGCCCGATCTTAAATATCTTTTCCGTGTTCTCGTGAATCAGTTCTGGTTCTGTGAGTTGTACATCACCCACTTCAGCCCAACAAACAGGCGATCTGCACTTTCGACCATAAAGTGCTTCAAATGGTGCTGCTTTGATGATGGCGTGGTAAATGTTGTTGTAGGAAAATTCAGCCAATGGAAAGTGTTTATCCAACCCTTCCCGAAGTCGATTACACATGCCCGAAGCATGTCTTCTAAGGTTTGGAGTGTTCTTTCACTCTGCCCATCAGTCTGAGGGTGATAAGCGATGCTCATGTCTAAACGTGTACCGAGAGCTTTCTGTAGAGTCTGCCAAAATCTTGAAATAAATCGGCTATCTCTATCTGAGATAATGGAGATTGGAACTCCATGTCGAGACATTATTTCCTTTAGATACAACTGTACGAGAGTGCTCATCTCGTCAGTTTCCTTGATTGGTAGGAAATGAGCGCACTTGGTGAGATGATCAATGATGACTTAGATGGTGTCCAATCTAGTTGACGTCCTTGGTAATTTGGTGATGAAGTCCATAGTAATTCGCTCCCATTTCCATACTGGTAGTTCAGGTTGTACAAGCAATCCCGATGGCTTTTGATATTCCGCCTTGACTCTTGAACAAGTCAAACATTTCCCAACATACTCGGCGATGTCGGCTTTCATGTTTGGCCACCAATAGATCTTCTTGAGATCCTGATACATCTTGTCAAAACCCGGGTGAACGGAGTACTTGGATTTATGGGATTCATGCATGATGAGATCGCGTATCCCTCCGTAGAAAGGAATCCAACTTCTTTCTTTGAAACAAAGCATTCCGTCTTATCTTTTCACGAAACCATTTTCATTCTCTGGCATACCGTGAATTCTTTCATGGGGTCTGTTCTCTTCCCTGAGAGCTTCTGATTGGGCTATGAGCATCTATGATGGAAATGGTGAACAAATGGTCATTCCCAGAGAACGAAATTTGAGAGGTTTGATATATTCTTTTTTTCTCAAGGCATCAGCCACAACGTTCGCTTTCCCTGGGTGATAGCGAATTTCACAATCATAGTCATTGAGTAATTCTAACCATCGGGGCTGTCTCATGTTCAACTCCTTTTGATCCAGGATGTGTTCAAGACTTTTGTGATCAGTGAAAACCGTGCACTTGGTACCGTACAAGTAATGTCTCCATATCTTAAGAGCAAAGACCACTGCTCCTAATTCTAGATCATGAGTTGTGTAGTTTTCTTCGTTCTTCTTGAGTTGTCGAGAAGCATAGGCTATTACTTTGCTCCTTTGCATCAGTACTGCGCCTAAACCGTGATGTGACGCATCACAATACACTACGAAGTCTTCGCTTCCTTCGGGTAGTGCTAAGATTGGTGCTTCACAGAGTTTTTGCTTCAAGAGTAGGAAAGCTGACTCTTGTTTTTCTTCCCAGATATACTTCTTGTTCTTCTGGGTCAGTTCTGTCAAAGGTTTTGCGATCTTTGAAAAATCTTCTATGAACCTTCTATAGTAACCAACGAGGCCTAAAAATTGACGAATCTCTGTTAGGTTTATAGGAGATGCCCAATCTTTAACCGCCTCAATCTTGGCCGGGTCTACGTGGATACCTTGATTGTTGATAACATGGCCAAGAAATTGTACCGTTTGAATCCAAAAATCACATTTGGAGAATTTAGCGTATAACTTTTCCTCCTTGAGCAACTCTAAAATGGTTCTCAAGTGTTCAGTATGTTCTTCCTTGTTGCGTGAGTAGATTAGGATGTCATCGATGAACACGATCACGAATTTGTCCAAGTATGGTTTGCATACTCGGTTCATCAAGTCCATGAACACTGCGGGTGCATTGGTGAGACCAAATGGCATTACTTGAAATTCGTAATGTCCGTAACGTATTCTGAAAGCTGTTTTGAGAATATCTTCTTCTCGGACTCTCAGCTGATGATATCCCGACATTAGATCAATTTTCGAGTAGACACTCGATCCTTGAAACTGGTCAAACAAATCATCAATCCTGGGCAATGGATATCGATTCTTCACGGTGAGTTTGTTCAACTCCCTATAATCAATACACATACGGAACATTCCGTCTTTCTTCTTGACAAATAAGACCGGAGCTCCCCAAGGTGATGAACTTGGTCGGATGAATCCTTTATCTGATAGCTCTTTCAACTGCTCAGATAATTCTTTCACTTCAGACGGTGCTAACCTGTAAGGTGCTTTTACAACTGGTGCCGCCCCGGGCACTAAATCAATCTAAAATTCTACTTGACGGACTGGTGGAATACCCGACAAATCTTCCGGAAACACTTCAGAAAAATCCTTGACAACTAGCACTTCTTGAGGTTGTTTCCCATTTGATTCATTCTCCGTCACCTGAACCAAAAACACGTGACATCCTTTGTTCATATACTTCACCGTCTTGATATACGAGATGATGTTGAGTCGGGTTCTACTTTGCTCGCCATGAACAATGAGAGTTTCACCATTTAGTGGAATTTGGACGACCTTCTCGTCACAGATGATTCTAGCATGGTGCTTGGATAACCAATCCATGCCAATAACGACGTCAAAGCTACCGAGTTGATTAGGCATGAGATCAATGGGAAAAGGTTTTTCTAGTAATGTTAGGGTGCAACCTTGGATTATCGTATTGGTACCTATGAGGTTTCCGTTAGCTATTTGAATTTCGTACGTAGTGTCTAGTTCTGCTGGGGAAATGTTAAGCAGTGAAGCAAATGAAGTAGACACAAAGCTCTTATCAGCTTTGGAATCAAATAATATTTTAGCACTTTGTTGGTTTAGTAAGAATGTACCCGTGACGATGCCGGGGTCTTGTGGTGCATTTCCGTCACCGAGCACATATGCTCTCCCACGAGCAGCGTTGTTCTGATTTGTATTCTGTTTTGGGCATTGGTTCCTGTAGTACCCTTTCTCGCCACACCCGTGGCACACTATTGCTACCGGCTGTAAATTTGCACTCGTGGCCCTGCAGTAATTAGTTTTATGGCCCATTTTTCGGCATTTTCCGCAAATGGCATGACAAGGCCCAGTGAGATGTAGTTTACATTTTTTACACTGGGGTAGTGTTCTGGTATAAACTCTTTCTTCAGTGGGTGCAGCAACATAAGCTCTGGCAGCTTCCTATCTACGATTATGTTGGTGGTGGTGGTTGTTGCGATTTTGTTGGTAATTACGGTTACAGTTGTTGTTGTGGTTGTTGTTGTGAGTGGTGGTTCCACGATCATCTAGCTTTCACTTATGATCATTGTTTCCGGAGGTAGAACTCCGTTTGATTTCCCGTTCTAGTAATCGTTGAGCAATTGTGATGGCTTCTTCTAGAGTTGATGATTTTGATGAGGTGACATTTCCCTTGATGCTTCGAGGCAGTCCCTCGACGTACTTCTCTAATGTCCTTTCAAGATCCGGCACCATGGTTTGGCACAGTGCAGACAGTTCTTGGAACCTTCTGTTGTAGGTTCTTATATCGTTCCCTCTCACAACCAACTGGTGGAATTCCTCCTCCAGTTTCCTAATTTTTGTACGCGGGCAGTACTTCTTTAGCATTTTTGTTTTCAGATCGGCCCAGGTAATCTGATACGCTTCCTCCATACCCATGGTCTGGGCGGTAGCGTTCCACCCCGATAATGCATCTTCCAGAAGAGTCCATGTAGCAAAGGTGACCTTTCAGTTGTCTGGACAGTTGCTTCTCATGAATATCGTTTCTGTACGCTCAAACCATTGAGCTAGTTCGGACACTCCTTCTGAACCTTTGAAGTAAGTTGGCTTGCAACTCATGAAATCTTTTTAGGTGTACTTACGAGACGCAGATGCCTTGCTTTCAGTTGTTGCCCTGTTGTTGCTACTCGAGCGAGCTATGGTAGTCGCTTGAGTTTCAAGAGCTGCAGCAACGCTATCGGCTACCAGTTTCTGGATAGCTACAGGAGTCATTTCTGCTGCGAGGGTGGTAGTTTCCTTTCTTGTGTGAGCTATAGTTCTATTAATGCCACAAGAAAACACAGATTTAGAATCCCATAATGACCATGTTAGAATAAATTGAGTAATTGGGTAATTGCATACAAGTCCTAACAATATTGTCACAATGTGAAATCACAACCAACTGAGAAATCATAAAATCACGACATGTTTGGGTACTATCGTAAATAAATGATCAACTCTTGGTATAGGATTGCTAAGGAACAAAGTGATTCATCATCTACAAAAGTTGAAGTTCAGTATCTTTCTCTACATTCATCAAGTTTCTTCTGAAATTTTCTGTTTTAAAAGTTTGTAATTATATCCTAGTTGTAACATTCAAAGAACCATAACAATCATAAGTAACATTACGACATGTCTGAATACAATCGCAATACACATGAACAACCACAGTAACATAAATCGACATCAATATATAGTAAATCCATAACAAACAACATATATTAATAACTTGAATCAATTGTGTTACAAAACAGAATGATACAAGGTCCTTTATTAATGCCACATGCGGCAGGCTAAGATGCCTCAAAACTATACTGATGTACAATATGTCTAACTACTGGAAGTCTCATCCATGTGCCCTGTGAGCTCTGTAATCTGATCCAGAAGTCTCTGTATATCGGCCTGCTGCTGGATCTACATGTCCTCAATGAGGCTCTCTAATGTATCGACTCTGTGGCGCGCTTGTAGAACTTCCTCAATCTGCCTCTGTCTCTCCCATTGTAAAACTGTCATATGGGAGCGCGTCTCAAACATCTCTGACTGAATCCTCGTCAGACCATCCTGAAGGTCCATCCTATCGGATACGAGGTCATGTATGGTGCCGTCAATCATCTTGGGCCGGTAGAGTGATGCTCTGTCAACGATGCTCAGGAGTGTATCGATCTGCTCCTCATGACGCTCTAGTCGCGTCATGATGGTGGAGGGAGTAGGTGTGCGGGCAACTGCTGCCCTGGAGCTCTCTCCAGTCTCGAAGACTCGGGCTGGAGGGGTAAAACCTGGTGGGAACAATAATGAAGAGGAAGACGAATGACTGAGACCTGCTATGCGGGCCTGGCTCTAAGAGGGTAAATCCTCCTCTGGAGTCGGCACCCGTTGGTGTGGTGCAAACGAGTATGATTGGGTGAGTAGGTTAAACAAATGGTCGGGTCTGACCAACGGTGGAGGGGGTGATGATAGTAGTGGTGGCAATGTATGCTCAGGAGATAATGGTGGTGTCATCCTGATCATGTCTAGTGGTCATGAGGTAGGGGATAGAGGTGGTGATGGTGGTATAATCAGAACTATGGGTAGTCGTACCCTCTTACGAGGTGTATGCATCTTGATAGGGCCATTTGGATGGCTCCGGAATGGTGTCATAAACGGTTCGGGCTCATAGGGTTGTAAGATCCTGACTCGTCTGCGCCGGAATACCGGTGCAGGTGGGGGTGGTGGTGTAGGTAATGGAGTCTCTGAATCTTCTGCAGGCAGCCACTGCTGTGTCTGCATATACTGATCATCTGTAAGTGGAGTGTAAGTAGGAGAAACTGGACGGTTCTCCGGGTGAGGTGGTGAAATATATGCCCGTCTGGCTTGTACGTACAGGTCTTCTGATATGGGTGAGTTTGGGTTACCTGGGTGGTGTAGCGACGACTTCACCCTCTTCGAAGGTCTCCGTTTTGTCTGATGCGATGTTTGACACTGTAGCAGTCGATGTGCTAGGAACTACGGGTGAGGTGATAGATGATAAAGTATCCTCGGACTCCATGTCCGATGATGAGGTGCTAAGGTGGGACACTGAAGACATGGTACTGTAATAACCCCGAAAGTAGTAAATGTAAGTCATCAATAAAATCAAGTATATAAAAGTCAATATGAAGTGATCTTGTTAAGCAACACTCCAAACACAGCGTTGTGAAATATGCAGGCACGGAGGGCGTAAAGTGGTATGGTGTAAAGTGATCCATTTTGAAAGTATAGTTATAGTCAATGTTTAAAAACACATGGTTCTCTATAACCATGTCTCTGATGCCAATCTGTAACACCCCTAAATTTTGAGTTAACAGCGGAAGACTTAATCGGGTATTACTGGAAGGATCATAGTCATAATCATAGAAAATGACTCAAAAGAGGCGTTTTGAAAATTATTATCATTCATTTAAATAATCCAAGTACAAAAAGGATTCAAATGTTGAATATTCCACAAAAGAAAATGATAGTTTGAATTAAATGATAAGGTTTATTTGACACAAAAAACCAAAAGTTTATTTGCCCACTCCGTGCCTTGAATGCTCTGTTAATTACCTGAGATAAACATGTTAAAAGTCAACAAAATTGTTGAGTGAAATCATAGTGTTTGTAATTGTAATCAGTTTGAACACAAGTCTATAATTGCATAGAAATACAATCATATTTGAAATAGTAATATTGCAGTTCGATATATTGCCCTAAGTCTCATGACACGCAAACGTTAACAATGTACCGTGCAAACGGTGTGAACACACCAAATTAATGGTGTGAGTTATGACCCTCGTGTAGGAGATTGCCATCTTCCTATTTCCTTCAAATAAAGTGCATTTGACTAATCTGACTAGCAACTAAGGCTATCCATCCGGCACTAGTTCAAATAGGCAGTCAGACTCCAATAGATCTATTCACTATATTCGCGTTCACTCGCAAGTGATTAATGGTTCATGATGTGAGGGGCTTTTGGCAATAGTATAACTTAGGCAATATCAGTCAGGTATAGCATACAAAAAAATACTTGTGTTCTGTTTTGTAGCATGTATCTCCCCACGAGTTGAAAGTATATAAAAGATAAAAGTGGGACTATGAGCTCACCTTGAATGTAATTGGCAAAGGTGATGTGAAATCAAAAGTATTATGGGAACGGCTCCAACACACGACCTGAATAATAGGGAAGTCTGAGACTACGACAGTTTTGGCTTAATACGAATAATGATTGTGGAAAATGTATCGGATAACGAATTGGTTCGTGATGAGAATGGATGATATGCTTAAAATGCTTAAAGTTCAAAAATAATATTATATATAATATTATCTTGTTTTTATGTTATTGAATCCATAAATATCGTTTCCTCGAAAGTTGTTGAATGATACGTTAAGTTATTCGTTATAATATTCGTTAATTAAATATATAATAAACGTAACGTGATTTGAATATATATTGTACGAAATGTATAAATGCCCTTGTTTGAATGCAAAAGTGTAAAACATGTAATAGAATTATACATAATGTAAAGTTACTGAATGGTCCCTGAATTTATATGAAATTTACACTTTCCACCCTAACGGTGAAAATGTTGCACCGTTAGTCCCTAATTAGAAAATAATTACACTTTTAGTCCAAAAAGGTTCCAATATGACTTTCTAATACTTCTGTTTACTGTTTTATCATTTTCTATCCATAAGTTACTAAAATGACAGTTTGACCATAGATTATGTGAAAGTTACAATATTAACCCGATAAGCATAAATATTTGCAATTTAAGTCCAAAAATCACAAAAATCATATATTAAGTTTTCCGAGAGTTGTATAAGCTTTAAATAGCTTATTGGAGTTTTATAAAACTGCTTATTACTAAAAAGAGCTTATTAAGTGCTTAATGGGCTTTAACGAAATCACAACAGGCCCGTTAAGGAAATTTGATCCAATGGGTTTCCGAATGTTTTGGGCATGGTTTTGGGCTCATTTTAATGTCTTATTAACATTATCAAAAGGCTTATTGGACTGCTTTTTCGAATAGTGCTTATTTTAAGCTTCTTGGCCCTGAAAGCCCAATTGATGTATATATTAGTTTGAAAACTGTTTTCGAGTGTGACATACTTGAGGGTTATAAAAGGTCTTAAATGAGCTTATCACGAGAGCTTATTTTAACAACTTATTAGTTGAGGTTGTAGAGAAATGAGTCAAGTATTTTATATGATATGTTATTCGATTAGATTTCATTCTATGGGGCGTTTTCTTAACGACAAAACAACAAGGTCCAATATGGTTTTTATAACATATGAAACGTACGATATGTAATATGAGTTAGAAATGAGTCTCGTTAAGCAATAAAATGGAGGAATAAATGTCGAATGAGTACAGTACTTGAGTTCTAGCCATCATTTGATATAGGAGGTCATATGAAATACGTAAAATAAATACGTAAGATCGAAAATAATAAAGGAAAGCTAGAATATGAATCGATTGAACATATATATGATGCAGCCTTTTTCGACATTTGGTTTTTGCAGCAATAATCAACAGCGGTCGCTTTGGTTAGTGCAAGGTTCCTGGGAATACCTGCAGCGTCGTTCAGAAAGCATATGGTCATTCAAATTACACCCATATTCGGCAGCAGGTACACTTTTTTAAAATTCACGTTTCTATGTTCAAAGGACTACAAGCAAATTCCAAAACAGAGTACTTTATTTCTAAATGTAGAAGTAATATAAAATGCCCGTCGCACAAAACATTTTATAGAAGCAAATAATGGAGTAAATTTTACCTGCGAACAATTTATTCCAACCAACAGAGCCGCTAGGTTGGTGCATATCAGAATTGCGACAAATAAGGCTCAGGTTGTAAATCTTGAAGTAGTACCAAATGCAGCGAGACAAAAGAACAAATACCCTGCAAATTAAACTCGAATAGGTTTGCAAACAGGTTAAGGAGGTAAGGTCATGTAATAAGGCCCGTTGATATCTGCATATGTTAATGGGTCTAAGTTTGGGCATTTTTTTGACCCGTTACATATCAAACATTTCGCTAATAGATTCATGGACAAAAGCAAAGAAAATTTGCGATAGCACACCTTAGCTGCAGCAATTCTCATTTTGGCTTCTTCCAGCCCTTTCTGCCCCTTAACGGATATCCATATTGATTTTGAAAATTAATTGTTTACTTATTAGAATATAAACAATATATAAATGAAGTTACACAACACATATTCAATATAATCTATCATTATGTACATGTGGTATACCTTAATCACGCTAGATTCAAGGTTTGATCTCTTCATTTCAGGAATCCCATGTGCAGACATCTCATTGACAAAATAATCTTCTGTATGATAATTGTGAAAAGTTATAAGGATATATAACGGCAGCAATTACAACTTTAGGATTGCTTATAACAAAGAAGTGAGCTTTATTCATTATACACACATAATCCTGCTAAATTCAGTACCTGTAACACTTCCTTGGCGTAACTCGTCCAGCCCGGCTAGTATTGTAACAATTCGCATTTTCAATTTACTATCCAATCCCGAAATTTTACTATTCATTTTTGCTATTCACTTTCACTATTCATTAACGAAATTTTTATTTCATATTCTCGTAAGTTAAACTATTTTCATGATAACCCGAGAGTTTGACACTCGTCGGATCATTTTTGCAAATATCACGAAACCGTGTCTGAGATTTATGTTTAGGTTTAAACGTCATTCTAGCATCCCGATATGTCCATAAAACATTGTAAACAATAGAAATATGAATTTCTCACATTTTATGACAATTCCACAAGTTTTAGAATTTTACGTTTTCCAGTTCAGCGTTTTACGCGAATTACGCGTTTTAGACCCGCGTTTGCAGTTTTATCAGCGTTTAAGCAACCCGATGGAACTTACCACTCATTTTATATTTTATTATGGAGTATAATGATAAATTAAATCATTCCTACAAGTTTCATATTTTTACGATACCCGGTTTTACGTTTCGTGACCTAACGACTTACAGTTAGTGATTAACGGGACCAAAACTCACTCCGTAAAAGCAAGATAATGCAAGAAACTTATCAAGCTTCTCATGAAGCTTATCAAGGAAGGAACCAAGGGCATGTGTCTTGATCTTAAACCTTGATCACTTAGGATGATTACATGTGTTCAAGCTTCCTAAGTAAGCTTTCTTAAAGTCAAGAAACTAACCTCCTCATTAGCCTATAAAACCCCCCTCCTCTCTCCTTTTTGGCATCCCACACACAACACACAAACACATCCATTTTGCTAGTTTCCTTTAAGTAATTCCAAGAGTTCAAGTACTATATTAATTCCAAAACTCTTGTTAAGTTTTGATTGATCCAAAGTCCTAGTTCTTCCTTCCTTTGGTGATCTTCCATCCACATAAGAAGTGTTCTAGTAGAAGACTTCAAGTTCCTTCTCAAGTAGTCACAAGTTGGTGTCAAGAGCTTAGAGAAGTTGGAAGCTAGAGACCCTAGTTCTTGTTCAATCAAAGTCCTAATCCTTGTTCTTAATTTCCTTTCCTTAGAAAGCCAAAAGTTGTAAGAAACCCTAACACACTCTCTTGCTCAACATCATTTTCATGCTTCTTATACTTCATTTATGCTATATATGGTCTTTATATTATGTTCATGATGTACCAAAACCTTTAAAACAAGTTATGAGAACTATATGTTAACTTAAAATAGGTAAACAAGAAAACTAGTGACATATATTGTGAAATATGACCAAAATAGTATAACCATGATATTAGACACTTACCTACTGTTAAAGAGGACTTTACAAGGAAAACATAGCAATTTGAATCGCCTAAAACGAGTACACGAGTCAAAAGATATGGCCAAAAGAAGTTAGCAAAACCAAAACACCGAAACTGCCAAAACAAAGCTGTTAAGCAGCTGACCTTTTTGAATGAGGCCCTTCTGGTCCGTTTCATCAAAAAGTTAAAACACGAAAGTTGTCCGGAATGATGTTTTCCTTCAATAAGAAAAAGCTCGGGTCCTGAAAACGTTTAACAAATGGTATTTTTCTTCAAAATCTTAACAGCCCCTTTATATGCCTAAGCAACCATGTATTTTGTCACGACTAAGGAAAACCAAATGGCCTAAAGGCCTAGGAATGAGATCACAAACGTGGCTAAGGCCAAAGTTAAGATCTCAAAGACATGATAGCCAAGACCAAAGCCACGGCAAGGCCACGGCTAAGACCTCAAGACTTTCTAAACCGAAATCATTAACTAAAGTTTTAGTCTTAACAAAACAAAACAATTTGGATCTACTCCATCGATAGACCATGAGATTTTGAAAGTAATATCACATCCATACTAGAAATAATAGACTTATAAAGATAACAATCTTCATTCGAAATAAACTTTCCTAAGTTTATTCAACTTTCGGACATGTAACTTTTAATGACCAACAAACGTATATTTTCTATCGAATACTACAATACTAGGAATCTTCATGTGAGGGGTTCATTAGAGTAAAACGGATCGACGAGTTGCTAGATTTACGAATTAAAGTGTCCTAGCTCCTCGAACGTTTACGGCATGACCTCTGGATTATGATGGCTCGAACGGTAGTACGAGAGATAAACTAAACATGTTTCACAAACCGTTTCTATAAAACGACATACACATCATACCAAGTACTACATCATGATCAATATAAATGACATATATAGGCTTGTCTATGTTTTCTTAGACATTGTTCCAAACCTAAGACATAACATCATATTCTAGGTTATGCGTAGAGACTCCCTGGCTTAATCCATCAATCCCGTTATACGTTGTGATATCATTAGTTCAAGGTGAGTTTCATAGCCCCTACTCTTTTAATACTGTTTTAACTCTTTGGGGGAGATACATGCTCGTTTCCTTTACATAGTTTACTCATTTATCAAAATACATGACTTACATTTACATCACTACTTACATGAATACGTGATTTACATTTACATATCTACTTGTGTGCATACATGAATGCATTATTTTTTATTGCATTATTCTTTAGCAACTGCTTAACTCTTGATTAGAGTCATGGAGAGGTATTGATAGTACTCATGGGAAAATGCCCCTACCCTTGTGACCCAGATTCATGACCTTGGGTGACGCAGTACTATTTGGGAAGATGCCCCCGCCCTTGTGTCTATTCTTGACCTTGGGTGAATATAATCTATCATAGGGTGTAAGCATATGAAAGCAAGTCGTGAGGTTCAGTTGATTGATACATTTTACATTAAGTACTTTCATATATCGTACACACATATGTCATATTCATACTATATTTAGCAGTGGGTTGTGAACACATAAGTTGCAAGTTTTGTATGGGCGGAACTTGGAACTGAATAGATTTACAATGCCTTTGTTGTGGGAACATTCTCTAAAGGCTTTTCAACTTATTTAAAACAAACTCTATGAACTCACCAACCATTGTGTTGACACTTTTTAGCATGTTTATCTCAGGTCTGTAAGGTGATAGCTGTTGCATGGAGCATAGAGTCGCTCGGCATATTTTGAAGACTTATGCTTTTATCATTACCATTCGATATGTTTCAAAACACTTATGTATTGTACTATGGAACTTATGTTTATAACTCGGAATTTATTAATCGAATGGTAACTTTTCAAAACATCTCATTTAGAGGTCGTTTTCTATAACTTGTACTTTGTATTATGAAGTAGCACCCCATTGACACGATCGTTCCGCTGCGATATTTTGGGGGTGTTACAGCCCGGCTAGTATTCTCTATGCCTGATAGGTTGTTAGTAACTTTGATCTGTATATATTTTTTTTCGAAAGTTTTAGACATAACAAATAGAAGTAATTGATTTACCGAATTGTAGAACCAATTCAAAACATCACTTAAAACTTTAAAACATAACAAAAGAAAATTGATGAAATCCAATAACATCAAATCAAACATGTTTTAAGAATTACCTCGAAGCCAAATTCAAGTGTCTGCCTCTAATTTGAAACGTAATCTTAAACTCCTATAAATGACACAACCCATCAAGCACTAAAACTAACACATACCCATTAAATGAAAGCACATATCAATAATCAAAAGATAGAAGAAGAAAATTATCAGCACCAAAGGCAGTAGCAGTGCATCAATTACAATCAATGAAACGGGCCAACTACCGGGCAAAACAGGATGACGAAAATTGGGCCTTACCAAGGCAAAATTTTGGCGGGAAAATAGGGGGCAATAGGACGTCGCAGTCAATGCTCTATAATATATACTTATAACGAAGCTTCATCATGAGATTTTGCCAAAAAAACTTACAACAGAGGATACATAAGTAATTTTATAACAATCTTTAACAGTTAATAGTAACATGTTAAAAAAATTACCATCAACAACAGCAACAATATGAAAACAGCTAAAGCGGGTTTTCTCTCAACTTATGATCAAAAGTGAGCATTTCCAAATACCTACATACACAAACATCAATATTTTTTGCAACAATTATAATGATAAACAAATTTAACTAAACCCCACAAAGCAACAAACTAAAGAAAAAGAACAATCTTTATCACACATAGAAATCGCATACATCAAAATTAAACCCCATAAATAATTAGATCTAATCAAACTTACATGGAAGGAGCACCTGAAGCAGTACGGTATATATATTAATCTTCCGAAAAGAAAAATAATAATAATAAAAAAAAAAAAAAAAAAAAAAAAAGAAAAAAAAAAAGCATCATGAAGAAACACATAACAAATTTAATATCAAATCTACATAGATCTCATATGCTTGCCTGTGTATGTTTGAGCTCTGGAAGGTGTGATGGGTGTTGAGATTGTTCCTTCGGCTGTAGATTCATGATGGAAGATGAAGAAAGTAGAAGCTTCCAGTGGCATGAGGCCGCCTTAGCATACTTATCAAGGAAAAAGAAAACAGACTGGGCAAAAACAGGCCGGAAACGGACCGGAAAAGCAGGCTAAAAATGGCCCAACAATTTTGGCGGGAAAAGCCCGGAGCAAAACGACAACGGATTTGACCACATTTAATATATAGTTATAATATATACTGTCTGTTTACTTGCCTAATTTGAGGCAAAATTTTGTCTTTTCATGTTTCCAGTAAATAAAGAATGTATATGCTATAAAGTTGGACGATAATTTTTGCACTTAGGATAGTGAGGTTGGCCTTTAGCTTTTGAATTAGTATGAATTAGGCTTGTTTTGCTGGCTTCTAATGACTTTTCATAACAGAACATTCAACCTTTAATTTACATTTCTATTTAACGATATTATATTTCCTTTTATCTATCTTTTTGCATATTTTCATCTCCTCCGTCGACACATGGTATGCATCTTTGTTGGTTACTTACATATGCATCTTCGTCTTTTTCGTATAATCAAATAATAGCTTCAGCATTGGTTGATTTGCAAATTGCAAGAGGTTTCCAAGTTATAATTCCAGTAAACAACAATAATAAATTGCAATTGATGGAAAAGATGAAGCAAGGCAGTAAACAATACCAATAAAGCTTGAATTATATTGATCCCATCCAAATTATATTTAACTTAATCACTATTGTATTAATTTAATTATATTAAAGTATAAACGGTTGACTGAGAATAGATAATATCTCTAATGAGTGATTGGTTGCTTGTTGCCACTCATATCACCTTCCTGTTTTCTTCTGCATCTCTGAGAACACTGTATCTGACTTGAATCCTTCGGTGCTGTTACTAATTGATGACGTGCCATTTCTTATTGCAGCTGATCCTGAGAATATGTCATCATCTGTTGTGGTTTGCTCTCCTTGCACTGGGAACGGATGTTCTTGATTATCTGAAACGACCTCAACAACCGTTTTTTCAGCAGCTTGTTGTAATTCCAACGCAAACTCGAGTCCCCAAACTACCTCATCCATTGCTGGCCGTTCGCTACCTTGCTCTTTCAAACAACTTATTGCTACTATCCCGAACTGCCTTAAGCACTCGGGTGCAATCTCACCCCTCAGTTTTGGATCTACTATCTTATTCAAGGTCCCTTTCCGATAACACAATTTCCCCCATTCTGCCAAACTCACTTGCTCTTTGGGCATCGCAGGAATCATGACAGGTCTTGCACACAGCACTTCAAGCAGAACAACTCCAAACGAGTAGACATCGGATTTATCTGTAAGTTGTTGAGTTCGGTAATATTCGGGATCTACATACCCAATACTACCCTTCACCACTGTGCTAACATGGTTTTGTGCTTGGTCTCTGGGACCTAGCTTTGACAAACCGAAGTCAGACACCTTAGCAACCCAATTTTCATCGAGTAATATATTTGTGGACTTGACATCTCGATGAATTATTGCTCGTTTTGCACCTGTGTGGAGATAATGTAAACCTTTGGCTGCACCTATGCAAATATCGAGTCGTGTTTTCCATGACAGAGGAGGGTTGCTTGTCCTGTACAGATGTTCCCGTAAAGTCCCGTGCGCCATATAATCATACACCAATATCATCTCTCCCTCATCGTCACAGTATCCAATCAGGGACACTAGTTGTACATGGCGTAATTTCGATAGCAACCCAATTTCTGTATGGAATTCGTAAACCCCTTGGCTTGATGATGGGTTGAGCCGTTTGATTGCAACAGCGGTTGTAACATCGTCAATGTACCCTTTGTACACCTTACCAAACCCTCCATGTCCTATGACACAATCGTCACTGAATTCATTGGTAGCTGCCTTCACATCTGTTAGTAAAAACCGACGGCATCGATCTGATGGTAGTGTTGAATGGTAAGATTTTGTAGATTTTGATTCACTATAAGCCAGACCGTAAGATGAGCGGTCTTCGGCTGTACCATAATGTTTTACTCGCCTTCGCCGCCTTAAAACTATAAGAATTAAAATAGACAACAAGAACACCCCTCCTCCAATACCTCCAATTATTGCTGCATATGGAGTTTTCTTCTTGTTCCTTTTTGCAGGAGGTGTTTCTGGGGTTTTTGAACTAAGTTCCGGGTTTGGGCTAGAAAGATTCCCGTTCATGCTCAACTTGAAGACCTCCAAACCATTTAAATAACCATCTCTATATTCTTCAGAATCGGATCTAGGATGAAGCTCAAGCCACAAATCTTGCTTGCTTTTTTGCCCATCTGGGTCGTGCACGTGCACAGCGTAATCCTTGAATACGGGATACCCAGTACCTTTAGTCCAGTAGAATAAGTCAGCCTCATCCTCAGCAGTTTGTTTATTTATGAAGACCTTGAAAACTGTCTGACTTTTTCTTGTGTATTGTGGTATAATGCTGCAAAAATGGAGCCTAAGCATGTAATAAAACCCAGAATCAACAGGAAGTATCCAAGTTAGATTGTAATGGATAGCAAGTGGGCCCATACTCCTTTGTGTTTCATAAACTAGCTCAGGTGCTGTATAATTCGGAATCTCCATGTATTTGATCGGAGTCTTATTAACAGGAGTCAATCCAATGGCTGCTCCATATATGTATTCAATATCGCGATCCCAATTTCGGTACATACCTGTATCATCGGTACCGGTTAGTTGTCCCCCACCCATGTTTAACCGATAAACATTTTCAAGAGCCGTTTCATTATCAATAATGGGCCCCGAAAGCTGATCAATGTATTTCGGTCCCTCAGCATTAAAATACAGATTTTCTGGCATTGAAACAATTTCAATACCATTGATGAAGGCGTATGAGTTTGGCAAGGGAGTAAAAATAACGTTTAGGTTTTGTGAATCGTTTACATGGATGAGAAACTCTTTAACTAGTCGTGCATGAGAGTCCACAGTTAAAAAAGCACTGAAGTTGGTTAAAAGAGAGTAGCCATTGGACGATACGGAGAAAAAAGATTGGTCTGCTATGAGGTCGGAGTAGTTGGCAGGATAAAAATGTAGGCGAAGGAATTTGGGGCCTTGGGAGACCGGAAAGGTGTAGGTAAATGAAGAAGTGTTGAAAATTCGAGCAGTGTAATAAGGGATTGGTGAGACTGATGGATCCTGGAAAATTGCTTTGGATGAAAATGAGGTGGTGGTGATGTCTGGAGGCACGTATTTGGAACTTTCATCACCGTCCCATTTTTGGTCGGAATTGGAAATGGAAGTGATGGATGTACCGCAGTCGAGTAGGAAATGATCAGTTGCTTTGTATGGTTGTGCGGTTGTTGTGGTGATGGTGGTTAACAAGACGAGAAGCAACGAAAAGGATGGTATACTGTAAGTGTACATGATGGTTAATGAGTGGTAGAATGGTTTGCTTGAATATGTTAAAAGAGAGTATTTACCGTTGTGCTTTTATAAGTCACAAGCAGCACTAAAAGATAGTTAATCACAGTGAAATGCTTGTCTGCTTGTTTCAAGTGGAAAGTCTTCTCGGTCTTTGCCGTTGTGCATTTGTAGTTGTACCATAGAAAGTGACATGCTTGATAACTTGATATTTGGTGTGGAAAAATCGTTAAAAGTAGATTCCTTGCATCACTTTCAATTGTAATGTACACACGCAGAAAAATCCATTTGAATGAGTCAATAATCCAAAACTCCAAGATAATCTCACTTGTATGTATGGCTATGGAGTGACCGTTCATAATAAGGGATTGATTTTTTAGTATTTTGCTTTTTTATTCCAATTTGAATGAGTCAATAGTCCAAAACTCCAAATAAGATAATCACTTGTATGTAGGGGCGCGAGTATGTAGGGGCGCGAGTCGGGTCAGGTTTGAGTCAATTCGGGGCGGGTTAAACTCGGGTTGAAGCTAAACTCAAGTTTGTCGGGTTCAGATCTATTCGGTTCGGGTCAATCATGATTGAAAAAGTTGTCTAATTCAATAAGTGTACATATATAATTTATAAAAAACTAGATGTATATTCGCGCAAAGCGAGGGTGTATATATAGCGACAAATAATTATACTTGCGAAATCGTGATTATGGTTCGACCTTTGATGTAAAGTGTTTGTTTTTTGAAATACAAAACGTGTGTATTTTAAAATTAATTTAGTGTGTCCATGAAAGTTGCCAAGTTTAGAATTTATTAAGAAAAAACATAATTTAATTTCTCAAATTTGAAAAGTTGTTAATTTTAAAGGGTGTTTAGGAATAATTTAGGCAATTACATTAATTTAAGTTTTTAAGATTTAAGATTTCAAGAATGAATTTTCACTCTTTATAAGTAATATAGATATATATATTAAAAAATGTAAAAAAACTCTTATTTAAGTCGACCAAAACCCGAGTTAGAAAAATATTTTCAACTCGATACCCAACCCAATTTAGTATTTGGGTTACTTGGGTTGACCCAACCACATTAGAAAATTGACCCGAATAACTCGACTTGAATAGGCTTCGGGTTCGGGTCCAGTCTACTTTTTTTTGAGATCCCTACTTGTATGTCTGGCTATGTAGTGACCGTTCATAATAAGGGTTTGATTTTTTAATATTTTGTTTTTCTTATTCCATCTTTTAATTTTTGTGAAGAAAATATTCCGTTGAAAGACTTAAATGAAGTTACCCTCGACGGAAGACGAGGAGGCTTCCATTGAAATACAACTTCTAGAGAGGTTGATGTTACAAACTTGTGAACTTGGTGTGATATTACTGCTATTGAAATCTATAAACTTATGCAAAGTGTTGTATCAAATTTTCATTGACATGGTCTTGACGACTCTTAGATGCCGCTCGTTCAGAGGTTTTTGATGCCCTGAGCGAAATGCTCGAAAATTGCCCCGATTATATGTTACAATAAACAAAGATTTAAGATCATTTGAGGACCAAACTTTTTTTACATACCAAGGGACTAATCTCCACCCTCCATCTTTATTTGATCTAATGGATGAGATTAATCCCAACAATTTAAAAAACCCACTTTCATCCTTTTTTTTCAAATATTAATATCTTTCAAACCGTTAATCGTTAAGCGAAAAAAAATATGCCGTTACGACGAGCATTTAATTATCTTTCTATAGATAGGCAATTTGATATATTTTCTACAATTTTTTTTTTTCATTTTTTTTACGTTTTTTTTCGTGGCCGAAAAAATCATATATGATATATCATATATGATATTACATATCATATATGATATATATGATATATCATATATGATATATCATATATGATATTACATATCATATATATATCATATATATCATATATGATATTACATATAATATCATATATGATTTTTTCGGCTACGAAAAAAAACGTGAAAAAAATGATTTTTTTTTTTTTATCGAAAGTATATCAAAATGCCCGTCTATAGAAAGATAATTAAATGCTTGTCGCGATGGTGTAATTATTTTCGCTTAACGATTAACGGTTTAAGAGATATTTAAATTATAAAAAATGGGTGAAATATTAAATGCTTTTAATCTCAACCATTGACTTCTTTTTAGATGGATGGTGGGGATGAGTCCCTTGGTATGTGAGGAATGTTTGGTTTCTAAAATAACTCGACTCATAAAAAAAACGCTATCTTTTAGGCGTTTGATGTGCAAACGAAACCCGTATATCAACTATAAAACTTGTACAACTATTTTGGTTATTTACTTATTGAATTATTCACAAGTGGTTTACTAGCTAGGTCAACAAGTCTGCCCGGTTACAAAATGCAATTGACATCATCATTAATCCAAAATTTTAAAAGTGTAAAGAAAATACATACACATTACTAATCTTTAGTAATTTAGAAAACCATACTTTATAAAAAATGACCTTTTTTATTACTACCCACGAGCCCTTTCTAAACATCGATGAATAAATAAGTTTAAAAGTGTACCATGGAACAAAAGAAAAAACAATAACAAAGAGTAGCAAGAAAAGTCATAAGTTAAAAGTAGCAGTATTTAATATTTAAAGTACTTGTACTATTTTATTTTGGGCTAATTACTTAAAAAGTTATCAAACTTGACACATTTTACCATTGTGTCATTAAGTGTCCATTTGGTTTGTAGGTGGTTTAGGATTTGTATTTGAATTTGGATTTGGTTTTGATATAGAAAAAAGAAAATATATTTTATTAATTAAAATAAACAATTTATATTAAAGATATATTATTTTATATAATGTATAAAGACACAAGAGAAAAGTGGGGCCTGCCACTTTTAGAAATCCTGCCAAATCCAGCCTAAGCACATAGGATTTACTTTTTTCACTGTTACGATTTACAACAGTTAAATCCAAGAGTCAAATATTTTACCAAACATTGGTTTCATGTAATAATTACCTAAATCCTAATCTAAACCCATAAACCAAACTCACCATAATTTTTTTCTTTTATTTTTTATTTTTTTTTTTACTTTTTTTTCATTGTGTGTACTAAACTTTCAAATTTTGTATATTATATGTACCCAGTGACGGCCGTTAGTAAATAACTTGGCATCGTTAGTCCTTTATACTAACGGCCGTCAGTAAACAACTTAAAATTCCGTTTTCTCATGTCAACTTGGCATCGTTAGTCCTTTATACTAACGGCCGTTAGTAAATAAATTAAAATTCCGTTTTCTTATGTTTTTATACGTTTTCATCCGTTTTTATACGCTTTCGTCCGTTTTCTTACGATTTCATCTGTTTTCTTACGTTTTTATACGCTTTCGTCCGTTTTTATACGTTTTCGTCCGTTTTTATATGCTTTCGTCCGTTTTCTTATGTTTTTATACGCTTTCGTCCGTTTTATACGTTTTCGTCCGTTTTTATATGCTTTCGTCCATTTTTATACGCTTTTGTTCGTTTTTATACATTTTCGTTCGTTTTTATGCGCTTTCGTCCGTTTTCTTACGTTTTCATACGCTTTTGTCCCTTTTTTATGTTTTCGTCCATTTTTGTACGCTTTCGTCCGTTTTTATATCTTTTCGTCCGTTTTTATAAGTTTTCGTCCATTTTTGTACGCTTTTATACGTTTTTGTCCGTTTTCTTACGATTTCGTCCGTTTTCTTAGATTTTCATACGCTTTCGTCCGTTTTTATACGTTTTCGTTCGTTTTCTTATGTTTTTATACGTTTTTGTCATTTTTTTATGTTTTCGTCCGTTTTTGTACGCTTTCGTCCATTTTTCTTACATTTTCTAAAGTTTTCATCCGTTTCTATACGTTTTCGTCTATTTTTCGCTCGTTTTAATATGTTTTTGTTTGTTTTTATACGTTTTCGTTCGTTTTTACGTATTTTTGTTCATGTGTTTTTGTTCGTTTTCATATGTTTTCTTACGGACGAAAACGTATAAAAACGTATAAAAACGAACACAAACGTATAAAATCGGACGAAAGCGTATACAAACATAAGAGAATGGACAGAAACATATAAAAATGGACGAAGACGTTAGAAAACGGACGAAACCGTATAAAACGGACGAAAGCGTATAAAAACATAAAAAAATGGACAAAAACGTATAAAAACGGATGAAAGCGTATAAAAATGTTAGAAAACGGACGAAAAAGTATAGAAACGGACGAAAGCGTATAAAAACGTAAGAAAACGAACGAAAACGTATAAAAGCGTACAAAAACGGACGAAAATACATATATGAATGGACGAAAGCGTATAAAAACGGACGAGAACGTATAAAAAGGGAGGAAAGCATATAAAAACGGACGAAAACGTATAAAAACGGACGAAAGCGTATGAAAACGGACTAAAACGTATAAAAACGGACTAAAACGATAATAAAAACGGAGAAAAACGTATAAAAGTGGAGGAAAGCGTATAAAAACATAAGAAAACGGACGAAAACATATAAAAACGGACGAAAACATATAAAAAACGGACGAAAGCGTACAAAAACGTAAGAAAACAGACGAAAACGTATAAAAATGTACGAAAACGTATAAAAATGGACGAAAGCGTATACAAACGTCAGAAAACGGATGAAAACGTAAGAAAACGGACGAAAACGTATAAAAACGGATGAAAACGTATAAAACGGACTAAAACGGAATTTTAAGTTATTTACTAACGACTGTTAGTATAAAGGACTAACGATGCCAAGTTGACGTGAGAAAATGGAATTTTAATTCCTTTACTGACTGTCGTTAGTATAAAGGACTAACGATGCCAAGTTATTTACTAACGACCGTCACTGGGTACACGTAATGTACGAAATTTAAAAGTTCAGTACACACAATAAGAAAAAAAAAAGTTTAGTGACACAACGGTGAAAAGTGTCAAGTTTGATGACTTTTTAAGTAATTAGCCCTTTTTATTTTTAAAAGTACTTTCTTATTGCATAAAAATTAAAAATAGTTTATTCCCAACAAAACAACTCTTCTTCTTGCTCATCCACTTTTTCTTTCTCCTACTCTGCAACATGCAACTTCCGACATCGACATTTAAATTCAGTTTCATAATCTAGCGTTATTTCTAACGGTATTATCGTCACACACCATTTACATCACATATAACCAATTCACGACACCAAATATTTGATGCCCCCTATTTGTTTGATGTCCTGGGTCGTCGCCCGGTTCGCCCACCCATAGGGCCGGCCCTGCGCTCGTCGTCATCCCAAGTCAAAAGCATGCTACAAACATAGGAACCGGTTAGAAGGGGTTCGAGGCCGAATCCCTAGAACCACCATCCGACGGTCAAATCAGAACCTTCGATGGAGAGGATTTATATACTAGAGAGAGAAATTAGAGAGAGAGAGAGCGTGAGATTAGAACCTGTGTAAATGAGGGGAGGATGACGTCTATTTATAGGCAAAGGTATACGGGACTTACTTGTCATGTGATGACCCTACCTTCGAAGGACGTGTAGCCAAGCCACTCCGAAGCTCATTCGCCTCCGAAGCTCTTTTATTAATTAGAATCGGGCCAAGAGAATATATACATCAACATGTCCGCCAGTCTAGTATGACATGGTTCTAGCCATGTTATCCTAGACTTACATTGTCTCAGTCATCTATGATAGAGGTAGTATCCATTTAGCAATAAGGTTCGGTCCAAGAGACTAGATACGTCATCATGTCCCCCAGTCTAGTATTATTAGATCCTTAATGAATGAGGCTAGACTTAAATTTTATCTTATACTTGCAGTTGTACAGAGATTGACATTTATGACTTACTAACTATTTCATTATGTGCCTTATTAACATCCAACTCTCATTCAAGAGAGTTGGGCATATTACTACTGCTTATGCATCCGCTAGAACACATCTTCCTCCACCCACCGCTAAAGAAATCGCAACAATAGTTTTCGATCTGAATATAGCCGGTTGTGCCAACCCAAAAAGAAGAGAAAAGCTCTACTTCTCTTCAGGATGGCTCTGATACTTACAAATGTAGGAAAACTATTGGGAGAGTCAAAGAAAGTGGATTCATAATGAAGATGATAACTGAAGGTTAAAGTGATAGCCGAAGGTAGAAGCCATACTGAAGATCGAAGATCTGATTTTGAATCATGAAATCACCATTGTTAGTACAAATCTTGGGCGTGCCTCCAGACCTAGGTTAGACTAGCTCTTGGCGGGTACAGATCATACACTAAGTACTTCGTTGAGCTGCTAAGAAAAAGCAACACCGTTAGTCTTACCGCGGAAGGGGGGTTCTGCGGTTGGCCTCCGGTGTGAGAGTAAGTATATTATTTGAGAGATAAGAGGTAAGTGCGGACTAGGTGAAAGTAGTTGCAGTTAGGTGGAGTAATAAATGAGATGGGGGTATTTATACTATCCATATACTTATTGTAGCTGCCTCGGGAATGAGCGGGCTGACCCACACCTTACCAAGTAGGTAGATGTCAGAGCGGAAGTCAACTTACGCCTTACTGTAGCCGCCTCGGGAAGGGGCGGGCTGACACACACCTTATCGGGTAGGTAGAATGTCCGAGCGGAAGTCAACTTACGCCTTACCTTAGTTGGTAAGTGTCAGATCAAGTGGAAGTATAACACCCCCAAATTTTTAAGATAGCAGCGGAAGTCTAATTGGGGTATTACTGAGAGGATCGAAAATAAACTCTTAGAAAACAGCCAGTAAAGGCATTTTTAATTATTATAGGTCCATAATATGAATTCAGTTACAAAGTGTTACATCAGAGTGCAAACAGTTCCTCCAAGGAAACATCATTTTAACTGAATTACAAACTTTATTTTACACCGTTATTTAAGATAGGTTTTGCCTGCTCCATGCCTTGATCCGCTCCGCTAATTTCCTGAGATACATGCTTAAAAGTCAACAAAATGTTGAGTGAAATCATAGAGTTTAAAGTTTAAATATCAGTTCGATACACAAGTAGGATTGTATTGGAGATACAATCAGTTTAAAAATTGATATTGCAGTTCATATATTGCCCTAAGTCTCATGACACGCAAACGTTAACAAAGTACCGTATAAACGGAGGTGTCCATCAAATTAATGATGAAAGTTTTGCCCTCATGTAATAGGTGATTTGCCAATTCCTATTTTTCTCAAATATAATGCATCGCGACTAATACGACTAGCAAATAGCATTTCGTCAAAGTATTAGTGGGATAGGTCGTCAGCCTCTAATAGATCTATTCATTATATTCGCGTTTACATCTAGTGATTAATGGCTCATGATAAAGGGTCTTATGGCAATAAGGTAACTTAGGCATATATCAAGTCAGGTAGCAGACAGAAAATACTTGTGATCTGTTTATAGCATGTATCCCCCTCACAGAGTTTAAAAGTATAAATGATTTAAAAGTGAGGCCATGACTCACCTTAAGCGTTACTGGTGAATGTGAAAGTAAACTTTGAGGTGATTATGATAACAACTTCAATACGGAACCTAGTAAATATATAAATGTCTGAGAATCTGACTAATTACTAGTGGTGTGCGTGAATGATGAATAACGAATGATGAGCAACGATCTGATCGTTGAAAGTGAGTGTGTTATGCTCAAATTGCTTGAAGTTCAAAATAATGTTACATATATAATTATCTTGATTTTTGTGTCAAGTGCTCCCATAGTGTTATTTCTACAAAGAATGAATGAAATGCTATGCAACGTTAACTCGAAATATTTCTAGTTATAATAAGTAACAAAAGTTAAATAATATGCAAGAAAAATGTTCAAAATGCATATGAAGTGAAAATGTGACTAAAATAGAAAATGAAATAAGAATGTCAAGTTATAAATAGTAGGTCCGTGTTCTTTTCCAGATTTTACCCTTTTTACCATAACTGCGTTCGCGTTACGTCGTTAGTCCTTCGTTAAGTCCAAAGTCCAAAAATAGTCCAAAACTTGTCCATATGTGCATATAAGGCTTGGAGTTAATTCAATGGTCAATTTAGGTCCTGTACAAGCTGTTATCCCAGCTTCAGTCCACAAGTTTCACAGTTTGGCAATTTTAGTCCTCCTAGTTAAATCGCATTACATTTTTAGTCCAAAAATGACAAAAAGGTAAGGAAAAATATGGCGATTTTTCCTAAGGCTTATTTAAGTGATTTTTGACTTATTTCAACTGTTTATTTGGTTATTTGCTTATTTTAGCTATAAATGGGCTTTAACGAGTTATAAGTGTGGCCCGTTAACATATTTCGACCCATGGGTTTTGAGGAGGGTTTGGATTATCAAAATAGCTTATTTTTACTTTCAAAACTTGTTCTAAAAGTGCCATGATGCTGACTTATTCGTAGCTTATTAAAACAGCTTTTTGGGCTTTACAGCCCACTCGTTAATATTAAGGATTTTCACAATAGATTTTGCGAAATACTTTGTCCCGTTTAAAGTGTCGAGTCGTGTGTTTCATGACATGTTATCTAACTGAAAAACATAGCTTGTTGGGTGGTTAAATGGGTCAAGTAAAGAAATTACATGGTCGCGTAGTGATTTCATGAAATACACGAGGGTTTTAAGGGCGATGTAACACGTTTTTAAAGTGAAATGACTTAGACAATTTTTGATACCTTTCATGTGTATGTTTTGAACATGTAGCTTTTATGTGCTCGTGGGTCATGTTAAGGTGTTTTATGACTTGTGTTAAAAATGAAATATGTAGTTTGTTGATTGGTTAAACGATTCGTATAAAGAGATACATGGGTCGCATGTCATATTTACAAAATATATGTGAGTTTTCTAGGCGTCTAGGTACGTTGTCATATATAAAAGACTTAGTTAAACTTTTTGGTTCGATTACATATATGTTGAACGTGTAAAATTTATGTATTCGTGAGTTGAGTTATCATGTTTGGCGACCTGTGAAGTAGAGAGGAGAGGGTGTAATGATCATTAGGGTCTTGCATGAGTTCACTTGCTATTTGTAAGGTTCCCTTGTTTAATATTTATACTTATAACTTAAATATTGATGCGTTCGAATGTAAATGACTTATAGGAATGCAATGCATGAGGTGTTAACGTGATTATAGGTGATCTAATGTGGTCCTAAGTGTGCTGTGATCATCACATGAAGTCTCTTATCTCATTTTAACGTGGCAATGTCCAAAGGAAAATATGATATGTTTGATTATATGCATGTGTCGTGCATGAACAAAGTATTAACGTGATGAAGATAGAAAAGAACTTAAACACTTACTACACCTTAGAAAGGTGGTGAAGAAGCAGTGAAGTTTGAATGAAAGCACAAGGAATGAAGGCAGTCCACTGAGCTCGAATACGTTTTTATACGTATTCACTTTCTACCCGTATTGCTTCCTAGTGAGAGACAAAAAGGTTTCTGGATTTGGTAGGGTATTTGTGAGGTGAAAGATAGTGAAATGTGGGTAGGGTAGAGTGAGCTAGGATAAGGTATTCTTATAGAAAGATTCACACACGTTTCATTGACCAATTGACCTTATCATTGGAGTTACTGTGGATGACCAGTAAATAGAAGGACACCTATGCTTATTTACTGACATTAGTAGATTTTGGGAAGATATTTAGAGTTAGGTACATTGTATTTTACTTCTTGTAGTATATATGTGTTTGGTTGTATTAAATAACGTACCAAAATGAGACTATCGAGCCACAGACTTTTTCTGCAGTCATATCCTTCTTTTAAACCACATAATATGTTAAGAATTTTATTAGAAGATCACAGGAAAAAGCGGGGTGCGAAATGGTTTAGTTTTGGCCGTTATTTCTATACGCATATATCTATTTTGGGACAAACAAAATGACTATGGTTACTGTACTAATATACGTCATCCATGGCTGGGAATGTGCACAAAGATAGTTCGTTGGGTGGTGATCACAATGGTGTAAAAATATAGATAGGTTACGCTCGATATTACTGAGATACGAGGGCATTTTGCAAGGGTGTTTGTGATCGGGTTTATAAGAAAGGAAGGAAAAGAAAGCAAAAGGAAGATAATGGTGATGGGCTAGTCTCTTGGGCTGAATGGTGGGCTAAGACTTTAGGTTCGGTTGGTTTTTAATTGTAGGATTAGTGTAGTAATTAGATTAAGTGTAATTAGTATAATTGATTATAGTTAAATATATTTTGTTTAAAATGAGTTTAGGGTAATGCGAGTTTTGACATTTGATGTCATTCGTGAAAAGTGGTGTCGTGATCAAATCGTGTATCGGGTTCGTGTTAAATCCAATATATATAGTGAAACTTATCGAGTTTATAATAACATAAGAGAGAAAAGTTTAAATTTCCCCGCAAAAATGGGTTTTATTAAACGGTAATACAAGATTATCATTAATCAACGAGAATTATTATAATGGATTTTTGTAGAATCCTACAGTACTTCCCCGTCATTCTGAATTTCGTCTCGGAATTCAAGTCTGAGATAGTTAACGAGAGTGGTTCACGAGAATAGGTGCGGATATTTTTCACGGATTTGGTCTTCACGTTCCTATGTGTATGTTGGTCCTCTCTTAGAGTTCCATCTGACTTTTACAATAGGAATGCGGTTTTGCTTAAGTCGCTTCACCTCTCTATCCATTATCTCTACTGGTTCCTCTGTGAACACAAGTTTGTCGTCCAGTTTAATCTCTTTCAGCAGAATGACGAGGGTCTCGTCTGACAAACATTTCTTAAGTTGGGATACGTGGAATGTAGGATGTACCCTACTGAGTTCTTCTGGAAGCTCTAATCTATAAGCAACTGGACCAATCCTTTCGAGGATTTTAAAAGGTCCAATGTATCTTGGGTTGAGTTTTCCACGCTTTCCGAAGCGTATCATTCCCTTCCAGGGCGAAACTTTTAGCATAACTCTATCTCCAACTTCAAATTCCATGGGTTTCCTCCTCACATCCGCATAACTCTTCTGTCTGTCACGAGCGGCTTGGAGACGATGTTTGATTTTGAATATCTTTTCAGTCGTGTCGTGAATTAGTTCTGGTCCGGTAAGTTGCATGTCCCTAACTTCCGTCCAGCAGACAGGTGATCTGCACTTTCTCCCGTAAAGTGCTTCAAAAGGCGCGGCCTTTAGGCTAGCGTGGTAACTATTGTTGTAGGAGAATTCAACCAATGGTAAGTGTTTATCCCAACCTTTTCCGAAGTCAAGTACACATGCTCTAAGCATATCCTACAAGGTTTGGATTGTCCTTTCGCTTTGTCCATCAGTTTGAGGATGATAGGCGGTGCTCATGTCCAAACGAGTACCGAGAGCTTTCTGTAGAGATTGCCAAAATCCTGAGGTGAATCGGCTGTCCCTATCTGAAATGATGGAGATTGGGACTCCATGTCAGATTATGATTTCTTTGAAGTACAACTGAGCGAGTGTGTCCATCTCGTCAGTTTCTTTGATAGGCAAAAAATGGGCAGATTTGGTCAAACGGTCGACGATAACCCAGATTGTGTCTAATCCGGTCGACGTTCTTGGTAACTTGGTAATAAAATCCATAGTGATTCTTTCCCATTTCCAAACTGGTATCTCAGGTTGTACAAGTAGTCCGGATGGCTTTTGGCTTTCAGCCTTGACTCTTGAACAAGTCAAACATTTCCCAACATACGTTGCGACGTCGGCTTTCATGTTTGGCCACCAGTAAAGTTGCTTGAGATCTTGGTACATCTTGTTGGATCCGGGATGGATGGAATATTTAGACTTGTGAGATTCATGCATGATAAGATCTCGAATTCCTCCGTAGAGAGGAATCCAACATCTTTTCTTGAAGCATAACATTCCATCGGCTCTTCTCACGAATCCGTTCTCACTTTTCGGCATACGATCAATTCTCTCGTGAGTTCGTTTATCTTCCTGAAGAGCCTCTGATTGAGCTATGAGAATTTGTGATGGGAGCGGTGAACAAATTGTCATTCCTAACGATCGGACTCTAAGGGGTTTGATCCTTTCCTTCCGGCTTAATGCGTCGGCCACAACATTTGCTTTACCAGGGTGGTAGCGAATTTCACAATCGTAGTCGTTGAGTAGTTCTAACCATCGGCGCTGTCTCATGTTCAGCTCCTTCTGATCCAGTATGTGTTGAAGACTTTTGTGATCGGTGAATACCGTGCACTTTGTACCGTATAGGTAATTTCTTCACATTTTAAGAACGAATACTACTGCTCCTAGTTCTAGATCATGAGTGGTATAATTTTCCTCATTTTTCTTGAGCTGTCGAGAAGCGTAAGCTATGACTTTGTTCCTTTGCATTAACACCGCACCTAAGCCGTGATGAGATGCGTCGCAATATACTACAAAGTCGTCACTCCCGTCTGGTAGTGCTAGAATCGGTGCCTCACAAAGCTTCTATTTTAAGAGTTGGAATGTTGATTCTTGTTTCTCTTCCCAGATATACTTCTTGCTTTTCTGAGTGAGCTCTGTCAAAGGTTTTACGATTTTGGAAAAATTCTCTATAAACCTTCGATAGTAACCAGTAAGTCCTAAAAATTGTCGAATTTCAGTTGGTGTGGTGGACGATGCCCAACCTTTAACTGCTTCGATCTTGGCTGGGTCGACGTGAATACCTTGACTATTGATAATATGGCCTAAGAATTGAATGGTGGAGATCCAAAAGTCACATTTGGAAAATTTTGCATACGGTTTCTCTTGCTTGAGTAATCCCAAAATGGTTCTCAAGTGTTCCGCATGCTCTTTTTCGTTACGTGAGTAGATTAGAATATCGTCGGTGAACACGATCACGAACTTGTCCAAGTATGGCTTGCATACTCGGTTCATTAGATCCATGAACACTGCTGGTGCGTTGGTAAGACCAAATGGCATTACTCGAAACTCATAATGCCCGTACCGTGTTCGAAAGGCTGTTTTGGGTATGTCTTCTTCTCTAACCCTTAACTGATGGTATCCCGATCTCATATCGATTTTTGAGTAAACACTCGATCCTTGTAGTTGGTCAAATAGATCGTCAATCCTTGGTAATGGGTATCGATTTTTCACCGTGAGTTTGTTTAACTCTCTATAATCGATGCACATTCGGAATGTTCCGTCTTTCTTTTTGACAAACAGGACTGGTGCTCCCCAAGGTGATGAGCTTGGTTGGATGAATCCTTTATCTGACAGTTCTTTCAACTGCTCAGATAATTCCTTCATTTCGGAAGGGGCTAATCGATAAGGTGCTTTCGCAACGGGTGCTGCTCCAGGCACTAATTCGATTCGAAACTCTACTTGCCGGATTGGTGGAACACCTGGCAAGACTTCAGGGAATACTTCCGCAAACTCATTTACGACTGGCACTTCTTCTAATCGCTTCTCCTTTTCTTTTGATTTGCCTTCCGTCACTTGAACCAAAAATGTGTGGCATCCCTTGTTTATGTATTTTTCCATCTTGATGTACGAGATGATATTGAGTTGGGTTTTATAATGGTCACAACGAACGGTGAGTGTTTCATTGTCGAAGGGAATTTGGATGACTTTTTCATCGCAGATGATTCTGGCACGATGTTTGGATAACCAATCCATGCCCACAATTGCATCAAAGCTTCCAAGTTGGATGGGCATGAGATCAATTTGGAAAGATTTGTCTTGGAGTGTTAAGGTGCGGTTTTCGAGTACGGTGTTGGTGCTTAGCAATTTTCCGTCGGCTATTCCAATTTCGTACGAGGTATCTAATTCTATGGGTGCAATATTAAGTAATAAAGCAAATGAAGTAGATACAAAGCTCCTATCGGCTCCAGAATCAAATAATATCTTAGCACTATGTTGATTCAGTAAGAAAGTACCCGTAGTGACATTGGGATCCTGCGGCGCGTTTCCATCTCCAAGTATGTAGGCTCTTCCGCGGGCAACATTGTTGGTGTTCTTTGGGCAGTGACTCTTGTAATGTCCCATTTCACCACAACCGTGGCACTTCACTGCTACTGGTTGTGCATTTGCCCCTGTGGCCCTGCAGCCTTTGGTCACATGACCTACTCTTCGGCAGTTGCCGCAGATTGCGGTACAAGGTCCGGTATGATGCATCCTACACCTGTTACACTGGGGTTTTGTCCCAGCATACATCTTCCCTTCAGTAGGTGCGGCCACATAAGCCCTGGCGGCTTCTTGACGGCGGTTTTGTTGCTGATGTCGGTCGTTACGGCTTTGCTGGTAGTCTCTGTTGCGGTTGTTGTTTCGGTCATTGCTGTGGTACCTCCTGTTGTTGTTGTAATGGCTGTTGCTGTTTCTGCTGCTGCTACTATGGTTATCATAACTTCTCTTGTGTCCATTGACTGTGGAAGTAGAACCCCGTTTAAGCACTCGATTCAACATTCGCTGAGCAAACGTGATCGCGGCTTCGAGTGTTTTTGGGTTTGATGCGGTGACGTCTCCCTCAATACTTGAAGGTAGTCCTTCCACATATCGTTCCAACATCTTTTCCAAGTCAGGCACCATATGCGGGCACAGAAGAGATAATTCTTGAAACCTCCGGTTGTACGTACTCAGGTCATTGTTTCTCACCACTAACTGGTGAAACTCATCCTCAAGCTTCCTGACCTCTGTCCGAGGACAGTACTTCTTCAACATCTTATTTTTCAGTTCAGTCCAGGAGATTTGAAATGCTGCTTCGGCACCCATGTTTTTAACAACAGCATTCCACCAAGATAAAGCATCTCCTCTTAAGGTTCCAGTAGCAAAAGTGACTTTGTTGTTTTCCGCGCAGTTGCTTCTCATGAATACTGTTTCAATGCATTCAAACCACTGTGCTAGCTCTGTCACTCCTTCTATGCCCTTGAAGATGGTTGGCTGGCAACTCATGAATTCCTTGTAAGTGCATTTACGCTGTGTAGATGCCTCACCTTCAGTCGTTGCTCCTATCTTATTGCTCGAGCGGGTTGCAGCATTGGCCTCGCGAGCCGCAGCGATGCCGGCATCAATCATTCTCTGGACATTCTCTGGCGTTAGTGCTGTGGTATGGTTGGTAGTTCCTTGTCTGGTACGTGCCATTTTCTATTAATGTCACAAGAACACAGATTTAGAATTCGGACAGAATAGTTGAGTATTTGAAGAATGCGTACATGAACAATGTAATTATGGTGTGAAGTTGTGAGTAAATTGATTATTTCAACAATTACGATGTCTTTGGATGTCATCGTAAGCAACTAATCAATTTATGGATATGGGATTGCTAAGGAACAAACGATTTAATCACAAAAACTGAAGTTCAACAACTTTCTCTACATTCATCAATTTTATTTTGAGTTTCTATTCTTTATCTGTTTGAGTTTTCATAGTATCTACACGATTAGAGGATCATAATAATAACAAGCAACATCAGGACATGTCTGGATACAATTACAATACATACGAACAACCATAATACATAAGTCAACATTAATATATAGTATATCATAATCCACAACATAACATTAATAACTTGAATCCGTTGAGTTACATAACCAAACGATACAAGAATCTTTATTAATTGCCACATGCGGCAGACTACAATGTCTCAAACTATACAAAATGCTAACTACGTCTAATGATTAGGTCCATCCGTACGTCTCGTAAGCTCTGAGATCTGGTCTCGGAGTCTTCGTATCTCCGTCTGATGCTCAACCTGTAGATCTCCCATGATGTTCTCCCACGTGTCGGCTTTACGCTGTGCAAGATGAGCCTCCCAGGCTAGGGCCTGTCCCTCTCTCCGTATAGATATCGCGTAAGAACGGGTGTCTGCTAGATCTGACTGCATCTGCGTCAAACACTGCTGTATAGCTGCTCTGTTGGAAACTAACCTATGCAAGGTGTCACTGATAGTCCCCGGGTGGTCTAGTGGTACGTGATCGATCATCCGAAGAAGCGAGTCAATCTGCTCCCCATGACTCTCCAGTCGTGTCACCACTGTAGATGGTATGAGGGTATGAGTGACTACTGGTCTGAACCCTTCCCTAGTATCATGGATCTGAGCTGGGGGAGTGAAACCAGGGGGATAGGGTAACGATGGTGAATATGGGTCTGCAATACGAGGTCTACTCGATGAAGGAATATCCTCCGCAGGAATCGGGTCCCGCTGACGAGGTGGTAGTGGGTATGCATCTCAAGTAAGCGGTCAGGTGGTAAGGGTGGTGAAACATGGTGGTGCTCGGGTGTATCATCAGCAGGAAGCCATTGCTGACTCTCCAGGTATACGTCATCAGGGGGTGGTATATAGAAAGGAGAATATGAGTCATAAACAAAGTGTGGTGGCAACGTAGGTGCTGGCGAAGCTAGCACATGGGGGTTCTCAAATAAGGGTGTGGCGGCGGCTTCACCCTCCTCGAAGGGCTCAGTTTCGTCAG
Organism: Artemisia tridentata subsp. tridentata; assembly: GCA_021014915.2. Lineage (NCBI taxonomy): Eukaryota > Viridiplantae > Streptophyta > Magnoliopsida > Asterales > Asteraceae > Artemisia > Artemisia tridentata. The sequence continues at coordinate 185,910,774 of CP139504.1, read as the reverse complement.
GCACGACCTCTGGAGCTACGGTACCAGGAAGTACGGGTGATGTAACTGATGCTAGTGATCCTTCGGAATCTGAATCCGATGATACACTAAAATGCGTGATGAATGACATGGTACTGTAATAATCCATATATAGTAAAAGTAAGTAATTACTAACATCAAGTGGTGTAATGTAAGTATGAAATAATCTAGTTGTGCAAAGTAACTATCAAGTATGCAGAGACTTGTGTAAGATAATCCTGATGAATAATATACTGAGCGCGGTAGCAAGCAGGCATGGAGGGCTTAAGGTAACATGGTGTAAAATTAATTTGTTTGAAAAATGTAGTTATAGTCCAACGTTTGAAAACATTTGGTTCTGTATAACCGAGGCTCTGATGCCAATCTATAACACTCCCAAATTTTTAAGATAGCAGCGGAAGTCTAATTGGGGTATTACTGAGAGGATCGAAAATAAACTCTTAGAAAACAGCCCGTAAAGGCATTTTTAATTATTATAGGTCCATAATATGAATTCAGTTACAAAATGTTACATAAGAGTGCAAACAGTTCCTCCAAGGAAACATCATTTTAACTGAATTACAAACTTTATTTTACACCCTTATTTAAGATAGGTTTTGCATGCTCCATGCCTTGATCCGCTCCGCTAATTTCCTGAGATACATGCTTAAAAGTCAACAAAATGTTAAGTGAAATCATAGAGTTTGAAGTTTAAATTTCAGTTCGATACACAAGTAGGATTGTATTGGAGATACAATCAGTTTAAAAATTGATATTGCAGTTCATATATTGCCCTAAGTCTCATGACACGCAAACGTTAACAAAGTACCGTATAAACGGAGGTGTCCATCAAATTAATGATGAAAGTTTTGCCCTCGTGTAATAGGTGATTTGCCAATTCCTATTTTTCTCAAATATAATGCATCGCGACTAATACGACTAGCAAATAGCATTCCGTCAAAGTATTAGTGGGATAGGTCGTCAGCCTCTAATAGATCTATTCATTATATTCGCGTTCACATCTAGTGATTAATGGCTCATGATAAAGGGTCTTATGGCAATAAGGTAACTTAGGCATATATCAAGTCAGTTAGCATACAGAAAATACTTGTGATCTGTTTATAGCATGTATCCCCCTCACAAAGTTTAAAAGTATAAATGATTTAAAAGTGAGGCCATGACTCACCTTAAGCGTTACTGGTGAATGTGAAAGTAAACTTTGAGGTGATTATGATAACAACTTCAATACGGAACCTGGTAAATATATAAATGTCTGAGAATCTGACTAATTACTAGTGGTATGCGTGAATGATGAATAACGAATGATGAGCAACGATCTGATCGTTGAAAGTGAGTGTGTTACGCTCAAATTGCTTGAAGTTCAAAATAATGTTACATATATAATTATCTTGATTTTTGTGTCAAGTGCTCCCATAGTGTTATTTCTACAAAGAATGAATGAAATGCTATGCAACGTTAACTCGAAATATTTCTAGTTATAATAAGTAACTAAAGTTAAATAATATGCAAGAAAAATGTTCAAAATGCATATGAAGTGAAAATGTGACTAAAATAGAAAATGAAATAAGAATGTCAAGTTATAAACAGTAGGTCCTTGTTCTTTTCCAGATTTTACCCTTTTTACCCTAACTGCGTTCGCGTTACGTCGTTAGTCCTTCGTTAAGTCCAAAGTCCAAAAATAGTCCAAAACTTGTCCATATGTGCATATAAGGCTTGGAGTTAATTCAATGGTCAATTTAAATCCTGTACAAGCTGTTATCACAGCTTCAGTCCACAAGTTTCACAGTTTGGCAATTTTAGTCGTCCTAGTTAGATCGCGTTACATTTTTAGTCCAAAAATGACAAAAAGGTAAGGAAAAATATGGCGATTTTTCCTAAGGCTTATTTAAGTGATTTTTGACTTATTTCAAATACTTATTTGGTTATTTGCTTATTTTAGCTATAAATGGGCTTTAACGAGTTATAAGTGTGGCCCGTTAACATATTTCGACCCATGGGTTTTGAGGAGGGTTTGGATTATCAAAATAGCTTATTTTTACTTTCAAAACTTGTTCTAAAAGTGCCATGATGCTGACTTATTCGTAGCTTATTAAAACAGCTTTTTGGGCTTTACAGCCTACTCGTTAATATTAAGGATTTTCACAATAGATTTTGCGAAATACTTTGTCCCGTTTAAAGTGTCGAGTCGTGTGTTTCATGACATGTTATCTAACTGAAAAACATAGCTTGTTGGGTGGTTAAATGGGTCATGTAAAGAAATTACATGGTCGCGTAGTGATTTCATGAAATACACGAGGGTTTTAAGGGCGATGTAACACGTTTTTAAAGTGAAATGACTTAGACAATTTTTGACACCTTTCATGTGTATGTTTTGAACATGTACCTTTTAAGTGCTCGTGGGTCATGTTAAGGTGTTTTATGACTTGAGTTAAAAATGAAATATGTAGTTTGTTGATTGGTTAAACGATTCGTATAAAGAGATACATGGGTCGCATGTCATATTTACAAAATATATGTGAGTTTTCTAGGCGTATAGGCACGTTGTCATATATAAAAGACTTAGTTAAACTTTCTGGTTCGATTACATATATGTTGAACGTGTAAAATTTATGTATTCGTGAGTTGAGTTATCATGTTTGGCGACCTGTGAAGCAGAGAGGAGAGGGTGTAATGATCATTAGGGTCTTGCATGAGTTCACTCGCTATTTGTAAGGTTCCCTTGTTTAATATTTATACATATAACTTAAATATTGATGCGTTCGAATGTAAATGACTTATAGGAGTGCAATGCATGAGGTGTTAACATGATTATAGGTGATCTAATGTGGTCCTAAGTGTGCTGTGATCATCACATGAAGTCTCTTAGCTCATTTTAACGTGGCAATGTCCAAAGGAAAATATGATATGTTCGATTATATGCATGTGTCGTGCTTGAACAAAGTATTAACGTGATGAAGATAGAAGAGAACTTAGACACTTACTACACCTTAGAAAGGTGGTGAAGAAGCAGTGAAGTTCGAATGAAAGCACAAGGAATGACGGCAGTCCACTGAGCTCGAATACGTTTTTATACGTATTCACTTTCTACCAGTATTGCTTCCTAGTGAGAGACAGAAAGGTTTCTGGATTTGGTAGGGTATTTGTGAGGTGAAAGATAGTGAAATGTGGGTAGGGTAGAGTGAGCTAGGATAAGGTATTCTTATAGAAAGATTCACACACGTTTCATTGACCAATTGACCTTATCATTGGAGTTACTGTGGATGACCAGTAAATTGAAGGACACCTATGCTTATTTACTGACATTAGTAGATTTTGGGAAGATATTTAGAGTTAGGTACATTGTATTTTACTTCTTGTAGTATATATGTGTTCGGTTGTATTAAATAAGGTACCAAAATGAGACTATCGAGCCACAGACTTTTTCTGCAGTCATATCCTTCTTTTAAACCTCATAATATGTTAAGAATGTTATTAGAAGATCGCAGGAAAAAGCGGGGTGCGAAATGGTTTAGTTTTGGCCGTTATTTCTATACGCATATATCGATTTTGGGACAAACAAAATGACTATGGTTACTATACTAATATACGTCGTACATGGCTGGGAATGTGCACAAAGATAGTTCGTTGGGTGGTGATCATGATGGTGTAAAAATATAGATAGGTTACGCTCGATATTACTGAGATACAAGGGCATTTTGCAAGGGTGTTTGTGATCGGGTTTATAAGAAAGGAAGGAAAAGAAAGCAAAAGGAAGATAAGGGTGATGGGCTAGACTCTTGGGCCGAATGGTGGGCTAAGACTTTAGGTTCGGTTGGTTTTTAATTGTAGGATTAGTGTAGTAATTAGATTAAGTGTAATTAGTATAATTGATTATAGTTAAATATATTTTGTTTAAAATGAGTTTAGGGTAATGCGAGTTTTGACATTTGATGTCATTCGTGAAAAGTGGTGTCGTGATCAAATCGTGTATCGGGTTCGTGTTAAATCCAATATATATAGTGAAACTTATCGAGTTTATAATAACATAAGAGAGAAAAGTTTAAATTTCCCCGCAAAAATGGGTTTTATTAAACGGTAATACAAGATTATCATTAATCAATGAGAATTATTATAATGTATTTTTGTAGAATCCTACAGGAAGACACAATCCCACAAGATCTGGCTTTCGGTGGAATGACCGCGGCTGAGTACGTGAGCTGTCCCGGTCTGGAGAGGCCGGGGTACGTCCTTGTCTTGGTTTGGCAAGACTGGAGTCTATAATGTATATTGGCTCTGCCGCGGTAGGAGTTATGAGCATGCCCGGCCCAGTATGCTGGGTCCGGGGATACTATACACGATCAAGCCCCCCAGTCTAGTATACTTGTCTTTTTGAAGGGCAAGTGTTCTAGAATTATTTATTCATTACGCGGCTTTGAGAAGCCGCGCCTTGTTGGAGAGTTTTGTAGCATCCGTGGTTGATTTTGCTACGTGGCCCATGTTGCTGACTAGACATTCCACTTTTTGCGTGGTTGGTGATGACAGCCTGTCATGGGTAATCGTGAAACATTTTTCTCCCACGCATTTACTGACTGATGTGACGTCTATGGCGGCCCAACCGTGCGTTTTCTGTGACAATCGTGGCGGTCCATCTGGGTAGATCTTTAACCGTTCAATAAGTTTCCGGGGATGTGGCTATTTTGTGGCCGTCCGATTGAAGCGATGGCACGTGCGTGTGTGATTATAAATATCAAGATTTACACCACAGTTAAACTTTTTCGCACACAGTTAATACTTTTTCCTTCTCTCTAAAAAGCAAGAATACCTTCCGCCTTCGTTCCCTTTGCTTCTGTTATTTCTGGACCTTAGGTTCTCAGGTTAGGTTTCTTTCCAATTCGTCATTTGATTATTTTAGAATGGCACCTGATCATATAAGTACTGTGACCTCTACATTATCTCAGGCGGATGTAGATAGTTTTTGTGAGAAATATAAAATTCCTGGCCATCTTCAGCCTCAAGCACCCGGACCCCTAGAAACTATTAGGGATGCCCCGGAAGGGAAGATAGGTGTATATACTAGGTTTTTTGAGTTAGGTAACTTTAGGATTCCCCTCTCATTGTTCTTGCTTCGTGTTCTGGAGTATTTCCAGATTCACCTATCACAGTTGTCGGTTTTAGCGGCATGTAGGGTTAGTCATTTTGAAATCTTTAGTTGTCCCCGTCTGTTATACTTCCGCCTTAGATTCAGTCAAGAACTGGAAGGACCGTTTCTTTTTTATAAAGAAAACCATCTTTCCTTTGGACATTCCATGGTATGAGAAGGCGTCCGTGGACCGCGACCCTCCTCCTTCTGACGAGGGTTTGGATCTTGAGTTGCTGCGGCTCCTTGACACCAATAGGGCCCCTTTCAAAAAATATCCGGAGGTATTTCTGAATGTCATAGGTTTAAGCCAAACCTGGGATGACGATAGTTGCCGCCCGACCTTTTTACGGCCGGATGATTCGGGTGGGTCTTAGACTTGTGTCCCTGCTTTCTATTTGTGTACTTCCGCGTCTAAATTTATTTTCTTGTTTTTGCAGAGATGGATTTGTTTTCTTATATTTCCCAACCGGACGTCTTTAAGGTGAAGACCGGGGAACGCACCTTAGAGAAGGATGAGCAAATGTTAAGGGCGGAAACGGTTGGGCGTGTTGTTGAGCCGCGCGAGGGTGTGTTGAATGTGGTGGAGCACACTGTTGCGGATGAAATAGAAGTGGCTAAGGCTCAGAAGAAAGCCGGAAAAAAGAGAGTTGTAATCAGTGAGCCGAAGAAGACTGAGAAGGAGTCGAAGAAGGCTAAGAAAAAGAAGAAGCTAACTCGCAAAGAGACCGCGGTTGGGTCAGGTACGATTTGCTTACTTCATTCCTTGTCTTTTTTTTTTTTTTTTTTTTTTTTTTTTTTTTTTTTTTTTTTTTTTTTTTGCGTATGCTTTTTGTTCCTGACATACGTTTTGTTATTATTTTTTTTAGGTGAGATTCCCAAGGAAGACCCTCCAATCTTTGAACTTCATGATGAGTCAGGATCTGACTTGGCGCGTTCCGGGCCTCATACGGACGCTGGTATTATGAAGAATGCAACCATCCTTACTTCGTCTTCCACTACTCCTACTGCTTATGAACATTCTGGGGTTAAGGATTCTGAGGGACTGGACACGGACCAGACTGAGTCCGTACACTTAGGACCTCTGGTTCTGGAGGTTGAGATCCTGGAGTCAGGTCATCAGGAGGGTACATCCGGGCATTCCAAGGCCGGGGAAGAGCGATGGAGTGACTCCAAGGATTTCTATCGGTCTGTCTCGGTTGATACTGTTGAGACCTCTTCCACCTACGTCCCTAAATGGTTACCCACTAATGGGTTTAAGATGGACGACCCTTGGGTCTGCCGCAGCATTGTTGACAATGTGGCCACCCCAGGGTATGCGTCTGTGATGAGGGGGATGTCTGATGAAGACCTAATGAATGATCACAACCTGCTTACCGCCCATCAAGTGTGCGTGAATTCGGAGGTCTGCTTACGGTTGGAGAACGAGTTGTACCGGAATTCCAAGTTGGTTAAGCGGTTAGAGGGGAAGGGGAAGCTGATTGCTGATCTGAGAGCTAAGCTGGCTAAGTTGGAAAGTGAGTGCGCTGGGACTTCCGAGATTCGCGGCCAACTATCTAATCTGCCATTGGCCGTGGAAGCTAAGGATGAGGAGCTGGGTGAGCTCCGGGATAAAGTTAAGAAATTGTCTCCGGCGGTGACCATGGTTGGGTCACTGGGTCAGAAGAATGCGGAGCTGGCTTCTGAAATTCTACAGCTCCGCGACCAAAATGAGGCGCTGGGTCAAAAGGTAGCTGGTTTGGAGATTATTTGCGGTACCCAGGAGAAGCATATTCAAGAGCACATGGATAAAATGTTTGGTGAGTGCCAGACCTTCTATGGGGAGCGGTTGTCTAAGCTGGAGAAGCGGTTGATTGAGATCAACGAAGAATTTGATACAGAGCTCTTCCCTCAAGTATTGAAAGCTGTTTAAGGGCGTCGTTGGGTTATTGGTCACGGATGCAGGTATGCTTTTCTAAAATTTAAAGAATCCGAGGAACTGAAGATCAAGTTGGGGGGTGCATTACTGCAGCAATAGCGGAAGGGATCCGTAAAGGGCTGGAGGCCGGGGTTGTTCATGGGGTCAAGGGTGTTAAGCTTGAACAAGTAGAAGCTTACGACCCTTTGGCGAAGAAGCACTTTGATGAGTCAGTGGAGCGGTTAGCGAATGTGTCTTTTCCTCTGCTGAACTCTCTTGAGGCGTGTAAGGATGCCCCCCTTGAATATCTAATGGCGCAACTGGTCTTAGAGGAGGATCGCCGACCTGGGACTACGGAGTTCACTTTTAAACCTCCGGTTGCGGAAGAGCGCATTCTTCCGGAGGCCATAGTCAGGCTGGTCACCCGCCGTCCTAGGGCCTTTCAAGCTTATAAGGAGTATAAGAACAGTAGGTATGGGAAGGAGTTTGATTATAGCGACAAGGGTCTTGCCGCTGTTCTTCCTGCTTCTACCAAGCCCGGACCTTCGTCTAGTTCTGATCTTAAGGTTGCTAAGACTGCGGCTGTTGAGCCTTTGAATATTGTTGCCCCATCTGGACCAGTGGCTAATTCGACCGGAGATGGTGGTATTAAACATGATGACATGTTTGATGCTTCTATTCTTGAGTCCCAGAATATTTAGAGTTAGTTTCCTGCGGTTGTTGTTTGGGAGATATTTTGACTATATCTGCCCTTCTGCAAATCTTGTGAAGCTTTTAATCCCTTAGTCTTTTGAACTATACTCCGGATGAATGCATCCGTGTATTTTGTAATCTCCAGTGAATATAACTTAACCTTTTTGATGTGTATTAACACTTGGTTTTTTATGTTATATATTTGTTTTTGCCAGGGCTTATATTGCCGGACTTAATTGACTATCTCTGTGTATCCGTACTTAGGATTTTCGGGGATAGCTTGGTAGGTCAATGGGTTTGCAATACCACTTATATGCCTTAGTTGGAGGTGCGATGTCCTCATGCCGGGCTTGCAATGCCTCTTACGCATTTTTGGGGCTGCGGAGTTGTTTTCCGACTTACGTATGCATATGACAAAGATAAAATATGACAAGTAAATTTTTAGAAAATTTGTGGAGTTGATCGGACTCCACATATCATTAATTTGACTATATACATAAAAGATGTTAAGTACTAAAATGAATTCCCGCTGCCGGATTTAAACCGCGGTCAGCTACAAAAGATGGGAATACTTACATTAGACTACAAGTAACATTTTTTGAGATTCCGGATGTTCCATGTCCGGGGTAGATCTTGTCCGTCTTGGTTCCGGAGTTTGTATGCTCCTTTTCCCAATGCTTCAACAATTTCGTATGGACCCTCCCACTTGGGGCCTAGCTTTCCGGTGCTCTCAACCAGGCTGGCATCGTTGTTGCGGTACACAAAGTCTCCTGGCTTAAAGGTTTTGCCGCGGACTTTGGCGTTGTAGTATTTTTCCATTCTGGATTTGCTTCTTGCCTCCTCAATAGCCGCGACTTCTCGCCTTTCTTCCAGGAGGTCTAGGTTTATTTGTAAGGCTTCCTCGTTTGCTATTGGGTCAAATAGGGCACATCGGAGAGATGGCATGCCAATTTCCACAGGGATCACGGCCTCCGTCCCATAGGTAAGTGAGAATGGTGTGTCCCCGTTGCTGGATTTTATCATTGTTCTATGCGCCCAGAGGACATGCGGCAGCTCTTCTAGCCAATCCTGGCTTCCTTGGTCAATTCTTGCCTTGATCCCTTCTCCCAAGCTTCTGTTAGCTCTTTCAACTAACCCGTTGACCTGCGGATGTCTTACTGATGCGAACCGCTGTTTGATGTTAAGCTTTTCACACTAGTCTTTGAAGGGGTTGTCCCTGAACTACTTGGCATTATCCGCGACTATTTCCCCCGGCAAGCCGAATCTGCACACGATATTATCCCATACGAACTTTTTGACCTGATTGCCGGTGATGGTTGCGAGGGCTTTGGCTTCTATCCATTTTGTGAAGTAGTCTATTGCTACTATCAGATATTTGATTCTTCCTGGAGCTTCTGGGAATGGGCCGCAGATGTCTATGCCCCATTTGTAAAACGGCCACGGAGAGGTGATAGGAGTCAGGTTATGCTGGGGGTTCTTAGGAACCGGCCGGTGCACTTGACAGTATTGGCACTTGTCTATTACCTCTCTTGCATCCCTGTGCATTGTGGGCCAGTAATATCCGGACCTTAATGCCTCTGCCACGATAGCCCGTGGTCCGGAGTGCATGCTGCATGAACTTTCATGAATTTATCTGATTACATAGTTTGCTTGTGTCGGACCCACACATCATAACCACGGCTCCAGGAATGATTTGCGGAACAGGACTCCGCTGATGATGGAGTATTGTCTTGCTTTGATCTTTAGCTTTCTTGCTTGTTTCTGATCCGCGGGAAGTACTCCATCTTTCAAATATTCGAGGAGCGGGGTCATCCAAGTGATTCGTTCTTCTTCTACTATGGCCATCACCTCTCTTTCCTCTATTGATTTTTCTTTTAAGACTTCAACCAGAACTTGCTTTGTTAGGTGGGCGAACCTGGTGGAGGCTATTTTGCTTAGTGCGTCAGCTTGCTTGTTCTGACTTCGCGGAATTTGTTTTATGGAGAACGTGCGGAAGTTCTCGATCAAGGCTTTGGCTTTTGCAAGGTATCGCGCCATGCTTTCTTCTTTAGCCTCGTATGCACCATTTATCTGATTCGCGACCAACCTTGAATCCACATTCGCAGATAGGTCCTTCACTCCCATGTGTTCTGCTATCCTTAAGCCCACCAACAATGCTTCGTATTCTGCTTCATTATTGGATGCATTAAATTCAAATCTTAAAGCATAAGTGAATTCTGTACCTTCAAGGTCTGTAAGGATTAGGCCTGCCCCGGATCCTTCTTGACAAGATGACCCATCGGTGTATAAGTTCCATGGCTCAACATACGGCAAATCTTCCGCGGTTGCTTCTGTTTTCGGGGTTTCTTCTTCTAGAACCTCTGCGATGAAATCAGCTAACACTTGTCCCCTTATGGCTGTCCGGGGTCTAAAATTGATGTCATGTTCGTTTAGTTCTATAGCCCACTTAGCCATTCGGCCAGTATTTTCTGTCTTTGCCAGCATCTGTTTGATTGGTTGGTCCGTAATGACCACTATTGGGTGTGCTTGGAAGTATCTCTTGAGTCTTCTGGCCGCGTGCACCAGTGACAAAACAAACTTCTCCATTGGGCTGTAGTTTATTTCCGGACTTTGCAATGTGCGGCTGATGAAGTAGATGGGCTCCTGACGCGGTCCTCTTTCTGCTAAAAGGACTGCGCTGATGGCTTCTTTAGCCGCGGATAAATACATGATCAATTCTTCTCTTGGTTGGGGAGCCGTTAGGGTGGGAAGATTGGCGATGTGTTGCTTCATTTCTTTGAATGCTTGCTCCGCTTCAGCTACCCAGTGAAAGTCGCTTTTCTTGATGCACTTCTTCAATGTTTTGAAAAATGGTAAGGACTTTTCCGCGGACTTTGACAGGAAACGCTTTAGACTTGGCAATTTTCCGTTTAAGCTTTGCACTTCTTTAAGAGTCCGCGGTGAGGGTATCCGGGCAACGACCTCGGATTTCTCCGGGCAAGCCCTGATTCCCTTCTTGCTAATTACGTGGCCCAAGAATACTCCTTCTTCTGCTCCGAAGGTGCATTTCTTTTGGTTTAGCTTCATGTTTATCTTCCTGAGTGTCACAAATGTTTCTTCCACGTCTCTTAGCATTTCCGCCTCTGAATGGCTCTTAATTACCAAGTCGTCAACATACACTTCCAGGTTCCTTCTGATCTGTCTTTCGAACGCTTTGTCCACTAGCCGCTGGTATGTGGCCCCTGCATTTTTCAATCCAAAGGGCATTTTCTTATAGCAAAAAATACCTTGGTTTGTGTGGAAGGCGGTTTTTTTTCTCATCTTCTGCGGCCATCTGAATCTGGTGGTTTCCTTTGTTTGCGTCCAAGAAGCACTTGAAGGTGTATCCGCAGAGTGACTCAACTTTCCAGTCAATCTCCGGAAGGGGGGTAACAATCTTTTGGACATGCTTTGTTTAGATCTTTGAAATCTACGCACATTCTCCAGCTTCCGTCACTCTTTTTCACCAAGACCGGATTTGACAGCCAGTCATGGTAGTGTACTTGTCTCATTATGCCGGCTTCAACTAGTTTTGCAACATCCTCATTAATTGCTTTGTTCCGCTCCGGAGCTTGCCCGCGTTTCTTTTGCCTCACCGGGGCATACCCTTCCCGGATGTTGAGTTTATGTTCTGCTACACTCCGCGGTACTCCGGTCATGTCGGATGGTTGCCAGGCAAAGATATCCAGATTTCTCTTTAGTAATTCACACAGATCCTTCTTCCCTGGGTCCGTCAAGCTTCCTCCGATGGTGACTGTCTGATCCGGAAATTCTGGGTGTATTGCTACTTGAATCCCGTCCTTTGCCGGGGTTTCTTCAGGGTCTTGCTGCGGCTGGGGTTCCACGACCATTTGGCATTCTGCCGGGATGATTTTGTCACTGTATAACGTGACCACTCCGCCCTGGGTGGGAAATTTGATCATTCCGTGGGCCGTGGAAGGGATCATTTTTAGCTGTCTTATCCCCGGCCACCCGATTATACCATTGTATTGAGAGGATGATCTAACCACCATGAAATTCATCCAAGCGCTTGCTGAGTTTTCTTCATCACTTAGGGTAACTTCTAACAGAATCTGCCCCAAGGGCCATGATAGTTCGCCACTGAAACCGAGAAGAGGGGCGGTAGCAGGGATCATTCTTTTTTTTTTATTTCCGGACTCAGTCGGTTGAAGCAATATTCGTAAAGGACTTCGGAGGCGCTTCTGTTGTCCACGTACATCCGATGTACGTGGTGTCCGCCCACCTCAGCCTTTATCACTAATGGATGGTCTTCCCAGTCGTCCTCCTTTATTGGAGGGAAGGATATCTCCAAATTAGGCCCGGTACTAGAGAGTACCTTTTGCTTCACAGTTCATTTCCAAGGCTGTATCATGAATATCGCTGGGCCTTTGTCCTTGGCCGTGGCTTCCTTCTTGCCACCTTTAGCGGCCCCGCCCTTTTGGATTCTGTTCTTGATTTCTTTTACAAAGTGTGCCAACTGGCCAGATCTGACCGCGTCCTCAATCTGCCTTTTTAATTGGAAACATTCGTCCGTATGATGTCCTTTTTCTCTGTGGAATTCACAATATTTGTCTTTGTTTCTTGATTCAACCGGGCTTGCCATAGGTGGTGGAGCTGTGAATTTTACCGCGTCCATTGCTAGGATCTCCTTTGGTGTTTTTCTTAGGGGTGTGAAGCGGTCATTCTTCCTCCGGTCCGGCCTTGAATTCCCTTTGAACTCTGTTTTCCTTTCAAAACTCTGGTTGTTGGATGCCCGGGATTCCCCTTCGTGAGATTTCCACGAAGTGCGGTCTTGTTTTTTCCTTGACACATTTGCCGCGGCTGTTTCTCCACGGATGAAGGCCGCAGTAACCTTCCACATTTCGTCGACCGTCTTGGGGATTCGATCATTGAGCCTCTTGATTAGCTCTGGGTTGTTAATTCCGTGTATGAATCCCGAGACCTTCATGCATTCAGGAGCGCCTTTCACGTGCATACTTTCTGCTTTGAAGCGGTCGACAAATGTTTCCGTGGATTCTCCTTCTTTTTGCTTAATGAGGTGGAGTTCCACCGGATCTTTGGTGTATTTCTTCTGCTGGAGGAAGTAGGATAAGAAACTTCTGCGGAGGTCTTCAAAGCTGTCTATGCTCTCGGCCGGTAATTCATCGAACCACATTCGAGCATGGCCCATCAGGGTGGAGTTAAACATGTGGCACCAAGTGGGCATAGCCCATCGTTCGACTTTGGCCGCGGTACAAGGATCTCCTGTTCCGTCATAAGTTTTTACATTGGAGGGCATTCGGGTCCTTTTCGGGAATTCAAAGTTTCTGACCCTTTGCGTAAAAGGATCCTTGTCATCGATGTCGTATGGGCGATAAAAATCGTCCACGTTCCCTTTGTTCTTCTTTGACCCGGCTTCCCAATATCCTCCATCATAGTCTCCATTTTCCTCCGGTGTCCGGTCCCTTCGACGCCTGGAACCAGAGTTAGCAGATCCAGACCCGCCGCCTTTCTCCCTTGAACGGGGGGCATAGCTATAGGTCGGACTTGGGCTTCTTCTTGGGCTATCCGGACTTCCTTCCACGAAAGGTCGTCCATCTCGTCTGTAGCGTCTAGTTTCACCTCTACGCTCCCTTCGAGCGTGGCTCTTAGACTTCAGACGAGAAAATACGTCCTGTTTTCTTTCCCCTAGACATGACTTAACACCTTCTCTTCGTTCCCCTAAACGAGTGAATACGGCCGACCGGAGATGCCTAGCCCTTTCCTCGTTATTTTCGGGTTCTTTACTAAGTCTGGAGAAAACACTTCGGGAGTAGGAACTTCCGGAAGGTTCAGGCCACGCATCGGGGCTTGTCTTCCGCTTTCTTCTTCCTCTTGATTCAACATGTCGGGATGGCTCCCGAGAGTACGAATCCTCCCGCGACTCGTCCTCGAAGTCGAGACGGGTTTTTAATTGTCCCATTTTCTCCACATGGACCTTTTCAGCCATTAAGGGCAATAGTTGGTGGTAATGCTTGTCGCAGAACGCCCTTATTGCCTCATCTGGAAGGGAGTCTGCATGTTGCTCTCCTTCTTTCCCCTTCCCCTTCGCATGGGTGTTCCGTACTGTGGAAGGTTCTTGGGATGGGGAAGGGTTTTTTGTTTGATTGCTCATGGTAGAGTTTTTTTGTTTTTTAGAAACGCAGTTGTGTAACTTGTCCCACGGATGGCGCCAACTTGTTAGTATAAATCTTGGGCGTGCCTCCAGACCTAGGTTAGACTAGCTCTTGGCGGGTACAGATCATGCACTAAGTACTTCGTTGAGCTGCTAAGAAAAAGCAACACCGTTAGTCTTACCGTGGAAGGGGGGTTCTGCGGTTGGCCTCCGGTGTGAGAGTAAGTATATTATTTGAGAGATAAGAGGTAAGTGCAGACTAGGTGAAAGTAGTTGCAGTTAGGTGGAGTAATAAATGAGATGGAGGTATTTATACTATCCATATACTTACTGTAGCTGCCTCGGGAATGAGCGGGCTGACCCACACCTTACCGAGTAGGTAGATGTCAGAGCGGAAGTCAACTTACGCCTTACTGTAGCCGCTTCGGGAAGGGGCGGGCTGACGCACACCTTATCGGGTAGGTAGAATGTCTGAGCGGAAGTCAACTTACGCCTTACCTTAGTTGGTAAGTGTCAGATCAAGTGGAAGACACGATCCCACAAGATCTGGCTTTCGGTGGAATGACCGCGGCTGAGTATGTGAGCTGTCCCGGTCTGGAGAGGCCGGTGTACGTCCTTGTCTTGGTTTGGCAAGACTGGAGTCTATAATGTATATTGGCTCTGCCGCGGTAGGAGTTATGAGCATGCCCGACCCAGTATGCTGGGTCCGGGGATACTATACACGATCAGCATGCCCGACCCAGTATGCTGGGTCCGGGGATACTATACACGATCAACCATTGCCTCTTGTTGACTATTTATAGTTTCAGAAGCGAAAAATCAGATGGTGAACAGAGCATGACATCGGAGTGAGAATTGAAGGTCGTAGCTTGTGGAGGTTTGGGGCTCAAAAGCAAGCGATAAACGCTTTAGGATGAAAGCTCGTAGGCTAACGAGAGCCTCAATGTTCCGCATGAAGCACGTCAACTATTGAGGGTAGATGTAACAGCACCAGAGTATGACGACACTCCTTCAGTCCCCTTGTTAATGGTACCTACTATTGTGACTTAGATAAAGAATGCATCATCCCGATCCAATACTCGGAGTAAAGTTGAGGGTAATATATATTACCGAACCCGAGGCAGAACTTGTGACAATGTTTTAAGGTTAGGCTACATTGTGGGTCATATGACCGGAGGTGGGTATGTTTGTAATGATGGCTGAACTTCAAGCAACGGAGGATAAAGTTCGCTACACCATTGATCAACAGATTTAGTAAACTTTCCTAAGTATACACAACTAACCATACGTCATATCCTTACTAACATAGAGGTCTACAGGCTCAGAAGTAGAAAATAGAAAAACAATAGAGCTTTAAGTAGTGATGTGTGTATGTGAGGTACGAAGCATGACAAAGGCAAGTACTTGGGTAAAAGTGTAAAAATGTCAAAGCTCAAAGATCCATGATTATGATTTACGAATGAAGTTAAAGATTCGTCAGGTTAGAATTCTGTCAAATGTTTTCTGAGGATCGAAGCCAACTTGTCACCAAAGTATAAAGTCGAAGTTATCATAATAATAAAGGGAGTATAGCAAACAGAGCTCACATTCGGAGGTTATAATGGCTGGTAGGAGTAAATGAAAGGTCAATCAAATTTCCACTTAGATGGTCATGACGACTCTCATGATGCCACTTGTTGTCATCTAAAACACACGAATTATTTTATATATTTAATACGTCGTATAGGCCTGAACCCCATACGCCATATAGGATCTGCCTTATACACCGTATAGACCTGAAATACAAAAACTGCATAAACTGAAATATGATTTTGGAAAAACTTGTAAACTCTGAAAACACATTTCATTAACATAAAACATGAATATTGTACATGTATTACATAAGGGGAAGCGTAAAATATTACGAGTGCGGGTGTTAACCCAAACACCCCTGTTTTGACCCATTTTCAAATACTTGTTCTAAATATATATACATTTGATGCGAGGGTTGCGAACCTTCACAAGGAAGTTTTACAATCCTCTAGGCAGTGTACCCAACCGTTGTAGTGTAGTATAGGTAAGTCTGAGGGATTGATCATTCTCTAGGGGAATAGTCTCGCAATAGTTGTGGAAAGGTTGACGTGTATGTCGAGATAGATCTAGAGGTGAGAGATGATTCTTTTTGTATTTTTATATTTTTATATAAAGCAAGTAAAATCTCGGGTTTTGGAAGAGTGGCCGGAATTAGTTGCTAGTCAACTAACCCAAAACTAATTATAAAACTAAAATAAATAAAATTAAACGGAAAAGTAATTTGGTGACTTCTTATGATAGGGGAAAGCGTGTTCACTTAGATTTAATTACTCCCTAGTTATCTCCTACGGATTTGTCGAATTGTCACGTCCTTTTTTAATTGAAGCGTTGTATTCCTTAATATTGGTCGTGGGGAGGTGCCGAAGTCCCCAACTCTATGAATATTAGTCTCCCCTAAAACCCTTAAATTCTATTAAGTTTTCTAGGATTCACAAGCCGCAATTCATGCAATAAATACAACGAGAAAACCAATAGCGCACTCTACGGTTGCGTTTTCTAAGACGTTCAAGCTAACACATATAAGAAACTAGCCAGTTTTCGTGCCTAACACGAGGCAATCAATTAGACAAGAGACGACAAATCAATTATCAACAGCTAGGTTTCGTTATATCTAAGCAAACACTAATTAATTTAAACTAGTATGTTAAAGCAAAGAAAAGATAAACACATAATCAAACAATACATAGACATATCGAATGATTGAATGGATAACTTATCTTTATTGAAACATGAAGTTCAAGGGCTGTAAAAGCCTCACAATAGCTGCTAAAATTGTTCACAAAACCCTACTCCAAGATGTTACACGAATTAATGAAAACATGCGAAAGTATATATAGTTTTACAACTGTAACGACGTCACTTGCAAAGTGTGATGCCGTCAACTCGCCTCCAATTAGGGTTTCGTCTTCTCCAAGTTGCCTTGTGACGGCGTCACGTAGGAACTCTGACGCCATCATGTGCTGTCTGACGCCGTCCTTTAGTAAAACTTTTGGGCTGTCTCTTGTTAACTTTGTAGGAATTTTTGGTCTTCAAATACACCTAACGCCGTCAGGTTATAAGGTCTTCAGATTTGACTGAGGCGTCGCTTGTTAATTATGAGCCAAGAATCCATCTCCATTTGAAAGTGACGGCGTCACGTTTAGTGTGACGCCGTCAGACTCCCGTATCTGACAGAATTTTGGGACTTCGTCGTTTTCTTCACTTTTTCTTCCAAGTAAGCCGTAAATGTGTCGATTTTCAGATTTTTTGTCCCAAGTACCTAAAATGCAAATAGAAACGATTTAGGGCAATATTTGATCACATAAACACGATTTCGGCCTTAAATGATCCCTTAAAAAGGTACCAAATAATTCCTCATCAACATTAATATCAAAAATTGATTGTTACAAATCAGCTATATAATTACAAAGTTTGGGGTGTTAACAAGCTGAATAACAAAGAATTATTGAGATGTGATAAGGATTAAAAATGTGCGGTTTTAGGGGGTTATTTAGTCCCTAAAATCGTATATATTTGATCAATTATTACCCTAAATAATTTCTTTTTGCATTTTTGGTCCTTTGGAAGCAAAAGACGGAAACGAGCATGATTTTGGCCTATTTGGACAAGAAAATGAAGAAAACGACCAAGTCACGAATTCGTCAGGAAAAGGGGTCCTGACGGCGTCACAAGCTACAACGTGACGCCGTCACTTTCATTTTGACATGAAGATTTGATACAAAGTTTACAAGTGACGGTTCAGATAAATATAATGGCTTGAGAGTTGATGGTGTCACCACCAAAGGAACAGTAGCTAACGGCATCACACATTACAACATGACGACATCACAATGGCGACACATCTATAGATGAAATCCTAATGAGGGTGGGCTGAAGGCATCACTACCATAAAGTGACGCCATCACAAGTGTAAAACTATATATATTTTCGTATGTTTTCCATTATTCGTGTAACATCTTGGAGAGGTAAACCTTAGGACGAATTTCAGAGTTTTGTAAGGCTTTTTCCAGCCACCAAACCTATGTTTCATTGAATAAAAGTGATTCCTCTTTAATCATTCAATATGTCTATGTGTTGTTTGATCATATATGTTTCTTCTCTTCTCTTTAACATGCTTGGCTAAATTAATTAGTGTTTGCTTAGATTTAAATGAAACCTAGTTATTAATTATTGATTGTTGTCTCTTTTTTAATTGGTTGTCTCGTGTTAGGAGTAGGAAAACTGGCTTATTCTTTAATTTACTAGCTTGTACATCCGACTAAACGTTTTGACACTAGAGTGCACTATTTGTTTATTTTCGTTGTATTTATTGTGTGAATTACGGCTTGTTGATATTAAGAGTCTTAATGACCTTAGGATTCTTAAAGGAGACTTATACATTCATAGAGTTAGGGCATTCGGCACCTCCCTACAACTAATATTAAGGAATACAACGTGCCAATTAAAACAAGGACGTGATAATTCGACTAATCAATAAGAGATAAATAGGGAGTAAGGATAATTTAAGTGAACACCTTTATCTATCATAAGAGTTACTGATAAGGATTTAAAAAATACCTTTTTAAGGGGTCATTTAGTCCCTAAACTCGTATGTATTTGATCAATTATTTCCTTAAATCGTTTCTTTTTGTAATTTAGGTACTTGGGACGCAAAAGATATAAACCGACATGTTTTGGGCTAATTTGGACAAGAAAGTGAAGAAAACGACCAAGTCACGAAAAAAGTCTGGGAAAGGGCTCCAAACGGCGTCACAATTCCAACGTGACGCCATCACTTACATTTGGATGAGAAGATTTGATGAGATTTTGCACGTGATGGCTCAGACATTTATGAGGAGTTTAGAAGCTGACGGCGTCACCACCATTGAAACAGTCCATGACGGCATCACTAATCAATAAGCGACGGCGTCACAACGGCGACTCAGCTATCGACGAAATCCTAATGACAGCGGGCTGACGGCGTCACAAGAATAACATGACACCATCACAACTGTAATACTACATATATTTTTGCATGTTTTCCTTTATTGAGGTAACACTTTGAAGAAGCAAAACCCTAGAAGAATTTTACAGCTTTTGTAAGGCTTTTTCAACCATCATACTTATGTTTTATTGAAGTTAAGTAATCCCTCTTTAATCATTCAATATGTCTATATGTTGTTTGATTATATGCTTTTCTTTTCTTCACTTTAACATGCTAGGCTAAATTAATTAGTGTTTGCTTAGATATAATGAAACCTAGTTATTGATTATTGATTGTCGGCTCTTGTTTAATTGGTTGTCTTGCGTTAGGAGTAGGAAAACTGGCTTTAACCTTATATGTGTTAGGTTGTAAATCCGACTAAATGCCTTCATACCCTAGAGTGCACTGGTGGTTTATTTTCGTTGTATTTATTGCGTGAGGTGCGGCTTGTAGATAGTACAAGATCCTAAGGAGATGAATTAATTGTCACTTGTAGATCTAGGGTTTTCTATATGAGACTTATACACTCATAGAGTTAGGGACATTGGCACCACCCTACGACAATAAAGGAATACAACGCGCCAATCAAACAAGGACGTGACAATTCGACTAATCAATAAGAGATAACTAGGGAGTAAGGAAATCTAAGTAAACACCTTTACCTATCATAAGAGTTACCACTTCTACTTTTCCACATATTTAGTTTAATTTCGTGTTTATTAGTTTAATTAGTAGTTTTAAAACACCCACTCTTCAAACCCCAAGATTTTAATTGCTTTATAAAAAATTATAAAAAAAATACAAAAAGAATCATCCCTCACCTTTAGACCTATCTCGTCATACACTTCGGCCTTCACAACACTATTCCCTTAGGGAATGATCACCTCCCCGTGTCTTGCCTATACTACACTACAACGGTTAGGTACACTGCATAGGAGGATTGTAAAACTTCTTGAGTTTTTCAAATCACCTATCAAGTTTTTGGCACCGCTGGCGGGGAATAGTTCAGGTTTCGATTTCTATCTCGTTTAGGTCTATTCACAAGATTCCTATCAAGTAAGATTTTTATTTTTCTTTTATTAGTTTTCTCATAGTCTATCTTTTTCTTTGTTCCCTTTGTTTCGTAAATCATATCATTCGCCATCATGGTGGGTGATAATATCTTTGTACACCTTGACCAAGCACAACAACACCAAGCACAACAACCCCAAGACCCACCAAATAACCAAGACCCACCCGAACCACCTCGAGCCCGTACTCTAGGTGAGTACTCCAAACCAAGCCACCAAGGCTATCGAAACACCATTGAGCTCCCACAAAGAGCAAATGTGGTCTCCCTTGCGATCCAACACCATCTGGTTGGTGCAAAATGGATGTGCATTCCATGGACTTCGTTCCAAAGATCCAAATCAACATCTCAAGAATTTTCTTAAAATTGTTGATTCTATTGACCATGATGTTGACACTCGGGAAACGACGCGCTTGCGTCTCTTCTAATTCTCTCTACGTGGCCAAGCTAGCAATTGGCTTGAGCGTCTACCCGCAGGATCCATCTCGACTTGGGATGATCTTACTTCTCGTTTCCTCGCGCAATTTTTCCCACCGGGGAGAACTACTAAGTTAAGGAATGACATTTTGATGTTCCAACAACGTCAAGGTGAAACTCTTTACGAAGCAAGGACTCGTTTCAAGGACTTACTCCAAAAAGTCCCTCATCATGGCATTGATCTTTGGCTCCAAATCCAAATTTTCTATGACCATATCAATCACTCCACAAGGCAAACCATTGACCAAGCGGCCAGTCGTAAGCTTCGTAACAAGAATGCGGAAGAATCGTGGGGTATCATAGAAGATCTTGCTCTCTATGACAACGAATGTTGGAATGACCCTCGCGAGTCGAGCAAAACGGTCAAGGCAATATCCTTGCCTTCTAATAACTCAAGCATTTCCCATCGTAGGATCGTTGAACTTGAAGACCAAGTCAAGTTCCTAATGAGTTCCTACGAAGCTCCTAAACCTTCACGTCAAATGAAAAAAATCACTTCTTCGTGTGAATTATGTAGTTGTGCCCATGACATTCGTGATTGTGTAGAACTCCCTGAACAAGCTTTTATGGATTATGCATCCTCGCGTACCGACGGAGAAGGAGATAAGTGGTACACTTTTAAACCAGAGCAAAATACTCTTGGTGATTCTTACATCCCTTCTTGGAAAAATTACCCAAAATTTAGGTTGAAACAAAATCAAAATCCATCTCAAAACAATTTTTCAAACCCACCTAATCGTTTTAAACCAAGCGGTTCGTCCTCGAATCGCCTCTTTAACAATCCTTCCGGTTCCAACAATTCAAACAATCTTGAAGGATTGGTATCTAATTTTATGTCATCTCAAGAAGCTTGTTTATCTAAGTATGAAGCTAATTTCAAGCAACAACAAATCGAGATGACATTTAAAATTGACAGCTTGTTAAAGTCATGGCCTATTACATGACTCCATTCTCAAACAGGGTGATTATGATATGTGGAGGCTTAGGATTGAGCAATACTTTCAGGTACAAGACTATGCTCTATGGGATGTCATAGAGAATGGTAACTCGTTCAAACCAGCAGCTAAATAACAACAACCGAAGGTGTCACAACTACAAGAAAAGACTCAAAAGAAGAATGATGTGAAGGCAAAAAGTATGCTACTGATGGCACTTCCCAATGAACATATGATGACTTTTAATCAGTACAAGGATGCTAAGACCTTGTTTGCTTCTATAACAACAAGATTTGGAGGTAATGAAGCCACAAAGAAGACTCAGAAGACTCTTCTGAAGCAAATGTATGAGAACTTTAGTGCTCCAAGCACAGAGTCTCTTGACTCTATTTTTAACAGACTTTAGAAGATTGTAAGTCAACTGGCTATCTTAGGTGAAAATATTTCACAAGATGATCTCAATTTGAAATTTTAGAGAAGTCTGCCTTTTGAGTGGAATACTCATGTTGTGGTCTGGAGGAATAAACCTGATCTAGACACAATGAGCTTTGATGATATTTACAACAATTTCAAGATTGCTGAACAAGAGGTTAAAAGAACTGCAAGCTCAAGTTCTCAAAACATGGCTTTTGTATCATCTCCTAGCACTAGCAGTACTGATGAAGTTAATGCTGTTTATGGAGTTAGTACTGCTAGCACTCAAGTTAGTACTACTAGCACTCAAGTTAGTACTGCTAGCACTCAAATTAGTACTGCTAACTTAAGTGATGCTACTGTTTATGCATTTTTGGCCGATCAATCAAATGGGTCTCAGCTTGTACATGAGGACCTTGAACAAATCCATGAAGATGACTTAGAAGAAATGGATTTGAAGTGGCAGTTAGCATTGTTGAGTATCAATGGGAGTGACACAGCTGGATATGACAAGTCCAAGGTAGAGTGTTACAACTGTCACAAGTTGGGACACTTTGCAAAGGAGTGCAGAGGACCTAGGAACCAAGATAGCAGAAATAGGAATCAAGAAAGCAAAGGACCTAGGAACCAAGAAAGCACTAGAAGGACTGTGAATGTGGAAGAAACTTCTTCCAAAGCCATGGTGGCTATTGATGGGCTTGGTTTTGACTGGAGCTATATGGCAGAAGATGAAGTCCCTACAAACATGGCTCTTATGGCTTTTTCAGACTCTGAGGTATATACTAACAGTACTTGTTCAAAAACTTGTCTAAAAAGCTTTGAAACTCTTAAAACTCAATATGATGATTTAAGAAAAGACTTTAACAAATCTGAGTTCAATTTAGCTAATTATAAAAGAGGGTTAGCAATTGTAGAAGAGCAACTTGTCTTTTACAAAAAGAATGAGACTATTTTTATTGAGGATATTGCTGTTATAAAAAGAGATATCTCATACAAAGACTCAGAAATTAGTATGCTTAAAAGTGAGTTAGAAAAGCTTAAGCAAGAAAAAGAAAGCATTCAAGTTAATATAGAGAGATTTGAACATTCATCTAAAAGTGTAGACAGGATCATAAAGTGTCAGGTTATTGACAAATTCAAGAAAGGTTTAGGATATAATGCTGTTCCACCTGGGGTTATTTGCACCCCAAAGCTTGATTTGTCCTATACTGGTCTAAAGGAGTTCAAAGAGCCTGAGATTGAAAGCTTTGGACCTAAGACTAGTAAGAGTGTTAGTGAAGATATTTCTAATGAGGTTAGGGAATCTTCTGATACCCCATTGGTTGAGGAGTTGGTGTCAGATGATATATTAGAGAAGAAAACTGTTTTTCCTACTATTGCTAAGATAGAATTAGTTAGACCTAAACAACAAGAAAAACCAGTTAGGAAACGAGTTAAGTATGCTGAAATGTACAGGTCACAAGGTCCTAGGGGAAATCAAAGAAACTGGAATAATCATAAGTCCCAACAACTAGGAAGTGACTTTGTGATGTACAATAAAGCTTGTTTTGTCTGTGGAAGTTTTGACCATGTGCAGGCTGACTGCAATTACCATCAAAGGGAAAGGGTGGTATTTGGGAATACTTATACAAGGTTGAATTACAATTATTTTGCTAAAAAGGCTCAACCTAGAGCTCATAGAAACATGGCTCCAAGAGCAGTTTTAATGAAAATTGGCCTAAGACCACTTAATACTGTCAGGCCTGTTAATACTGTTCATCCCAAAACTACAGTTTATAGTGCTAGACCAATGTCACGTTTTTCTAAATCAGCATAATCAACTATAAAGAGGCCTTTTTAAATAAGAACAACATTAAATAACAAAAATTTTAGCCAAAAAGTTAATATTGCTAGACCAAATTAGGCAATTGTTAATGCTAAGAAGGTGAATAAGGTTAATGTTGTTAAGGCCTCAGCATGTTGGGTTTGGAGACCTACCAAACTTAATAGTGCATCAATTACTTTGAAGAAACATAATTATGTTGATGCACGAGGCAGATCCAAGTCAGTAATGGCTTGGGTCCCCAAAGGAAACTAATTTCCTTATTTTTATGTGCAGGGTCATTCACAAAAAGAAGATCAGGGATATGTTGACAGTGGATGCTCAAGGCACATGACAGTGAACATGTCCTATCTCTCAGACTTCAAGGAATTTGATGGAGGATATGTTACCTTTGTGGTTGGAGCCAGAGGAGGAAAAATTACTGGTAAAAGAACTATTAAGACTGGTAAGCTTGATTTTGAGGATGTGTACTTTATCCAGGAGTTAAAGTTTAACCTTTTTAGTGTCTCACATATGTTTGACAAAAAGAACAGTGTTCTTTTTACTGACACTGAATATTTTGTTCTGTCTCCTAACTTTAAGTTAGCTGATGAGAGTCAGGTTTTACTTAAAGTTCCTAGAAAGAACAATATGTACAGTGTTGATATGAAGAATATTGTTCCTAAAGAGAGTTTAACTTGTCTTGTTGCAAAGGCCACACTTGATGAATCAATGCTATGGCATAGGAGGCTAGGTCATGTAAATTTTAAAACCATTAATAAAATTGTTAAGGAAAATCTTGTGAGAGGTTTACCTTTAAAACATTTTGAAAATGACCAAGCTTGTGTTGCTTGTCTAAAGGGGAAGCAACACAAAGCCTCTTGTAAGTCCAAGATTCAGAACTCTATTACTCAGCCTTTATTCATGTTGCATATGGACTTGTTTGGTCCAACTTTTGTGAGCAACTTAATGAATAAGAAATATTGTCTAGTTGTCACTGATGATTGTAACAGATTTACTTGGGTTTTCTTTTTAACAACTAAGGATGAGACTAGTGGCATTCTTAAGAGCTTTATTACTGAGATAGAAAATATAGTTAATAAGAAAGTAAAGATAATTAGGTGTGACAATGGAACAGAGTTCAAGAATAGAGTTATGAATGAGTTTTGTGAAAAGAAAGGTGTTAAGAGGGAATTTAGTGTAGCTAGAACTCCTCAGCAAAATGGTGTTGCTGAAAGGAGAAATAGGACATTAATTAAGGCTGCTAGAACCATGTTAGCTGACACTAAGTTACCTACTACATTTTGGGCTAAAGTAGTTAATACTGCTTGTTATGTGCAGAACAGGGTATTAGTAGTTAAGCCTCATAACAAGACCCCTTATGAACTACTTAGAGGTAGAACACACCTGCTCTAAGCTTCATGAGACCATTTAGATGTCATGTTACCATTCTTAATACCATAGATCATTTAGGCAAGTTTGAGGGAAAGGCTGATGAAGGATTCTTTGTTGGATACTCGATGAATAATAAGGCTTTTAGGGTATACAACATTAGAACTAGGAAAGTAGAAGAAAACTTGCATATTAAGTTCTTGGAGAATAAGCCTAGTGTTGTAGGTGATGGACCTAAGTGGCTGTTTGATATTGATGTTCTAACAGAATCAATGAATTATGTACCAGTTGTTGCAGGTACAAACTCTAATGATTTTACAGGTTCAAAAGATAGTATTGGTGCAGGTCAATCTAGCATGGAGACAGGGTCTAGCCAAGACTACCTTTTGATGCCACTGTGGAAAGATGGTTCACTATTTAATTCATCTTCAAAGAATGTTAGCAATGATGAACCACAACCTTCTAGTGATGCTAGAAAGAAGGATAATGAAGGTGTAAATAAAGAAAGTGGAATTGATGATCAAGAGAGGCCTGACAACAGTGCTCATGATGTTAATACTGATGGGCCAAATATTAATACTGTTAGTCCAACAATTACTACTGCTCCACTTGAAGCCACACATGCTGATTTCTTTGGTGATGGAATAGAAGTGGATATGAACAACATTCCTACCACATATCTAGCTCCTTCAACTCCAAATACAAGAATCCATAAAGATCATTCACTTGATTATGTGATTGGTGATGTGCAGTCTGGTGTACAGACAAGGAGAATGACAAAGACTATAAATGAACAAGGTTTTATTAGTACTGTTTATGAAGGGAAAACTCATGAAGACCTTCATACTTGTCTGTTTGTTTGTTTTCTTTCTCAGGAAGAACCCAAAAGAATTGCCAAAGCTCTAAGTGATCCAGCTTGGATAGCAGCAATGCAGGAAGAGCTTCTACAGTTTAAGCTCCAAAAGGTTTGGGTACTAGTGGATTTGCCTAAGGGTAAGAGGGCTATTGGTACAAAATGGGTCTTTAGGAACAATAAAGATGAGAGAGGCATAGTGATTCGGAACAAAGCAAGGCTGGTTGCACAGGGTTATACTTAAGAAGAAGGCATAGACTATGATGAAGTTTTTGCCCATGTAGCAAGAATTGAGGCAATAAGGATGTTCTAGCTTATGCTTCCTTTATGGGATTTATAGTGTATCAGTTGGATGTGAAGAGTGATTTACTTTATGGTAGGATTGAAGAAGAGGTTTATGTATGTCAATCTCCAGGGTTTGAAGATTCTGACTATCCAGACAAAGTCTACAAGGTGGTGAAAGTACTTTATGGTTTGCACCAAGCTCCAAGAGCCTGGTATGAAACCTTAGCCAAGTATTTATTGGATAATGGGTTTCACAGAGGAAAGATAGATCAGACCTTGTTTATCAAAAAGCTAAAAAGAAATATTTTGCTTGTCCAGGTTTATGTTGATGACATTATCTTTGGCTCTACAAAGAAGGAGTTGTGTACTGAGTTTGAGAAACTGATGCATGACAAGTTTCAGATGAGTTCTATGGGAGAACTCACTTTCTTCTTAGGGTTGCAAGTGAAGCAGAAAGAAGATGGGATATTTATCAGTCAGGATAAATATGTAGCTGATATTTTGAGGAAGTTTAATTTCACAGATGTCAGGATAGCTAGCACCCCAATGGATATAGAAAAGCCTTTGCTCAAGGACTCAGATGGTGATGATGTTGATGTTCATCTCTACAGGTCAATGATTGGATCATTGATGTATCTTACATCATCTAAACCAGATATTATGTTTGCAGTATGTGCATGTGCCAGATTTCAAGTCACACCTAAGGTTTCACACTTATATATTATGAAAAGGATTTTTAGGTATCTAAAAGGCCAACCAAAATTAGTCCTTTGGTATCCTATGGATTCTTCCTTTAACTTGATGGCATATTCTGATAGTGACTATGCTGGAGCAAGCTTGGATAGGAAGTCTACAACAGGAGGTTGTCAGTTCCTAGGGTGCAGATTGATATCATGGCAGTGTAAGAAGCAAACTGTGGTTGCCAATTCCACAACTGAAGCTGAATATGTGGCTGCTGCTAGTTGCTGTGGACAAGTACTCTGGATTCATAATCAAATGCTGGATTATGGGTATAATTTTATGCACACCATGATTTATATTGACAATAACAGTACTATATGTATTATTAAGAATCCTGTTTTACACTCTAAAACAAAACTCATAGAGATTAGACATCATTTTATAAGAGACTGTAATGATAAAAAGTTAATTCAAGTTGTTAAAATACACACAGATAACAATTTTGCAGATTTACTTACCAAAGCCCTTGATGTTGGAAGGCTTCAGTACTTGGTTGCAAGTATTGGAATGCTAAATCCTTAAAGTTTTAATCTCTTTGTGACTTTGTAATGTTTTGTAAAAGATTAGTACTGTTAGATGTATCAATTTGTACTGCTAAGTATAACTACAGTAGAACCTCTATAAATTAATAATGCTGGGATCGGGATATTTTATTAATTTAGCGAGATATTATTATATCGATAAATTAATAAATTATTAATTTAAAGAGGTTCATGTATGACCTTCAAAATTTCCATATCCAATGTACATTCACACATTAAATGAAGTTGTCAAGTTCATTGTTTTGAATTAAAGATAGTTCAATGTATATGGTTCTAAATTGATCACTATAAAATGTCCAATGATAAGTTTTATAATCACATCAACTATGGCTTCTAAACTAAAAGGTGTTAAAAAATCAACCATGACCAATCAACAACGAAAATTGTTATGCGAGTATAAGAGAGATCACCAAGGATGCACTCAACAAGATTTGGTGCAGTGGGTTGACAAAACTTTTGATTTGAAAGTTAGTCAAGGCACAATATCAAACACTCTCAAGAGATCATCGGAGTTCCTATCAGCTGACTTTGACAAAACTTTTAATGAATGTTACAACCTTCAAAACATTGAAGAAATTGTGGCGGATACCGTTCAAAATCCAGTTGATGATGAAGTTGAGGATGATTCGGTAGCTTTGGAACCGGTCACTCGAAAAGAAGCATTGCAAGCGGCAACAACTCTTCATAACTTTTTGTTGCAATACGAGAACACAATGCCTACTCTATTAAGTGCAATGGGGAAATTTAAAGATGAACTCAATATAGATTTGAAGTTTACAAAAAAACAAGTGACTATAGATTCTTTTTTTACTAGACAATCTTAGAATTTTGGAATATTTTGGGTTATTATTAATTTATAGTTTCGTTGGGACCAATATATTTACATTGGTATTTCAAAAAAATTATTATCTTATTATTTTATCGATTGGGGTCCAATTTTGTACTGGTCCCAAGTTGGGACCGGACAAATTATTAGTTTTATCAAGGTTATTAATTTATCCAGTATTAATTTATAAAGGTTCTACTGTAGTACTGTTAGTTATACTTAAGACTGTTATGTTAATACTGCTAGTGCAAATTAATACTGTTGAGTTAAACTGTTAGTCATAATTAATACTGTTATGAAGAAAATGCTCTGGATTGTGTTTTCTTGGTTTTAGACTAACACTTGCAGGATAAGCAAAGCAGTATGGTTGGAATTGTGGTGCTGTGTGAGATTCATGATGAAAAGCAAAAGTGGTGGCTTGTTTGATGCAATGTTGTTGCTTAATGATGGAGAAACTGATTAATGATAGAGAGGATTTAGGGATCACTTGACAAGGGTTAATGCTTAGTTTACACCTGAGTTGGGAAGTTCTTTAAAATCTTTTTCTTGAAATCAACCTATGTCTGCCAGTGAGCCTAATGAAGCATCTGGGCATAGGCTATACTAAACACGAATTGATGGCTTTTAGTTAGTCAGATAGTAACTGATCTAACTCAGTTAGTCTACGGACATCTGGTTTAGAGAACAACGAGCAAACGTGAATCTAATACATTTGTGTTAGAGGTAACACCTGCCACTGAGCTGGAAACCCTGTCAAGAAGGCTCTTTTAATGAGTCTATCTGATCACAGGCAGTATTTATACTGAAATCATTGGTTCTCACACAACCAGAGGTTAAATGCAACCGAAATGATTAAGTGTCTTCCTTTACACTTAATCCCTTCAAAATGTATGAGTGCAGTATTGTTTTAAAAGAAAATTTGGGTTAATACTGCTGGGAAAAAGTTTGTACTGTTGGGTGAAGTTAGTACT
Source organism: Artemisia tridentata subsp. tridentata (assembly GCA_021014915.2). Taxonomy (NCBI): domain Eukaryota; kingdom Viridiplantae; phylum Streptophyta; class Magnoliopsida; order Asterales; family Asteraceae; genus Artemisia; species Artemisia tridentata. Next base: position 185,881,558 of record CP139504.1, on the reverse strand, counting down.
GCTGGGTTACCGTTAGTGCTGTTTGGGAAATAACCATTTTTCATTAATTAATTATAGCCGTTGAGATATTTTTATCAATTATTTTGCTTATAGGTTTCTTAAATTGGATAATTCCTAATCTTTCTTTAATTTATAAGATTTCTTCAAGATAAAGAAACAATTTATTCAGTCGGTCCAATCAAAACCCTAAGTGATATCTATATAATCTCAATTGCCTTTGCCAAACACACATACTCTTGAAAACGAACATAATCCAGAACCCTAATCAAACTTTTCTCTTTAAATCAATTTCAATGGCGAATTTTGAATTTTGTCACACACACAACATGGTCGCCTACTTAATGAAATCAGAGGGAAGTGAAGGATTTCACCAAATAGTGGATTTTCTCAATGCCAGTCACATAAGGTTTGCACTTACAGAGAATCCCACTATCTATGTTTCTCATATCAAACAGTTTTGGCATACTGCTACTGCCAGAACACTTGATAACGGACAACAAGAGTTAACTGCTATAGTAGATGGCAAAGTTATGACTATTACTGAGTCATTTGTTAAGAGGTATCTCAAATTAGCAGATGATGATGGTATTAGTTCTTTGGCAAATACTGAAATTTTTAAAAACCTTTCATTGATGGGGTATGTGTCAACTTCTGACAAATTGACCTTTCAAAAAGGACACTTTTTCCCTCAATGGAGATTTCTCATTCATACCATCCTACATTGTCTAAGTCCTAAGAAAACTGCTTGGGAACAATTTAGTAGCAATATAGCAACTGCTATTATTTGCTTGGCCACAAATAAAAAGTTTAACTTTTCTAAATTGATTTTTGATTGTATGGTTAAAAACTTGGATAGTAAACACAAATTTTTAATGTATCCAAGATTTATTCAACTGTTTTTGAACAAGCACAAGTGACTTCTTCTACCTCACACAAGATGTTATATTTCTCCTACTCACACTCAAAAACTTTTTCGTAATATGAAGAGGGTTTCTAAGGGTTATACTAGGGTAGACATACCATTGTTTTCATCAATGATTGTTCCAGATCAAACAGTTCAGGGTGAATGATCAACACACCCAGTTGAGTCCCATCACACACCCACTAGTGCTCCATAAACCTCACAACCACCAATTTCACCAACCTCTAGGAGAACAACCAGACAGGTATTTGTGGTTTCTCAGCCCAGATCTCCTACTTACACCCATGTAGTAGATGAGGCTGTCTATTTTGGTGAGGATGACAGAATGGTGAGGGCTGCCACTACTGTCTCTAGCTTAGAAGCAGGATAGGACAGTGGTAACATACATAAGACCCAATCCATGGCAACACCAACTGGGTCTAGTTCTCTAAGAGCTAGCTTAGTAGGTGGTCCCAGGTGCCACTTTACCATGGGGGATACTACTATTTTGAATTGGTATGAAAGGGTATCTACAATGCCTAGTGATTCACCTCTCCCAAGAGTTAACACACTTGGAAGTGATGAGGGCAGTATGCAACTAACTGAATTGATGGTATTATGTACACAACTGTCAAAAAGGGTTACTAGCTTGTAGATCGAATTGAAGCACACCAGGCTAATATATAGTGTTGCTTATACTAAGCTTATCAAAAAGTTGAAAAAGTTAGAGAAAACAACTAAGGCCAGCCAAGCTAAAAGAAGGGCAAGAATTGTGGTCTCTGATGATGAAGATGATTTGGAGGATCCTTCCAAACAGGGGAGGAGGATAGATGAAATTGATCAAGATCCTGACATTTCATTGGTACAACATGATGCAGAGATTCAGGGGAGGTATGGGCATGATATGGGTTTTGAAATAGATTTTGATGCTGCTAAGGAACTTTCTACTGCTAAGAAAGATGTTAGTACTGCTGAACCAGTTACTACTGCTAGTGCATCAGTTACTACTGCTAGTATTGCTACTACTGATGTTAGTGCTGCTGAAACATTGGTATACATCAGAAGAAGTGAAGAAAAGGATAAGGGAAAGAGTATTATGCAAGAGTCTGAGCAACCAAGAAAGGTCAAGAAGAGAGTTCAAGTACAGATGAGTCTTGATCAGGAAATGACTCAGAGGTTACATGAGGAAGAACAAGCAAAATTTCTAGAAGAACAAAAGATTGCAAGAGAAAGAGCTGAGAGAGAAGTTACTGATGCTGCATATGTTGTATATTGGGATAGTATTCAAGCAATGATTGATGCTGATACTAAATTAGCAGAAAGACTTCAAGCAGAGGAAAGAGAAAGAGTATCTATTGAAGAGAAGTCAAGAATGCTAGTGGAACTGATTGCAACAAGAAAGAAGTTCTTTGTAGAACAAAAGGCAAAAGGACAGAGGAGTAAACCACCTACCAAAACTCAAAAAAGACAGACCATGTGTGTTTACATGAAGAACATGGCTGGATACAAGATGGAGTATTTCAAGGGTAAAAGTTTTGATGAGATCAAGGAAATGTTTGACAAGGTTTACAAACAAGTAAGCAAATTTGTTCCCATGGAAAGTGAAGTTGAAAGAACAGTTCCTAAGTTAGCAGCTGGAAGTTCAAAAAGGGATGCAGATGAAGAACTTGATCAAGAAAGTTCTAAGAGGCAAAAGACTGGTGAAGACTCAGAATTAACTGAAGAACAAAAAGGTAAAGAAGCTGATGAATTGTCACAAGAAGAGCTACAACAGATGATGATAATAGTTCCAGAACTAGGAATGAATGTTGAAGCCTTACAAACCAAGTACCCAATTATAGACTAGGAGATTTATTCTGAAGGCATAAGCAAGTACTGGAAGATCATCAGAGTTGGAAACAATTCTGAGATATATCAGTTCTTTGATGTTATGCTGAAATCTTTTGACAGGGATGACTTAGAAAAGCTGTAGAGTCTGGTTAAAGAAAAGTTCAACTCAACAGAACCAACATATGACAAAGAAAGAATGCTATGGGTAGAGATGAAAAGAATGTTTGAACCAGATGCAGATGATGAATTATGGAAATTTCAGTCTGGTATTCATGATTTGACATGGAGATTGTATGATTCATGTGAAGTGCATCATGTGTCTACAAAGGCTGGAATGGATATTTACATGCTAGTGGAAAAAGAGTATCCATTGTCAAGGGGAACACTCACATTGATGTTGGTTGCAAAACTCTTAGTGGATGAGCATAATGAGATGGCAAGAGGACTTCTCAGGAAGATATTTATGCAGGCAGAAAGATCAAGATGATGAAGTGTTTGGAAGAATCCTATCAGAGTAAAAGATTTAATTCAAGAAACTTGATGATTTGGAGGTAAATCACAAGTTTAGGGGAGGATTGTTAGGAATTAAAAGTCTTCATACATAGCACTGTCAAGCCAAGAGTTAGTACTGTTCATGTTACAACTGCCAGTTCTAATTAGTTAATACTGCTAGCGTAAGTTAGTACTGCAAGGATTAATTTAAGATTGCTAAAGTGATAAAGACGTGTCAAGTGATTTGTATTGACTTATTCAATGTATATTCTATATAGTTAGAAAGATACGTATAAGATTAATATTATAGAAGATTTGTATTTATCTTGTAAAGGACTCCTTAGTGTATAAAAGGAGATCCTAGGTTATTGTGATTGATACGAGTTTTTGATATATAGCTTCAAGGTTGTAAACCCTAGTACTACACAGAGTACTCGTATTATTGATAATAATAATATTAGAGCTTTTCAGTAATATCATTGTTCATACAATTTACTGTTTCATTAATATTCTTCTAAGTATTAAAGAGTAGATTCCGTATACTTTATAGTATTCACAAAGTTTCTAACATAGTTGTTTTGGATTTATCCAAAGTAACTCAACCTTTAGCAGCTAACGAATCGATCGTGTGTTTGGGATCTGTTGTTCCCGTTACACAATTAGAATTAACTACAAAGTTAATTTAACCGTGTTCCATGACTTAGTAATGTATTGATTAACTAAACAAATAAGTAAAACGTAAATGATAAGGACAATAGTTTTTCAATGTTTAAATTCTTATTAGAAGTTAATCAAAAGAATCTATACCCAAGTGTTTGCGGAAAAAACACTTGGGATTGAAATGACAAGTATGGTATGTCTCCTCTCTAAACTTAAGCTAAGCTTAAGTGGCAACTATAATGAACCACTGAGCTATCTCAGGGACTAGGTTGCTCTTTGGAGGAGTAAAAGTGGTTTGTAAATGTCTAAGCATTAATTGCACAAACTTGTCCACTTTTACTCCCTTATGATCCTATTTATAGACAAGTATAAAGAGCACCCGTGAATTAAAAGACATAAGCTGACCTAAGCTAATCAGGACAAAATACTGATGTATTTTGTCACTGTTATAAGAACCTATATTGGGTATAAGACAATAATGCTTTCCGAGTAACAGTGATGACACTGTTCTTGTTATTAAGCCTTTCAGGGAAAGTTTGACTTCTGCCTGATAAGGACTTCTCCTTATCTCTTCAAACCTTTCCTGCCTTGTCCCACCAATCATTCAGTCTTCAAGTTCTTCAGTCTTTACTCTTCAGTCTTCAATCTTTATTCTTCATAGTTGTTGAGGAGACTGGGGTTCAGTGAGCTATTGTCATTACTCACTGAACCCATTATCTTCTTCTTTGGCTTAGGTGCCATTCAGGGAGTTCCGCCTCACTGAATGGTGAATCCTTCTTCTTAGACTCGTCCTAAGCATCTTGAAGATAACTCACTGAGTGACTGTTCACTCAGTGACCTGAGAGCGTTCAAGGTTATTTGACACTTAGGATGATTTGAATTTAAATCCTTGTTTAAGGACGCTTAGGTACTGAATGGACCCAATAATCTCTCCCTATTTGGATATAAATTTAGCCTAAGTGTTTGATCAGTGTAAGTGAGAAATTAGGCTTCTTCTTACACTGAGGATACTAGAAAGCAATTAAAGGACACTGATATAATAAACATGGGCCATCATCTTATTCATAATCATTACATCAGTCCTATCATCTAAACATAATACTTAGGGAAAAGTACTCAGACTTCCTTAATTCCCATGAGTTCCAATTTAGCTTTCTTGGACATTAACACCTATTTGTCAGGTCTCTTGTCCATCATCTTCTCCATCAGTCTTATGAACTCCTCATTCTCAGGACTCTTGACATGAAGTCCCATCAGCTTATAGGCCAGAAGTGTTGTTGTTTCCACAAATTGTATGTTACTGACTCTTTGTAAGGCTTGTTGACCAAATTTGTCAATGAAGTAGATTCCAAACTCAGGGTTCTTGATCACCTTGTTGGGGATGAACTTGACACCTTCAAGGGGAATTCTGTTGCAGTGAAGTGCAAGAATAAATTGTTCAGGCTCCTGACCAATTGCTTTCCTCTTCCTCCCTGTGCTCTGAGTTTGTTCAGGGATTGCTAATTTCTGAGAAGCCAGTGCCTTCTGGTGGTCAATTCCTAAGCTTTTGGCCACCCTTTCCAGTTCCTCATACTTGTTAGTCAGGGTAGCCAGAAGGTCAGGGACACACCTGTTCTTCTTCTTCCTCAGGATAGGCCCCATCATGTCCCATTCCTTGATCCCATATTCTGAGAACTTGAAGGGTTTATTCTTCTTAGTCTTCCTTGGTCCTCTATGAATAGTTATGGCTATAGGATCAGTGTTTGCATGAATGGTCATGTCAGTGATAGGACCTTCACCCTTAGTCTTCGTCATGGTCTAGACATACCTCTCATAGTTCCTCCTCTTTCTCTCAGTGTTTAGCTTGACCTTCAGGTTGTGTTCTTTGATTAGGTCAGCCTGAAGTTTGAGGAATTGTTCCCCCTGATATTCTACTCAGTCTCTCTGATGACTTCCTTATCCACTTCAGCAATCACAGGCTTACTGAGCATTTCAGCCTTGATCCTATCCTCTTCATCCAAAACTGCGGCCACTTCTTCACTAGTTCCCTTGAAGATTTTCCCATTATGCAAGATGATTTCCATGAGCACTGGTGCATCAGGGTCAGGACGTACTTCTCTTGGAGCCTTAACCAGTTTGGGTGGTGAATCTTTAGTCTCCATGATTCCCTTCCCTTTGTCAGTGGGTGGGGGTGTACTGTAGGAGGCTTTAGGGAACTCTGTGGTTGTTGTTGCTTCAGTTTGAATGGGAGTGGTAGCAACAAAAAGTGCTGAAGAAGTTGTAGTTCCTAGCATAAAGCTTTGAAGAGGGATAGCTTTAGTTATAGGCTCAGGAACTGACTCATTAGAGGTAGGTTTCTCCCCCTCAACAGATGATGGAGCTTCAGTGGAAGCATCTGTTGATTTAGGAGCAAGGGGAAACTGAGAGGACTCAAGAACTACCAGAATGGTGGAGACCATGCTCTTGATTTCTGAGGTTTCTATCTTCAGTGAGGAGATGTCTGTGGCCATGTTGACCTGAGCCTCTAAGAGTTCTGTGACCTTGGTGGTGTAGTGGCGGACTAGCTCATTATGTTTGGCAGAGAGCTGGTCAAAAGTTGTGGAGATTTGAGTCATGCATCCTTGGGTATCAGGGACTGACTTCTGAAGGGCTTCCTGCTGAGACCTGAGAGGTGTAAGATCCACCTCCTTGAGGAGCTTGAGAAGCTCAGTAATGTTAGAGGAGGTGGTCTTCTGAGAATCCATGAACTCAATCAGCTTGGTGATGAGAACTGGGTCATCCTTGAACTCTTCTTGAATTACACTTAGAGACTGCAACAAATTATTGAATTGCGTCCCTTGTTCAAGGCCCAGTTGCTCAATGGAGGTCTTCAGGTCACTGACATGTTTGTCAGTAGAGACAATGACTTGGTTGATTTGACCTTGTGTCCCTTCAATAGCAGCCCTGAAGTCAGCATATGAGGCTGCTGCTTCAGTGTGCTGATCCCATTGCTCCTTGATGATCTCACTGAAGAGGGCAATATTCGACTTCCTGAGGAATGTAACTAGCTGCCTTTCTGTGAGTGGTAGGACATCATCATACTTTTGCAAGTAGTCAGGAGTTGCAGCAGCAGAGCCTGAGGAGCCTGATGAGTTGTGTGATGATGATGATGATGATGATGATGTAGGATGGTGATGGTGGGATTCTTGTTCCTCAGGAGGAGGAGATGAAGTTGGTTGCTCAGTGTGCTGAGGAGAGTTGTAAGTAAGAGCTTGATCATCAGTATCCATATCTTCCCCAGCAGCGAGAACCTTATCATCCCCAAAGTCAACCATTTCTTCGTCTGACTCTTCATTGATAAGCATTTGGATGTCATCAAGAGTAAGAACCAGGTTTATATCCGGCTCCCCCTCAGAAGAGGGCTTGCCTTCGGTTTGGCCAGGTCCTAACCCCTCCAGGTGAACAGATTGGGTTTTCTCTGCCTGGTCTACGGAGTCAGTTCCCGAGGAATGCGCAATGCCTTGGGGGGTGTAGTTTCTATATCAGTGGGTGGTTGCGTGCCCTCTTAGTCTTTGTCCGATGAGGTGCCTTCAAAGACTGGTGGGTTTGAGCCAGTACCCTCACTAGGCAATGAGATGTTTAGGTCCCCCTTTCCATCAGGGTTGTGCTGCCTTGATGAAGATATAGGGACCAGTACTCCCTGAGACTCTGATTGTGATTGATCAGAGCCATAAGCAGGATGTAAAATGTTGGGGTCCCCCTTTCCACCAAGGTTGTATTGCCCTGATGAAGATTTAGGGGCCAGTCCTCCCTGAGATTCTGATTATGATTTATCAGAGCCGTAAGTGGGATGTGAGGGGGTGTGGGTCCCCTTCTCGGTAGAGTAGTGCTGCTCTACTGAGGATTCAGGACCCTTTTCTCCCTCAAGCAAAAGTGGTGATTTACGAATGCCTTCATCGGGAAGTAATGGTTGAATGGTTCCTGACTCCACTGACTTGTTTATGTCAGCAGAGTCTTTAGGAGAAGGTTTGCTCGAGGACACTGAGTGTGATTTCTCAGTACCCTCCGTTGGCGTTTGTTCTTTGGTCAAAGTTTGACTGGCCTCAACAATGGGTGTCTCAGTGGGCTTGGCCTTTTTGAGCCTTCTTTTCCCATGCTGTGAAGCAGAGGTCTCAGTGTCGAGTGGTTTGGGTTGAACCACCTTCCTAGACCCTTTCTTCTTCTTCTTCTCCTTCTTGGAAGGAGAAGGCACTGGTGATATGGCGTCAGCACCCTGAATGACCATCAACATGTATGTGGTCAGGGCGACTGGTGTAACCTCAGTGAGGTCTCTTGAGTAGTTAGCCTTGTGTAAGACATCAGGGTCAGATCCCTGTATATTAGGCCTAACATACTCAGAGCCTAATAAGTCTTGAAGCACACAGGAAATGAACCTAGGGTAAGACATGTGTCTTTGCCTAGATTTCCCTAAGAGCTTGACTATGAGGTCTTTGAAGATAATTTCTCAAATGTCAATTTTTCTACCCTCCAGGAGACTAAACACTATCATTTGTTGAGAAGTGTTCAATTGCTCCATGGAGGACTTGTTCATACTAAGGACCTGAATGACAAAAGTCATCAGTATCCTCCAAACGGCAGGAAACCATGTTTAATGATGGGGGATTTGGCCAATAGAGTCCCTGGGGCCACATCAGGGTGTTTATCATCATGTGGCCCAAGTAAAAGCAATTCGGCTTTTACTTCACTTTCTGAGGGTTGAGGGTCAAAGGTCTTAGTGAAATCAAAGCCTTTGGCTTTGATGAAGGTTTGGTAGTCTAGGGAGAGGGTTTTCCTCCCATTCTTCACTAAGAAGGTGATGATTGAGTCCTTGGTGACATCAGGGTTGGTGACCACAACTGTACACCAGAACTCCCTCAAGTAGTCATGGTAAATGACTGAGGGTGTCTTGGTAAATGCCATAGAAAGAAAGCAATTTTGTAGGTATTTTACCATATCCTTATAGGCCAGAAATTTTTTCGGATAGGCAAAGTTCCCTACGACATAATTTTTGGTCAAGTCCACGCTCTCTAATTGGAATTCCACGTCAGGAGCGCAGGTAATAGCCTTAGAAGCAGCCGTTATAAGAAAAAGGTCTTGATTTTGGAAAAAAAGGTCTGGTTTTGAGATAAAGAACACACACTGGTTTTGAGAAAAAAATAGCAAGAGTTTGATTAATATTTCAAAGCGTGTGTGTGTTATTTTTTGTGTGTGGGTATTTATAGGGAAGTGGAGAGAGAGGGTTGTTTTGGCAATATAGCGAATTTCACTCAAAAATTTGAAAACTGTTTTGTAAAAACGTTTTATATCCGCATTAAATGCCACCACTCCACTTTCTCGGGTTTTGCGCAACTTCCAAGGTGAACAGTTGAGCCATTCTACAAAAAGTGCATTTTGCAGTGTGACGTCACCACATATAATATCAAAAGATATTACCTGTGAGGAGAGGCATTAAATGCCAAGTGGGATATGTGGTGATGATGTGGGGGCCCAAGATGTGGATGCCAGAGGGTATAGGAACATATATTCCTATATTAAATGTGTATCCAGTTACCAACCTAGGACATTTACTAACTAAATACTTAGAGCATTTAGTATAGCATTGAATGTCATTTGTTGATGTCTTGAGGCCCCTGAATGACTTTTCATTCAGTGTGAGGATGTTCAGGGAAGGTTATTCAGTGAGACATAAGATTCTTATTCACTGAGAGATTTGTTAAGTCAGGGACCAATAGGTATCATTATTTACACTAAGTTAGATAGGTTTAGTCAGTAGACTGATTCTCATTATCCAACATCCCCAATTCATCTTTCAGTCTTGTAAAAGTTGGTTCATCCAATGGTTTGGTGAATATATCAGCTAACTGATATTCAGTGGGGATGAAGTGTAGTTCAATGTCACCATTCATGACATGGTCCCTAGTGAAATGATATCTGATATCAATATGTTTGATTCTCTGATGAAGAACAGGATTGTTTGAGATAGCAATTGCACTTGTGTTGTCACAAAAGATGGGTACCATCTTGTAATGGATGTCATAGTCATTGAGTTGACTTTTCATCCATAGTACATTTGCACAACAACTGGCTGCTGCAACATATTCAGCCTCAGCTGAGGACATGGCAACTGATTGTTGTTTCTTAGCACTCCAACAGACTAGTTTACCACCAAGGAATTGGCAGGAGCCTGAAGTGCTTTTCCTATCCGTGTTGCAACCTGCATAGTCAGAGTCTGAGTACCCTTTGAGATCAAAACCAGAACATTTAGGGTAGTACAATCCAAGATTTAGAGTACCTTTCAGGTACCTGATGATCCTTTTTACAGCTGTTAGATGTGATTCTCTTGGGTCAGACTGATATCTGGCACATAAACATACTGAAAATTAGATATCAGGCCTTGATGCAAGTAGATACATCAGTGACCCAATCATACCCCTGAATAGAGTTTGATTTACTGGTTTACCAGCAAGGTCAGGACCTAGGTTGTTTGGGGGAAACATTGGAGTTTTCACTGAGGCACAATCACTGAGCTCATACTTTTTTAGTAGGCTTCTAGTGTACTTTTCTAGACTGATGGAGGTTCCCTTATATGTCTGCTTGATTTGTAGTCCAAGGAAGTAAGTTAGTTCTCCCCTCATGCTCATTTCAAATTTCTTTGCCATCAGTTTTTCAAACTGTTTGCAAAGTTTGTAACTTGTTGAGCCAAATATGATGTCATCCATATACACTTGAACAAGAATGACATCTTCTTTTGTCCTATAGATAAACAAGGTGTTGTCTTTTTTTCCTCAGAAAAATTTGTTTTGGATGAGAAAGGCTGAAAAAGTTTCATACCATGCCCTGGGAGCTTGTTTCAGTCCATAAAGGGCTTTCTCAAGCTTGCAGACATAGTCAGGAAACTCACTGCTTTCAAATCTAGGAGGTTGTTGAACATAAACTTCTTCTTTCAGTGATCCATTAAGGAAGGAACTTTTGACATCCATTTGATATACTTTGAAGTTCATGTAGGTTGCATATGCAAGGAAGATCTTGATGGCTTCCATTCTTGCAACTGGTGCAAATGTTTGTTCATAGTCAATACCTTCTTGTTGATTATAACCTTTGGCAACAAGCCTGGCCTTGTTCTTAATGACTATGCCATTTTCAGCAGTTTTGTTCTTGAATACCCATTTCATGCCAATGATAGAAACATCCTGAGGACATTTGACCAAGGTCATTACCTTGTTTCTATCAAATTGTTCAAGTTCATCATGCATAGCCTGAACCCAACTAGGATGTTTCAGTGCTTCTTTGACACTCTTAGGTTCAATATTGGAGATGAAGTCTACAAATAGACATTCATTAGCTGAGGCTGCCTTAAGTTTAGCAGCCATGCTTCTAGTAAGCATTCCGTCAGTGGGCTCTCCAATTATGTTGACAAGTTCTATATCTTTAGACCTAGTCCAACTGTTCTGAGGTCTTGGATATTGATTTGAATTTGTAGAGGCCTGATTGGGTGGTGGTGTAGGTTAACGTACAGAAACTTGAAGATCTTCAGGATCTTGAGTATTTGACTGACCTAGTTGATCACTGAGATTGATTGGTTCCTGAACACTTTGTTCAGACTGATTGATTTCATCAGTACATGTTTGTGCTTCAACAAACTCAGTGATGGTTGGATAAGGGAGGTTATGAGGAACAATGTAATAGGATATATCAGCATCTGCTTGATATTGAGTGGAAGGATTACTATCAGGATGATATTTATCAGGAGGGTATCTTGATGACTCATCAATTCCTATTTCTTCCACTAAGGTGTTAGAGAATCTGATGGTTTTAGTGCTCTCATCAAAGGTGACATGAAATGTTTCCTCAGTTTGTTGTCTCCTTGTATTGAACACCCTGAAGGCTTTAAAGACAAGAGAGTATCCAAGAAAGTATCCATCATCAGCTTTTGCATCAAATTTCCCTAAGTGATCCTTGTGATTATGAATAAACACAGGGCACCCAAAGACGTGAAAATAGTTGATGTCAGGGATTCTTCCCTTGAATAACTCATAATAAGTTTTGCTATATCTCTTGACAATGATGGATTTGCTTTGAGTAAAATAGGCAGTCTTACTGCTTCAGTCCAAAAATGTTTGGATAGTACTGATCCATTTAGCATAGTCCTAGCTGCCTCAATGAGTGTTCTATTCTTCCTTTCAGCAACACCATTTTGTTCATGTGTGTAAGGAGAAGAGAAGTGTTGAGAAATTCCTTTCTCATCACAGAAACACTCAAGATCATGATTTTTGAACTCCATCCTATTGTCAGTCTAGATTTGTTTGACTTTTATGTCATTTTGGTTTTCAATGTTCCTGACAAAGGACATGATTGTTTCAGCTGCCTGACTCTTTTTGTTCAGGAAGTAAACTCAAGTGTATATTGAGTATTCATCCATTATGACCAGAGTATACTTCTCATGATGAATGGACATAGGACTGATAGGTCCAAAAAGATCCATATGGAGAAGATGAAGGCAGCTTTTGATGGAGAAGTTTTGTTTGGTTTTAAAGGATGCTCTATAATGTTTACCTTTTTCACAGGCACAGTAGGGTTTATCCTTTGAAAACACAAGTGATGGTAAGCTAAGGACCTTGTTTTGTTTGACAAGATTGTTTATGTTTTTGAAATTCAGATGGGAGAGTCTCTTATGCCAAATCCAGTTTAGTGTTTCAGTGGCTTTAGCAAAGAGATAAGTTCCATTCTGAGTTAGAGTAGACATATCTAACACATAAACATCTTGTCTTCTTGGTGAAATAAGAACTACTTCTTTATTTGCATTAAATATGGTACCTTGCTTATCATCAAATTGAACTATGTATTTAGCATCACATAGTTGACTGACACTGATAAGATTGTACTTGAGGCCATTAACATAAGCTATCCTAGTAAAAACTATTCCACTACAGTTTACTGAACCATAACCTTCAGTGAGACATGATGAATTGTCAGCAAATACCACCTTAGGTCCTGGTTCCTCAACATATTTTGCAGATATTCCTTCACACCAGTCATGCTCCTTGAACATCCACTATCTAGATGCCAAACAGGCTCCCTGGCATGTCTCTGCACAAATAGTAAACTGTATTAGTTTTTTCTGTGACCCCACTTCTTTGTGGGATTAGCTTTGATGGCCTTTTTGAAAGATACAATTGATGCATGGTCAGAGGTGGTATGGACTGTGCTTCCACAGACTTTACATTTGGTTGTTGATGTGGACTCAGTAGACTGAGAAGAGGACTTGGTGGTACCTCTTCTAGCCTGAATGACCTTTTCATGTCATGAGGTGTCATGAGAGGGATCTCCACATATGTCACAGCAAGGATCCATTAGAAAATCATCAGGAAGATGGTCATTGAAACCACAATGTGGAAAAGGTGAAAAAGGCTTTGCCTTTTTCCTTTGTTTCTGTTTAGAATCAGAAGGATACTGAAAAGCCTGTGCTTTAAAGTGCGTTGCAGCATTGGATGAGACTGTGTATGACAAGTGATTAGAAGTCCTGTGATCTTCCTTTTTCCATATCATGCAAAAGAGAATTCTATGACAATTATCAGTGGAATGATTTGTATAGTTACAGTTCACATCTTTGCTGAGGTTTTGGTGAAGATTTTGGTTTGGAGGTGCTTGAGGAAGTTGATTTGAGTTCCTTAATATTAGATTGAGGAGGTTTCTTAGAAGATTCAATCTTCTCACTCAGCTTCCTGACAAGCTCAGCCAACTGATCATATTTTGATTCAGGGCTTTCAGTTTTTACCTTAGTTGAGACCGAAGGTATTGAGTCATCAGTGGGAACTGAGACTTCAGGTGTAGGTCTCTTGAGGATGGTTTTACCCAATCTTGAATTCTCTTTTGGAGAATGTTGAGAGTAAACTAAAGGTGTTAGGTCTGAGCATGGTGCTGCTCCCTGAAGGAATTTCAGTGGTGGGAGAAGTGTTTGTGATTCTGATTCAGACTTATTGACAGGCTCAGTGTTACTGGGTTTATCAGCGAGTCTAAGCATATCTTTGATAGCCTGAGTTTCAGGTTTCAAGATTTTCCCAGTCTCAAAGTTAGGTAACTTACTGGTTGGGTTGTTTCTTTCAACCCAGTCACTAGACTTGGGCTCCATTTCTTGCTCAAAAGATATGCCAGCTGGTATAAAGGCCTTTTCACTATGACTCTCAAAGACAGCCTTTTCTTTGTTAAGTTCAAAAGATATGCCAGCTGGTATAAAGGCCTTTTCCCTATGATTTTCTTTTTAGAACTAGGAACAAGACTAACAGTTTCATAGACTTTAGGATTCTTTGTTGTCCAGCTTTCAAAGACAGCCTTTTCTTTGTTAAGTTCAGTTTGAAGAGCTTGGTTTTGTTTTAAATTTTAGTGTTTTGAATTTAAAGTGTAACAGCTTCTAGCTTGGCTTGTTTTAAGACAAGTATTTCATCTCTACACTTATTTAATTCTTGAACAAGTTTATTTTATTTTGAAAACAAATTTAGTCTTTGCTCTTCAACAAACTTAAGATCAACATTAATATAGTTCAGGTAAGATTGCCAATCAGAATCATCATCCATAGACAGTAAAATATTTACCTTCTTCATGGTGATGTTAACCCACTCTCCATTTCTTGCATGGCTTTTTCCAACAGCCAACTGATCATTATCTGAAAGTGCCATCAGTGCACTGACTCTTACTTCTTCATCATCAGGGGAGACATCTTCTTCATCCCAGTCATAGGCTTCAGCCACAAGTACCTTGTTCTTTGTTTGAACCGGTTTAGTGGTTTGAGCAGCCTGAGATATTAAGGGAGTGGCCTCAAGGAGAGCAAGTTTAGCTTTAGCTTTTTCTATACTTAGCTTCAAAGTCTTTTTGACCATTTTGAACAGTTTTGTTTTGAAAATGTTGAGTAGACTGAAGCATTTTTGGTTGAAACTTGCTAGTTCCTGAAGAAGAACTATTACCAGAGAATTTATATGAGGGTTCTGAGGTGGTTTTAGAAAAACAGTCTTTTGCAAAATGACCCTTTTTACCACATTTGAAACATTCAGTGGTTTCATTTGCTTTTGCTTTAGAAAAGTTTGACTGATTTCTTTTAATAAAACGTTTAGAATTAGCAAGGAGTGCCCTTTCTTGAAATTCAGTGTGCAAGTCATTAAGGTACTCCTCACTGGTTCTCTCATCAGCCTCATCATCAGAATTCTCTTGGAAATCCTGCACAACACCATTAGAATAAAAGGCAGAATAAAAGAGCTTTCTTTGAGTCAAGGTATCTCCTTGAGATTAAGTTGTCCTCATAGACAAACTTCCCATAGATCTCAGGGAGCTCAAGATTTTAAATGTGGTTAGCATTCCTAAGACCCTGAGAGAAGTTTAACCACTTCTCAGGGAGACTGTTGACAAAGCCGACATTGATTTCATGCTTAGACAAGACTACACCATCATTTGATAGTTCATTGATCAAGGTTTTGTATCTTGTATAGGTCTGAGAGAGACTTTCAGAGTCTTTGGCCCTGAAAGTGTTATACTCAAGTTTCAGGTCCATAATCCTGTTTTCCTTGGTATCTGAGGGACCTTAAAAGCTGTGAACCAAGTCAAGCCAAGTTTGTTTGGCTGTTGTATAGTTAATGACTGATTCCATTGTATCATCAGGAAGACATGATATAATGATGCTTTTCAAGCGTTGGTCTTGGTTAACCACCCTTCTCTCATCAATAGTCTACTGAGCTTCAAGTTTAGGTAACCCTTCAGCTGTCTTAGGGAAGAAGGGACCTTCATTGATACATGTGATGTAGTATGGTTCCATACCAGTCAAGTAGCAAAGCATACGCTTTTTCCACTTGCTAAATTTACCAGCTTCTAGTCTAGGAGCAACAGCTGAATAGCTTCCTCCCTTTTTCTCAACTAGCTGGGGTACATTAATTTCAGCCATGGTAGGATCTTGATTTTAAAAACCTTTTGAGCACTCTTTAGTTTTTGAAAAGTTTTATAAACCAGAGGCTCTGATACCACTTGTTGTTCCCGTTACACAATTAGAACGAGGAAGGATGCGAGCCGCTGCGTTGCGGCGGGGCGGCGATTATTCGTTCCTATGTGTACGTGATCTTGCTTAGTTTCCAGGGCAAGTCCGAACGGTCCATCATTGTCCTCAAAGTCAGTAGCTACACTGAAAAGTTATGATAATCAGAAAGTACAAATGGACTAACATTCTTAATTATAATCTACAGAAAATGCAAACAAAAAGACATACACAGAAAATGGTATGTCTTTTCCACCAAAAAGGTGAGTACAAACCAACACACACGTTCGTAGTAGCATATACACCAAACAGCCCGGTACCTTTATAGTTGGTGGTGAAAGCCGTTAATGTCGTGGATATCATCACTCCAGTAGCAAAGCTACCCAGTTGGAGACTTAGACCCAGGTTGTCACTACAATGAATTATAAAACAAATACACCAAGATAAGCACATGGTAAAAGCATAAGTAATCATGCCAGATAAGATTCAAAAACATCATGTAAAAATGTAGTAGAGTAATGAGGTTAACCGATGCAACTATCAAGCAGAAAGCCACAGATGCCAACTGATATAGTTCATTGGTCTGCAGATTTTCAATGAAATAACATAAAAGCAATGATTCAGAATGAAGACATATATGATCACTTTCAGAAATCAGAACAAAAGGACATTTAAATGTAACGTATAAAACCGATGAAATTGAAACTAATGTAAATACCATACCGTAAGCCGCGGCTTGCGCCTCTTTTGACTTTCTAACCCAAATGGATGTGGCATATGATAATCGTTTGGCAAAGTCTGTAACATAATGTTCAGTGTATAGATTAGATATGTGCATAAGTATTGCATAAAAATACATTCTATACGGATTTATGAATCAGATAATGTATAGTTGCATGGCGGAATCATATGAGATATATACTCACCATCTTGAATTGATTGCAACTTGTAAATATGTTTAGTGGTGCTCGTTGTGATGGTCTCAAGCACAAAGGATATATATATATATATATATATGGGTGATAGAGAATATGTGGCACTCATGTACGTAGTTTAGCTATAGAATGATCTCAAAACTATGTTTTTCAAAATCAAAATCATAAAAAATATCATATATCCTTATTTTTGTCACTTCCTGTCAACATTAATTAGAAGTTTTCCCAAAGCATTGGTACTTTTAAGACCCCTTTACGACTTACCCCATCACTAACTTTCACACAGACCCTTTTACGACTTACCCCTTCATTGACTTTCAAGATTATATTTTGCTCCTACATAGCAAATTCTGACCTGATATAAAATATGGTACCTGATGTAAATTATGATACCTAATCAGCCTTAAAAGCCAATCACATATCAAGTGTCAGGGCTGCTGCGTAAGATTGTGTAACCTAAAGTCAGTCACACAACAAAACGGTTATCCTTCAGTATGAAAATACAATATAATCAATATGCCATATAACACATCGCCTACTATTATAACATATTTACTGTAAACATTATCGTTAACATGTAATAAGACATAATTATCACCGATTTCTAAATAACATAAAGTTAAGCTCTCGGTCCCCAGCTATTGTAGCGACAATTTGTCAGATAACAAATTTCTAAATAACAAATTTCATAATTTGAAACTAATTTGCCAAATGACCTTGTTCTTTGTAACTAATATCATTCATCTAACATATGTAATATAGAAAACTATTTTACACATGAATGAATTTACCTATTAAGCTTCTTTTTATTTCAATACCACCCTAAAATATAAAACACACTAATCAACTTTCGGATATTACATTATGTGCAGAGAAACATTATGAAGATATATAAACGTTTACCTGAACAGGCCTTCCAGGAGGTTTATTTATAGCAATAATTGCAGAATCCTGAAAAGTAAAGAGTAGAGAACCAAGATTACTTGTCAAGTTAAAGTGATAAAGAAAATGTGCACGCAAAAAAATATAGAGTTGAACCTTGTCTAGCGCACAATCATTAACAAACTTTATTTCCTCTGCACCAAAATCAAATTCTCCGTGTTGATTTTTTCGTATCCTTGCTTCAATAGTAAACCTGAAACGCTATATTGCGTAGTTTACGGTAAGCAAAATGGTTTTCTGAAAACTATCAATCATGTTAATACACTCAAGTCTTTGGAGTTATTGCAAAAAGAATCAATGAAAGCCATAGACCAAAAAAACACGGAAAAAGGGCAATCGCTGCAGCCACAATCAAGGTGTGGCTGCTGTGTTTAATCTTTTCATTAACACTTTTAATAAACCCCAATTTATAGTGAAGCAACACACAGATGTATAAATTCGTTCCAGAAGACCATCAAACGTGGCATGACCAAATAACCAAAAACAGTAAATTGAAGGTTAAAATTGTAGAAACAACCAAAAAACAGTCCGGCACCAAAACCCTCATAAATAAAGTAACACAAACACCCCCAATAATCAAATACTCACTTCACAAACCTAAGTTCTAAAAATAAGAGATTAGCTCTTACCAGGCATATCAATTTTAAGAAACCCCTAAAGAACAGCGGTGTAGGTAACTCGAGCTCTATCATCGAGTTCCTTCATATCTTGTAACTTTTAAAGTACCTAATTGAATCCTTCGCCTTATCTGCATAAAAGTAGCCAATTTAACCTCATGTTGATCATCAATAAACGATTTTATGTAGCATAAATTGATAGTTAAAGAATTAAAGCCATCGAATTGATTACCTGTCGAAAAAATCAGAAGTCGGCAGCAATCAGTAAGGCGGTTCGGGAATATTTGTGTGTCGAAGATTGTGGAAGAGAGTATATAATTATCTGTTTCGTAAATGGGCTAAGATACCGGGCTTGGACAACAGCAATGGGCTGGGCTAAAAACGGACGGAATCAAAACGAATGGACTACGTTAAGGACATAAGTTGTTCCTAAATTACTTACCCTCTTTCTTCTTGATAAATGTACATGGCCAAAATTTTCCCCTCTTAGTGGCCTCCTGCTTTCAAAGTCAGCAAGTGTCCACCTCTTTTTTAACCTTTGAACCTTTGAAGAACCCTGCAAACAGCATAAGAAAGAAAAAAACAAATAGATAAGTAAATTGAGAGGATTCGATACACTTTAAGGTTGTTAGACCTTTGTTGCTTTGTGTATGTGATATGTTGAGTTAATATGATCAAGTATGCGGAATCTACTTAATCACACTTAGAAGGTTATTTTGGTTATGGAAATGGAACAGTGATGCTTGTGTATATTGAACATTGAACACCGAAAGTATAATACCAAAGGATTCAATATTATTGATAATGTTTTTGATTATTCTTGTTCTTGACAGTTATGAATATGAAAGTTTTTATCAAATGTTCTTATTCAACATATAAAACTTAATCACAAGTTTTTCACTAGTTAGACATATATCACACTTATGACTAAGCTAAGATCTCCTTTTATAGTCCAAGGAGATCTTTACAATATTGTTAAGTCTTGTCAAGTCTTGTCGAACTACTTGCTAGCTTATGTGAGTCAGTAACTAAGATACAACATGTATCTATGTTTACAACTTGTTCTGTGAATATAACATAATGACTGATCACATGGGGTAAGATATTATTTACCGTGTATAGTTGACTTTAGTACACTTATCCATCCAGCAGACTTAACATTCGAAGAGCAGACTTAAATCTGATACTCACCATAATTAATCACTAGACTTAACTACCAGACTTAATATCTAAATAACAGACTTAACTAGCAGACTTAACCCGGTAACCAGACTTAACACTAAAGCTACCAGAATTAACCACTTAAGAGAATTTCCCGATACTTAATCTTCAGAATATTTAATTCCCAACAATCCTCCCCTAAACATGTGAACCCTTTTCAACATGTTTCTTCTGAATTGAATTTCTGATTGTGAGGATCTTGCAAACACTTCATAGTCAGACCCTTGATCTGAACTTTCTTCTATTCTGTAAGATTGAATATATTTCTCAGTAACTCATCTGCTTTCTGTTCTTTGACTTTAACAATATCAATACACATCTTCAGGCTTGAAACATGACCTAAAAGATTGTGCAATTTCCTTGGATGGAGGAATTATAAGAGGCAATGGTGTTGTGTATCTTGGATGCTTGTTTCAACAAGTGAAATCATCTATCAGCATGCCTTTGCAAGTGATGAACAAACGTAGTGAACTGAAATTGAAACTTTTCTCCGTTTGACCTAGATAGAACTTTCTCCTTTTGAATGCTTCATCCCTTCTGAATATACATAATACTCCATAATCTTGTTCATGAAGAAGAGATTATCAGCTCTGTTCTTGTCATTTTCAACCTCCATGTCATCATCTTGTATGCTCTTGTCTTCCTCCCTTTCATTGGTTAATCTTCCTTCTTTGGGTTTTTATTTCCTCCCCTGGATTGCAAATAACATTTCCTCCCCTGTTTGGAAGATCTCTCACAATGTACCAAAATATTTCTCTCCTCATCATCTGAGCTATCAATTAGAACTTGTTATCAGACAATGTTGTACATGTAGCCATCAATTCCTTAAGAGTTTAATTTGCTGCCCTCATCACTTCTAGGTGTGTTAACTCCTATGAGAGGTGATTCATGGGGCAATAACTCATAATCCATCATTTGATGGGATTTTGAGCCATTTTTATTCCAAAAACATTCTTTTAAGAAACTTTTGCCTTAGCAGTATGTACTTGATTTTATTATGAAAAACCATACTGCTTTCAGCCATTTTGAAGGGATTAAGTGTATAACAGACACTTAATCTTGAATTCGGTTTAAAGCAACCTCTGGTTGTGTGAGAACCAATGTTTTTCAGTTATAAATAACTGCCTGTGTAAAGATAAACCTATTCAAAAGGCTTTCTTGACAGGGTTTCCAGCTCATAGCAATTGTTGCCTCTAACACAAGTGTTAGATTCACTTTTACTAGCTGTTCTTTCTATCAGATGTCCTTAGACTTGCTCATTATACTTAAAAGTATAAAATGAAAGAAAGTGAGTTGTATCAGTTACTTTCTGATCAACTAAGTCATCAATTCAATGTGAAACATCATAATCAAGTTTCAAGAAGAAGATTTTAAGGAGGTGTAAATTCCCAAACTCTTTCTATCATGAACCTATTATGTCAGCAACTGTATTATCATTCTGCTGCTTCCCTTTCACTTGAAACTTCCTTTATGCTCAAATATTCATACCTGAAATTGTTAGTCTAAAACCAAAAGAACAAAGTACAAAGTACTTGTCTTGAATTAGAATAATCATAGGACTAACTGTATGAATAACACAATTTAAAAGTAATAGCTAGTACCAATTTACAAAGCCAACAGAACAAACAAAAATTTATATACATAAACATACAGATTTAAATCATTGAGGATTTAGCATTCCAATACTTGCTACCAAGTATTGAAACCTTCCTACATCAAAAGCTTTTGTTAGCAGATCTGCAAAGTTGTGTTCAGAAGCAATTTTAAGAACTTGAATTAATCTTTTCTCAATGCAGTCTCTTATAAAGTGATGTCTAATTTTAATGTGTTTTGTTTTAGAATGTTGCACCGGATTTTTAATAATGCAAATTGTACTACTATTATCAATATGAATGACAGTGTTCATAAAATTGTACTCATAGTCAAGAAGTTGGTTTTGAAGCCATAGGACTTGAGCACAGCAACTTGCAGCAGCTACATATTCAGCTTCAGTTGTTGAAGTAGCCACAATTGTTTGCTTCTTACACTGCCATGAGATAAGTCTTCACCCAAGGAATTGACATCCTCCAGTTGTTGACTTTCTGTCCAAGCTAGCACCAGCATAATCACAATCCGAAAATGCTACCAAGTCAAAAGGTGATTCCTTTGAATACCATAGAACCAACCTTGGTTGACCTTTAAGATATCTAAAAATCCACTTGACTACTATTAAATGAGAAACCTTTGGAGTTACTTGAAATCTTGCACAAGCATAAACAAAGAACATGATATCAGGTCTTGATGATGTAAGATACATCAAAGAACCTATCATAGATCTGTAAGTGTATAAATCTACATTGTCTCCATCTAAATCTTTAAGAAGAGGCTTATCAGAGTCCATTGGTGTGCTTGCCATTTTTGAATCAGCAAAGTTGAACTTCCTAAGTATCTCAGCAACATATTTATCTTGACTAATAAATATGCCTTCATATGACTGTTTAACTTGCAAACCCAAAAAGAATGTAAGTTCTCCCATAGAACTCATCTGAAACTTATCATGCATAAGTTTCTCAAACTCTAAACACATCTCCTTCCTTGTAGACCCAAAGATAATGTCATCCACATACACCTTCACTAACAGAAGATCCTTCTGTTGCTTCTTGATGAACAATGTCTGATCAATCTTGCCTCTTTGAAATCCATTTTCAATTAAATAGGAAGCCAGTGTTTCATACCATGCTCTAGGTGCCTGATGAAGGCCATAAAGAGCTTTTACTACTATGTACACTTTGTCTGGATGGTCAGGATCAATGAAACCAGGAGGTTGTGAGACATATACCTCCTCTTCAATAGTACCATATAAAAATGCACTCTTGACATCCATTTGATAAACTGCGAAGTTCATAAATGAAGCATAAGCTAAGAAAAGCCTAATTGCCTCAAGTCTTGCTACTGGAGCAAAAACCTCATCATAGTCTATACCTTCTTTTTGTGTGTACCCTTGGGCTACTAATCTAGCCTTATTCCTAATCACTATTCCCCTTTCATCCCTTTTATTCTTGAAAACCCATCTAGTGCCAATTACCTTTTCATCCATAGGTAAATCAACTAGCACCCATACCTTCTGAATCTTGAACTAAAAAAGCTCATCTTGCATAGCTTCCACCCAGCTTGAATCATCTAGGGCTTTTAGAATGTTCTTTGGTTCTGCCTGAGAAAGAAAACATACAAACAAGCAAGAGTTTGAAAACTCATGCTGCTTTGAAGCATAAAGGGCATCAAGAAGCCCTTGTTGGTCTGAAGACATCAGTTGTTGTCTTGTCTTCACACCTGATTGTACATCTCCAATCACATTTTCTAGGGAGTGGACTTTGTGAATCCTTGTGTGTGGTGTAGAAGGAACTGGATAATCAGGTGGGAGATTGCTCAAATCCACCTCATCTTCTGTTAATTCTGCTTCTTTTGTTAAGTCTGCTTCTTCAGTTAATTCTGCTTCTTCAGTTAAGTCTGTTTCAGCAGTTAATTCTGTTTCTTCAGTTAAGTCTGTTTCAGCAGCATTATCAATAGCAGAACTATTTTCTTGTTCCTTTGTTCCATCTTCCTTGTGTTCATCTTCAACATCTTCTTTAGCTTTACCAGAAGAAGATTCACCATTTATTGAAGTTGAATCCACACTTGTACTTGACCATATTGGCATCATCACATAATCTTGATTTGTCTCCTTTTCTAACCCTGCCTCATTTGTTGTTTGTGAACCTGAAAAATCATTAGTTTCTGCAACAACAGGCACATAATTCATTGAATGGGTTAGAGTCTCAAGATCAAATAGCCATTTCGGTCCTTGACCTTCTACATTGGATTTATGCTCTAAAAATTCCACATGCAGGTTTTCCTCTACTTTCTTAGTTCTTAAGTTGTATACTCTAAATGCTTTACTATTGAGAGAATATCCAACTAAGAATCCTTCATCTGCTTTACCATCAAATTTTCCTAAATGGTCTAAGGTATTCAGAATTGTCACATGACATCCAAAAGGTCTAAGAAATCCTATTGCTGGAGTTCTACCTCTAAAAAGCTCATATGATGTCTTATTGTGAGGCTTAACAACTAAAACTCTATTCTGGACATAGCAAGCAGTGTTGACTGCTTCAGCCCAAAAAGTTATAGGTAGCTTAGAGTCAGCTAACATAGTTCTAGCAGCTTCTATTAGTGTTCTATTTTTCCTCTTAGCAACACCATTCTGTTGTGGAGTTCTAGCAACACTAAATTCTCTCATAATACCTTTTTCTTTGCAGAAATCATCCATAACTCTATTCTTAAACTCTGTCCCATTATCACATCTAATGACTTTTACTTTCTTGTCTACTAGATTTTCTATCTCTGTAATGAAAGTCTTAAGGATGCTAGGTGTCTCATCCTTAGAGCTTAAAAAGAAAACCCATGTAAATCTACTATAGTCATCAGTTATAACAAGACAATATCTCTTATGTCGCATACTTCTAACATTTGTAGGACCAAATAAGTCCATATGAAGCATAAACAATGATTGATTGATAGAGTTAAAAATCTTGGGCTTACAAGTGGCTTTGTGTTGTTTGCCTTTAAGACAAGCAATGCATGTTTGATCATTTTCAAATCATTTTTGAGGTAAACCTCTTACCAAACCATTCTTAACAATCTGATTTATGGTTTTGAAGTTAATATGACCAAGCCTCCTATGCCATAACATTGATTCATCCAATGTGGCCTTTGCAACAAGACAAGTTAAAGCCTCTTTAGGAACAATGTTCTTCATATCAACACTGTACATATTGCCCTTTCTAGGAATTTTAAGAAGTACTTGACTTTCATCAGGCATCTTAAAATCAGGAGAAAGCACAAGACATTCAGTGTCACAAAAAAGAACTTTGTTCTTTTTGTCACATATTTGTGAGACACTAAAAAGATTATACTTTAACTCTTGTACATAGTACACATCTTCAAAATCTAAATTTCCAGTTTTAATTGTACCTTTACAGGAAATTTTGCCACCAATACCTCCTCCAAAGGTAACATAGCCACCATCTAATGTTTGAAAATCAGAAAGATAGGACTTGTTGCCTGTCATGTGCCTTGAACATCCACTATCTGAGTATCCTTGATCCTCTTGTTTATCAGTTGAATGTTCCTACACAAAAATGAGGAATATTAGTTTCCTTTGGGGACCCAAGCCATTGCTGACTTGGATCTGCCTCTTGCATCAATGTAATTTAATCTCTTAAGAACAGTTGATGCAACATTGGATTTAAGAACCCAACATGCTGAGGCCTTAACAGCATTTGCCCTGTTTTTCCAAGCAGCAGAATTAACTACTTGCCTAGCAGTATTAACTGCTGGCTTTGCAGTTGTACCCTTAATTTTCCAAACTTGTTTTTGGACCACTGCTTTTGATTGAATGGGCCTTTTAACAGTTGTTGGTGCATGTTTTGAAGTTATTTTTGCACTTTTAACTGTTGGTCTTGGGTAAACAGTCTTAAATGGTCTAGCAGACTTAACATGTTTTAAGCCAGACTTAATTGAAACTGTTTTGGGTGTTGATCTATTAAAAATAGAGTGACTTTTAGGTGTTTGCCTTTTTAGATTCACCCCATTGTTTGCATACCCAGATACCCATTTGTTACAGAAAGCTGTAAGATGGTCAAAATTTCCACATGTGAAACAAGCTTTATTATAAAATCCAAAGTCATCACTGTTTTGGTGAGACTTGAGGTTGTTCCAACTTCTTTGGTCACCTCTGGGCTTGTTTGTGGATCTGTATTGTTCACAATATCTAACTGGTTGCCTAACATGTTTAATGTTTGTTTTAGGCCTATCAGTATTTTGTTTGACTATCTTTGGAACACTTGTTCCTGCTTTCTTAACCACTTCAGGTTTAGACATAACCTGTTCATCTTCATCATCATCAGATACCCAGTCTTCAACAACTATAGCATCTGATTTCCTAATAGAAGACACCTTGTCTTCTTGAAGTGAAGTTTTACATAAACTCTCACTTAACTTCTTAGGCTCATCAACAACTACGTTGGTCTTTTGTTGTACACCATATTGTAACTTTGGTAGTTGAAATTTAGGTAAGCCTGAGTGTTCTAGGTCAATCCCTGGGGGTTTAGGGATACCTCTGTATGGAGGTGGGACACTCTTATATCCTATTCCTGACTTAGCTCTGTTGATCACTTGACATTCAATCATGTTAGCAACACCCCTAGAAGTATGTTCTAGTGTTTCTACAGTCAAGTGAATGTTTCCATTTTCTGCTTTGATCCTATCATAAACTTTTCTCAAAAGCTTAATTTCAACATCTCTAAAGAATATGTCCTGTTTAAGAAGAGCTTTGTCATCAGAAAAAGCAAGTTCATTTTCTTTGTAATATAGGATCTGCTTTTCTACTGATTCTAAACCACACTTATAATTTATTAAGTCTTGTTGAGTGTTGCTTAGCTCTTTCTTTTGGTTATCATAATGTTTGATTAAAGTTTGTAGTTCTTTAAGAGCTGTAAAAGTATTAGAACAAACTTTATGATTTTGTACCTCAGTAGAGAAAGCCATGAGTGCCATCTGTGAAGAAACTTCTTCTTCATCAGCCATGAAACTCCCATCAAAACCTAGCCCATCAATAGCTACCATAGCTTTTGAGTTTGGCTCAGAAACCTCCCTTGTTTTGGATGTGCTTCCAAAACCTTTGTTCTTGCTATCTTGCTGCCTTGGCCTTCTACATTCTCTTGAGAAGTGCCCCATCATGTGGCAGTTATAGCACTCTATCTTTGACTTGTCAAAACCTATAGTATCAGTGTTGCTGATTAAGAGCTTCTTCCCCGTCCTTTGATAGAACTTCTTGGCTCTCATGCTAAGAAGAGAAATTTGTCATTTTAGGTCAATTTCCTCCAGATCATCATCATTGATCTCTTGGAGGTCTTCATAAGTGAGCATGGACCCATCATTTTTGACTTGTGAGAAATGCACAACAAGTCTTCTCATCCAAAATACCCATGGTACTGCTTTATGAACTAGGAGCACCAACACCATCAACAACTTTCACCTCTTCACTTGATTTTGAGGTACTAGGAGTTGACATAAATGCCATGTTCCCAGTATTAGAACTAGTACCTCCATTCTTCTTCAAATCTTGCTCCACAATCTTAAAGTTGCTATACAAATCTATCAGTTCCATTGTATCAAGGTCTGGCTTATTCTTCCAGACAACAACATGCATAGCCCACTCTTCTGGTAAGCTTCTCAGAAATTTTGAGTTTAAATCTTCTTGAGGTATTTCAACCCCAAGAATAGCAAGTTGGCTCACAATATTCTGAAGCCTATTAAACATATGGTCAAGAGATTCATTGTTGGTAGAGGAGAAGTTTTCAAACTGCTGCTTGAGCAGTGTCTTGTGGGTTTTCTTGGTGGCTTCATTCCCACCATACCTTGCAATAATGGCTTCAAATAATGACTTGGCATCTTTAAACTTGCTGAAGTTTAAAAGTTGATTATTGGGAATGGTCATCATCAGCATGCTTCTTGCCTTTAAGTCATTTTTCTTCTTTATTTTGTCTTCTGCATATGTTGGCTTTGTCTGCAGAGTTGTCACCACTTTGTCGTCCACTATTGATGTAGTGGTGGTAGGCTGGTAAGAGTTTCCATCTTCAATAATCTCCCAAAGTGCATAGTCTTGCACTTGGAAATATTTCTCTATTCTCAGCCTCCACATCTCAAACTCATTCTGTTTGAGCATGGGTAGTTTTGCAGCAACATTTGTCTGAATAGATTCAACGTCCATTTCTTCTTCTTCTTCTTCTAAATCAACTATATCAACCTGTCTCTGATACCAATTGAGAGGATTTGATACACTTTAAGGTTGTTGGACCTTTATTGCTTTGTGTATGTGATATGTTGAGTTAATATGATCAAGTATGCGGAATCTACTTAATCACAATTAGAAGGTTATTTTGGTTATGGAAATGGAACAGTGATGCTTGTGTATATTGAACAATGAACACCGAAAGCATAATACCGAAGGATTCAATATTATTGATTGTAATACCTGAAATTCAGATAACCTATAAAAAGACCAAATTACCCCTGAAACTATAAAACCTAAATAAATAACTTATAAAATTCTGAATTGATTCCAAACTTATGAAAACAACTACATATGAAACGAAATGAATTTCTGGGACAACATTACATTATATTGAATGTCAAGAAAATTTCAAATTCATATATACACATATACATGGTCCGAAATTAATTAAATAAACTTAATATATATATTTGTAAAATCATTTTAATTAGATAAGTACCAAAATAAATTGAGTTATACACCAAATCAAAGTATGATCTTGAGCTAACTTATGGGCCGAAAATTCTAAGTATAACCCCCCTCCTAATCGGCTATTATTATATACACAATCAAATCATTATTTTGCAAAACCCTAAATTCCGAAAACCCTAAATCGCTACACACTAAATTCGACCAAAACATCCTTGCGAATTCTGGACCTGAGCAAGCAATTTTTTGGAGTTGATCAAGGTGTAAGCAAGCTAGGAAAAATAAGAGTTGGGTCGTGGAAGCTTTCGTTCGATCGTGGTGTTTTGTTTTGTTCGATCTATTGCGCTCGATAGGTATAAAATCCACACGACAAATCTTTACGTTCTATAATTGATCTAGCATTTTTCTAATGATCTATATGTTGTATATAACTCAGTAAAAATGTTAAACATGGATCATGAAAGCTAAACAAAGCGTACGAAATTATAAGAGTTAAAACACACATAATTTCCAAATAATGTCATTCGATTTTTCTGAGGTGTAACTATAATTTTTACATGTCCTATACTGATAATATAAGCCTAGAAAAATAACCACATGATTTATAGAAGCTCAAAATAATTGATGCGAATTATTGTGTATAATCGGATTTTAGAGAAAATAAAGAAAAATAAGAATAAACCCTAGAATGGATTAGGGTTAGGGTTCATGTGTATAGATCTGATGTAATTAATGTTTTAATGATGATGTCATGATGGTTTAATGATTTGATGAAAGTAGGGTTTGGTTTTGCAAATAAAAAGGGCTATACGATTTGTAATTAAAAGCATAAGGGCTTGTTTTGTCAACTTTGAAACTTTTGGGATATTTTTGTATGTCATATAAGTCATTAGGAATGTGAGAAAAATATAACTTGAGGGTCCTAAGGGTAAATGTGCAAGAAAATGAATTAATTATATTTATAAGTGTCGATTTGTAAATAATTAAAATAGAAGGACTAAAAGTGTAAATTTGGGAAACTTGAAGTTATTCTGAGTAAATAATGTCATTAAGGGTGTAATGGGTAAATTTTAGTATTTATGGGATTGATATGTAATTATAAATAAATTATGATTTAAATTGTAAGTTTTGTAAAGTTAAGGGACCAATTGTGTAATTACTAAATTTTGAGGGTCAAATTCGTACTTCATATAATTCTGAGGTGATGCTCTGTAAACTTGTGAAATAAAGTACTTGTTTGGTAAATATAGATATCATAGGGATTAAATCAGAAACTTAAAGTATTTTCATTTTAAACCTTTGAATCTAATGAAATTACAATTAAAACCCTAAACTTTTGTAACTTGATAAAAGGTACCTTAATTCCATAATGATCTTGAAATAAGGACTTAACCTAATCTGGAATGTTGACATCTTACTAAACCTGGAAAGTTACAAAAATGGAAAAGTAATCTAAAAGTAATAATCTGAGTTTGAATAATTCATAATTCCGTCTTCTACTTCTTAGGTGTGAAGAAGGAGAAGCCTTGATTTTTGCTTCGCATTTGTTTTCTTGTCTTTTGCTTTGCTAATAAGGTACAGATATTCCGTCCTTTTTCAGTAAGGGCTTTTCATTCCCTTTTTCTTTCAGAATTCATTTCCTTATTAGGATTCCCTATACCATTGCTATGTTCCCTTTTGTTTGTGAACTTTCGATGTGATCTTTGATTTGAATCTTTTGCCATGTACCCTTAAGATATGATTTTGATTATTTGATAGTACGCCCGACCTTTGATCTACAGTTTGATATTACGAGCCAATCACTAGGCATGAGGGTTTCATGTCCATGTCATTGACGCACCTCTGACATGACTCTAGGGCAGGAGAGTGATGACCTGTTCCGTCCCTTATTTATTATTTGCTATGGCCATTATAATTATGATTATTGATTTGTCTGTGGGGCGTATGGGTGCACTCTAGATTTGACCTGTTATCTGTATATGTTATAGTTATTATATCTGGTGACTGATTATGTGTGCGATACATGTCTTTCACTTGGTCTGAGAGCTGATCACTCTACACAGGTATGTTTTATTATATTAGTATGCTATGGTATTGTAAGTCGTCTGGGCTCGTGATGAATTGCTGTGTTTTGTTTTCTTAAATCTTATTTCACTTCGTTCTTTTCTTTTATTCATGATTCATTTCTCATTCCTTTCATTTTGACTTCGTATTGGTATGACTTTGTATTCCTGATTTGCTTTTGTATTTGCTACCTGCTATTTGTTCCCGTTATCTATATATCTGTTCACTGGGCTTTTGAAGCTCAGCCGCATTTCTTTTCCTGCGGCAGGTACTTAAGCTAGGAGCTGGGTTTAGCTTTGGGATGAGAGCGATCTATTTCGGGGTCGACCTTAGTTATTTAGCTTTACCATTTGAACTTCTATTTATTTTATTATGCCATTGTTTAGGCATTTAAATATTTGATTTTGTACTTTGGTCATTTTGTCTTGCATTTTGATTTAAGTCATGTTGACTTATTTTGGATTTAATGTTAAGACTTATGATGTTTTATTTATTGAATGTTTGTGACTTCTGATATGCCACCATTGTTGTGATATCTTTACCCTTGTCGGGTTAGGGTGTTACATTGATAATGTTTTTGATTGTTCTTGTTCTTGACAGTTATAAATATGAAAGTTTTTATCAAATGTTCTTATTCAACATATAAAACTTAATCACAAGTTTTTCACTAGTTAGACATATATCACACTTATGACTAAGCTATGATCTCCTTTTATAGTCCAAGGAGATCTTTACAATATTGTTAAGTCTTGTCATGTCTTGTCGAACTACTTGCTAGCTTATGTGAGTCAGTAACTAAGATACAACATGTATCTATGTTTACAACTTGTTCTATGAGTATAACATAATGACTGATCACATGGGGTAAGATATTATCTACCGTGTATAGTTGACTTTAGTACACTTATCCATCCAGCAGACTTAACATTCGAAGAGCAGACTTAAATCTGATACTCACCAGAATTAATCACTAGACTTAACTACCAGACTTAATATCCAAAGAGCAGACTTAACTAGCAGACTTAACCAGGTAACCACACTTAACACTAAAGCTATGAGAATTAACCACTTAAGAGAATTTCCCGATACTTAATCTTCAGAATATTTAATTCCCAACATAAATTACACAAATTTCACATTTTCACCTAATGAAAAGCAATATAATATCCTAAAAAAAGAAAAATTTCACCTAAAGAAGTCATGATGTTTGCTTTCACGACTTCTTAATTGTTTTCTTTTATACCCTTGCTAAATGAAAATTGTAATTTGTTTCACCTTGGCGCCAAAGTGCCTAAGCCAATTAGTACGTCAACATGACTAAACAAAGTTTTAAGTCTTTTATGAGCTTATTTCTAGGCTTATGAGCTTATTTGGTTCGGCTTATGTTTCATAAATTCATATTATCCGGCTTACGCAACAACACATACAATCATTTTTTACTAATACTAATAAGCGGCCTCTATGTATGTTCCATAATTCTTATCTAATGTCCCAACCACTAAAACAAATACATATATTCTACGCACATGTATCACATTCTAGATACATCTCATACCTGCAACATCTCTGCCACTTTTCTGTAATACACCTGCAAATGAGGATTAAACCCGCGACAAATAAGGCTCAGACCTGCAAAAGTATAGTTACAATACATCATTGAAAGTACGTAAGAACTAACTGTTTCAATCACGTCGGGCCATTCAGCGCTTACGTTTATTGTTTCCATGTGGACCGCTACAATCCTCTTCTAATCCTTTATTTATACCTAGTACAATAGCAACTTTAAGTACATTAGTATTAGGTAAACTACAGGGGTGTTAAAACCTGAAAACAGAGAAATTAACTTACTTTCAGTAACCGTAACACTTTTTGACGTACGACTCTTATCTGCAAGAATAGCACGGCAAAAAAAAGTATCAAATGTAAGTTACAGAAGCCTGAAAAGGCTTAAACCAAAGAAAACCATACCCACATGTTGCTGAACATAAACTCAAAGAATCACCATAGCAACGGTCGACGGCAACCTACTTACCAAGAGAAAACTGACAAGATGGTAGCCGGTGACCGCCAAAAAAAAATGTAAGGGGCTAACATTTTGTACCGGACAAACGTAGCGGGATGGACTAAACACCAAAAAAATCAAAAGGACATATAGAGCGTCAACTGTCAGTTTAACAACCCGTGCTGATGCTTAAAACAATACCCAAAACCGGACACATCAGTGGCTTTTTAGGCTCAGACCTGTAATTGAACTACGGGTCTCACAGACATTTGAATTTCACCGTGGCTGCAAAGAAACCCGGTTGCATAGTAATCAGTAATACTATGCCACCCGGTCATTGCCATGCCAGGTTACGGTAAAACCTTTGAGACCCATTCCAATTCGTTAAAATTATAACAGTCATCACAGCCCGTTAGCATTACCATCTATGTACATTACACACGTATGCCGAAAGTTTAGCCCGGTTTAGGCCAAAAAAAACACCACCACAAAGACCACGTATATATAACATATATATTCTTTTGGATCAACTAAGGGTCGGATAGGTACACACCCGAAAGATAGGCCATGCCCGCCATGGCTGCAAACATAGCATGTTATCTCGCCAAGATACAGACTGCCTCAACTTTTTCCGAACCCTTTCCTTCAATTCTCATAGACATGCCTTTCTTTATTTCCGAAACAATAAACACCAAATCCTAAACCACAAAAAAGGCCTTTTTCTGGTAACCAATACCAGTATTTTTTAATCATGGCCTGGACTCGTCACTGCCACAAAGTTGAGACCTGTATGCATTAATGCAACAACATAAAAACCAATGAGTACACACCAGGAAATTTTCTTGTATAAACCATAGACCCCAACCAATACCACAAAAACTGTCAAACGCCTGAAGCCGTAACAGAACACGAAAGCATACCCATACCCATTTCAAAACATTATAAGATGATTACTATTATTCATGGACTATTACAACACCCATATGAATTTGAAGAAGAAATAATTTGTATATAAAAAAGAGATCTACCGGGCTAATGGTGTTGGCTACGGAGAAACCGCCGACGTCGAGAGCGGAAATTTTCATCTACCAAACCCTAAAAATTAGGGTTTTGAACCAATTCTTTGAAGTACAACGATTGTAACCACCAGAATCAAACCGGTATGCAATCGTCCACTAAACCCGAAATAAATCAAAAGCCCCAAAATTTCATGACATCTTCAACCCTCGCCTTTATCACAATCAAGAAACAACTAAAGAACAAAAAGCACGGTGGTGGATTTATCTTATCACTTGCATCGTTAATACCAAACCGCCAAAAAAAACGAAACGGGCTACAAAAACGGGCCGGAGAAGCGAAACGGGCTGGACCAAAAAAGAGTGAGTCCAAAACGACAACTGTGGAGTCATTTTTGACACTCTATTATATATATAGTAATTAACTACACATTTAATTTAACCGTGTTCCATGACTTAGTAATGTATTGTTTAACTAAACAAATAAGTAAAACGTAAATGATAAGGACAAGCGTTTTTCAACGTTTAAATTCTTATTAGAAGTTAATCAAAAGAATCTATACCCAAGTGTTTGCGGAAAAAACACTTGGGATTGAAATGACAAGTATGGTATGTCTCCTCTCTAAACTTAAGCTAAGCTTAATTGGCAACTATAAGGAACCACTAAGCTATCTTTGGGACTAGGTTTCTCTTTGGAGGAGTAAAAGTGGTTTGTGAATGTCTAAGCATTAATTGCACTAACTTGTCCACTTTTACTCCCTTATGATCCTATTTATTGAAAAGTATAAAGAGCACCTGTGAATTAAAAGTCAAAAGCTGACCTAAGCTAATTAGGAAAAAATACATGCTCCCGTGAATTAAAAGACAAAAGCTACCTAAGCTAATTAGGACAAAATACTGATGTATTTTGTCACTGTTACAAGAACCTATATTGGGTATAAGACAATAGTGCTTTTCGAGTAACAGTGATGACACTATTCTTGTTATGAAGCCTTTCAGGGAAAGTTTGATTTTTGCCTGATAAGGACTTCTCCTTATCTCTTCAAACCTTTCCCGCCTTGTCCCGCCAATCTCTCAGTCTTTAATTTCTTTAGTCTTTGGCCTTCAGTCTTCAATCTTCATTCTTCATAGTTGTTGAGAAGACTGGGGTTCAGTGAGTTATTATCATTACTCACTGAACTCATTATCTTCTTCTTTGGCTTAGGTGTTATTCAGGGAGTTTCGCTTTACTGAATGGTGTATCCTTCTTCTTAGACCCGTCCTAAGCATCTTGAAGATAACTCACTGAGTGACTGTTCTCTTAGTGACCTAAGAGCGTTCAAGGTTATTTGACACTTAGGATAATTTGTATTCAAATCCTTGTTTAAGGACGCTTGGGGTACTGAATGGACCCAACAGGATCAACATGCTTTATTTTGTTTTTAACCTCGTCTTAATTACATATAAAGGTATTTTACAAAAAGATAAGTGTATGGAAGTTTATATTTGTTTTAAAAGAACCAAATTCGAACATGAAAGTTTACAATTAATGACTAGCATATATTTTATCGTATTTGTGTGTTTGTTTGAGTCAAATACTTGTATCGAGTCACAATGAATTTTTTATAGAATTTCCATGTTTTAATTATTAGATTTTGAAAATTTCCAGAATTGTTAAATTTCCAGATTTCTGTAAACAATTATTTTGCAAGCATTATATCTTATTCGCGTTTTAGGACTTTTTTTATATATATAGTGTTTATCGCCGATTTTATGTGAGGTTTCGTGTTTGTTTTCTTAGTGATTTACAGGTTATATTGGACAAGAAGATCCAAGTGCATTATGGATGAGAAGCTACAAAGAACTTTATCTTCTGGGAGTAGGATTTAACCGTATTTCATTTCGGCCATGGCATTCTTTTATCTCTTTTATTTTTCCCGTTATTATAACTTTGGTACTTTTTAGGAATAGTGGGGACAATGTTCAATTTAAGTGTAGGGAAGGTAAAAAGAGACACCTTAGAAACTAGAACTCATTTGATATTTGTTTTGTTTTGAAGTAATTATGTAATAAACCGAAAGAAATACTTGTAAAGTTAATTTTAGCACGAAATTTAACTTTTTTATTACATATACGAGTGAAACTTTAGTTTTAATAAGCGTCTCATGGATAGGAATTATGTAGCTAGCACAAAAACCCTACCACTGAAAATTTTCCACCCAAAAAATGTGAAGTTCGCCTTTAGATATATAGGAAAAAACATTCACCTTTAATGCTTATGAGTGTACCAATAGTATGTAGATTATAGAACTTGCGTTTGTGATGCATCCTGAGATTGGTAGTGAGACTACATTTGTGTAGTTAGGATTAACTAAATGATAAGAGGCATTAGGATAACCCTTGTTTTAAACATGTTTTTATAATTACGTTGGCTACATTGGTCAAGTAATTACCCCACACCCTTGCTATGTACTCATTTTTAGTACAAGATACCCCTAGTTAACCCCTATGAGCCTATCCTTTTCGCGGTTCTCGTGATATTTTGGTGGATTCTGAAATATTAATAAAGAGCATTGTTTACAATCCACCCCCAAATGTTACACCCAAATCGCCTTAGCCTTCCTTGCATGCACTCGTCTTTAGTGCATTATTGTTACAACATTTATGTAAACCCTTTGTTAATTGTCTAGTTGATTACATGGTTGCTAAGTTGAGTCATATCTTGTAAATACAGTTTTGGGACGATTGGGACTCATGGGTTTATTACTATTTATTATGGAGTAATGGGGAAGAAAGTCAAAACTATTACCCCCATATGTACGTTAATCTTTAAGTACTCAACGTGTTTTGATCCTCTTAATTCGGGTCATTAGTTAGTTTTAATTCTTTAAAAGTTCAAGTGTAGGGATGCAACTATAAATCCATTTTTTATGGACGTATATTTTGCGGATGGTAAAGCAAGAGTGTATGAAAAAAAATCGAAAAAAAAGATAAAAAGAAAAAAGAAAAAAAAAATACGGACTACCATCCCGCCTTTATCTTTTGTTTAAGTCAAGAAAGATTCAAGAAAAATAAAAAGAGAATTAGAAGTTAGTGAGTCGAGTCTTGGCTTAGCAACGCCATCTTGTACATGTGATTGACTTAGATAATTGACTTGCCACCAGTAAAATTCCATATATCCACAAAACCGTGTTTTCCATACCCTTATCTAACGTTACAACCCTTTATCCTAGGTGCTTACGCCAAAGTGGTGGAGGTTTGATCCATTCTCAAGCCTATGGTAATCTATTTTCTATGACAGGTAGAGAGTGTTTTATTTTCCCGTTTTCATTCACGTTATATAACTTATACACCCAAGAGATGTGAGGTGCTAGTATATAATTTCCGTGCTTGTTATGACTATTGTAGAACGAATGAATGTTGTAATTACTTTTAAACAAATGCTAAATGACCCTTAACGTGTAGATTGATTAGGATAAAAGCACATTTGCTTGTGGACAAGCAAATCCCAAGTGTAGGGATATTTGATAAGAATTTAAAACATACCTTTTTAAGGGGTCTGTGGAATCGTTTAGATCTCATCTAGGAATAACAATAACAAAGGTTAATAATATACGCAGTGGATTTAACAAAACATCAATGTTATTGTAACAAGGTTTTATCATTATCTCATTTAACAATTACATACACGACTAGCCCCAATTCTACATGATCAATTGTAGAACGGTTACTCAACAATAACAGGGATCAAAGATCCTTGAGGCTAAACTAAAACTAACCTAGGCGTTTACACAAACAACCAAACGCCTAGACACACACACTTTTACTAGTCGACTACATCTTTACTTGTGCACAATAAAACATACGCCCTATGTCTCTTTATATATTAGAGATATATTAGGGTTTACAAAGACTTATAACAATATTAGGAAACAAATCTTCCTAACTTTAATCATTATCTTCAAAAAGGAATCTTCTATAATCTTCCATAACTTGTAGAATTCCTTCTTTTCCTTTTAAGTCCTTGTAGTTTCGTATTTGATTCATTCTTCTTTTATTGTTTTGTATTATCAACTCAATATAAAACCCGACAATCTTCCCCTAGTTGATAATTACAAAACATTCTTCTAGATCTTCAATGAATGGAACACACTTCCCCTTAAGTTCAACTTGTGTGAACTTAAATAACATGTTGTACCACCAAGGATCTGCAAGTTGCAAAACTTCTATGTACTTCTTCTTCCCCTTTTTGTCATTATCCACTAGGGAATGCTAAGTAGATGCAACTTTGATTTTGACAACCACTAACCAATATCACACTTCCGATCCAGCCTTCCAATGTCTCAAATTATCCTCCAGGAAGAACACCATAACGCTTACTAAAAAAGAATTTGAGGCATTAGAAACTTAAACCAGCAGTAGTAATAAGGACTTACAGTAGTCAAAACCTTCCCCTCAAATGGTGCATGCAAATGATTAAACACTCTATAATATGCTTCCCTTAAAATCCATGTGTCAACCATTTCTTGAATCTCCAATTCTGTAGGCTTCTTGTAATGATTACTGTTGAAGAAAACTAATTATAACGAACTTGATGATGAAGTAAAACAACTCAAACTTGTGTCTTATGTCTTGTACTATCCACGTGACTTTAAACTTATACTAAAAACCAAATATATAAGTAGACCGCAACCTCTTGACAAAATCCTCATCTTCTATGAGACACTGAGCACTACAATGTAATTCCTTTAAGTGATCGCAAATCTATTGCTAGATTTTGACAAGTCATTGTCACAACATTAAAGCACGAACAAGTTATCTTTAAACGTTGCAGGCCGTTTAAGATATGATAAGAACACGCATCCAAGAAACTCCACTTCAACTTCAAATAAGTGATAATCCATCTTCTTCGTAATCAATTATCCCAATTAAAACAAATACGAGTGTAATACCTGAAATTTGAAAACATGCAAAATGACCAAAATGCCCCTACAAATTTAAAAATTCATTTAAAAGCTTATAAATCACCAAATAAATCCCAAACCTTCGGGAATGAACTAGACATGAAGCCAAATAATTTTTGTGACTACATTTCAACATTTTAAAAAGTACAAAATATACAAAGTATTTATTGGCCGCTTATGTATTTAATTCGTGTATTAATAGTATTAAAAAATACAAAATAAATTGAATAAAATACAAGATAATTACTAATAAAATTAGGAAAAGATCACAATCAGTATTTGACCTTAATTAGGCTTGCTTGGGCCGAAATTCTTGAATCCTTATCACTTATACACGTTTTTATAATTTATGTATATATATAATATTGCCGAAACCTTTAAAACCTTTACCAAAAATCGTTCAGCCTCAAATAGACCAAGGAGAATTCGTGTGCCATTTTTCCAGAGTTCTACATAACCTAAAGAAGCTTAGAAAATTGTTTGGAGGTCGTGGGATTCGTTTGTTTGGTCGCTAGAGAATTGTTTTGTCGAATAAGTATAACCGAGAGGTATAATTCTTAAATATCCCTTTGACACGTTCGATCTTGCATATAGTATTTTTCTTATGTTAGTATGATTATATAAGACCTAAATAAAATGTATAACTCGAATCAAGCAAGCTATATAAGTCGTACGAATTTTGAGAGCTAAAACGAAAATAAAATACAATACGCTTAATACGAATTATTCAGGGCATGTAATTATTTATTTTAGATACTACACGACATATATGGTCTGGGAAAAATAGTGGTTCGATTTGTGGAAGCTGATATGGATCGTAGTTAAATTTGTGTTAGTCATATGGTATGTCGAATGGATTAAAAATAGAAAGAAAACCCTAGGGCACATTAGGGTTAGGGTTTGGTACTTTAATTCTGGTCATTAAATGCAAATTAATGATGAGGTAATGATTATTTGATGATTATATGAACTAGAGTTTGTATTTGCTATTATAAAAGTATATACGATTTGTAAAATAAATAACAAGGACTTGTTTTGCCAACTTTGAAACTTGAAGGTTATTTTTATAATGTTAATTAGATCAGTATAAATGTATAAAAATTATAAGATGAGGTCTTTATGTGTAAAATATGCAAGATAATAATTTATTGGTTTATTTATGGTTCGAATTGGAAATAAATAAATTAGAGGGACTAAAATTGTAAATTCAGGAAACTTATGATTTTTTTTGTGTAAATAAAATAAGTAGGGAGGTAATATGTAATTTCGGGTATTTATGGGGTCAAGGTGTAATTAAAATAAAGTAAGGATGTAAATTGTAATATTTGTAAACTAAAGGGACTAATTATGTAAATATGTGAAACATGGAGGTGTAATTCGTACCATATGATAGTGTGAGGGTATATTCTGTAATTTAGTAATTATAAGGGCTTGTGATGTAATTATGAATATTAGTGAGGGTTAAATTGTAAATTATGTAACCATAAGGTCTATTTTGTAACTTTAGTAGCTAAAAGGGTGTAAAGTGTAAATAATGAAACTTAAAGGACTAAAGATGTAATTCTGATTAAAAGATGTATTTAAAACTAGTAACTTGTGATATTTACAATTAAAACCCTAATTTATGGAAACTTGTCATAATTAACCCTGAACTATCTTAACTTGCTAAAATGTACCCTATTTCCATAATAGTATTAATTAA
Organism: Artemisia tridentata subsp. tridentata; assembly: GCA_021014915.2. NCBI lineage: Eukaryota > Viridiplantae > Streptophyta > Magnoliopsida > Asterales > Asteraceae > Artemisia > Artemisia tridentata. The sequence continues at coordinate 185,841,942 of CP139504.1, read as the reverse complement.
TGACTTAACAAGAATTGATACTTAAATCTTTCTAATTGTGGAAACTTACTAAATAAGGACGCTTTCTAAAAATGGAAACTTACTTGAAATGGAAAGATAACTAAGAGTACTTTGTAATTCTCTTCTACTCCTCTAGGTGTGAAGAAGGAGTAACTCGATCTCGTTCAGCCTTTTGTCTTTTTTCTTGCTTGCTAATAAGGTACAGATATTCTGCCCTTCTTGTAAGGTGCCTTCGTTTCTCTTGATCTCTTGTTTTGATTCGTTTAGGATTCCCCAAACCATTGCTATGTACCCTTGTTTTGTGAACCTTAGATTTGAACCTTTGTTTTGAATCCTTGCCTTGATCTTTGCCTTGAACCACTATGAACCTTGATATGAACCTTGCCATAAAACCTTGACTTGAACCCTAATATGCTTGATATTGTAATTGGATGAGAAAACCTTTTTAATTATTTATGAAAATGTTTTAAGAAAACTATTTTTAAAACTATCTTATTGAAAACTATTTTAAAGACTATTTTTATGAAAATCATTTTTAAAAGATTATTTTATGGAAACTAGTTTAAAGGATTGTTTTCAAATGAACTTTTAGATTAAACCTTTACTATGAACATTTGCTACGATCTCTTGTCTTGACCATGTGAATTGAACCCATTGATATGTAACTTGAAACTTGAACTTGACTTGTACACTTGATACTTGACCTTGACCTTGACCACAATTTGAGACTACGAGCCATACTAGGCATGAGGGTTTCATGTCCTTGTCATTGATGCACCAATGACTTGACTTTTGGGTAGGAAAGTGATTACCTATCCCGTCCCTGCCATGACTTGATAATTGAATTGTACACGTAGATGAAGACATTGTGGCAGCCTACAGGGGCGCATGGATGCATCCTAGATTTGGATTTGGATTTGTACTTGACTTGACTTGATTACTTGTATTGTTAGTGACATGATGGGTGTGTGCGATACACGTCATTCACTCTTGGGAGCCCGCGACTCCAACCCTTGGAGGTATCCCCTCATATTATACTTGTCATATCGAGGTCACCCCTCCGTATACATGTATACTTGTTTACTTGACTTGATATGACATGTTCTGGGCTCGTAGAGGATTGCTGTATCTGTTTATCTTTCTGTTTACCTTACCTTTTTCACTTGTACATTATTCCTTATTTGTTTCCTATGCTTTTACTCTTGATAACCTTTACTACATTTACATTTCGTAAACCTTTATTACTGCTTGTTATCGTTATATCTGTTCACTGAGCTCTCGTAGCTCAGCCGCATTTTCTTTTCCTGCGGCAGGTATTTAAGCTAGGAAGCTGGGTTTTGCTTTGGGATGAGAGCAACTTTGAGTGAAGCATGGACCTTAGTACCTTAGTTCTACCATTTGAAATTTGACTTGTTATGCCTTCGTTTGGCACTTGATTGTTTAGTACTTCATTTATTTCTTTTCATTGTCTTGTTGAACTTGATATAAGTCTTGTTGACTTATTATCTTTTGGTTTAATGCTAAGACTTCCGCTGTTTTATTATTACTTGTTCTGATGTGAAACCATAGCATTGTGACATCTTTGCCCTTCTCGGGTCGGGGTGTTACAATTTATGGTATCAGAGACAGGTTTGGACCCTTAGGTTTCCCGAAAACCCTTAGGCTTAGGCCATTGACCTGTAAGGATTGGGTAGACATTAGGTTTCCTTTCGCGCACTCTCTTTTCCTGTCCTACTCTGTCATATTTTCTCGATCTGCTCTGTCATTTTCTGTTTGCTCTTACTAATCGTTTTGACAATCATTCAGATGGTGAATACGCGTTTTACCCAGTACACTGATGGGAATGATGGCCCTGATTTCGAGGCCATGATAGCTGCTGCTATGGCTGCTGCTCTTCCTCAATTGGTGACCCAAGTCACCAATAACATCAGAAATGGGGCAAGTTCTTCTGGTGGTGGTGGTGGCGATGCTCCACCCACTGCTCCACCTGTCGGCATTCATGTTTGGATCGAAAGGTTCAACAAACTCAAGCCTCTCTCCTTTAGGTCCGCTGCCACTCCCCATGAGGTAGAGGACTGGATTACCCATGTCGAGAAGTTGTTCAGGGTTCTCGGATGTGCTGACGAATTTAAAACTCGTTTGGCCACATTCAAGCTGGAGGGTGACGCTCTTAATTGGTGGACTGCTCTTGTTCAAGCAAAAGGAGATGATTATGCTAAGACCTGTTCTTGGGCGGACTTCATTGAGGTGTTCTATAGGCAGTATATTCCATTATCGGAGCAGCAGAGATACGAGAGAGAGTATGCGACGATTCGTCAGGGGGATCGTGAGTCTTCGGGTGAGTTTATGCAACGAGTCTTGCGCTTGGCCAGCTTTGATGGGCCGGAGGTTACTGGAGATGCTCATCGTCAGGCTCGTCATTTCAAGTGGGCATTGAAGAGGTGGGTACTAGATCGTGTTGTAAACTTTGAGTACGAGGATGTGGCTGCGGTTCAGGATGCTGCGCGTAACATTGAGTTGCTATAGGCGGACGAGGGTTCTAATAAACGGGATAGGGATGGAAATCGTGTGAACTCTAAGGAGCAAAGTCGCCTGGACCAAGGATATGAGCAGCAAAGGCGGTCTAATAGGAGTTTTGAGTCACGAGATCAGGTGGATCGTGGTCATGATCAAAGAGGTAGGGATTCGAAGTCAAATTCTAATCAGGGTGGTGATCGTCACGGGCGCAACGACAGTCAGAGGAAGTGGAAGGATCAGTATTCCAGGGATTACCAGCAGAATCGGGTTTCTGGATCGAATACTCAGAAGGGATCAACTGAGAATCTACCTACTCCAGTTAGTTGTGCTTATTGTGGGAAGTATCATTCGGGAGTTTGTCGTAAGGCTTCGGGTGCTTGCTATGGATGTGGATCCACTGGACATATGGTGAAGGACTGCCCTAAGAATCCGTCGGCACTTGAAAAATATCTTGACCCTCCTCCTCCTACTTCCAATACCGGTCGTGTTTTCATGCTTTCTCGTGACCAGGCAGGCAAGGCGTCTGGTATGTAATTGTTTCGTTTCTGTTCTATTTTCCTTTCTGTTTTCTTGCAAATTTCGAGGACGAAATTTTTTGTTAGAGGGGAAGAAGTTGTAATACCTGAAATTTGAAAACATGCAAAATGACCAAAATGCCCCTACAAATTTAAAAATTCATTTAAAAGCTTATAAATCACCAAATAAATCCCAAACCTTCGGGAATGAACTAGACATGAAGCCAAATAATTTTTGTGACTACATTTCAACATTTTAAAAAGTACAAAATATACCAAGTATTTATTGGCCGCTTATGTATTTAATTCGTGTATTAATAGTATTAAAAAATACAAAATAAATTAAATAAAATACAAGATAATTACTAATAAAATTAGAAAAAGATCACAATCAGTATTTGACCTTAATTAGGCTTTCTTGGGCCGAAATTCTTGAATCCTTATCACTTATACACATTTTTATAATTTATGTATATCTATAATATTGCCGAAACCTTTAAAACCTTTACCAAAAATCGTTCAGCCTCAAATCAACCAAGGAGAATTCGTGTGCCATTTTTCTAGAGTTCTACATAACCTAAAGAAGCTTAGAAAATTATTTGGAGGTCGTGGGATTCGTTTGTTTGGTCGCTAGAGAATTGTTTTGTCGAATAAGTATAACCGAGAGGTATAATTCTTAAATATCCCTTTGACACGTTCGATCTTGCATATAGTATTTTTCTTATGTTAGTATGATTATATAAGACCTAAATAAAATGTATAACTCGAATCATGCAAGCTATATAAGTCGTACGAATTTTGAGAGCTAAAACGAAAATAAAATACAATACGCTTAATACGAATTATTCAGGGCATGTAATTATTTATTTTAGACACTATACGACATATATGGTCTGGGAAAAATAGTGGTTCGATTTTTGGAAGCTCATATGGATCGTAGTTAAATTTGTGTTAGTCGTATGGTATGTCGAATGGATTAAAAATAGAAAGAAAACCCTATGGCACATTAGGGTTAGGGTTTGGTACTTTAATTCTGGTCATTAAATGCAAATTTATGATGAGGTAATGATTATTTGATGATTATATGAACTAGGGTTTGTATTTGCTATTATAAAAGTATATACGATTTGTAAAATAAATAACAAGGACTTGTTTTGCCAACTTTGAAACTTAAAGGTTATTTTTATAATGTTAATTAGATCAGTATAAATGTATAAAAATTATAAGATGAGGTCCTTATGTGTAAAATATGCAAGATAATAATTTATTGGTTTATTTATGGTTCGAATTGGAAATAAATAAATTAGAGGGACTAAAAGTGTAAATTCAGGAAACTTATGATTGTTTTGTGTAAATAATATTAGTAGGGAGGTAATATGTAATTTTGGGTATTTATGGGGTCAAGGTGTAATTAAAATAAAGTAAGGATGTAAATTGTAATATTTGTAAACTAAAGGGACTAATTATGTAAATATGTGAAACATGGAGGTGTAATTCGTACCATATGATAGTGTGAGGGTATATTCTGTAATTTAGTAATTATAAGGGCTTGTGATGTAATTATGAATATTAGTGAGGGTTAAATTGTAAATTATGTAACCATAAGGTCTATTTTGTAACTTTAGTAGCTAAAAGGGTGTAAAGTGTAAATAATGAAACTTAAAGGACTAAAGATGTAATTCTGATTAAAAGATGTATTTAAAACTAGTAACTTGTGATATTTACAATTAAAACCCTAATTTATGGAAACTTGTCATAATTAACCCTGAACTATCTTAACTTGCTAAAATGTACCCTATTTCCATAATAGTATTAATTAATGACTTAACAAGAATTGATACTTAAATCTTTCTAATTGTGGAAACTTACTAAATAAGGACGCTTTCTAAAAATGGAAACTTACTTGAAATGGAAAGATAACTAAGAGTACTTTGTAATTCTCTTCTACTCCTCTAGGTGTGAAGAAGGAGTAACTCGATCTCTTTCAGCCTTTTGTCTTTGTTCTTGCTTGCTAATAAGGTACAGATATTCTGCCCTTCTTGTAAGGTGCCTTCGTTTCTCTTGATCTCTTGTTTTGATTCGTTTAGGATTCCCCAAACCATTGCTATGTACCCTTGTTTTGTGAACCTTAGATTTGAACCTTTGTTTTGAATCCTTGCCTTGATCTTTGCCTTGAACCACTATGAACCTTGATATGAACCTTGCCATAAAACATTGACTTGAACCCTAATATGCTTGATATTGTAATTGGATGAGAAAACCTTTTTAATTATTTATGAAAATGTTTTAAGAAAACTATTTTTAAAACTATCTTATTGAAAACTATTTTAAAGACTATTTTTATGAAAATCATTTTTAAAAGATTATTTTATGGAAACTTGTTTAAAGGATTGTTTTCAAATGAACTTTTAGATTAAACCTTTACTATGAACATTTGCTATGATCTCTTGTCTTGACCATGTGAATTGAACCCATTGATATGTAACTTGAAACTTGAACTTGACTTGTACACTTGATACTTGACCTTGACCTTGACCACAGTTTGAGACTACGAGCCATACTAGGCATGAGGGTTTCATGTCCTTGTCATTGATGCACCAATGACTTGACTTTTGGGTAGGAAAGTGATAACCTATCCCGTCCCTGCCATGACTTGATAATTGAATTGTACACGTAGATGAAGACATTGTGGCAGCCTACAGGGGCGCATGGATGCATCCTAGATTTGGATTTGGATTTGTACTTGACTTGACTTGATTACTTGTATTGTTAGTGACATGATGGGTGTGTGCGATACACGTCATTCACTCTTGGGAGCCCGCGACTCCAACCCTTGGAGGTATCCCCTCATATTATACTTGGCATACCGAGGTCACCCCTCCGTATACATGTATACTTGTTTACTTGACTTGATATGATATGTTCTGGGCTCGTAGAGGATTGCTGTATCTGTTTATCTTTCTGTTTACCTTACCTTTACTCTTGATAACCTTTACTACATTTACGTTTCGTAAACCTTTATTACTGCTTGTTATCGTTATATCTGTTCACTGAGCTCTCGTAGCTCAGCCGCATTTTCTTTTCCTGCGGCAGGTATTTAAGCTAGGAAGCTGGGTTTTGCTTTGGGATGAGAGCAACTTTGAGTGAAGCATGGACCTTAGTACCTTAGTTCTACCATTTGAAATTTGACTTGTTATGCCTTCGTTTGGCACTTGATTGTTTAGTACTTCATTTATTTCTTTTCATTGTCTTGTTGAACTTGATATAAGTCTTGTTGGCTTATTATCTTTTGGTTTAATGTTAAGACTTCCGCTGTTTTATTATTACTTGTTCTGATGTGAAACCATAGCATTGTGACATCTTTGCTCTTCTCGGGTCGGGGTGTTACAACGAGCATTTTAAACATTGAAGAACATGTAAACTAGTAATCAAACTTGTATGTGTTAACCGATATCTCTCAAATCCATCCGAGAACTAAAAACATATACTTAATGCATATAATTCAGTATATATCCAAATCATTAAACCCATAGCGTCAAGCAGTAGTATTCGTAGCAGCAATAACTAACTAGTAGTATTAACTTACTTGACTAGTAGTATTAATGAACACAACAATATTAAAAATTATATTGAGCAGCACTAAGTACTTGGATGCTAATAGCAACATTAACCTTCAACGAGCAGTATTAACTACGATAACTAGCAGTACTAAAAACTTAATAGCAGTACTATTGGGATTACGTGTAATCATTATAAAGTGTCGGTCATTTAGTATATGTATTAGGTCGTAAACTATAATGCTTGTATGTTAATTACAAGGCCCGCTCATGAAGAAAGCTCATGAGCGGCCTATTATGTGTTATTAGGGCAACGCCCCTTATGTTGTAAAGACTATAAATACCCCCTCCCTTGAAGGGAGAGGGTGTTAGTTCTTGATTAATTAAAGTTTTATTATTCTTATACAAGTTCCATCCATCTCTCTCTCTTACTTTCTCTCTCTAGAATCCGTGACTTGTGTGATAGATTTGTGACCTAACAAGTGTTATCAATCGCCAAGAGATAGATTAGGTTATTTTAGATTAGATTTGGTAGAAAATTTGAAATTTTTTGTCTCGCAATCCTTTGAGTTAGAAGGTTTATTCGAGTAAGTCAGTTGAAGTTCTTCGAGTTAGAAGTGATTCTTCAACTTAGTCTTCGAGTAATTTTATGTTCTCTTCGAGCAAGAATTCGAGTTAGAAGTTATTCTTCGAGCAAGACTTCAAGTTAGAAGTTATTTTTCGAGCAAGCTTCTTCGAGTAACGATTACTCTTAAGTTCTGTTTATATTTTCCGAGTTAGGAAATCAGAACTTCTTCACTTATAATCCTTCTACTAAGGGATTATATACTTCGTCAAAATTCTACTCTTTGAGTAAGGATTCTTTGAGTAAGGATTCTTCGAGTAAGGTTTCTTCGAGCAAGGGTATTTTCTTCAAGTAAGAAAGTTCTGTTTATACTTTCCGAGTTAGGAAATCAGAACTTATAAGAATTTAATTTCTTCGAGTAAGGGGCCATATACTTCTTTATCCTTTAGTCTTTGAGTAAGGAATTATATCTTCGAGTAACCATTCTTCGAGTAAGGAGCTTCAAGTAAGAACATACTTCTTCGAGTAAGGATTCTTATCAACATCTTCTACTTAGACATCCAAACTACAACAACAACCTTCTTTATCCTAAAAGATCCATCATCCACAAGTTACTTTAGTTCTACATAATTTCTCAACCACCAAACTACAATTACCTTTATAATCAAAAAAAGCAGTATCCTCAGCAACAACAGTATTCTCAACAACCGCAGTATCCTCAACAATAACTCTTCATGCAATAACATCAATTCTTCCCACAACAACAATTCCCTCAACAACAACCATATCAACAACAATCAATGCAATCTTACCCACTTCCTTCAAAACAACCACATTGGTTTGATCAAATGTGTGAGGCAATCAGTAGTCAACAATCAAGACATGAAGCTGGATCACTTGACACACCTCCTATGCTTACTCCTGGTAACTATGTTCAATGGGCAAGTCGATTCTTAAGGTTCATAGAACTCAAGAAACCACATGGAAAATATATAAAAAAGGATATCATTGAAGGTCCATTCCAAATGCCAACTACAATGGTTCCTGGAGATCCAAATGCTATTCCTCCAAGATAAGCAACTGTGACCCCTATTCTTGATGCTCAACTTACTGCAGAGCAAATACTTCATTGTGAAGCAAATGAACTTGAAATGTCATACATCCTTCAGGGAATACCTAATCCAATCTTCCGAAGCATTGATGCTCAAAAAACTGCTAAGGACATGTGGGAACACGTTCATCTCCTAATGGAAGGCACTAAACTGAACCAAGAAGACATGGAATCCAAACTCTACCTCGAATACACAATGTTCATGATTGAATCGGGGGAATCACTAGAGTCTTATTACAATCGGTTTACAAACATCATTAATGACTTGGACAGACACAACATTGTTTTACCCAGGATTGCAGTCAACATAAAGTTCCTCAGCTGTCTTGGTCCAGATTGGCAAAAATATGTCACATTTGTTCGTCAAGCAAAAAATCTACACAATGCATTTTATGGGTTGTTGTATGATTATCTGAAGCACCATCAGTGAGAGGATCTAAACACACTGAAAATGTGTTGAGGATACTTTGAGTTTATATCAACAAGTATGCGGAATCTACTTGGTGATACTTAGAAGATTGGTTTGATGTAATAGTAATGCACAGTTTGTATGAAAAATGAACAGTGAATATAACTCCAAATGATTCAATACTATTAGATATAATATGAGTGATCTCTAATATCACTAGGGTTACAAAACCTTGAATCTTAATAAAAACACGTTATCTCAACATCTAACCTAGGACCTCCTTTTATAGCACAAGGAGTCCTTTACAAGATAAGTATCTATCCGTATAATTCTAACTAAATAAGATATACAAACAATATTTTCTATACTTATCCTTCTACACGTCTTCTAAAGCAGTACTAATCTTCAGTCTTCATGCAATAGTATGATCTTTTATACTAGCAGTACTAACTCAGCAGTTTGTACTGTTAGTTATCTTTAACAGTCTTCAGCTTACACTAGCAGTACTAACTCCATTAGTACTGTTAGTTGTTTCTCTTCAGCAGTTTAACACAAAACTAAGTCTTGAACATTTAATTCATAACAATCCTCCCCTAAACTTGCGATTTACCCTAAATCAATAAGTTTATGAATTAAATGATTACCTTATGAGGATTCTTCCAAACACTATCTTCTTGGTCTTGTAGTCTGCATCTTTTCTGCTTGCTGATAGATCTTCAACACTAACTCCCTTGCCATTTCAGAGTCTTCATCAAGTCTGAGTTTGGCAGCTAGCATGAAAAATAGAATACCTGCTCTCAATGGATAGTTCTTCTCAACTAACATCTAGACTTCCACTCCAGCTTTTGTTGACACATGATGAACACCACAGTTATCAAACAGTCTCCAAGTAGTAGCCAAGTCACGGGCTTGAAATCTCCAAAGAATGTCTTCTGAGTCAGGCTCATACATCCTCTTCAGTTCCACCCATAGCTCCTTGTCTTTGTCTTCAGCAGGATCTATAGATCTTAATCTTTCTTTAACTAAACTCCACAGCTTGTCCAAATCTTCTCTATCAACTGACTTGATCAGATCTTCAAAATATTTATACACCTCTGAATGTCCTCCTACCCTGATAATCTTTCAGCCTTGAATTACTCCATCTGAGTAAACTTCCTAGTCAATGATGGGATGTTTTGCTTGAATTGGATCTACATTAAGTGCTTCTGGAACAATTACCATCATACTTTGGTGTTGTTCACCAGTTAATACTTCTTCTTCTTCTTCTTCTTCCTCAACTGCTTCTTCTTCTTTTTCTTCCTCAGTCCTTTGCTTCATGGACTCCTCTGATTCTAATTGCTCACCTGCTCTTTTCTCACCTCTGCTTGTCTCAACTATTTCTGTATCACCTCTTAAGAAAATCTGAACTCTTTTATATGCATTGAAATACAGCTTTTCTATTTTTTCATAAGATCTACCTTTAAACCGTTTTTCTTTCCAATAATCTTGATGTTTCAGATAGTCTTTCATGTACCTCAGTTGTTGAGCTCTTGTAGGAGGTTTCTTCTGAGCAGCTTGCTTCTTGCTTTGATTCTTTCTAATCTGCTCTAATAAGTCACTAATAAAACTTTCTTGTTCTTCAGCTGTGAATTTTGACCATTATTCTTCTTGCATCTTAGCAGCTAATTCCCTATCAGCTAGTTCTTGAGCAGCCCTTTCTTGTTCTTCAGTGCGTAGCTTATGCTCAACCATGAATTTAGCAATTCTTTCTTCTTCAGCTACCCTAGCTTCTTCTTTAGCTTGAAGTCTTTAAGCAAGGTCTTGATCATAAGCAATTTGAGCTTGAGATTTCTGACTTATCTTCTTAGTTGGCTCTTCTTCAATCATCACACCTTTACCCTTGTCTGCTCTTTGTCTTCTCATGTATACTGCACCAGCAGTACCTTGTAGAACACTAGCAGCACCTTGTTGAACACTAGCAGTACCTTGTTCTTGGTCTTGATTAGCTTCTTCCATTGGTTCATCTGCCCTCCCCTGAGTGTCAGAACCTTCTTGGACCAATGAGACATTGGGGTCTTCATCTATCTTGGCTATCTTCCTCCCCTGTTTGGAAGACTCCTCACCCATGTCATCATCTTGATCATCATTCGAGCTGGAAGAACTTGAAGATTCCACCATGTGAGCTTTTCTTTTTCTCTTGAGAGTCTTTACTTGCTGCTCCAACTTCTTCACCTTCATTATGAGTTTGTTGTAGACTTTTCCAAAGACCTGCTTTGTTGTTGTAAGCTCATCCTCCAAGATGGAAACTTTATCTGACAGTTTTGTACAATAGTCCATCAATTCATTTAGTTTCTGACTGCCCTCAGCACTTCCTGATGTGTTACCTTCAGGGAGAGGTGCATCATGGGGCATAGGCTCAGATTCCAACATAAAGTGAGCATCTGAGACACCCAATTGTTCTAGTTGGCTTGGGATTCCACCACTAGTACTTGGTTCAAAAGAACTAGGTACTATAGGTGTTGCCATAGGTTGGGTCTTATTGATGTTACACCTTTCCTGCCCAGCTTCTAAGCCTGTGACAGTAGGGGCATCCCTTCCTACACTGACATAGTAAGCCTCATCTGCATCTAGGGAAGTAGTAGGAACTCTGTACTGAGGAACAACAAAGCCCTTTCTGGATAAAATCCTAGTTGGTGATGAAGTTGGTTGTGAGGCTGATTGTGATGAACTTGTGGGTGTGTGTTGGGAGTCAACTGGTGGGACGAGCTCCGTTCGTCTCGAGAATGGAAATCCGTAGAAAGACAGACCCTTCACCCTGTACCTGCAACATTGAATCAAACAAAGGAACTTCTACCCCACTTGTAACACCTCAACCCGAAAAGGGCCTAAGTGTAACATTATGGTGTCAATCAGAACATATAAACACAAGCGGAAGACTTCTTATTAAATACTAAGTCAAGAATTAAAAGGACTTACGAAATATAATCCAAACAAAAATCTAAATACAGTACATATCTAAAGCATAATGTCTACAATCATAACTCAAATAATAGAATCTAATCAAGGGTAGGTCCTCTATCTTCTACTCTCAACACTCATGCCCAACATCCCGCTTATAACCTACCACAGAGGAAAGAAAATGCGGCTGAGCTAATGCTCAGTGAATAGATATAAACAAATAAAAGGTAATAAGCGTATACGAAATGAATAAGCAAATGAATCTAAGAGAACCTGCTAAACAAGATGTCCAACAGAATATGGAACATATGAAAAGAATCAAAGCATAATAATGAACATAAAGTGGATATCATTATCAAAGGAAATGCCCAACAAAACATATAGCAAATTGTACATAGAGTAGCTAGCTCAATGTAACAAATAGTGAAATGGGGTATATTGCACACACTCAAGTCCATTCACAATTATATATCATAACTGAACAAAGTACCTAGGATGCATCCATACGCTCCCTGCAAAACAGATACACATATACAAGTTCGAGACTGTGCATACGTACGTTAATATAATAATAATAAGTATGGCGGCCATGGTTGCTATATAGCATAAGTGGACAAAAACCCACCTCCACAGATAGTGTCAATACCATTGGTGCATCAATGGCACGACCATGGACTCCCCATGACTGGCTACAAATATGGGAAACATAATAGGCATAGTACATGCAATATAATAATAAGGGATAATTATAAATTATCCAACTCAGATAATAACTATACGAATAGAATATAGCATGAAACGAGTAATCAAATGAATAACTAAACAAATACGCATCAAAGCATAACAAATATCAGGAAACAATGAGTCATGAGAAATCCTTAATGATATAGTACAACTAGATTATGTAATTATGAAAATCATTTAAATTTGTTTTTGTGAAAGTATTCTTTTAAAATTCGTCTTCATAAGAGTCTATAAACCTTCATATAAAAAGTGGTGTTACCTCGTATTCATAGAAATCATTTTAAAAATAGTATTTCTCAAAACCATTATTAAGATATATATATATATATATATATATATATATATATATATATATAATATATATATATATATATATATATATATATATATATATATATATATATACACACTAGACTTCAAAGCCCGCCCAAGGGCGGGCATGACTTTTAATTATAATTTGGATGGTTTTAGTTAACTTAAAATTATGTTTTAAGTTTGTTATTTTAAATACAATAAAATAGAGCCAATTATATATGATTAAAAAATTGTAGCCCGCCCGATAGGCGGGCATAACTTGTAATTATAATTTGGATGGTTTTAGTTATTCTAAAATTATTTTTAAGGACGTTTGTTTTATTTGGCTTGATGGTTTTAGTTAACTTAAAATTATGCTTTAAGTTTGTTATATTAAATACAATAAAATAAAGCCAATTACATATGATTAAAAATTCAAAGCCCGCCCTACAGGCGGGCATGACTTGTAATTATAATTTGGATGGTTTTAGTTATTCTAAAATTATTTTTAAGGGCGTTCGTTTCATTTTATTTTTTAACATCATAATTATTACCGCTGAGTGCTGTAAAAAAAACTCCTCACCGATCCTTGCATAAAAGGTATCCATTTTTTTTTTCATTTATGTTGGCCTATTTTTCTATAGCGAAAGAAGGGTGGTAAATGACTTGTATATAAAGATTACAAATCAAATACCCAAAAGTTACATCATTATTATTGGTGTTGATCCCTTTGAAACATAGTACACGATACAAATCAAATACCCAAAAGTACATCATTATTATTGGTGTTGATCCCTTTGAAACATAGTACACGAAAAAATTATTTATGCATCAAGCTTATTGAACTTGTGGTGCTAGTTTTTGACGTACTTAGCTAGCAGCCCACTGGCATGGCTTTTAACCATATCCCATAGCATGTTAATATGTTTGTCATCTGTAAGAGTTGCACCTATAGCAACTCGAATCACATAAACCCCTTCGAGCACCGTGTGTGTCATGAAAACACAGCCTGTCCCATTCAACAATTCCAACAACTGCTTGTTCAACCGATTTACCTCTTCATCGCTACATTCATTAGTCACATTCGCCAATGCCAATGGTGAAATCCTAAAACACACCATAGCAAAGTTTCTAGGAACCACAACTTCAAAATGTTGTTAGCACACAAAAGTGATTCAAAATCCTTAGCCATTTTCACATGCTTCCTTATATATTCTCTCAGTCCCGATACCCTATAGCTTCTTATTACCATCCATAACTTCATAGCCCAAAACCTTCGACTGAGAGCAATCTACCAGTCTTTGTAGTCCACCACTTGCTTTGATTCGCTTGCTTTGTTCTTTAATAGTTCAGGATCCTAGAGAGAGGTTTTTTAAGGTCGTTTCTATCTTTAACCCAATGACAACAACAATCTAAAGATGTCAAAAACCATTTGTGTGGGTTGAAACTAAATGAACTTGTACCTTCTACACCACCAAGAAAGTGACGAAACTCGGGGCATATACATGCACTTCCCGCGTAAGCAGTATTAACATGAATCACATCTTGAACCGCTTAGCAACCTCACATAAAGCTTCCAACGGATCCACTCCTGTCGTTGGTGTTGTCTCTACTGTGATACACAAATATACTGGGATCAGACCAGCTTTCACATCTGATTCAATAGCTCTCAACAATTCACGCGATGATAACGCAAAATTCATGGACTTAACCTACACTAAGCGAGCTAACCCTGAAGAATACAACTATTACAGCAAAGTAATGTTCATAAAGTAGTAGTATTATAAGTATAAAAAGCTATATAACCAAACTACCTTGAATTATTTTCCAAACACCCTTTGGTCATTGTATAATTGGTTCTATTAAAATAAAGCAATCCATGCAACTCAAATGTAAGATGTCTGGTCTTTCGATGAACTACATAAATTTACATAACTCAACTAAATTGTAAACTGAATATAATCAAAATCCAAAGAAAACCCGTATCATGAAAAGCAACCAAAAGTACCTTTGATGTCCATGAATTCCTCCGGTATTTTGCCCAAACCGAATCTAATGGCCTGGTGTATAGATCAAACCTGCACTAAGAGTGTTTCGGCCAACCTGACTTATTTCAACATGCGCCAAAAGTGCCTATGCGAATATAAGTATGTAAGATCTAAACATATTGATTGTGTGGATCGGGTGGCCTTGGATTATAGAAGAACAACTCCATATTTGAGTTAGAGAGATAGACTAGAGAGAGAGTTGGGAGAAAACTTGTATCAATTAGATTGAAGTGAAAATGTGACAAGAGTTCCAACCCTTCCCATGTGTGGGAAGGGGTTTATATAGTTCCTAATATTGGTGCCCCTAGTGGGCTGTGGAGTGAGCTGACAGTGGGTAAAGACCCGACCCACTCCACAAATATAAATATGACTAAGCTAATAATACTAATACTACTAGTAATAATAATAAGCCTACGAGCTATGTAAATGCTAAATAGATACTCGGGGTGACCGAACCTTCATCTGAATATTTATATTCCTAACAATCTCCCCCTAAGGGAGGTCACCCCGGAAATAATATTTTGAATTCTAGCATTTTGTCTTCTGAACTTGACTTCATAGCTCGTAGTTTTTGATTCTTCAAAGTCTTTGATCATTGTGCATTCAGCAGCGAACTTCAGATGACTGTTCTTCTGTCTTGGATGATTCTTTGAAGTCATCATCTAACGTATGTCTTCAAGTCATCTTTTAGCATAATGTTTCCATGTGATGTGATTGTTGAGTCGACATACTCACACTTTTCTGGATCATGATTTTCAGCCTCAGAGTTGCGGAAGCAGTGTTGAAGGTCTTTTAGATATCATGATTCCTTTGATTATGATGGTAAAGTGTGAGCATGGGGTGATGGACCGGCATCTTTCTAGCAATCAGCTACAACCGCAATTAGCTGCAACATCAATCAGCTACAACCGCAAACAGCTGCAACAGCATTCAGCTACACTCGCCAGATGTTCCTGCATACGACAGTTAGCAATAAAACGTCCGGTACTTACAGGTTCGTACTTCGAGATTGTTAACAACATAGTGTGAAAACTCTCTCTAAACCTTACCAAGACCGTTCCTAAATCGGAAACCCACAGAGGGTTTTAAAGATTTACCGTAGCAAATCAACGATTAGGTGAGTCGCTGGAGATCACTCCACGACTGTAGACCGTTTGAAACCGCCGCGACAACTAAGCGAAATCCACAAGGAATTACCGAAGTGACCTGCTTTCAGGGCTGTTTGAGGTTGACCCTAGTAGGAATTTCCATTCAATCATTAAGAATTACATTTGTAAATTCTCTCATAAATGTTCTCGCAGATTTCTAGGATCTGCGTAGGACTCATAAGCTTACAACCGGTGTCCTTAAAGTTAAACAACCAGTGTAGAAATAATACGTGTTCCTATGAGATCTTATTATGCATCTCGTGGCTTTAGACTCAATTGTGCGTTTTGATTTGGTGATCGGAGGCTGGAGAGGACTGCCACGTTTTCAATATCATCTAACTTGGAGTGAGAGAGATGATAGAAATGTATTGAACTCCGTGACAATTGAAACAAGAATCCTTTGAGGGACCTTGAGTGGCTAGGGGGGGTTGTGCAGCGTATCACTGGGTCCATGATACTTTGTCTTCAATGCCAGCAATCAACTAAGTGATTCTGACAGCATATGTATTGACCCGGTTTCTGCCTAAAGTGTAAGGAGGGCTTCTTTCTTTTCACCCTTTATCTTTACATTTCTTTTTCATTCTTCAACCCCTTCAGTGCTTACCGAGACTTCATTACTAGTACCTTGTTGGGTTTGTTCCAGTACTAGCTCCATCTCAGTCGGCACTTTTCCCTTATTCACACTTTTCTCCTTTTTAATCATACCTAAGGACTTCTAAACTAACTAGTGGATTGTCCCTGGGTAGATACCTTCGGCTCTGGCGGGATCGTGGGAACTTGTACCTAACCTTACCATCCTTATAACTCCAATACATGAATTAAAATGGTCGGTCTTTGGTGTTCTTCCACAATTGCCATTAACCAAATCTTTGAAAAATCTCTCAAAGTGTTCATGATTAAAAAACACATATTACTAACACTTTGAGAGTTTTGAATTTTTCAAATGCTCCTCCTCAACATGTGCTTGGATGATTGTTTTATAAATTTGCACATGTTGGGTGGAGTTCGCACTTTTTGAATTGATCCACTTTCAGTGAACATGACCGATTCGAGACACGCTTACATCACTAGTTAGACTAGCTTGAAATTATTACCCGGCCTGGTCAAGTCCACAGAAAGTTTCTCGAAACGGTACACTCTACTCAGACACATCCTTTTCGAGACACGCTTACATCACTGGTTAGACCAGCTTGAAATTATTACCCGGCCAGGATATGTCCTTTCGATAGATGACAGTTTTGTTTCGTCAATTCTTTTGTGAAGTCTGAGTCGTGCTCACATAAGATGCCAAATCCTTTTTGTTTCGTTAAAACCATTTGCTCCCCCTCAATATGTGTATTGATATACAAAATAGTTTAGCACATACGGGAGAGCTTACTTTTACTTCCAAATCATCACATTTTATCAGATTTCATATTTAAATCACATTCTCTCCCCCGATCAAAAATTTCAAACCATTTGAGATTTGTGATCCCAATTGATTTAAATAAGTTAGAAAATGTGAGAGAAAATGTGTCCGATTTAATGTTTTCTGATAATGGAACATACTATGCTCCCCCTTAATCTAAGAGGGAGATTCACTGCTTAATAAGCACAACGTGAATGTTATGACAAAAATGATATTGACCTTTTTGCGCAGACGAAGTGATCATCCGCTTCTCTGAGGGAGTCATTAGTCAACATCAATTATCCATCCACCAACAAATCTTCCCAAGTATTGCCGATCCCCACTTGGACAGATCAGAATAAGTACTGCTTTTTTGAAGTGAAGGTGGTGGAGGTGAAAACAGTGTTGTTGTTGTTGTTGTTGTTGTTGTTGTTGTTGTTGTTGTTGTTGTTGCCGATGTTGTTGTTGTGGTGAATTCAGATCCAGTCAATAGAGTTTGAACGTCTGAACAAATGATTAGAGCGGGAACTGGCACTTTCATATTGGCTATGGAATCTGCATAAGAATATCCACACAGATATGCATGCATACAGATACACTATTCATTAAGGGCTACCACATAGCATCTTGCCAACTCATAATACCATATTCATCTCATATTCAAACCACAGTCAGAGAATATATCAAACCACTATCTAGCATGAAGAGCAAACAGCAATCATGCACATGGCAATTCACACAGATTTCAATATTCAACTCAGGATCTTAGGAACATGATTCTAACATGATAGCTATATACCTAAGCGAATCCTGAGAACATATGCACAATATCAACAAAAATTAAGCAGCAATCAACTAACAAATGTCAATCAACATTTGAAACTCATTCATTCAGATCATACAAATGCCAGTGGAGTATTCAAGAACATCAAACACATCGGGTTTTCTAACTTCTTTCAGATTTTGAGTTTTAAGGTATCTAGGGGATTAAACGAGCATTCCAAAGTGATACAAATGAACCTTCTAGTTATATGACGCTAGGATACTATAAGCAAAATGCACATAATGTCCTAAACTTTCTAGCAACTAACACATTTGTCCATTTGATATAAAGTTTAGCAATTTCCTCTTCAACTAATACCCCATTAACTTCAAACCTTTTCAAAGAATTATGAATTAATCAAGAAACCCGTTTGATGAAATAAGATTTGAATTCACTCTCCCCCTCAATCAATGACCCTTATTCTAGTTAAAGATTTGTAGTCGTTGATTGAGTGACAAATTTTATGCACAATCCAAGTCTAAAAGAATTTCAAGCAACACAAAATCACCAAGTGTCTTACAAATAATTTTCAGAAGAATCATGGAATGAAAACTATTTGCATACAAAGAAGATTTCTCTTCCTTTTCAAGAAATGATGCACTGAAACGTACATCAGATCGAAGAAACATGGATATAAAGTAATCCATGCCCAGGTGAACATCACCCAGTTGGAGGAACAGCCGTCTTTTTGGTGACGTGCTTTCCCCATTTTGAGGCGCGGGTTGCTATCTAAAGTAATAGCAAGCCATTTAGACATGTTTTAACAATCCATTTTAACTTCTGCTCGAGCTTCATTTAAAGACCCGTGTCATTATTGAATGACATTTCTAAGTCCGTAAATGTTATCGATAAACAGAAGACATGCCTAGGTGAAACTATTTTTGGTATTTTCTATTTTTTTTTTCAATTCTTATGGTTTTTCTGGTTTTACGTTTCTCTATTTACAATTTGCAGGTTTTCTATGTATCTATTTACAAAATGGTATAAGATATGAACAAAAAATGTATGAAGAAATATATACAAGGACACGAAGCAAAACCATTACTCCTCAGCTTCTTGAATCTTCTCTGCTGCCATCACTTTACTTGCTGAAGAGCAATGTGAGCACATTTAATTAGGGATTAATTCTGGCTTTTCACTCTCCCCTAATTAGTGCTCTCCCCCAACCTGACCACCTTTCTGATGAACACCCATAACAGGAAGAATTCTTTTGATGAACGCCCATAATATGAAGAATTCTTTTGATAACCAAATGCATACCTTCTTTAGTCTTGTAACCCATAGCGGAGAATGTAGACTAGATCGAAGACTCGGCCTTCTTCAAGATTTTCCATTTGGGGGAACAGAATACCAATCATCTTCATCTCACCAAATGCCTTCCAGTAACCTTACATATAACCCATCAGCCCGCAACGTACGCATGAGATGATAACACCAAAGTAACAAGTTGAACCACTGATCATCTATAATATGTATCCTGAGATATTAAGCCCGATCACGTGAACCTGTTGTGCGTCCTTGATGTACACATTCTCTCTCCCCTGATGGTTACGATTAATCAGCCCATGACGTACAAGTGAAATGATAATACCAAGGTAACAAGTTGAACCACTGATCATCTATAATTTGTATCGTGAGATATTAAGCCCGATCACGTAAACCTGTTGTGCATCCTTGGTGTACACATTTCTCTCCCCTGATGGTTACGATTAATCAGAATCATCATAATGATGTGTACATGAAGCATAATGACGTGTACATGAAGCATTGACTAGAAACCCTTTGACACTGATTGTACCAGCCCGTGAGAGGATGTTGATTAGCATTCCATGACCATGTTCTTCAACACCTTGATAGACGGAGGAAGATGTAGTGTTGGAGAAACATGGTTTGCACGACTCCTGAACTGACGTATTCAGGAGTCGTATGACCATTTCTCAATCATCAATCAACATGTAGATTATTCACCCTTTCCCCCCTCAAAAATTGCATATGCCTGTCAACTGCAATTTTTGATTGAGCGAGTGAATAAGAATATACTCCAATGTGCGTCGATCCACTTGAAGACTGAATAAGCACGGAAAGAGCATGAAACTTGTTGATGAGAATGGCCATAAATAAGAAGATTTCTCTTCTTCCAAAGATAAAGCGCACTGAAGCGTACACCTTTCTTTTCTTTGAGGAACGGGGCCTGAAGAGATGTCAGCAGACGCCATAATGTTGAGGCCCGAGGCTTGAACTGCTGTGTTCAAACGTCATAGACGATGAAGAACGAGGCCTGAACTGATGTGTTCAGACATCATTTCTCTCTTTTCTACTTCTCTCATCTAACTCAATACCAACCCCATTATCATACTGTCGGCTTGATGTCGTAACTACTGAGGGAGAAAACCCAATATGATGAACTTGAGACTGAAGTAACATAACCCGAACTTGTGACTTAAACTTGAACTAATGTGTGACTAAGAGCGGTGTAGAGACTTCGTGCAACATTGAATCCCTAAGTACTCTATACTCTTCAACCAACCAACCATCAAGTATAAGACGTACATCACCTCTTGGATATCCACAACTTCGTGTGACACTGAGCACTACAACGTAACTCCTTAAAGTGATAGTTATTTTGTAATAGAGAGGAAGAAAAAAATAACTAGATATCCAAGTCTTCGTCATTGTAAAGGTTAAACGCTCGAACAAGGATCTCGAAGAATCTTCATCCAACCACCCCGATATCTTCAGATACTAAGTACACACACCCATGAAATTTCACTTCAGCCTCAAATAAATAATAATGAATTAACTCCGTAGTCACATCTTGTCGTTTAAATGCCCCGATCTAGCCCTTTATGATGTTTTAACTGAACTTTGATAATGGTTTTAACCCGATCACGGTCAAGAGCGCATAATCCATCATCACGGGATTTTACAAATCTATGATTTAAACCGAGAAATAAGTTCTTTCTCGGGATTTTACAAAATCAAGAAGAAACCGTGATTCAGTACTAAGTAGAATGTGTTACATGAGACGCCACAAACGTTTGGTTTTGGTGAATGTCAGCTTGGGGGAACATGCATGAGATCTGCAACAATTCTTCTCACATATGTAGAATACTTCACAAACCATACTAAGTAAAGTAGTATAAACTACTTGTCCCTGGAGGTTGACCATATACCACAATACATCTTTCTCCCCCATGATGGTTTTGAACTTTCGGAAGCATCATTGACATGAATGGCCACTTGCACGAGAAGTTTTTGTCAAAAGCAAACATCTTGAAAAAAATCATAAATGATGTTGAAGGATCTTGAAAGATTTTGCCTAGATTGTGAAGCATCTTTGACGTGCGGAACCGTCGAATATCCCATGAGAATTCCTGATCACATCACAGTCTTTAAAATCTTTGGCAGACTAACCAACCTCGTACTCTGACGACTACTTGTGACCACTTGGTGAATGAAACCCGATATGCCCAACTTGAAAAATGAAATTGAAGCCCCCAAATTTGTTACTTAAGCTTGCACTATTGTTGATTGAAGAACGATGTAGAAGAACACCTCTAAGTACCCTTATTGCTCAACTAAGAGCCAAAGCCAGTACAACACCTCTTGAGACTATCCACATCTGCATATGCGTGCGAAACTGAGCACTGCAATGTGACTCCTTGAAGTGATAGCTATAACCCATGAGTACTACAATGTAACTCCTTACATTGGGTATAACTAGATAGTCTAAGTCCCAATCATAACTTGTATACGTCCAAGCAAGTTATCATTGAAATCATGCATCCAACCATCCCCGATTTCAAGATAAAATACGTAGACTCTTTCGTGAAATTCAACTTCACTCTCAAGAAAGGAATACCAAATTAACTTCGTGATTATCTTGTGCGGTTGAATAGTCAAAGGAGAAGAACCATGCGCTAATTCTTAGCAGTGCCCATGACTCATAGTCAGTCCTATCAAGCATAGCTATCTGACCCAGCTGCTTGGATATTATCAGATGCAGTGCATGGTATAGTTGTCATACTGTATACAGGATTTTACAGTTCTTGAGTTTTAACCGAGAAATAAATTCAAGAACAAACTGCACAACAGTAAGTATCAAACCGCTAAAATCTTAGGCAAATCGCTAAGACCCAAACCGCTGAAAGCTAAACCACTAAAACTGGAACCGCTAAGATTCAAACTGCTGGAGACTGAACCACTGAATCCTGAACCGCTACGATCTGACCCGCTGTAACCGGAACCGCTAAGATTCAAACCGCTGGAGACTGAACCGCTAGGAAACACGCGCTAATTCTCCCGTCAAAAAGGACATGCAATGACCTTTTTGCTAAATCAGAGAGTCCGTGATGGTTGTGAATTTGTTAGGTACAATACATGGAAAGAGACAAATAAAACTACTGCAAAGAAGATGGTGATTAAGACTCTCTTGTTGTAACTCCTTGCTTGTCTCCTCATCAATGGTTTAGCAGATTAACAAATTCACTGAAGCTCTTAATATGCCAAAACCGCTTGATGAAATGTGTTTAACTTTAGAATGTTTACAAGGTTAGAACACGTCTCTAAACAAACGACCTCCTGTCTTTAAGTCAGATCACCTCTTGAGAAGATCTTGTACTACAATCCCATTAGAAGCTTGAGAAACAACAATCACTTGATGAAGCTTGATAAAGGACAATTCCACGACTTATACTTGCACTAAATTTGTGATTTAGAACCTATATTGAGCACAACAACGTAACTCCTTTAAATATAGGTAGTGATATATACCCAACCTTCCATCCTTTATTGTATATATCCACTTCTTGAACATCCAAGTCTAATCACCCTAAATACGCTCGAGCAAGGGTCATCAAACATCGTGCATCCATCCAACCCCGAGATGTTTGAGACACTAAGTACACCAATCCGTGAATTAACAAACAAACCAAGTTACCATAATTTCCCAATTTCTGCCGATCTCGTAGCACAAACTTATCCTGAAAACAAAATAGTCAAACCCCGTAAGGTTTATTATGTCTAAATCCAAGTCCCGCCTACTTGTCCAAAATTAATTTCACGGGATTTTACAGCCCTTGAGATTTAAACCGAGAAATCGAATCTTTCGCGGGATTTTCTAAAATCAACAAGAGAAACCGTGAAATCAACAAGAACAACTAAGAGTGAGTTGCAATACTAATCTTCAAAATTCAAGTCAAAGAAGTCAAATCTCAACTTGATCAAATCGCAACAAGTCAAGTCGCAGTTTGCCAAATCGCAATTAGTCAGATCGCAACAAACCAAATCGCAATAAGTCAAATCGCAAGTATCAACTCGCAACGTCAAATCGCAACTGGTCAAATTGCAACCGGCAAATCGCAACTAGTCAAATCGCAATATGTCAAATTGTAATTTGTCAATTATAACTCAAATCGCAAAATCAAATTTGCCAGCACACTCAAATTCGTAGGCACCAATAGGACAATGCTGCCAAATCCACATAACAGTAATCTGGTAGACATTCATTTACCCAAATCAATTCACAATCTCGAGTTAACAAAGGACGATCAAAAGTGTCGTCCAAAAGTATATCACAAGAGTTTACCACTCTACTTTTAGTGTATAAGATACATTCTAATCTCACACTTCTAACCCTAATCACCTTAACATATTTACGCAGTCACAGAGAAGAAAAAAAATGAAAACTTCTCACCAAACTCTTAAACCCATAACCACATCTCAGATAATTGCCTCTCTTTTCATAACTCACTCGCAACCATACTAATCAAACCTTAAATCTTAGTCTCGATCTCAATCTCATCTCTCTTTAAGCTAGAATCTGAAACAAGAAGCCCTTCAAATTGATCATCATCAGCACATATCACATCACACATCGTTCATTATAAACTTTGAACAAACACAACCGTACTGCCTCTTCATGTTATGCGAATCAAGATAGGAGTTTCACAAGCTTCAAGAGCCAGTGGTGATCTCGGGTAGGTATAATGATCGTTTATTTTGTATTTTTGATGTCAGAATAGAAACGAAAGATGCTTATAACAAACTTGTTAGAAAGCAATCTTTATTGGTTCGAAAATCAATGAGGCTATGCCTAAAAAATGGATCGATGATGAGTTTACTTTCTTTCGTATGTTTGGCTTTAAAGGAGCTCGATTTATCTTTGATAATCACGAAAGAAAGAAAAGCTGAGATCTTGTTGTTATTAGATGAAGGTTGGATTTTGTTGAAGGTGATGTAGGATTGGATAGGCTAGTTTGTAACTTTTGATTCCATGTTTGGATTTGGGTTATATTGTTGTTGTTTGTTGACTTGGCTGAGGTTGACTGGGTTAAAGTGGAGTCTAGTCTTGTTAAAGACTGTTCTTCTTCTCATTCATTTGATTAGTTGAGTGTTTAAGGATCAATGAAGGTCTATTAGATCAGAGATCAACTAGAATCGTGGTATGCGATTAGCAGTCAATGAGACAAATCGCAACACACAAATCGCAATTGGCATAACGCTCAGTAACCAAATCGCTACTTCAATCAAATAGATGCCATATCGCAACTGACATGCCAAGTCGCAACTCTAATGAGTTGAATGGCAAAACGCAACAGGAAGAGACAAATCGCAACATTGCAAAACTGCAAGTGAAGTGTCGCTTTCATGACAGTACAAATGTCACTTTCCCAGTTTTGTCACTATACCCGGTTTTGGCTAAAATCCAAAATGCCTTTTAAATAGAAGACTAAAACGCAACTCTTAGCAGTATGTACAAATCGCAACATTGCAAGACCACATGTCATGTGTCGCTTTCACTGACTTTGTCACTTTTCCCAAAGAGTCACCAAAGATCATCCAACTGTCACCATCAAGTTTCAGTAGCCTTTATCTTGTTTTGGCAATACTCCAAAATGAAGGTTCCAAGGTTCAAAACCAGACAAAATAAAGCATTTGTTTTATTCTTTTATGTGCAAAACGCAATTAACTTTTTGTTTGAACAAGAAAGTCTTCAAAATCGCAACAAGTATTGTATACACAAGAAGCAACCTTTTGTCTTTTTCCCGTTATGACAAACTTCCAACTGCATCCTAAAAGTATACTCAAATCGCAACTAAGAACATCACCCGAGCAGAAGAACCACAAATCACACAAAAAGAATACTACCAAAATATCACCGAAACAAAGAAAATAAAGCCACAAACCAACCGCTGTCAAGAAACTCAATGTTAAACTGCTACCAAGACACAGCTTTTAAACCCGAACTTTTAGTCCACAAATAAGCCGCAAAGAATTTCATGAAGAGACCAAGAGTTCGAGTGGAATATCAAAGGCACTCCTCAAGAGCAAACCCAAGTAGTAACACACTGATTTTCTATTCAAACATTTAAAGACCACTTGGAACAGTAGAAGCACAAGTCACAAGGAGATTTTCAATACCACACATTACTCACAACATAAACCATAGAACAACGGAGATCGATTTGAGAAACCAAGAATATGACCACGGGTGACTAAAGCGTTCTTAAATAAAGAAAGAGTACAAGCAACACATGTTTACATAAGGCCCATTATTAACTAATTTCAAAGAACACCATACACAGTTAACGCACCATAAATAGTTAAAGGCCCACATGTAAGATTTTTAACAAACCTGAATATATAAACATGGTTTTCGAACCCAAAGAAAATATAGCAGTAAACCGAGAAAATTAGAGACCATCCAAGCAAACACAATCAATTTGAACCTAACCTGGCTCTGATACCAATTGTAAGATCTAAACATATTGATTGTGTGGATCGGGTGGCCTTGGATTATGGAAGAACAACTCCATATTTGAGTTAGAGAGATGAACTAGAGAGAGAGTTGGGTGAAAACTTGTATCAATTAGATTGAAGTGAAAATGTTACAAGAGTTCCAACCTTTCCCATGTGTGGGAAGGGGTTTATATAGTACCTAATATTGGTGCCCCTAGTGGGCTGTGGAGTGAGCTGACAGTGGGTAAAGACCCGACCCACTCCACAAATATAAATAAGACTAAGCTAATAATACTAATACTACTAGTAATAATAATAAGCCTACGAGCTATGTAAATGCTAAATAGATACTCGGGGTGACCGAACCTTCATCTGAATATTTATATTCCTAACAAAGTATGTATTCCACGCCAACGTATCCTTAGTAATGTAGGTTCGCGCCTATTCGGTCTTGTTGCTAAGGTCAGGTTTACTTTAATGTAGGTTTAAGTATACATTGGGAATCCAAAGTAGATGATACAGTCATGAAAAATCCGTGAATACCGACATGAAATGGGTGTAAAAGCTTCTGAAAATCGTGTGTATTTGTTTCAGATGCAGCATCAGCTGCCTTTGCTTTCCTGTCTGCTTTAGCAGCCTTTGCTTTCCTGTCTGCTTCAGCAAGGGCTAATAAATTATGTCATTATTGCTGAGATTGATGAAACCCGGGCAATGGCTGCTAAGTAAAATTGAGTGTTTCACATCTACAACTATCTATAAATACACGCATATAAGTATATGTAATTAACCCTTGGACTCTAAAACTTTAAGGCCTAAAATATAAAGTTACGCCACTATTAAAGACAGGTCATGAGACATAGATTCCATTTATATATTTGCAGACTTGTGAGAAAGTAAATAGTTATTGCTCAACAAAGAACCATAAACAGCATGCTTAGAACTTGTGAGAAAGTAAAATTTCAATGTAAGCTAATAACGACATTTACAGGTATAGAGAAAATGTTGATGAACCTGGATGTATTTACTCATCGTACCTTTACAACAAAGCAACATTTTCATAAACCTGCAGCACGAATCAACTAATTCATGTCAGTAGAGAAAATATTGATGAACGTGGATGTATTTACCACACGATGGCGGTAATGTTTGTGCATTAACGGCATATTTCTCACGTCACTATAAATCCGTATTGAAGAAAGCACAATTAAAGATAACAACCCCAAAAAATAGTGCATATATCTGAGTTGTGGCTAAATGACTTCTGGATATGCGGATGTGCACATTCTACTGTTAGATGCCTAACTTTGTTGCTTGTTTCCATTCTCATATGTAAAGTACCAATAGTCGAATAACAATAGTTGAATGGATTAAGAACGAAAAGAAATAAATGTGTAGCCCTTCTACTGATTTCACAACAGACATTTCTGGTATTATATCTAAATGGATCACTACCCGATATACAAATGACGGCAATGCGATGTATCTTACTTAAGCTTTTGTGGCTGAAGTACAAATTTGAAACCTTGAAAGAAGCTACCACTAATAACTGAAAAATAAATAAATCACAAACTTATTAAAGATGTTTGGACTTTGGAACTTGGAGAACTGAAAAAAGTAGTAGATTAAAACACATACCAAACATGAACTAATGGTAGTCTCTCTTGTGCACCATAGACTTAAATATCTGTAGACCAACACGAAGTACTTTGCAAGGCCTTGAAACCTTCAAATGTAACCTGACACGTACAATAATTTATATTAGTCATGTGGACAACCATATTGCTTAGGAAACTAACCTGCCACATTAGAAGTTATAGTAGGTACGACACCATTATTAAAAGCATTGGCTCAATTCATGAAAATAACATAATTTTACATTGTGAAATTGATGTGAAAAAACTTGATTAAACCAATTAAGGATTGTAACATTAAGGCACATACATGAGAATGAAATCTCACCTGTTCAGACCGGTCATGTATTGCATCAGGCCCTGCTTCTTCAACTTGATTTGTTCACCCTCAGTACTGGATTCCACAAACAAATTATGTAGGTTAATAAACCGTTTAACAATAGCCTAACATGAGCGCCTATGTGTGCGGAAAAACATAGATATTACCTTCGATAACATACTCATATACCCCTGCATTACATTGAAAGCAGTTAATATGAACATATAGGGTTCTCTGATCAAAAACTATAGTAGAAAATAACATAAAACGTACACATATTGTCAAAAACTGAATTGGCAGAACCACACACTGAATCATTAGTATCTCCCCTTGCATCTGCCTCATCAAGTTAAAACTATAGTAGGCATTCGTTATATCTCGTATTACGAACATTAAAGTTGTTTTATGTGGTATACATAATCTTAGCATAACCTGAAAAACAAAAATCATAAGATCAACTGACGGCCCATGAGATATGAAACACATCACACACTGATTCAATGAAAACGAATATGTACTTTTCCTATCAATATTCCAAATTCAGAACACATACCTTCTAAAACGCAATGATCAAATTGTCTCTAGCAGTAGTACTAAAAGGGTTATCAACTGCTAAGCTTCGAAAATAAATGTAAACAATCAACAATACATCTCCAGAGTAGGAAGCCAGAATAGCAAGCTGAAATTCAAATAAATAAATATATAAATAAGGGTAAGCCAAATATGTAGCTAAAACAAATAAAATATAATTTCAAAAGATGGAAAACTTTAGAGACCTGATGATGAGTATTGCCACCCGAAGGCCAAAGGCTAGCAGCTTGCTTATAGTAGCTTGATAGGTATGTGTCAATCGATCATAAGCAACTGACCTAATGAGTGAGTAGTTGTTCCCCCTTTTCTCAGTAGTATTGGTAATAGGCTCATGAGCTGTGTGATCAGCTGCAGCTTCAAATGTTTGATATATAGCAGTCATTTAGGCCTGTGCCGAACATGTTACTGTAATATAACTGACACAATACGGTTGACTATTAACTACTAATCCCACTTAGAAACCATGTTGATAACAGAGCAACACATACATATAGGAACTACCAAATTCACTTGCCTTGAGTCATAGAATGCATTTGGCTAATACTGCCACGTATATTGATGGAGTCCTTTTTTGTTGTTTAACTATTAACTGCAAAAATAGCAAAAAGAAAACAAATGAATCCAAATATTGACACAAAACCATATTTTTCATGAGGTCTCCCGTGTAGACTGTTTGTTCAGCACAAAAGAAAGACCCATAGGTACGTGATCTGTTATCAACCGTTTGTTAGAACCATTCTTAGTTGTATGCATATAGTTGGCATAAGCATTATCCAAATTCGGTGATGCATAATGGCTGTAGGTTATAATGTATGTGGGATGGTAAGAATGAATATAACTAAAAATATGTGGATAAACAAAAACCAAAAGGAAGATATACTTACCTGTCTCATCCTAGGCCTACAACAGACTAATGTCCTGGTTAAGATGTCTACATTAAAGGGTGTGTTATAGTATACATGATCCGGGTAGAAGAAGGCATCACATGTAAAGAAAAAGATAGGAAAAAAAAAACTCATTATGCTAAACCTGACCTGTGCCAATCAGAAAAGGTCTTGTTGGGGGTCAGTCCATTACGTGATTGTTACTTCTAGATAAATCTAAACAAATTTCCAATTCTTCTGTAAGGATTTTTATTATTTTAGACTGTAGATAACGGAAAGATCATGACCACGATAAGTATTTTCTAAATAATGTTGCCTGATTCAGCTAATGGTAATATCTTACCAACAAAAAAAGTAATACGAACCTTCTTTCTTTTAGCTTTCGGCCTTAAGGTGTTAATTCCTAAAAAGGCCAATTTATTGAGGAAGCTGGATCCAAGGCGAGAACAAACTCAGTTACAATTTGCATTTAAGATTAATATATTCACACTGTTGGCAATTATAATTTAGAGTTGATATGGACAAAAGATGAAAGATGAAGGACTAAAGATGACAAAGGATGGAACTTCAAAGAAAGAAAAGATTACAGCAAATCTTTTATTATTTTATGTTTATCTCTTTGTAACCATAATGTTTCTAGTATATAAAGAAACACAAGGAATACGTTTTGTGTGTGTCAAAAATGTAACACCAGAAAAGTGTGTGTGTGTACCTAGGCGTGAGTCTTTGTTTAGACGCCTAGGGTTAGGAATTTGTGATAAGCCTCAAGGATCTTATGATTCCTATTAGAGTGTAACCGTTCTACCATTGATCAAGGTAGAATTGGGGCTGTTTGTATTGGTTAGAGTAGAGATGATGACGAGGAAAACCTTGTAGCAATAATAATGAAGTTTTTGTTTATTCCGCTGCGTAGTATTGTTCTTAATCATTGTTATTGTGTTAATCCTAGATACGAGGTCTAACAAACCTCGAGCATAATGATCTCCACAAGTGGTATCAGAGACAAGGTTGTTGCTGTTGGAGATGGAGCCGTTTCAAAGAGAACAGAAGCAGATCTGGAAAAGTATTATTATTGACAGATGCAGATCTTAATATTATGAGGTAATCGATATTTATTCTTTAAATAAACCTCGTACTATTAAAACGATTTGTTGCATCTGAAAAACTCAGTAAATCCATTAAATTGGTTTGGTGGATAAGTGATTAAATTGGTCAAATACTATGTGGGGCCGTTATTATTCGAAGGGTCAATATATCCTAACACCCTCTGTAGGGGGTGTTCCAAATGATTGGATGCTTTATCGGGTTGTACTGTCTGCTTTACCAGGTTGTACATTTGACTAAAAATAGGGGGTCCCACATGTAGGGGGTGTTCCCCTAGTAGCTCCCTTATTCGAATTGGGGCGTGTGAATTGATGAAGAATGTTAGTCAACGCATGGTACTGACAAAAGCAAAGGGTTATTTAGTTTGTTGCTTACTGGTTCTATGGATTAAACTTCATACTGCTTAGTTCTTCAAATGATTGGTCGATTATTTAAATTGGCATTATTTTGTGGATTATTTATTCGAACGTGGGGCTACAACTGAGGTTTAATGAATTAGTGTGCACGTGGGCATTATTCAATCGGTGGAGATTTGAATATATTAGGACTAGACACGATACGCATATTGGTCCACGTGAGTTTGTTGTCTTTGAGCATTAATTGATCGATGATGAGAATATTAATGTGCGTTGAAGCAGATCAGAGTGAGAATTATTTTAATGCTGCTATTTTACATGCCAGTTTCTACTGCTGTGTTGAAAACTTAGTACTGCTCTTGAATCATAAGTAGCAGTTTGTACTGCTGGATTCACCAGTTAGTACTGCTTGGTTTTTGCGTTTATACTGCTCGACAACAGTTTGTACTGCTAGCTTTGGAGGATGAACAGTTTATACTGTTGTTTATAAACTTTGTACTGCTGTTTGGTACTGCTAGAGCATGGAAGTCTAAAAGTGAGGGGAAGCATATTCAGTTGATTTTGGAGATTGGGCACACACACAGGGGAAGTAACACACACACAGACGATGTTTGGATTTGATTTTGGTTTTAATGGCTCGAATTTAACTTATTTATTGGTGACGAAGATTATTCGTTACTTATTTGAAGGTCAAGTAGAATTATTTGAGTTTATGTTCTTATTATATCTACGAATTGACGAACACTTGAAGGAGTTACGTTATTGTGCTCAGTGTTCACATTGTCAAGAGATTACGATCTCCTAATACATCGGATTGGGTATACAGTCGCAGTTATATTTAAGACATGAGTTTGGGTTATTCTACTTCAGCATCGGATGGGTAATGGTTAGTTTTCTTCTTCAATACATCGAGGTTATGCTACATCGAGGTGAAGGTTTTTCTACTGCTAGTTGGTATTACTACTGCTGATTTTGATTTCTACTGTTTCAAGTTCATTTATAGTGCGGAAAACTTAATGGTGGGTAATTTGAAACATTGGAAAGATGAATTGGACGTGTCATATTGATTCGTGGTTGTAAAGATCTAGGTTGCTTACTTTTGTTCCCTATTTGATGATGACAAAAAGGGGAAGAAGATGATTTATTGAAGAGTGCAGTTTGAAGAGCCTTGATGATATGCATGGATTAAGGGGAAGAAGATCATCTTTCATATCGTTGATTTTGTCATATCAACTAGGGGAAGATTGTTGGGAGTTATAATTTAGAGTTGATATGGACAAAAGATGAAAGATGAAGGACTAAAGATGAAAAAGGATGGAACTTCAAAGAAAGAAAAGATTACAGCAAATCTTTTATTATTTTATGTTTATCTCTTTGTAACCCTAATGTTTCTAGTATATAAAGAAACACAGGGAATACGTTTTGTGTGTGTCAAAAATGTAACACCAGAAAAGTGTGTGTGTGTACCTAGGCGTGAGTCTTTGTTTAGACGCCTAGGGTTAGGAATTTGTGATAAGCCTCAAGGATCTTATGATTCCTGTTAGAGTGTAACCGTTCTACCATTGATCAAGGTAGAATTGGGGCTGTTTGTATTGGTTAGAGTAGAGATGATGACGAGGAAAACCTTGTAGCAATAATAATGAAGTTTTTGTTTATTCCGCTGCGTAGTATTGTTCTTAATCATTGTTATTGTGTTAATCCTAGATATGAGGTCTAACAAACCTCGAGCATAACGATCTCCACACACACTATGTATCAAGAAACATGCATCTTCACCATTTTACTTGTTGCATTTTACTTGTTTCAAGAACAACTGGTGTAGTAAGTTCGAAAGCAGTTGTGACATTGTCTCCACGCATAACCATCTTTACGCTTTCAAGCAAATCTACTTTCCTGGTGACATCAGCCGCCCTCACATAAAACTGAGGTCTGTAGTTTGAGACGAAGGTTGTAGGATGACCACCTTCATCTTTTGTGAGAACATAAATTTCAGCCTCAAACTTCGTGTATGTTTTTACTCTACAGGGCTTTGCAATGACCTGTAAAAAATGGAGGTAATAAGCAAAAGGTCATTTCAAGTTTCAAAACTTATATGTTTGCTACCTTGGTTACATAATGGATAAAGAATGTAACCTGTTATCAAAACCTTGGAAGATAGCTACATTTATATTAAAATCAACAGACAGAATTGCAGGTTCTTTCTATTGTATGTGCTCTTTTCCTTCCGACTGAGGTCCCTTTTTTCTATCAATATACAAATTTGAAGTACTCAGGCAAACTCAAAGAAACGACAGTTTTAAAAGAAAAAAAAGAATGTAAGACAGAAATAAATTAAAAGTAACCGCTTACATAGTCCATCAACCTTGTAAGAAAAAATATTAGTACTCATGAAGTGAGGCTTTTGAATTACTTGATGCGTCGCCGAATAGTGTTAAGCGAGTCGCAATAAATGAAGTACCTGGCTGGTGTAACAGATCAATAAACATTGGGCCAAACGTGAACGAATGGTGCCCTTTGTCAAGTTGGATACTAATTTGCCCTCAGCTAACCGGTCGTTTTGTCTTATCTGCAGATAGATAAATTTTGTATTTGTGAGTACCAACATTTCTCACATCTACATTAAACTCAGATTTACTTTCTTTTTACTTGATCAGATGTATCATAAAGTTCTGGTGTTTTTCATTCTTGTTTGTGTGCGTGTGTTCAACATATATTGTGTCAAACAGAGATGTTTTGAAGATTATGTGGTGCTTAACAGCTTATATCAGTAGCGAGTTCTTTCTTAGCCATTCCTCGAAAAGTGATATCCTATAACCTGATCTATTAAGGGTAAACTAAATGTAACTCACTAACTGTCTAATTCTGATAATTTACAGTCCAGCAGAAACTGATTACTCAAAAAAAAATTTCAATAAAATACAATGAAATAACCTGCACCGTCCGTTGTTTTGGGTCAAATAAAGACCGTAACTGTTTAGTTTCAATGCCATCTTTGCTGCCATTCCTGTATAACCAAACGACTAACTATAATAACTGAGCAACTGCTTATATTTCGAAAGATTAGCCATCTCTCCTAGATATTGGGTTACGAAGTTTCAGATTGCTTTTGTTTCTACGTATTATGTGACTAATTTAAGGTTCAAATAACCAAGACGTTTCAGTTCAGTTAAAGATCAAACGTACCTTCAAGCATCAGAAACACATCAAACGATGAATCAAAACACGTCAAGCGATGAATCATACAATGAATCATAAAAATCCTATTTTTTGGATAATAATGTTTTATTATTCAAATGAGAAGAATGATTTAAATGGAAACTAAATATCAAACATACCTTACAATGATTGTTCATAGTTAACTCCAAATAATCAATTATATACAAAGCTTTAGCCCTAACAAAAATTAGAGCAACATTAGGATAGTAATAACACAAACAAATAGATGTGCGACACTACCAACCATTGTTCCAGCTGCAATAACCATACTGAAACTGTAATTACTTCATGCACAAAGAAAAGAAATAAACAATTTATTGAATACTGACACCTAATAATACAATAATCCAATCGCAAATAAGATAAAAAGCTACCATTCTAATCAAAGGACATGTATTACTTGTTTCTGCTGCCCTTGAATGTATCTTCAAAACATATATTGAAATCAAATAACATGTATTACCGGTTGCTGGACATATCAAATAAAATAATTTTAACGTCATATGAAAAGAAAAAAAAAACTTTTTGCGAATAAGAATAAGAATGAATAAATTAGCGGCATGCATAAGAGGGAAAATACGGTTAACAAACTTATGAGTAAATACTACATGATCAGAAAATAAACAATGATATATACTAACCTCCAAACTACAAAACTTTGTAGACACTGGATTCGATCAGTCAGGAGTTAGAGAAGTAAGATTGAGATCTCAGTATGAACATAAACAATGATATATACTAACCTCCAAAAAACATGAATAATTTGTCTTTTCTCAAAATCTTCACTTACAGTTGTGCATGAAAAAGCAAGATAAATCACTGCAAATCTGCATAAACGTAAAAACAATCATATTATGTCATATTAGGGTTTAAAGAAAAAGGCAGAAAGTCGACCTTTTTTTTCTGGTTGTCCTTGTTTTTCTACATGCCTCAATGATATTTAGGTTAATGTTTATAATTCTGTAAAACTATAATTAAGGAATGCAGTAATTATTAAAGCATGTCTTTATTGTTTTCAATTATCAATCACAAAAACTCATGTGCTCCAATGGTTGGGATGCTTGTTGGTGGATGCCTAGACCTAAGTTCGAATCCTAAACCATAAATTTTTACACAAATAAAATTCGGATTTAATTAAATTTTAATTAAAAAAATGAAATTTTAATAAAATCCTGCTTAGGTGGCAAATTTTAATGAAATCTTGTTTATTTGGCATTATGACATGGCATTGCATGGCATTTAAGCATTTGATGATGTCATACGCATCTTGTTATATATATATATATATATATATATATATATATATATATATATATATATATATATATATATATATATATATATATATATTCAAAAAGGTTTTTCATACAAGTCATAATATCTAATGGATTACAAAATATCAAAGGATTCGAATACTGAAGTCACAGGAGATAACGAATGAATCATATCAGACAAAACAACCAAACGAATATCAAATGGATTATAAACCAGAATATCAAACATCAAGGAATCAAGTTATGAGATACCCTTACTGAGAAAGGGCAGAATATCTGTACCTTAGCAAGCAATGAAATGGAAACGAAATGAAATGAACACAGGGATGGGAATCATTCCTTCTTCAGAGAATCTACATGAATTATGGATTAATTATTATTTAGGAGTCCGTTTTAAATGTCATAACTGATTCTTAAATACTTATAGTTATTCATTATTTGTGATTAGGGTTTCATTACTGAAATTAGGTTAACATATGTTTAAGAGTATCCATATTAATGTTACAAATGTAATTTAGGTCAAAACACATTAAATGGGGTTAGGTTACACTAAAACCTTAACTTATAACATATTTCAGATTTTATCATATTCTGGTCCCTTTATTTATGAATTTTATACCATACTTAAATGTTTACTGAGGAGCTCAAATATTTATCATAGATACTTATACATGTTGGGTACTTACAGTAATTTTCCCAGATTTTATTTCAAAGTGTTAGTACCATTTCGAAAATCGTTTTCCCAAACCTGCCCAGAAAGTGCACTGCAGGTATACCCCAAAAGTTTGTATTTTCTTAACCCATTTGAACCTTTCATAAAAATCCCCAAAAATTCCAGTAAGTCCTATACATCTTAATAATTCTCACTGTAAAATGAGACCTCTTAATTCCTCACTGTTTGGAAATTAAAATTCAAAAACACCAGCTGAATTTTTAGACTCCTAAACTCAGGATTGACATCTAATGTTCTAAAAATCAGAAAGTCACCTACCCGACCTCCAAAAATTATGAAATTTTATATCTAGATATCCCACATCCTGAACTTAGTTTTAGACTCAAAATATCTTGCAAAAACACGTCGGCATCATCAAATTAGACCCCTTTAAATCCAACCCAAATTCTGGACAGCATGCAGTTGAGACAGAAACAACCCTAACCTAAACCCTTTTTAACCCATTTTAGATCCGATTCAAACACACATCTTGTGGGTTTAATTCACACCAAACATACATGTTCTACAACCCTTATGATCGACACACTCATCATACACACAAACACAAAAATAACGAGACACATACAAGTCACCCAAAATCACAAAACAAGCCCTAGCCCTCGTATTAAATATGTACGCCCTACATTAATTGGATGTTAGGGTTTCCTGATTTTAGCAACATGTACATAATGTATAATCAACATCTTAATATTGATTGTAAATGTCTATTAGGGCTTGTCTAGTCTAGGTCGAATCACACAATAAAACATGGTCGATTCTACAAATCTTAGCAAGGTTTAATTATATGATTTTATGTGACGGTTTTTTATACTTATACATATGTTATGATTATAACGAGGCAACATGGTTTCCAAAACATATTACAAACATGATAATGATTATAATAAGATGATGTTTAGATTGAAAACCAAGTGTATGACAAAAGAGATTAGTGTTGGACTACCTTGGAGAATTAACGAGGCAAAGGGACCAAAAGAGAGCAAGAAAACAACACCAAAACGTTTACACCAAACCTTGGATCGATTCTATCACCAATGGAGGGTGCACCACAGCCTTCAAGCCTTCAAATGGAGAGGATATAGTTTGCCAAGAACTTGTATTGTGTGTGTTTGAATGTCGAATGAAGGAAAAAAAAGGAGAGAACCGGTTTCTTAATAAATTGTAGGAGAGTCTTATTGTTTTAGGAAACACATAAATGTAATTGAATTGTGATTGCTAAGATTAGGGCGTGATAAGGCTACAAAATAGGGAAAGGATTCAGTTAGGATTTATTTTACACAATTTATTTTAATTTATAAGGTATAGTTTAGGTTTTAATTTATTTAAAGTGTATAACATATGTTTTAAATGTCCAAATTTTATTATTGACTTAGGTTATAAATTCAAATTATCAAATAAATGTGCCTACGGATTTTTGGGTTTTATACCACTATACCCTTTTGAGGCCATCCTCATATTACTAAATAGTTTTTGGGTAAGTGTGGGAGTTTGATAGACAGTTTGGTGAGGTAGAAGTTGACTTTTCCTTATGTTTAAAATTGTTTGAATAAAACGTGGATACATTAAAAATTTAGATTTACTATCAACATTCTTTACCATTCCTTCAAAAATAAGTTTTGAAAAATTGTAAGTCCTATTAGTTGATAAGCAAATGAGAGCAGTTGCAGTATTGCTACTGAACTGTTCCCATGATGTTTTCTTAGGACTCAAACAATGAAGGATGGTATGAATTAAAAACCTCCATTGTGGAGCAAAACAACCTTTTGGAAAAGTTAAAGATTGTGATATGGTATTATACCTCATTCTGGATAGTGTTTGAAAAATTTCAGCAGTTGGCAAGTTACTAATACCATTGTCATCAGTTAGTTGGAGATGCCTCCTAACTGATGATTCAGTAAGAGTAATGGATTTGCCATCCACTGTTGCATTAAGTTCTTTGTCTCCAGCCTCAAAAGTTTTGACAGTTGCAGTCTGCCAGAACTGCTTGATTTGGGAGACATAGATAGTAGGATTTAGAGTTAAAGAATACCTTATATGGGTTGAATTCAAAAAGTCTACTATCTGATGAAATTGAGCACCCTCCTCTGTTCTCTCCAAAAAGGCCACCATATTGAGTAAAGCGAATTGAGATTTAAAGAATGATTCTTAGGGTTTCTATTGGACCGACTTCAATAAAAGATAACTTTGGATTGAAGAAAGGTAATAAAATAAATAGAAAGTAAAAATATCCAATAAAGAAAACCCTTAAGTAAAGTAATTGACCATAAAAATCTCAACGGCTTCTCAACGGCTATATTTAAAAATCAGTTATGACTCATCAGTACTAACGGCTATCCAGCAGTACAAAGTTAAGCCTAGCAGTACTAAGTTTTGCCTAGCAGTACTAAGTTTTTGAAAAACTTTGACTCAGCAGTATTAACTCAATATTTGATTAAAACAATACTGCATACCAACATTTTGAAGGGATTAATTGTAAAGGAAGACACTTAATCAAATTTTGGTTTAATGCAACCTCTGGTTGTGTGAGAACCAATAATTTCAGTTATAAATAACTGCCTGTGACCAGATAAACTCATTCAAAGAACTTTCTTGACAGGGTTTCCAGCTCGTGGCAGGTGTTGCCTCTAACACAAATGTGTTAGATTCACTTTTGCTCACTGTTCTCTCTACCAGATGTCCTTGGACTAACACATTATACTAATAAAAGTATAAAATGGTAGAGAGTGAGTTAGATCAGTTACTATCTGACTAACTATGCCATCAATTCATATGCAAAAATATCATAATAAGATTTCAAGAAAGAAATTTTAAAGAATCTCCCAACTCAGGTGTAAAACTTTTGTCAAGGGATCCCCAAATTTTATCCATCATCAATCTATTATGTCAGCAACCAATCCACCATATGCTGCTCACACAATACCATTGTTAATCCCTTGTGATTAAACTCCAGACCTGCAAATGTTAGTCCAAAACCAAGAAAACAAAATGCAAAGCATTTGCTTCATAGCAGTATAAACTATGACTAACAGTTCAAACATAACAGTCCTAATTTGTACTAGCAGTACAAACTATACACAGCAGTACTAATTGACATAACTAGCAGTACAAATCGAATTTCATGTATAAAAACACAAAGATTAAAAAACTTTAAGGATTAAGCATTCCAATACTTGCTACCAAGTATTGAAACCTTCCAACATCAAAAGCTTTAGTGAGAAGATCTGCAAAATTGTTATCAGTATGAATTTTAACAACCTGAACTAACTTTTTCTCATTGCAGTCTCTTATAAAATGATGCCTAATCTCTATGTGTTTTGTTTTAGAGTGTTGCACTGGATTTTTAATAATGCAAATTGTACTGCTATTGTCAATATATATCATGGTATTCATAAAATTATACCCATAGTCAAGCATCTGATTCTGAATCCATAGAACTTGACCACAGCAACTTGCAGCAGCAACATACTCAGCTTCAGTTGTAGAAGTAGCCACAATTGTCTGCTTCTTGCATTGCCATGATATAAGTCTGCAACCTAGAAACTGACAACCACATGTTGTTGATTTCCTATCCAGACTAGCACCAGCATAGTCACTGTCTGAGTATGCAACCAAATCAAAAGGAAATTCCCTAGGATACCATAGATCCAACTTAGGTTGACCCTTGAGGTACCTAAAGATCCTTTTCACAACAACTAAATGTGAAGCCTATGGATTGACTTGAAACCGTGCACATGCATTGATGAAGCGAAAAGTGTACCGCTTTTAGGGGGTCATTTAAGCCTTAAACCGTATTTATTTGATCAAATATTGCCCTAAATCGTTCCTTTTGTCATTTTAGGTACTTTGGAGAAGAAATCTGGAAAAGGAAGCATTTTGGACGTTTTTAGAGCATAAAAGTGAAGAAAACGACAAAGTCTCTAAATCTGCTGGAAAAGTACCTGTGACGGCATCAAGCCCCAATGTGACGCCGTCAACCCTTGATAAGCCAGAGAGGATTTTGGAAGATTAAAGGGGGACGGCGTCAAGAAGGTCGTCAAGCCGTGATAAGCCAGAGAGGATTTTGGACGATTAAAAGGGGACGGCGTCAAGAAGGCCATCAAGAAACCCTAACCGCGGCGAGGTGACGGCGTCACGACCCAAAGGGTGACGCCGTCAGATCTGTTTTCCTATATATACTTTCATAATTTTTAGTCATTAGTGTGCAACTTTGTGAGGAGAAACCCTAGACGATTTTTCTGCCATTTTTAAGGGTTTTATACCCTTGGATCTCCCATGTTCAATTGAAGATAAGTAATCAATTAATCATTCAATATGTCTATGTGTTGTTTGATTATATCTTGGTCTTGTCTTTTATT
This sequence comes from Artemisia tridentata subsp. tridentata, assembly GCA_021014915.2. Classification (NCBI taxonomy): domain Eukaryota; kingdom Viridiplantae; phylum Streptophyta; class Magnoliopsida; order Asterales; family Asteraceae; genus Artemisia; species Artemisia tridentata. The sequence continues at coordinate 185,801,684 of CP139504.1, read as the reverse complement.
TAACATGCTAGGCTAGATTTATCTTGTTTTTGCTTAGATCTAATGAAACCTAACTATTGATTATTGGTTGTTGGTGTGTTATTAATTGTATTGGATGATTGTTTATCGATGTTAGGCTTAAGAAAACTGGCTAACTTCCTATACGGCAACTTGCTTGAACGTCTTAAGAAACATGAACCAATGCGTACTAAGGTTATTATGGTTGTATTTAATGCATGAGCGAATTCTAGTGATCCCATGTTAGGAGCTTCTTAGCCGGCTCGACATAGGAGTGAAGTAGGAGCTTATAGAGTTGGGGAAGTACGTACGCCACCCTACGATTGGTATTTAGGAATACACCCGTCATCCACGCAATTAATACACACTAATCAACCGGTAAAAGATAGTTAGGGAGTAAGGAAGTCTAAGTAAACACATTTTTCCCCATATAAGTTCCACGACCTTTTTATTTTCAGTTATTTTATTTTATTTGCATTTGTAGTTATTTGGGTTAGTTGACTAGCAACTAATTCCGCCCACTCCTTCAAACCCGATATTTTACTTGCTTTCATAAAAATATAAAAATACAAAAAGAATCTTCCCTCACCCTTAGACCTATTAAAGTAGTTTTTCAATCCTAACGACACTATTCCCCTAGAGAACGATCAATCCCACGGTACTTGCCACTACACTATACTACATCGGCCAGGTACATTGCCTGGTGGGGATTGCAAGCCTCTTGAGATCCCTCGAGAGGTAAAACCTGTTGTAAGGTCGCAAAACCACTCATCAAGTTTTTGGCGCCGCTGCCGGGGAATAGTTATTGTTTAGGTTGAATTTTTATTTTATTAGGTCTACTCATTAGATTCCTTTCTAGTGAGATTTTTATTTTAATTTTCTAGGTTTTCTTTAGTCTATCTATTTTCTTCGTTTCTTTGTTCGTAACCATTACCATCCGACATCATGGAAGGTGGTAATATCCTCAATCCCAACAACCCACCACCACAACAACACCCACCTCCTAGAGCCCGTACCTTAGGAGACTACTCCCGTCCTAGCCACCATGGCTATCGAAACACCATTGAGCTCACTCAAGGAGCCAATGTCACTCCCTTGCGATCCGACACCATCCGGTTGGTGCAAAGCGGATGCACATTTCATGGACTTCGTTCCGAAGATCCTAATCAACATCTCAAGGACTTTCTCAAAATCATTGATTCCATAGACCTTGATGTTGCCACTCGAGAGACGACCCGACTGCGTCTCTTTCAATTCTCTCTGCGGGACCAAGCTAGTCAATGGCTAGAGCGTCTACCCGCAGGATCCATCACCTCTTGGAATGATCTCACTACTCTTTCCTTGCTCAGTTTTTTCCACCAGGAAGAAATACCATGTTAAGGAAGAATATCTTGATGTTCGAACAGCGTCGAGGCGAAACCCTATATGGGGCATGGATTCGATTCAAGGACTTACTCCAAAAAGTCCCTCATAATGGCATAGATCTCTGGCTTCAAATTCAAATCTTCTATGACCATGTTGACTACCACACCAAGCGTGCCATCGATCGAGCTGCCGGAGGCAGATTGCTGGACAGAAGCGCCGAGGAATCATGGGAAATCATTGATGAGCTTGCATCCGACGATGATGAATTGTGGCAAGTTTCCCACGACATACGCTCGGCGGTCAAGACATATTCATCGCCTGATAAAGCCAATCAAATCACCGAGGAAAGCGTTAGTGAACTTGAGAAGAGGGTTGCATATCTTATGGAAAAGAAAAAGAGACCCTTAAGTCCATAAAAAGCAACAGTTAACCCGGTCTCAAGCATTAAGCAAATACCATTGTCCGAATCACCCCGAAGGGAAAATACTAAACCCTTCCATAAGCACGCTCAACCCAACTCACCACCTCAGGAACTTAGTCCAACATTCGAAGCTCGAATGAGAGAATACATGTCACAACACTCCGAATAGTTGGCAAAATTTGAGGAAGCCGTCTACAAACAGAAGGAGGAGATGGAAGAGAAGATGGCGGAAATGATGGACCTTTTGAAAGAATACACAAATACAAAAGCTCCTGAAAAAGTGCTGGTGCGGAATGACGTTGAAGTTCCCAACACTAAATTTGTCAAAGCCATCTCCATCGTCCAAGAGGGCAACAATGAAGAGAGGGGGAAGTTGATAACTATGGAAGTCAACAAAATCGACCTCGTCCCACTTAATGCTGGAAACGCCAATGCCTGTAATTACGGTTCAGACAAGGGAAAGGAGGGCCCTCTGAGGAGCGCCAATTGGTAGAACCGCCAAAGTCACAACAAGTGAGGCATTACTTGTAGCACGAAATAAACAAGGAGACCATAAACGATTGGGTGAGAAACTATCGACGTACTCTTCTACCCAACAAGGAGTCCAAGAGGATGAAACCGGATGATGAATCTGACACATTACCCGGAGGGCAATTGTATGAGAGCCTCATAAGACAAAAGTTAGTGGAAAAGCAGGAATTCTACGGGGTCTTCGAAATACCATGCAGCATTGGAAAACTCAAGTATCTGGATGTGGTAGCTGACCAAGGTTCCGACGTAAATTTGATGCCTTTATCCGTTTATGTCCAGTTAACCGACGAACTGCCATCCATCACCCGTACTAAACTCTCCTTTGCAAAACATTCTTATGAGTACCCGTTAGGAATTGCAGAAGATGTGTTGGTCAACGTTGTCGGATTCCTGTATCCGGTCGACTTCATGATTATTGAAAGAAATGATATGAATATGCCAATATTCCTTGGGGCACCCTTTCTCGTTACCACTAGGGCACAAATCGATTACGAAAATAATACCATCCAAATTAAGAAGGGGAAGAAAACAATAAACTTCCCAACGATCCCACGACATATACGAGATGTTGCTCTACAGAAGAAGATGGAGGCGAACCCCAATATAATCCGTGGTAATGTTCGAGAGAAAATCCTTGCATGGGAGGCAAGGATTAAGAATTACATTGAAAATGAGATTAGAGAATGTAAGGGTGGAAAAAACGATTATATTGAGACTGATGACCAGACCAATAACCCCGTTGAATTTACGAAAGGAGACTCAGTGCTCCTAAGGCATTCAGAAACAAAAGCACCTACCGATGAACCAAGTCCCTGGTGGTACGGACCATTCACAATTAAAAGTCTACATCAGGATGGGGTAGTAAGCTTGATCAGCAAGGGAGGAGGTGAAGTGACTGCGAATGTCGAGCGATTGAGACACCACCACCCTGATAACAAGGATTATATCTATCAGGGATACGTCATTATGAATGATGGAATCACGTAATGTACGTGACTTTGAGTCTAGCTACAAGACTCGTTAATAAAGAAAAGCGCTTCTTGGGAGGCAACCCAAGCTTTATTTGCTTTGTGTGTTTATTTATTTGTTTGTTTGATTTTATTTGCTTCCGTATGTATGTTTAATTTGTATTATTATTGATTCATGTTCGAAACTAAATTGTGAAAATGCTTTATCTTGTTTTTAACTTCGTCTTAACTACATATAAAGGTATTTTGCAAAAGTTAAGTGTAAGGGAAATCCAAATCGGTTTATTAGAACAAATGAACATTAATCATAACAATATTAAATTAACATACATATTAGTAATTGTTTGAGTCAAATGCTTGTATCGAGTCATAATGATATTTTGCAGGAATTCCAGGAAGTAAGGTAAAGGTTTTTCCAGAAATTTTCTGGAAACTTAACATGAGAATTCTGTCAGATCATTTCTGACGGCGTCAGGCCTTACAACCTGACGGCGTCAGGTTTTAATTTTCTAAAATTTTTGAAAGTTTTGTTTTTCTACCGGAATCATAAAATGTTTTTATTAAATCTCTAACTTATAAACTCCAGGAATCTGCAAAATAATCATTCCACAAGCATTATATCCTTATACAGATTTATCCCGCCGATGTTATACAGGTTTTCTTGTTTGTTTTCTCAGGATTAACAGGTTATTTTGGACAAGGAGATGTATGTGGAATCTAGCTTTTGGCGCTGCTTTAATCTTGAAGCTTCCACATTACCTTGGAAGAAGATCTAACCATGTTACCCCTTTATCCACCGAGCGAATCAGGGGAGTATTTGATTTCATTCTTTTACCTTATTTACTTTTACATCTTGTTATTTGAACATTGGGGACAATGTTCATCTTAAGTGTAAGGGGGGGTCAAGTACGATACTTTAGAGAATACAATTGCACTTGATTTTTGTTTGTTTAATGGTAGATGTGTAATAAAACTGAGAGAAATACCTGTTAAGGCAATTTTAGTGCCAAATTTAAATTTTTTTACAACATATAGGAGTGAAACTTTGGTCTTAATGAGCGTCTCACGGATAGGAGTTATATGACTGGCACAAAACCGTACCACTAAAAAATTTTCCACCCCCAAATATGTGAGGTTCGCCCCTAGAATTGGTAGGAAAAGCATTTATGCTATGATGTGTGTACCGGTAGCACTTAGATTCTAGAACTTGTGTTAGGACCATTCCGAGGCCACAAGTGAGACTACATTCGTGTAGTTAGATTTACTACATGATAAGAGGCATTAGGATTAACCCATTGTTTTACACCTGTGTTTTTGTTATAATTACGTTGGCTACATTGGTCAAGTAATTCTCCCACACCCTTTGCGTTGTACTCATTTTTAGTACACGATACCCCTAGTACACCCCTCAGAGCCTATCTTTTCGTTTCTAACTTTAAGCATTTTACTTAAAGGAAGAATTTGTTTACACCCCACTTAAATGTACACCCAAATCGCCTTAGCCTACCTTGTATGCACTCATTTTTAGTGCATTATTGTGACAACATTTGTTTAAACCCCAAGTTAATTATCTAATTGATTACATGGTTGCTAAGTCGAGTCATATCCTTGTACATATTGTTTTGGGACGATTGGGACTCATGGGTAAAGTACTAGTGTAATGGAGTAATGGAAAAGTTCAAGTGTAAGGGGAATGCAACGCCCCTATGATGTATTATTTTGGATGGTAGGGCAAGAGTGTATGAAAAAAAAATCGAAAAAATCAAGAAAAATACAAAAAAATGAAAAAAAAAAGTAGAAAAAACATACGGACTACCATCCCGTTTCATTTTATGTTTATTTTATGTTTTTGTTATTTTTTTCATTAGCTTAAGTCGAGTCTAGTCTTGGCTTAGCAACGCCATATTGTACATGTAATTAATCAAGATCTTTAACTCGCCACCAGTAAAATATCCTTTATCCAACAAAACCGTGTTTATCATATCCCTACACCTAACGTTATAACCCGTTTAAAAGCCCTCTTTGATAGTTTATCTTAGGTGCTTACGCCTAGTGGAGGAGGTTTTTGATCCTTTCCCAAGCCTATGGTAATCTATTTGCTATGACAGGTAGTGAGAGATATTATTCATTTTCATTTATGAGATATACTTTTATGACACCTGAGAGATGTGAGTATCTAAACACTACTTGTGAGGTGCTAGTGTGTAATCTCCGTGCTTATTATGATTAAAGTGGAACGATTATTTGTTGTAATTACTTTTACATTAGCGTTAAATGACCCCTAACTTGTATTTTGATTAGAATAAAAGCACATTTGCTTGAGGACAAGCAAATCTCAAGTGTAAAGGTATTTGATGAAGCGAAAAGTGTACCGCTTTTAGGGGGTCATTTAAGCCCTAAATCGTATTTATTTGATCAAATATTGCCCTAAATCGTTCCTTTTGTCATTTTAGGTACTTTGGAGAAGAAATCTGGAAAAGGAAGCATTTTGGACGTTTTTGGAGCATAAAAGTGAAGAAAACGACAATGTCTCTAAATCTGCTGGAAAAGTACCTGTGACGGCGTCAAGCCCCAATGTGACGCCGTCAACCCTTGATAAGCCAGAGAGGATTTTGGAAGATTAAAGGGGGACGGCGTCAAGAAGGTCGTCAAGCCTTGATAAGCCAGAGAGGATTTTGGACGATTAAAAGGGGACGGCGTCAAGAAGGCCATCAAGAAACCCTAACCGCGGCGAGGTGACGGCGTCACGACCCAAAGGGTGACGCCGTCAGATCTGTTTTCCTATATATACTTTCATAATTTTTAGTCATTAGTGTGCAACTTTGTGAGGAGAAACCCTAGACAATTTTTCTGCCATTTTTAAGGGTTTTATACCCTTGGATCTCCCATGTTCAATTGAAGATAAGTAATCAATTAATCATTCAATATGTCTATGTGTTGTTTGATTATATCTTGTTCTTGTCTTTTATTTAACATGCTAGGCTAGATTTATCTTGTGTTTGCTTAGATATAATGAAACCTAACTATTGATTATTGGTTGTTGGTGTGTTATTAATTGTATTGGATGATTGTTTATCGATGTTAGGCTTAAGAAAACTGGCTAACTTCCTATACGGTAACTTGCTTGAACGTCTTAAGAAACATGAACCAATGCGTACTAAGGTTATTATGGTTGTATTTAATGCATGAGCGAATTCTAGTGATCCCATGTTAGGAGCTTCTTAGCCGGCTCGACATAGGAGTGAAGTAGGAGCTTATAGAGTTGGGGAAGTACGTACGCCACCCCACGATTGGTATTTAGGAATACACCCGTCATCCACGCAATTAATACACACTAATCAACCGGTAAAAGATAGTTAGGGAGTAAGGAAGTCTAAGTAAACACATTTCTCCCCATATAAGTTCCACGACCTTTTTATTTTCAGTTATTTTATTTTATTTGCATTTGTAGTTATTTGGGTTAGTTGACTAGCAACTAATTCCGCCCACTCATTCAAACCCGAGATTTTACTTGCTTTTATAAAAATATAAAAATACAAAAAGAATCTTCCCTCACCCTTAGACCTATTAGAGTAGTTTTTCAATCCTAACGACACTATTCCCCTAGAGAACGATCAATCCCCCGGTACTTGCCCCTACACTATACTACATCGGTCAGGTACACTGCCTGGTGGGGATTGCAAGCCTCTTGAGATCTCTCGAGAGGTAAAACCTGTTGTAAGGTCGCAAAACCACGCATCATGCATACAAAACAAACATAATATCTAGTCTTGATGAAGTGAGATACATCAAGGACCCAATCATGGACCTGTAGATTTATACATCAACATTTTCTCCATCTGTATCTTTAAGCAAAGGTTTCTCTGGATCAACAGGTGTGCTTGCCATTTTTGCATCAGTAAACTGAAACTTCCTTAATATCTCAGTTACATATTTATCTTGACTGATAAATATGCCTTCAGCCTTTTGTTTCACTTGCAGCCCCAAAAAGAAGGTAAGTTCACCTATGGAACTCATTTGAAAATTATCATGCATAAGTTTCTCAAATTCTTTGCACATCTCCTTCTTAGTGGATCCAAAGATGATGTCATCCATATATACCTGTACCAGCAAGATATCTCCCTTGTTCTTCTTGATAAATAGAGTCTGATCAATCTTGCCTCTTTGGAACCCATTCTCTAACAGAAAAGAAGCCAAAGTTCCATACCAGGCTCTAGGAGCTTGATGCAGTCCATAAAGAGCTTTCACCACCTTGTACACCTTGTTAGGATGTTCAGTATCTACAAAGCATGGAGGCTGAGAAACATATACCTCTTCTTCAATAGTACCATAAAGAAAGGCACTCTTGACATCCATCTGGTAAACCATAAACCCCATGAAAGAAGCATAAGCTAAGAACAATCTTATGGCTTCAATCCTAGCTACAGGTGCAAAACCTCTTTATAGTCTATTCCTTCTTCTTGTGTATACCTCTGGGCTACAAGTATTGCCTTATTTCTGATCACTATCCCTATTTCATCTTTCTTGTTTCTAAAAATCCATTTAGTACCAATAACCCTTACACCCTTAGGTAAATCAACCAGCACCCAAACCTTTTGAATCTTGAACTGTAGAAGCTCTTCTTGCATAGCTTCCACCCAGCTTGAGTCTTGTAAGGCCTTAAGTATGTTCTTGGGTTCTTCTTGGGAAAGGAAGCATACAAACAGACATGTGTTGGCATCTTCATGCTTCTTCTCTTCATATACAGCACTGAGAAAGCCTTGTTGATCTGAAGTCATGTTCTGCCTTCTTGTCTTCACACCAGACTGTATGTCTCCAATCACAATCTCCAAGGAGTGATCTTTGTGAATTCTTGTGTGTGGAGTTGTAGGAACTGGATAAGTGAGTGGCATGTTATTGATATCCACTTCATCTTCTTAGAAATCATCAGTAGTAGTAACTGATGGGCCAACAGTATGAACATTTTGCCCAGCAGTACTAACATTAGGCTCAGCAGTACAAACCTCATTTCTACTGTCTTCAAGATTCTCTTGTTCTTCAACACCACCTTTAGTGTTTCCATCTTCATAACCCTTCTTGTTTGCATCATTAGAAGGTTCAGAGCTTGGGGAGTTCTTGATCTGATCCTTTGAAGATGAATCAACACCATTCCATATTGGCATCAGTATGTATTCATGATCTTTCTCCTTTTCCAAGCTTGGTTCACCTGATTCAACACTATCTTCTGAACCTGCAAAATCATTAGAAAATGTTCCTGTAACAACTGGTACATAGTTCATAGATTGTGTTAGAGTATCAAGATCAAATAGTCATTTTGGACCTTCACCTGCAACATTATACTTATTCTCTAGAGACTGAACATGCATGTTTTCCTCTACTTTCCTGGTTCTTGAGTTGTATACCCTAAAGGCTTTGCTGTTTAATGAGTATTCAACCAAGAAACCCTCATCTGATTTTCCATTAAATTTTCCCAAATGGTCTAAGGTATTGAGAATAGTGACATGACATCCAAATCGTCTTAAAAAACCTAAGGAAGATGTTCTACCTCTAAAAAGTTCATATGGTGTCTTGTTGTGAGGTTTGACTACTAAAACTCTGTTCTGCACATAACAATCAGTATTAACTGCTTCAACCCAAAAAGTGATAGGCAGCTTAGAATCAGCTAACATGGTTCTAGCAGCCTCTATTAGTGTCCCATTCCTCCTTTCAGCAACCTCATTCTGCTACAGAGTTCTAGCTACACTAAACTCTCTCTTAATACCTTTTTCCCTACAAAAATCATCCATAACTCTATTCTTAAATTATGTACCATTGTCACACCTGATGATTTTTACTTTCTTATGAACTAGGTTTTCTATTTCAGTTATAAAAGTCTTAGGAATGCTAGATGTCTCATCCTTAAATCCTTGATAGAAAACCCATGTGAACCTACTAAAATCATCAGTTACTACAAGATAGTACTTCTTATGCTGTATACTACTCACAGATGTAGGACCAAACAAGTCCATATGCAACGTAAACAAAGGTTAAGTACTAGAGTTCTGGGTCTTGGGCTTACAAGAAGCTTTGTGTTGTTTGCCTTTGAGACAAGCAACACAAGTTTGGTCATTTTCAAAACGTTTTTGAGGCAAGCCTCTTACCAAACCATCTTTAACAATTTTATTTATGGTTTTAAAGTTGACATGACCAAGTCTTCTATGCCAAAGCATAGACTCATCCAATGTGGCTTTTGCTACAAGACAAGTGAGAGCCTCTTTAGGAACAATTTTCTTCATATCAACACTGTATATATTGCCCTTTCTTGGAACTTTAAGTAGTACCTGACTTTCATCAGGTAACTTAAAGTCTGGATAAAGCACAAGACATTCAGTGTCAGTAAAAAGAACTTTGTTCTTTTTGTCACACATTTGTGAGACACTAAAGAGATTATACTTGAGCTCCTGCACAAAATACACATCTTCAAAGTCAAGTTTACCGGTTTTCAATGTACCTTTACCAGTAATCCTTCCACTAATTCCTCCCCCAAAGGTAACATATCCTCCATCCATTGGTGTAAAGTCAGAAAGATAGGACATGTTCCCAGTCATGTGCCTAGAGCATCCACTATCTGCATATCCTTGATCTTCTTCATCATCTTGTGGATGTCCCTGCACATAAAAGAAAATAAAATTAGTTTCCTTTGGGTACCCAAGCCATTACAGACTTGGGTTTACCTCGTGCATCAATATAGTCAAATTTCTTTAATGTGATTGATGCACCATTAGGTTTGATTGGTCTCCATACCCAACATGCTGAGGCCTTAACAACATTTACCCCTTTATCCCTAGCAGTGTTTCTATGTCTACCAGTACTAACTGCTGGTCTAGCAGTACTAACTGCTGGCCTAGCAGTTTTAACTTTTGAGTTCCAAAATTTGTTTTGAAACACTGCTTTCTTGTAAAAAGGCCTGAGAACAGTTTGTTGTGCATTTTTAGAAGTTGGTTTTGCACTTGAAACTGTTGGTTTAGGGTAAACAGTCTTAATTGGTCTAGCAGTACTAACTGGTTTAAGGCCAGACTTCATTAAAATTTCCCTGGGAGTCATTCTGTTAGCATTAGGGTGAGATTTTCTATAAAAACTGTTTAAGTTCACCCTCTCACTTATGTTCCCAAGCACCCTTTTATTCCCTTTAACCATCCTATTCCCTTGATGGTTATTGCAAAAAGTCTGTAGGTGGTCAAAGCTACCACAAGAAAAGCAAGCCTTGTTGTACATGACAAAGTCATTTCCTAGTTGATGGGACTTGAGGTTATTCCAGTTCCTCTGATTTCCCCTAGGCTTGTTTGTGGACCTATACATCTCAGAATATCTAACTGTTTGCCCTGCTTGTTTTACATGTGATCTAGGCATAACAGTTTCAATTTTAACCACCTTAGGAACATCAGTCCCTTTTTGCTTTTCTACATCAGGTTTAATCACAACCTGATCTTCATCATCAGATTCCCAGTCTTCAATAATGGGAGCATCTGAGTTCCTATCATTTGACACTTTGTCCTCAGCAAGAGAGGTGTCACTTGCACTCTTAAAAGGCTCACTCAACTCAACAGGTTTATTAACATTAGCATTTTCTTTAGCCTTACAACCATATTCTAAATTTGGCCCTTGAAACTCAGTTAAACCTGTGTGTTCTAAGTCAATTCCTGGGGGTGCAGACACTCTTCTATGAGGAGGTGGACAAGTTTTATAACCTAACCCAGACTTAGCTTTATTAACCATATGACACTCTATGATTTTATTGACTCCCTTTGATGCATACTCCAGAGTGTCTACAGTTAATTGAATATTATATTTTGTGTCACACCCCCAAATTTCGTGACTTGCAGCAGAATGAAGCATTCAAGGGCGCGACTGGTCATAGCACCAAAGTTGCAGTTATATTGAACGACCTAAAGTGTCGTTTAGAAAATACATCGTTTGATTAATTAAAAACATTCAGAGTTACAAAGCTAGGTCCCAAAAGGTGAAACAAGTTTTCAAAAAACAAGTTCATACAATTCAAACGATGGATAAGTGCATAAAATATAAAGTGAGATGCGTCGACTCCGCGACTCCATGATATGTCCTTATGCAAGCCAACATGCGATACCTTAATTACTTGAAAATACATTGCTAAAAATGGTCAACAAAAATGTTGGTGAGATCATAGGTTTATGTAAATGAAATTTAGTACTGATACCATAAGTATAAAGTGTATGACAAAACCATGCCACATAAAAATGATACATTAGCTCTTAAGCTCATGACCCCGAAGCTAGACTGAATGAAATGCCCCAACTGAGTGTTTGCCAATCACTCTAATATGACAGAAATGAAATGCGTTCGTTTGACCAGTTGGTGCTACCAACCCGAACAGAGGAGTCACCCTCAATAGATCTATTCACTCACTCTCGCTTGCTAACAATTAACGGTTCATGATAATAAAGGGGACTTTAATCTGGGCAATGATGTAACTTAAGCAATGTAATGAGTTTGGATACTTTGGTCCACATATAAAATGGTGCATTGTATTCTCCCCCAAGAGTTTAGAAATCAAATAAACAATTGAAAACGGGGCTATGAAAACTCACCTGATAAGATATAGCAACAATGACAATGATGGATATGATGAAATAAAGCTCGGTCTCTAACCGCGACCTATTATGAATGATGTGATCCAATGTAAGCAATGATACAATGCAACACATGCAAACACGTATGTTAACGATACCACTTGTTAGTTTTGAAAATAACGTTTATCGACGAAAAATACACTTTTGACGTCTCGTTAAGTTATAAACTACTTTTCGTAAAAATATGATGAAACGTTACTCCACGATCCTCATTTGGTGTTCTATCGGCAAAATATAGCGTTTTCATCACAATTTAATATTTTCCTTAACTTGTGAAAATATGTCCAAAATGGCCTCGCAAAACTAGTCGCGAAATATTGCACGTTAAATGTTAGTGATCAAACTCGACGTTTTTGAAAACCCTGTAACAATGTATTAATGTCGTTTCAATTAAATTTTGATTATACACGCCTCGATCAATTAGAAAATCGGCTATCAATGTTATGTTTCGCAAAAACACTAGTTTTTATACTTAAAACACTTTCTATTAGTGGGCTGTCAAAATAAACATGGTACGTCGGGCTTCAAACATGAATATCTCGGTCGTTATAAGCTTGTTTTCTACGTTCTTTATATCCACGGCTTCGTATAAACATGAACTAACATAATCTCAGTAGATCGGGTCGTCTAGATCACGTCTAACGCCTCGTTTTGTCCTTTGAATATCGGCGATCAGCAACTAAATTTTCAGAATTTTAGTTTTCGTCGTCTAACTTTGAAAAATCATATCTCCTTCGTTATAAGTCAGTTTTTAGTGATTCAAGCGGCCACGGTTTCGTTTTTGAAAGGAATTTCTGAATATGAAGGCCAAAATAGTTCAAAATTTTCTGAGTTTTCTAGTTTACACGATTTTGGACAGTAGCTTATATATACTTGTTAAAACTCATTTCCTTGGTTCTAAACTTGATCATACCACTTCAAATCAACTCCACAAGTTCGCAAATCCTACCATACACCTTCTTAGGGTGTCATGGGGTCCTAAACATCACCAACCTTGGTGGATTTCATGAGATCGCTAGTGAAACTTATAGATCTAGTGTTAAAAATAGTTTATGTGCAAAGTGGTATCTAAAACATAAATATGTTGCATGATTAACTAATATAACTTGAAAATACATAAACATATGAATCAAATGAAAGTATAAGATGATCAAAATGTGTTCTTGAAACTTACTTGGATATTTGATTAGTTTTGATGAGAAATGTGTAAGAAAATTTGAGGTTTAACCACAAAACCTTAACAAGGAAGGTAAATGGAGCTTGATTATGACTTTAACTTGGAAAATTTATGGATTTGTGGTGGTGTTCTTGTCTTGGCTGAATGGGAAAGAAGAAAAGGAAGAGAGAAATCTCTTGGTTTAGCTAAATGTTTATGTGTTGTGGGATATTAGTGTAGTGGGATGGAAATAAAATGACTAGAAATTCATTACTGATTTTTGGGTGTATTAGGCTAAATGGGGGGGGGGGGGGGGGTTAGGGGGCGGCACATGTGGGTTATAGGAAGAGGATTTGATGGTTAAACAAGACTTTGTCTCCCATTTAAATAAGTATTGGTAGTTTAGTGTACACAATAGGTGTTATCGGTTACCGAGTTAACTAGAAATGAATCATGACGAGGTGAAATAAAATACGACGAATTTGTAAAAATTGTAAAATCATATTCCTTGCAAGAATCGGGTGTTAGAATGATTATCGGATTGAAATTTCGTAAACCGACGGAGTTATAAGCGTCAAACGAAAAATATAGCGATTGGTTTAAAAACACCGGGTAAAGTAATAATATAATCTCTATATCATTAAAATTATCATGAAAATATATTAGGATCATAGTCGGGAGTATTAGGTATAATGTTAGTAGAAATGACTGAGTGGTAACGTTAATTAAACAATTAAGCATACGTTAATGAAAAACACACAAACCCATGCATGAACTGATATGATAATGATGTTACTGATGATATGCAGACTACTCTAGTCTGTATGATGTGCCTTAACTGATGATGCATGAATACGCAACTAAACCTAACCGGTTACGCGCATTTGTGTACCCGTAAACTTAGTTTACGACATGATGAATGATGCCCATGAATATTGATTTCCCTCCGGGAATGAATAGTGTCACATGAATAGTAAAATTTTTGACGACTTCTCAAAGTCTCAAACTGACTTCAAAAATGATAAATAGTGAAATGATGAATAGTAATCGGTGAATAGTGAATTATGAATAGTAACTCATGAAATAGTAAATTGTCGGGGTTTGGAAAATGACCTGAAATTGCAAGTTGTGATAGTCGACCACTCTAAAAGGAATTCAGTCCCTGAATTCAGCTGATGTTGGTCTCTGGAGTGGTCTCGGTGAAAAGATGTGGGTATTTAAGTCGCATCTGGTCTTCCCATTCCCATGTAAACTCAGGACCTTTGCGAGAATTCCAGCGAACTTTGACGATAGGAATTCGACTTTGCTTCAACTGTTTGACCTCTCGGTCCATGATTTCTGCTGGTTCCTCCACAAAGTTAAGCTTATCATCGATCTGAATTTCTTCCAATGGAATCACGAGCGTTTTGTATGAAAGACATTTCTTGAGGTTTGAAACATGAAACGTGTTATGTACATTGCTGAGCTCTGACGGAAGCTCCAGTCTATACGCTACCGGACCAATCCTCTCCAGAATCTTGAACGGCCCAATGTATCTTGGGTTCAACTTCCCGCGTTTCCCGAATCGTATCACCCCCTTCCAAGGCGAGACTTTCAACATGAATTTGTCTACAACCTGGAATTCTAATGGTTTGCGTCGAACATCGGCGTAACTTTTCCGTCGGCTTCTAGCTGTTTTGAAGTCTTTCTCTAATCTGAATTACCTTTTCTGTTGTTTCTCTAACCAACTCTGGACCAGTTAGCTGTACATCACCAACTTCGGCCCAACAAACTGGGGACCTGCACTTACGACCATAGAGTGCCTTGAATTGTGAGGCTTTTATGCTCGAGTGATAACTGTTATTGTAAGAGAACTCGATCAATGGCAAATGGTTAGCCCAACCATTTCCAAAGTCAATCACACATGCCCTACGCATATCTTCTAATGTCTGAATCATTCTCTCGCTCTGACCAAAGGTCTGAGGATGATAGGCGGTACTCATGTCTAATTTAGTCCCAAATGAATCTTGCAATGACTCTCAAAAGTTTGAAGTAAAGCGACTGTCTCTGTCGGAAATGATGGAAACTGGTGCTCCGTGCCTTGAAACTATTTCCTTAACGTAAAGTCTGGTGAGCTGATCCATAGTATAAGTCTCTTTGATTGGAATGAAATGGGCTGACTTGGTGAGACGATCGACTATTACCCAAATAGCATCGTAACCTCCTGATGTTTTGGGAAGTTTAGTGACAAAGTCCATTGTAATGCGTTCCCATTTCCACTGTGGAATTTCCGGTTGCTGAAGTAATCCTGATGGCTTCTGGTACTCGGCTTTTACTTTAGCACAAGTAAGACATTTGTTGACATATGTAGCTATCTCTGCTTTCATATTCGGCCACCAATAAAGCTTTTTGAGATCCTGATACATCTTATCAGAACCTGGGTGAATAGAGTACTTCGACTTGTGTGATTCGTGCATGATCAACTCTCGTATTCCACCATATAGAGGTATCCAGCTTCTATCCTTGAAGCATAATGTTTCGTCTGATCTCCTTACTAAACCGTTTGCATTATCTTGCATTCCTTTGAGGGTTTCACTAGGTAGGTTTTCTTCCTTGAGTGCCTCGACTTGCGCCTCGAGGATCTTTGATGGTAGTGGTGAAATGATAGTCATTCCCAATGATCTGACTCTCAAAGGCTTGAGTCTCTCTTTCCGACTGAGTGCATCTGCCACAACATTGGCCTTTCCTGGGTGATATCTGATTTCACAGTCATAATCACTAAGTAGTTCCAACCAACGACGTTGCCTCATGTTAAGTTCCTTCTGATCAAGAATGTACTGTAAGCTTTTGTGGTCTGTAAATACTACACACTTTGTTCCGTAAAGATAATGCCTCCAAATCTTGAGTGCGAAAACCACGGCACCCAACTCTAAGTCGTGAGTAGTGTAATTCTTCTCATGCTTCTTAAGCTGACGAGATGCATAAGTTATCACCTTTTCGTTTTGCATTAGCACTGCCCCAAGTCCTTTGTTTGAAGCATCGCAATATACCACGAAGTTTTCAATCCCTTATGGCAATGACAAAATTGGCGCGCTGCAAAGTTTCTGTTTCAATAACTGAAAAGCGGTCTCTTGCTTTTCTCCCCAATCGTACTTCTGGTTCTTTTGTGTCAACTTGGTCAGCGGCTTAGCTATCTTGGAAAACCCTTCAATGAACCTTCTGTAATATCCGGCAAGTCCTAAGAATTGGCGAATTTTTATGGGAGTTTTTGGTGTTGCCCAATCTTTAACTGCTTCAATATTTGCTGGGTCAACCTGTAGTCCCTGACTATCAATGACGTGACCAAGAAATTGTACTTTTCTGATCCAAAAATCACACTTCGAAAATTTGGCGTACAGTTTCTCTTTCTTGAGCAGTTCTAAGATTGTTCTGAGGTGTTCTCGGTGCTCTTCTTCACTCCTTGAGTAAATCAAGATATCGTCAATGAATACGATGACAAACTTGTCTAGATATGGCTTGCACACCCTGTTCATGAGGTCCATGAACACAACTGGTGCGTTGGTTAGTCCAAACGGCATTACCTGAAACTTATAATGACCATAGCGTGTTCTGAATGCTGTCTTCGGGATATCTCCCTCCCGAACCCTAAGCTGATGGTAACCCGATCTCAAGTCGATCTTGGAGTAATAACTGGAACCTTGCAACTGATCAAACAAATCATCGATCCTGGGAAGTGGATAACGATTCTTCACTATTAACTTGTTTATCTCTCGATAATCAATGCACATTCTGAAAGATCCATCTTTCTTCTTTACAAACAAAACCGGTGCTCCCCAAGGCGAGGAACTCGGCCTAATGAATCCTTTATCCAAGAGCTCTTGCAATTGGTTCGACAACTCTTGCATTTCTGAAGGTGCAAGTCGATAAGGTGCTCGCACAACTGGTGCGGCTCCCGGCACTAAGTCAATCTGAAATTCTACTTGGCGAGTAGGTGGAAGTCCTGGTAAGTCTTCTGGAAAATCTTTAACTGTTGGTACATCCTCAAGTCGCTTCTCCTCCGACTTCTTTTCTGTGATATGAGCCAAGAATGCATAACAGCCCTTCTTTATGTATTTCTCTGTTCTAATGCACGAGATGATGCTGAGTCTGGTCCCACTTCGTTCTCCGCGAATGACCAATGTTTCGCCATCATAAGGAAGATGAACAACTTTTTCATCACAGATGATTCTGGCATGATGTTGAGATAACCAATCCATACCGATGACAATGTCGAAACTTCCAAGTTCTACTGGCATGAGATCTATATTGAACGGGTGATTGAGAAAATTGAGAGTGCAACCACGAATGATCGTGTCGGTGCCAACTAAACTATCGTTAGCTAGTTGAATGTGATATGGAGTGTCAAATGCGGTTGGTTCAATGTTGAGTAATGGTGCAAATGCCGTAGAAACAAAACTTCTATCGGCTCATGAATCAAATAGTATGTGTGGAAAACTAGAAAGGGGGTTGAATAGTTTTACGTCTTTTTAATTTATGAAAACTTTTGTTTACTTTTTAAAAACTTTTATTCTATCTTATGTGAATTCAACTCTTGATCAATATGAACATATATAAGCAAATATAGATAAGTAATGCAAGTAAGGTAAATATAATGAAATAAGAGAGAGAGATGGAATGATCAAACCACAACACGGAGATTTATAGTGGTTCGGCTACAAGGACACCTTCCTTGCCCTACTCCACTCCTCGAGTCACCTACTCGAGAGTTTTCTTCACTATGTCAACAAACTCCCTTATGGCGGAGAAACCTTACAAAACTTTAGCTTACACCGGCTTAACGACACAAAGCTAGATGTCGAGTCCTAATCGTAGCTAGAACCAATCTCACAAATTATACACAACTTCTACACGACTTAATCACGACTTCTTCACGACTTCTTCAGAACGGCTTCACGACTTCTTCACGACTTCTTCACGACTTCTTCACGACTTCTTCTTCACGACTACTTATTCAAAACTACTTCACAACTAATTTACAACACCACTACGTAATTACACTTAGATCTACTTATCACAACTACACAACACTTTACACAACAACACAATTGAATGAGGTAAGTAATAACACTTCTTCACTAGTTGAAGTAGAGTTCTTCTTTTGCACTTTTGGTGGTGGAAGCTTGGATCACTTAGAAACCAATGCTTAAGAAAATATGATCAAAGGATTTACAATGTTTAGAATAGATTTAGAACAGAAAGTTTTAGTGTGTAAAAGGTGAGTAAAAGTCCAGGAGAAGGCTGGTATTTATAGGAGAAAAATTGGACAGCTGGAGGTCTACTGGAGCGGGGGCGGTCCCCTTAATTATTAAGGGGGCCGCCTAGCAAAATTAAGGGGGCCGCCCCTACTGGACGTTGGCCAATTTTGTCCTTTTGTGGGGAAGGTTTTTCTGGAACATTTTAACTGATTTGGGTTAAAAATTTGAATTCATATTTTTATAAAAGATTAAACATTTTTATTTAATGCCAAAAATGTTTTTCAAAAATATATAAAATGTTTTTGATGTTTTATAAAAAATCTAGTTATTAAGAAAATGTTCCTTTGATCATATAATGCATTAAGCATTAGTTCATTCATACCTTAAGTGATTTGAGTTGTAGAAATAGATATTTACAACTAAATACTTGTTTACGTCATAATTTTCCGATTAATGATTTTACATTTTGTGATTATCAAAACGTAGAGATATCGAAAAATATTAATAACGTGTTTAGGCATTATTTATATCAACAATCTCCCCCTTTTTGATGATTACAAAATCTAAACTCATTAAATCTAAAAATAAATTTTTAGACAAGTATTTAGTGAGTTTACATCTATTTCTCCCCCTTTTTGTAGAATCAAAAAGGTTAAGCCAACAAGTTTTAGAATCTAAATTTGTCGGGACGAGAACTCCCCCTTGATGTGTACTCCCCCTCGTTTGGGGGCACCAAGGAAACGAGCTATGGAATGCTTGCAAAAAAAATGTTAGAAGCACAAGTATATGTAACAATAATAAGTAAGCATATAGAATAAGATCATTCATTTAATAAAAGTGTTGTGTATAAATACACAACCAAAATATTACAACATGAAACATGCAAGCATACAAACAAAAACTACTAATGAAACTACATAATCATCTTAGAGGTACATGGTCTTCCATGGAGCTTGCTTACAAGAAGATTGTGAAAAATTATTTTTAAGCATTGCATATGCTTAATTGGGTGAAAATGGAGGTGGTGGTGGTGTAGTGGGTGAAGGAGGTGGAGGAGGTGGTGGTTGTGGGTTGGCAATCATGTTTTCAAGAGATGAAAACATTTAGTGTATCTCATCTCTAAGACCAAAGATTAAGGTCCGGTTATGGATGCAACAAAGACAATTATCACCATGGGCTTCAAGCATTGCCCAAGGTATAGGAAAGAATGGTTGTGGGGTTGGTGATGGTGAAAAGTGAGCATCAAGAGGTGTGATGGGTGATAGGGAAATGGCAAGTTGGGTGTATGAAGGTTCTTGAGTGGATGGTGGTGATGATGCTCTTGGTGATGATGTTAGGTGAGTGTGGATGTAGTCATTGATGGATGAAGTGGATGGAATGGAGGAAGATGAAGCTCCATGGGTGGATGGTGTTTTTGATGGTGCATTTGGTGCATTTGGGGATGAATTTTGAGGTGGTGGTGATGGAGTTTTGATGTCATCTTGGGTTAGGTCTATGAAAGGTTGTTTTGGTGGTATGATAACAAGTCTTTGTTTCCTTGAAGTCTTAGAGATGGAGGATTTTGGTGATAGCATTGTGGATGAAAATGGGTGTTTGATGAAGGTGATGGTTGATGAAGTGAAAGGTAATTGTAAGGAGGGTTTTTATATTGTGAAAATGTGGTTGATTTAGGCAAATTGTGGAGGTTTTGTGGTAATATTCCAAGTCCAGTTCGTGCATTAAGGGTAATGGTAGCTGGGGCTAGGTAAAAGTGGTCACAAGATGCAAAAGGAAACAGTAAATTTTACTGTCCAGATGGCCGGTCCCCTTAAAAATTAAGGGGACCGCCTAAGGAATTAAGGGGGCCGCCCATCTGGTGATTTCCCAGGCGACCAAATTTGAAAAATTTCCAGAAAAAGGTCATTTTTAGGGTGTTTTTGCAGCAAGTTCCATTTGGATCATGTACATCAAGAATGATTAAATATTATAAATTGCATATTAAAATAAATAATATACATATTTAAGACTAGAAAAAAAATCATATTAGAAGCATAGTCATATAATTTCAAATAAACTAGTAGCTAGGTTCTAATAAGTTTATCATCTAACATAATAAAAGTCATAGCAAGCAAATGTTAAGATAATAATATTACATATAAATGTCTAATTATAACACCGATGATAATTAACGAAACACTCATCAAACAAGTCTATTTCTTCTTCTTTCCAAACATCCTTCCAAGTGTCTTTCCAATAGACTTGAAACCGCCTCGTACTTCTTGATGCATCTGCTGTGTGGTGTTGAGTAGTTCGGTTTGTCTTTCAAACATCAGTTCGTCTATTCGTTCGGAAGGAGAGGGAACTTGATACTCGGTGTAATCAAGATCCGAAAGATTTTGAACGAAGGTCCTAGGTGACGGGGTACTAGCACGTGTTGTGCTTTCCTCCTCATCATCATCATCATCGTCTCTGCGATGTGACGTGGAACCAGGAGGTGGAAGTGAGATAGATTTACGAGATTTTCCCTTGTCGCTTCGGGGGCGACGTTCACGGACACGAACAAGGGGATTAAGGACCGGTTGAACAGACTCATAAATTGGACTCTGAAGATGTGGATAATGCATCATGACATGATTGTAGAGGCGAGTGAGAAACATGTCATACGAAAGATTTGCATTATGAGTGTTTTTAGCTGACATGATACGGAAGACAAAGAGATATGCCAAATTGTACGGCTGTTCAGCAACAATACAATACAACATATGAGCTATGCTCGCCGTGACATGATCACGGTGACCACCAGTACCGAACGCATTCTCACGAATGAGTTCTTCCCAACGCTTTATGTCGGGGCGTAACTCCTTGAGGAGGATTTGGTTAGCATGGATGTCAACATCTTTTGACTTGATCCTTCGGCTAGTCGTACCACGATCTAGCCCAAGATATTGACGAATTTCTTCAGATGATGGAATCTCAGAGTAGTAAGGACCATATTGAGGTCGATGTTGCTCAAGAGATGAGAGATCCCACTCATTAGAGAAGACAGCTTGACCGGAGTAGGGAATTCCTAGAATTTGACCGAATTGAGCGAGAGTAAGAGTAATGAATTCGTGTTGAATCATAAAGGATATGAGGATACAGCCATTGGGATCGGATTGCACCGTCACTTGGATATAGAAGTCAAGAACAAAGCGGGGAATGATAAGCTCATTGATTTTGTAGAGACAATCAAGACGAACGTTAGAAAACATTCGTTCGATATAGTCGGATTCATAGAACGATGGTTAGACAACTCTCCCTTCATGAATGTTTCTATCTTCAATGGGACGATAGAAACAAGCAACAGCAGGAGAAATGCCCGGAGTGGCAGAGACTTTAGGAATGTATTCTTTTGTTTTTGAGACATCACCGACTGTAGTTTTGGGCATTTTCACCTATACAAGAAAGCAACAAAGAAAAATAAGAAAATGACATGCATATATTATATATGCTACTTATGTGGAACGTAAACATATTTCGACTCTAAAACTTAAATCCTAAGAAGTAGTTTACAATGCTCCTTAGTTTTAATTTTTAACTCGCTTAAAATGTATTTTATGATGTTAAAGAATAGTTATAGGGACATTATGACAAGAAATCAAAAATATCTTAACGTTCTTTTATACGTCATAAGCTACTTTGAAATGTGGCTAGACAAACATTGGATTGTATATCTAGCTATTTCTAACGAGTGTTTATTTTAAGTAACTTAGATTTTGACTCAAAAATTTCTTTCAAAATGTTGTGCCAAACGCTCCTTTAAATAAGAAAATAACTAGTAAAATTTCAATATACATATGAATTATGTATCTTGATGACTTAAAACAGCTAATTGCGTGTTTATAAACTTGACAAGTAGTTATGAACTCAATTTTGCTTAAATTTTGATGATTCTAGTTCCTAATCCAAACACTCTCTTATATTTAACAAAAACATTTTTTATGATTCGAAAAATATATTTTTAGGATTTGTGAGTTGTAATAAATCAATGTGATTAGTTTTAACAGGTGTTTATGGCATAATTCAACAATATGATTAGTTTTGAAAAGGAGTGATTAGTTTGACATAATGGTTTTTTAATTACTGAGTTTCTAGGTTGATTAAGCATTCTAATCCTATGAGGAGCATTTGGTTATAAGATTTCTAAACTTAATTTTAACAAATTTTGGAATAAAAGAAAGTTTAGTAAAAGACCTAATTATGATTAGACTCAAAATTGAATGGAATTAGATAAAATGTGAATTAGAAAACTTACAAAATGTGTTGCTAATCAAGATACAAGTGTTTGCCCCTTGTGAAAATAGTCGGAGATGGTGATTTGGTGAATGTTTTTTGAGTTGAGGTTCGTTCACAGCAGTAGCAGGTATGGGTGTGTTTGAAAAGTGGGGTGTTTGGTAAAGATTTTTGGAAGAAAAATGTTTTTGGGAGCTACAGTAGGCCGGTCCCCTTAATAATTAAGGGGACCCGCCCCGTTTACTAGCCGGTCCCCTTAAACATTAAGGGGACCGCCTACCAAAAATGTATTTTTTTTCGGATTTAGTTTCTGATAGCAAAATAATTTTATGTATATATATAGATTTAATATATATCAAAAATACGTTGGGTTTTAATGGCACGAGGAAGGAATACTTGACATTTTATTAACATTTCGTTAAGAAAACATTTCTTGAGAATTTTGGATAAAATGATCAAGATGTCAAGTCGACAAATGTGTTAGGGGTGAGAGTAAAAGTGCATATATATATATATATATATATATATATATATATATATATAATATATATATATATATAATATATATATATATATATATATATATATATATATAATATATATTTATTTTGTGTGAAAACGTGGGATGTTGAATGGAGTTAAGAGATGATGAGGTAATGAAGGAGATAGGTGCTGACGGTGACGGGAGTTTGTATCATCCATAGTTTTCTTGACTCGACGGTCAAAGTGCTACTTCTACGTTAATCCACTTAACTCACTTCTCTTCATCACCATGAGTTATGTGACAGTGGACACGGAAGATTTTCGTGTTGAACGTTAAAGTTCAAAAGAGGCAAAGGGGGAAGAAAAGGTTCGAGGACGAACAATTTCTTTTAGTTCTAGATAGTCAACAAATGACGTATCTAGGTTATGTGCATATATATTTATATGTATATATATATATATATATATATATATATATATATATATATATATATATATATATATATATATATATATATAAATATATATATATATATATAGTATGTATAAATAGTAGTATAGGTATATATATGTATACATGTATAAGGAATAATCTACTAACTAACATACTAGGCATAAAAGACTAATGGGGGCATGCAATTGGCTAGTTCATTTATCTACGCATATAATGGTGAGCATGAAAGAGCGGCGTACCTTTTGGTCTTCAACATGTGGTCTTCAAGTTCTTCAAAGCATATTAACTTATAAAAGTCAATTACGAAAGAGATATCGCCTTTCTCGATGAGTTTGCAATCTAGCCACTTGGTCCCCATTATCTCATTGGTCCATAGTTGTTTGGCCAAAACATGGTTTGCAATTGACTCGGATGCATATATGGTGGAAGTATTCCCCAAGGATTGTAGCTTGGTGGATTTGGGTAATTCCACATTGGGTAACTATTATTATGACAGTTTGGTATATTTTGGTTTCTTTTAGGTTGAGGAGTTTTAGGCCGAGGGTGAGGACTAGGTGGTCTTCTAGGTGGAGGTGTTTTTTACCTTAACCTTGGTTTAGAGTATTTTACTTCATTTTTTAAGGATGGTTTATAAAAGGTTTTTACTTCCTCATCACTAGCTATGGGTATTTTTCTATCTTTTATAAGTATATACTTAGGTTTTGACTCTAAAGGTTTTTGCTCACTAGTTTCACATTCAAACTTTACATTTTTAGTTTGACTATTTGAATCCTTAGTTGAATTAAATCCTAATCCGGTTTTATCACTTGATACTCTTTGAATACTTATTATTTCCCTAAGAGAATTACTACTATTTTCGAATTTGTTAAGCCTACAAATTTCCTCCTTAAGTATTTCATTTTCATTTTTAGTTTCTTGACATGTTGTAGTTAAATTTTTAATTCTAGTATTTCTTTTTCTAATTGATTATTAATGTGTTTTAGTGATTTATTTTTAGTCATTACTTTTTGGCCTAATATACATAACCTATTATATTCGTTATCTAGGTCTTTTTCATCTAATGATAAATTTTCATCACTAAAGTATTCGGTTTCGGAACGTACCTCACTTGATGTCTTAGCCATAAGACACTTCTCTTCTTTTGTGGTTTCTTTCTCGTCTTCTTCACTGTCACTCCATGCTCCTCCAATGAACGCCTTTTGGTTTTGCTCCTTTGACATCATAGGGCATCTTCCAATGAGATGATTTGGATCACCGCATTTGAAGCACTTCCTCTCGCTCTTGCTACCTTTTTCGTCTTTGTTTCGTTGGAGTGTTTTCCTTTCGTCATGTGGTTGTCTAACGAATCTTCCTCGTCTTTTGAAAAATTTCTTGAAGTCTCTAAAGGCCATGGCATATTCTTCATCGTCACTTTCGGAGGTTGAGCTATCCTCGTCACTTGATGCTTTCCTAGCTTTCAACGCGATTGACTTGCTTTGCTCTTTCTTTCCTTTAACCATCTCGAAGTCTTTCTTGATAATTGATTCGTAGACTTTCAAGTTGCCAATCAACTCATCAAGTTGAAAAGTTGACAAGTTCTTCGATTCTTCAATCGCCGTAACTTTAGCTCGCCATTTTGGATGAAGAGCCCTAAGAAATTTTCTGACAAAATTCTTACTAGAAAAACTCTCATCAAGTGCCTTTAAACTTGTGATGATTGTGTTAAACCTAGCAAATGCATTATCAATTGATTCCTCTTCCGGAATCGTGAATTATTCATATTGTTGAACAAGAAGATCTATTTTATTATCTTTGACTTGACTATTACCTTGGTGAGTTATTATTAAAGAATTCCAAATTTCTTTTGCGGTTTCGCACATAAAGATTCTTTCGTATTCTTTACGTGGTAGCGCATTATAAATAACCATTTTAGCCTCATTATTTTTAGAAAGTTTTCTTTTTAAATCATCACTTTGTTTTTCAAAAGGTACAATTTCAACCTTTTTAGTTTTAAGATTATGTTGAATAGGTAAAAAATCACCATTAGTAATAACATGCCAAAGATCTAGATCTTTTGACTTCACATAAGTTTCGAATCGATTTTTCCAATATAAAAATCCATCACTTTCAAATAGTGGTGGTCTTTGCATAGATTGCCCTTCTAAATATTTTTCAGATTCCATAGATCGTTTCAAGTTTTAAAATACAGTTAATTTTAAAAATCTTGTTTGACGTGGCTCTTGATACCAATTGTGGAAAACTAGAAGGGGGGTTGAATAGTTTTACGTCTTTTTAATTTATGAAAACTTTTGTTTACTTTTTAAAAACTTCGATTCTATCTTATGTGAACTCAACTCATGATCAATATGAACATATATAAGCAAATATAGATAAGTAATGCAAGTAAGGTAAATATAATGAAATAAGAGAGAGAGATGGAATGATCAAACCATAACACGGAGATTTATAGTGGTTCGGCTACAAGGATACCTTCCTTGCCCTACTCCACTCCTCGAGTCACCTACTCGAGAGTTTTCTTCACTATGTCAACAAACTCCCTTATGGCGGAGAAACCTTACACAACTTTAGCTTACACCGGCTTAACGACACAAAGCTAGATGTCGAGTCCTAATCGTAGCTAAAACCAATCTCACAACTTATACACAACTTCTACACGACTTAATCACGACTTCTTCACGACTTCTTCACAACTTCTTCACGACTTCTTCACGACTTCTTCTTCACGACTACTTCACGACTACTTATTCACAACTACTTCACAACTAATTTACAACACCACTACGTAATTACACTTAGATCTACTTATCACAACTACACAACACTTTACACAACAACACAATTGAATGAGGTAAGTAATAACACTTCTTCACTAGTTGAAGTAGAGTTCTTCTTTTGCACTTTTGGTGGTGGAAGCTTGGATCACTTAGAAACCAATGCTTAAGAAAATATGATCAAAGGATTTACAATGTTTAGAATAGATTTAGAACAGAAAGTTTTAGTGTGCAAAAGGTGAGTAAAAGTCCAAGAGAAGGCTGGTATTTATAGGAGAAAAATTGGACAGCTGGAGGTCTACTGGAGCGGGGGCGGTCCCCTTAATTATTAAGGGGGCCGCCTAGCAAAATTAAGGGGGCCGCCCCTACTGGACGTTGGCCAATTTTGTCCTTTTGTGGGGAAGGTTTTTCTGGAACATTTTAACTGATTTGGGTTAAAAATTTGAATTCATATTTTTATAAAAGATTAAACATTTTTATTTAATGCCAAAAATGTTTTTCAAAAATATATAAAATGTTTTTGATGTTTTATAAAAAATCTAGTTATTAAGAAAATGTTCCTTTGATCATATAATGCATTAAGCATTAGTTCATTCATACCTTAAGTGATTTGAGTTGTAGAAATAGATATTTACAACTAAATACTTGTTTACGTCATAATTTTCCGATTAATGATTTTACATTTTGTGATTATCAAAACGTAGAGATATCGAAAAATATTAATAACGTGTTTAGGCATTATTTATATCAACAGTATGGATGCATAACGATTATTAATGAGGAACGTACCCGTAACGACATTCGGGTCCTCCCTGACATCTTCTCCTCCAAGGACATAAGCTCTTCCTCTAGCTGTTCCACCTTGGTTATTGTTTCCCTGATTCTTTCCTTTCGGACAGTTATTCTTGAAGTGTCCAACTTCTCCACAACCAAAGCATGTTGCTGGGAGTTTCTGATTATCAACCACATTCGGAGCTTTGCAATCCCTGGTCGAATGACCAACTTTCTTACAGTTCCCACAAGGATTTGGACAATTTCCAGGGTTATGATGGGTTTGACATTTGTTGCACTTTGGTAAAGTACCATTGTAACGTCTTTTCTCAGTTGGACCTGCAACATAGGCCTTTGCAGTTTCCTGTCTCTTGGGTGGTGGTTGAGTAACATTGCTACTCTTGTTGTTATCCCAATTTCTTTTGTTGTTGTTGTTATTGGAATTGTTTCGGTTGTTATTATAGTTGTTGTTGTTTCGGTAGTTGTTGGAATTGTTGTTGTAGTTACGGTTACTGTTGGTGTTGTTGTTGTTGTTTGAGGTAGTTCCTTTCTTTACTATCTGAGCCATGAGTTTCTGAGACATTCTGATTGCCTCATCCAATGTTTGCGGGTCAAAAGAAATCACATCTCCACGGATTTTGTGAGGTAATCATCCAATGAAATTCTCTAATAGCTTCTCAGTGTCCGGAACCATTGTCGGACATAATGCTGCCAATTCCTGAAACCTCCTGATATATGCCTTAATATCATTACCTGCTGTCACTAGCTCATAAAACTCTGTTTCCATCTTTTTCACTTCTGTTCGTGGGCAAAACTTCTTTGTCAGCAACTTCTTGAATTCGTCCCATGTAAGCTTGTGAGCATTCTCCATTCCCATGGGCTTTGCATACGAATTCCACCATGACATAGCTTCCCCAACAAGTGTACTAGTAGCAAACTTTACCTTGCTTTCCTCCGGACAGTTGCATAGAAGGAATATTGATTCTGTCTTTTCAAACCATTAGATCATGGCAGTGGCCCCTTCAGTGCCTTTGAATTTTTCCGGATCACCACTCTTGAAATCTTTGTACGTACATTTACGACCATTTGTACCATTGGTAGCTTCCTCGGTTTCTGCCCGAGAAGCGGCTTCAGCAGCGGCTGCGGCTACAGCCTCTCTTTCTGCAACTAATGCTGCCTTAATACTGTCGGCAACAAGCTTTCTGATCTCGGCTGGTGTCATAGCAGTAGTGGCTCTTTTGGGTGGCATAATTCTTCACAATCACAAAAGATAACAACAATGAGAATCCACAATAGCAAACGATCATCATACACAATATATACAACCACAACATGTATATACATCCACAACACGTATAAATACAACCACAACATGTATAAATACAATGAAACCACAGCGAAACATCATAGATATAATCACAACGCACATGAATATTATACATGAAAATTTCGGTTAGCGCAGACCGATATCATAAAATAGCACAACGAAAATCCTGCATAGTCGAGTCACACTTGATATATTTGTTTGTACTACAAGCAAAAGAAAACAAGTCCTAACTATGTCCCACACCCCGGGACTAGGATAATAATGTACAAGCTACATGATAAAAGTATAACACTAGACACCTCCTCCTGGTGCTCCATCTAGCCTACGGAAAATCCTCTGAAGATCCCTAGACATAGCAACAGCAATCTCCTCTAGGTGCTGAACTCGAAGCTGAAGATCAATCTCCCTAGTCTCTGATGCAGACATCCTAGCCTGAACTAAAGATAACTCACCGGCCTGGCGATGATGCTCATCCTGGGACATCTGTGCCCTGTCGAACAACTCAGGCATCTCCTGCCTCAACTGGGTAATACGCTCAGAACTCTCTAGCTTTTGGGACTCCAATCCCTAATATGAAACATCTATAGCAACTCTTCCTGTGACTAGTCCCTCGACCTCCTCCTCTATAGCCTCAATCCGGCTCACTGGTATCTCCTCCACATGGCCTAATGCCCTGTCAATCTGTCCCTGTAGATGATCTAGTCTCGAGTCAAGTGTAGCAGCAGTAAGTAGTCTGTCAGCAGCAGCCCTCGAGCTCTCACCAACCTCGAATCTGCTGGGTGGTGCTGTCTCTGTGGCATCTGAAGTATCTGGTGATGGAATATCAAGACGTGCCCGCTTCTTGAGCGGTAGGTCTGACATAGGAGTAGGATCTCTGGGATGAACTGGTGCTGATAGGGATGGCAATGGTGGAGACAATGATGATAAGGATGGTAATGGTGATAATGGTGATGGTGTACTGAATGCCACACTCCTCCTCGCTGTCAAGTGGCGACGGAGTGGATGAGATGAAGTAAGTGATGATGGTGGTGGTAGGGATACAAATGCAGCTGGTGACCTGACAGTGAGACGATGAACCCGCTTAGCAGCAGTGCGCTTCATGCGCGGCCCACCTGGATATGTACGGTAAACTCGACCGTAGGGTATAAACTCTCCTGGATGGATAACTGGAACAACTCTGGGAGCACGACGGATCACAGGTGACAGTGGTGGGGTAGGTGCGACTTCCCCCTCCTCAAAGGGTTCTGTCTCAGCCTCTGACATCACAGGTGAAGATTGTGGAGTAGGCTCCACAGATGACAAAATGATAGTGGGTAGTGAGGGTGATGTAACCGACTCTAGTATGATGGAGGGTAGTGAGGAAGTATCGTCTGACTCAGAGTCCGATGAGATAACAATAGGGTGTGAATCCGAAGACATCACTGTGACAATAGATATGAAATAAAAGTAAATAAACATTTACACAATGTGAGTTATGATGAAATGATATAAGTATGAACTCGCAATCACTAGATGTGATATAATGAATATGCACTTATGCTACAATGATGAGATGCTATGACGGTGTAGTTATAGTCTAGGATATAATGGACAACCTAGTTCGCTATAACCTTGGCTCTGGTACCAATCTGTCACACCCCCAAATTTCATGACTTGCAGTAGAATGAAGCATTCAGGGGCGCGACTGGTCATAGCACCAAAGTTGCAGTTATATTGAATGACCTAAAGTGTCGTTTAGAAAATACATCGTTTGATTAATTAAAAACATTCAGAGTTACAAAGCTAGGTCCCAAAAGGTGAAACAAGTTTTCAGAAAACAAGTTCATACAATTCAAACGATGGATTAGTGCATAAAATATAAAGTGAGACGCGTCGACTCCACGACTCCATGATATGTCCTTATGCAAGCCAACATGCGATACCTTAATTACCTGAAAATACATTGCTAAAAATGGTCAACAAAAATGTGGGTGAGATCATAGGTTTATGTAAATGAAATGTTGTACGGATACCATAAGTATAAAGTGTATGACAAAACCATGCCACATAAAAATGATACATTAGCTCTTAAGCTCATGACCCCGAAGCTATACTGAATGAAATGCCTGATGAAGCGAAAAGTGTACCGCTTTTAGGGGGTCATTTAAACCCTAAATCGTATTTATTTGATCAAATATTGCCCTAAATCGTTCCTTTTGTCATTTTAGGTACTTTGGAGAAGAAATCTGGAAAAGGAAGCATTTTGGACGTTTTTGGAGCATAAAAGTAAAGAAAACGACAAAGTCTCAAAATTATGCTGGAAAGTACCTTTAACGGCGTCAGGGATTGTTCCAGACGGCGTCACGGCTTGGCAAAAAAGGTGGATATGAAAATTACTCATGATAAGCCAGAGAATTTTACAAGGGAAAGTCTGACAGCGTCACCCTATGAAGTGATCAAGGCCATCACGGTTTAAGCTAAAGAGTGACGGCGTCAAGCCATATTCTGACGGCGTCACCCCTTGATAGGCCAGAGCGGATTTTGGAGCACCAAAGAGGGACGGCGTCAAGAAGGCCATCCGGGAACCCTAGACACGGCGAGGTGACGGCGTCAAGATCTATAACGTGACGCCGTCAGCCCTTAAACTCTATATATAGTTTTGCAATTTTTTGTCATTAGTGTGCAACTTTGTGAGGAGAAACCCTAAGACGAATTTCTGCCATTTTTAAGGGTTTTCATACCCTTGGATCTCCCATGTTTAATTGAAGATAAGTAATTGTTTAATCAATCAATATGTCTATGTGTTGTTTGATTACATCTTGTTCTTGTCTTTTGATTAACATGCTAGGCTAGATTTATCTTGTGTTTGCTTAGATCTAATGAAACCTAACTATTGATTATTAGTTGCTAGTGTGTTATTAATTGTATTGGATGATTGTTTATCGATGTTAGGCTTAAGAAAACTGGCTAACTTCCTATTCGGTAACTTGCTTGAACGTCTTAAGAAACATGAACCAATGCGTACTAGGTTTTTATGGATGTATTTAATGCATGAGCGAATTCTAGTGATCCCATGTTAGGAGCTTCCTAGCCGGCTCGACATAGGAATGAAGTAGGAGCTTGTAGAGTTGGGGAAGTACGTACTCCACCCCACGATTGATATTAAGGAATACACCCGTCATCCACGCAATTAATATACACTAATCAACCGGTAAAAGATAGTTAGGGAGTAAGGAAATCTAAGTAAACACATTTCTCTCCACATAAGTTTCACAACCTTTTCATTTTCGGTTATTTTATTTTATTTGCATTCGTAGTAATTTGGGTTAGTTTACTAGCAACTAATTCCGCCCACTCCTTCAAACCCTAGATTTTACTTGCTTTCATAAAAAAATATAAAAATACAAAAAGAATCTTCCCTCACCCTTAGACCTACTAAAGTAGTTTTTCATACCTAACGAACACTATTCCCTGTGGAGAACGATCAATCCCCCGTACTTACCACTACACTATACTACATCGGTCAGGTACACTGCCTGGTGGGGTTGTAAGCCTCTTGAGATCCCTCGAGAGGTAAAACCTGTTGTAAGGTCGCAAAACCACGCATCAAGTTTTTGGCGCCGCTGCCGGGGAATAGTTATTGTTTAGGTTGAATTTTTATTTTATTAGGTCTACTCACTAGATTCCTTTCTAGTGAGATTTTTATTTTCTTTTTCTAGGTTTTCTTTAGTCTATCTTTTTTCTTCGTTTCTTTGTTCGTAACCATTACCATCCGACATCATGGAAGGTGGTAATATCCTTGATCCCAACAACCCACCACCACAACAACACCCACCTCCTAGAGCCCGTACCTTAGTAGACTACTCCCGTCCTAGCCACCATGGCTATCAAAACACCATTGAGCTCACTCAAGGAGCCAATGTCACACCCTTGCGATCCGACACCATCCGGTTGGTGCAAAGCGGATGCGCATTCCATGGACTTCATTCCGAAGATCCTAACCAACATCTCAAGGACTTTCTCAAAATCGTTGATTCCATAGACCTTGATGTTGCCACTCGAGAGACGAACCGACTGCGTCTCTTTCAATTCTCTCTGCGGGACCAAGCTAGTCAATGGCTAGAGCGTCTACCCGCAGGATCCATCACCTCTTGGGATGATCTCACCACTCGTTTCCTTGCTCAGTTTTTCCCACCAGGAAGAACTACCAAGCTAAGGAATGATATCTTGATGTTCCAACAACGTCAAGGCGAAACCCTCTACGAGGCATGGACTCGATTCAAGGACTTACTTCAAAAAGTCCCTCACCATGGCATAGAACTTTGGCTCCAAGTCCAAATCTTCTATGACCATATCAATCTCTCCAAGAGGCAAACCATTGACCAATCGGCCGGTGGTAAGCTACGTGATCTAAGTGCGGAACAATCATGGGCTCTCCTAGAAGATCTTGCTCTTTATGACAACGAAAGTTGGAGTGATCCCCGTGATTTCAATAAAACGGTCAAGGCAATATCTTTGCCTTCGAACAATTCAAGCACTTCCGACCGTAGGATCATAGAACTTGAAGACCAAGTCAAGTTTCTTATGAAATACTATGAGGCTCCTAAACCTTCAAGCTAAGTGAACAAAATCACTTCTTCATGTGAATTATGTAGTGGTCCCCACGACACTCGTGATTGCATGGAACTCCCCGAACAAGCTTTTGCGGACTACGTATCCTCGCGTACCGACGGAGCGGGAGACAAGTGGTACACTTTCAAACCCGAGCCAAACCCCTACGGTGATTCATACAACCCCTCATGGAAAAATCACCCAAACCTTAGGTGGAAACAATACGAAAACGCACAACAAACCAATTCTTCCAACCCACCTAATCGTTTCCAATCAAGCGGTTCCAACTCGAGCCGTACTTTCAACAACAATCCTTCCAGCAATGGTAGTACCAATAACTTTGAAGGATTGATGTCTTAATTTATGGCATCTCAAGAAGCTCGTTTGGCCAAGTTTGAAGCCGATTTCAAACAAAAACAAAGCGAGATGACCAATAAGATTGACACTTTGTTGAAAGCCCTCAATGACCGAGAAATGGGAGCACTCCCTAGCAACACAGTCAAGAACCCGAAACTAAACGTCAACGCCATCTCGTCGGTTTCGTCTCCTAGTTCTTGTCCACAATACTATTCGGTCAATTCCATGAGCACGTGTTTCAAACAAACCCAAGTCGTTCAAAATGACCAAGAAGTTATGATACCCAAATTGGTCAACAACATAGTTGAAACACTTCCCACTCAAAACCTTGACAATGAATTCAAGGAGCTCCACCTTGAAAGTCCGGTTATTGATGTTTTGGATGAGAAGAAGCTCAAGTTAGGCGAAAAAGGGACCGCCTTTGTTCAAAACAAGCTACCTAAAAAGTTAGATGATCCGGGCTTATTTGTTCTACCTTGCAAGATCGGTAATTCGGAGGCTTATGACACATTAGCCGATCTTGAATCAAGCCTTAACCTACTTCCGTTACCTCTCTACACCTCTCTAAAACTAGGAAAACTTGAAGAAACCGAGGTAATAATAGGCTTAGCGGATGGAAGTGTTGCTTACCCGATTGGAGTAGTCAAAGACGTGTTAGTACACATTGGAAAACTAACCATTTTAGCCGATTTCCACGTCCTTGATATGGTTAGCGAACCTACATGCCCCTTGTTAATAGGTAGAGGATTTTTGGCGACCGCTAGTGCTATGATTGATTGTAAGGAATCTAAAATAGCGGTAGGAGAAGGTGATACTTGGTCAGTCTATGATGTGAAGAAACATGCTTATGATACTAGTGATGAACCAACACCCCATTGGTTAGAGTTAAATAGGAGACCATCTAGATATGGACCTTGGATCGATAGAGACTTCATAGGACCCCAACGCCCATTTTACCTAGAAGAGGACTTTGTGAACCGAACACATGCGGTAGAACAACTCTTGGCTAGGGACACCGAATTGGATCCATTTGAAGACCCTCTAGTTTTTAGGAAGATGATTGAGTTCCTAGGAGTTTTGCCAATTAACCTAG
This sequence comes from Artemisia tridentata subsp. tridentata, assembly GCA_021014915.2. Classification (NCBI taxonomy): domain Eukaryota; kingdom Viridiplantae; phylum Streptophyta; class Magnoliopsida; order Asterales; family Asteraceae; genus Artemisia; species Artemisia tridentata. The sequence continues at coordinate 185,767,267 of CP139504.1, read as the reverse complement.
GGATGAATAAGTGGACTTGTGAGGACGATGATCATAAGTGGGAATGGGACAAACCACCCAAAGATGGAGATGGGTCATGGCATATTAAGATGACATTGTATGACCCGGATGGGGAGAAGTTTGAAAAGATATATTGTACTAAGCGGACCAATAGGAAACTTCAATCCAAGATTAACCCTAAAGACGTCCTCGATGACGAACTCACTTACATAGGGTAGAAGGACTTCGAGTCTAGCTACAAGACTCGTTAATAAAGAAAAGCGCTTCTTGGGAGGCAACCAAAGCTTTATTTGCTTTCTGTGTTTATTTATTTGTTTGCTTGATTTTATTTGTTTCCGTATGTGTGTTTAATTTTTATTATTATTGATTCATGCTCAAAACTAAATTGTGAAAATGCTTTATCTTGTTTTTAACTTCGTCTTAACTACATATAAAGGTATTTTGCAAAAGTTAAGTGTAAGAGAAATCCAAATCAGTTTATTAGAACAAATGAACATGAATCATAATAATATTAAATTAACATACATATTAGTATTTGTTTGAGTCAAATGCTTGTATCGAGTCATAGTGATGTTTTGCAGGATTTCCAGGAAGTAAGGTATAGGTTTTTCCAGAAATTTTCCGGAAACTTAACATGAGAATTCTGTCAGATCATTTCTGACGGCGTCAGGATTTACAACCTGACGGCGTCAGGTTTTAATTTTCAGAAATTTTTGAAAGTTTTGTTTTCATAAAAAGTTTTTATTAAATCTCTAACTTATAAACTCCAGGAATCTGCAAAATTATCATTCCACAAGCATTATATCCTTATATATAGATTTATCCCGCCGATGTTATGCAGGTTTTCGTGTTTGTTTTCTCAGGTTTAACAGGTTATTTTGGATAAGGAGATGTATGTGGAATCAAGCTTATGGCGATGCATTAGTCTTGGAGCCTCTACTTTCTCTTGGAAGAAGATTTAACCATGTTACCCCTTTATCCACCGAGCGAATAAGGGGAGTATTTGATTTCATTCTTTTACCTTGTTACTTTTACATCTTGTTATTTGAACATTGGAGAAAATGTTCATCTTAAGTGTAAGGGGGGGGGGGGGGGGGGTAAAAGTACGATACTTTAGAGAATACAATTGCACTTGATTTTTGTTTGTTTAATAGTAGATGTGTAATAAAACTGAGATAAATACTTGTTAGGGCAATTTTAGTGCCAAATTTAAATTTTTTTACAACATTTAGGAGTGAAACTTTGATCTTAATGAGCGTCTCACGGATAGGAGTTATATGACTAGCACAAAAACCGTACCACTAAAAAATTTTCCACCCCCAAATATGTGAGGTTCGCCCCTAGAATTGGTAGGAGAAGCATTTATGCTATGATGTGTGTACCGGTAGCACTTAGATTCTAGAACTTGCGTTAGGACCATTCCGAGGCCACAAGTGAGACTACATTCGTGTAGTTAGATTTACTACATGATAAGAGGCATTAGGATTAACCCATTGTTTTACACCTGTGTTTTTGTTATAATTACGTTGGCTACATTGGTCAAGTAATTCTCCCACACCCTTTGCGTTGTACTCATTTTTGGTACACGATACCCCTAGTACACCCCTCAGAGCCTATCTTTTCGTTTCGACCTTTAAGCATTTTACTTAAAGGAAGAATTTGTTACACCCCACTTAAATGTACACCCAAATCGCCTTAGCCTACCTTGTATGCACTCATTTTTAGTGCATTATTGTGACAACATTTGTTTAAACCCCAAGTTAATTATCTAATTGATTACATGGTTGCTAAGTCGAGTCATATCCTTGTACATATTGTTTTAGGACGATTGGGACTTATGGGCAAAGTACTAGTGTAATGGAGTAATGGGGAAGAACATCATTTATTACCCCCATATGTGCTAAATATTTTTAAAAGTACTCCAAGTGTTTCGATTATCTTAATTCGAGTCATTAGAATAGTTATTTGTAAAGTTATGTAAAAGTTCAAGTGTAAGGGGAATGCAACGCCCCTATGATGTATTATTTTGGATGGTAGGGCAAGAATGTATGCAAAAAAAAAAAAAAAAATCAAGAAAAATACAAAAAAAAAAAAAAAATGAGAAAAAGAAAAGTAGAAAAAACATACGGACTACCATCCCGTTTCATTTTATGTTTATTTTATCTTTTTGTTATTTTTTTTCATTAGCTTAAGTCTAGTCTTTGCTTAGCAACGCCATATTGTACATGTAATTAATCAAGATCTTTAACTCGCCACCAGTAAAATATCCTTTATCCAACAAAACCGTGTTTATCATATCCCTACACCTAACGTTATAACCCGTTTAAAAGCCCTCTTTGATAGTTTATCTTAGGTGCTTACGCCTAGTGGAGGAGGTTTTCGATCCTTTCCCAAGCCTATGGTAATCTATTTGCTATGACAGGTAGTGAGAGATATTATCCGTTTTCATTTATGAGATTTATTTTGATGACACCTGAGAGATGTGAGTATCTAAACACTACTTGTGAGGTGCTAGTTTGTAATCTCCGTGCTTATTATGATTAAAGTGGAACAACTAATTGTTGTAATTACTTTTATATTAGCATTAAATGACCCCTAACTTGTATTTTGATTAGAATAAAAGCGCATTTGCTTGAGGACAAGCAAATCTCAAGTGTAAGGGTATTTGATGAAGCGAAAAGTGTACCGCTTTTAGGGGGTCATTTAAGCCCTAAATCGTATTTATTTGATCAAATATTGCCCTAAATCGTTCCTTTTGTCATTTTAGGTACTTTGGAGAAGAAATTTGGAAAAGGAAGCATTTTGGACGTTTTTGGAGCATAAAAGTGAAGAAAATGACAAAGTCTCAAAATTATGCTGGAAAGTACCTTTGACGGCGTCAGGGATTGTTCCAGACGGCGTCACGGCTTGGAAAAAAAGGTGGATATGAAAATTACTCATGATAAGCCAGAGAATTTTACAAGGGAAAGTCTGACAGCGTCACCCTTTGAAGTGATCAAGGCCATCACGGTTTAAGCTAAAGAGTGACGGCGTCAAGCCATATTCTGACGGCGTCACCCCTTGATAGGCCAGAGCGGATTTTGGAGCACCAAAGAGGGACGGCGTCAAGAAGGCCATCCGGGAACCCTAGACACGGCGAGGTGACGGCGTCAAGATCTATAACGTGACGCCGTCAGCCCTTAAACTCTATATATAGTTTTGCAATTTTTTTGTCATTAGTGTGCAACTTTGTGAGGAGAAACCCTAAGACGAATTTCTGCCATTTTTAAGGGTTTTCATACCCTTGGATCTCCCATGTTTAATTGAAGATAAGTAATTGTTTAATCAATCAATATGTCTATGTGTTGTTTGATTACATCTTGTTCTTGTCTTTTGATTAACATGCTAGGCTAGATTTATCTTGTGTTTGCTTAGATCAAATGAAACCTAACTATTGATTATTAGTTGCTAGTGTGTTATTAATTGTATTGGATGATTGTTTATCGATGTTAGGCTTAAGAAAACTGGCTAACTTCCTATTCAGTAACTTGCTTGAACGTCTTAAGAAACATGAACCAATGCGTACTAGGTTTTTATGGTTGTATTTAATGCATGAGCGAATTCTAGTGATCCCATGTTAGGAGCTTCCTAGCCGGCTCGACATAGGAGTGAAGTAGGAGCTTGTAGAGTTGGGGAAGTACGTACGCCCCCCCACGATTGATATTAAGGAATACACCCGTCATCCACGCAATTAATACACACTAATCAACCGGTAAAAGATAGTTAGGGAGTAAGGAAATCTAAGTAAACACATTTCTCTCCACATAAGTTTCACAACCTTTTCATTTTCGGTTATTTTATTTTATTTGCATTCGTAGTAATTTGGGTTAGTTGACTAGCAACTAATTCCGCCCACTCCTTCAAACCCGAGATTTTACTTGCTTTCATAAAAAAATATAAAAATACAAAAAGAATCTTCCCTCACCCTTAGACCTACTAAAGTAGTTTTTCATACCTAACGAACACTATTCCCTGTGGAGAACGATCAATCCCCCGTACTTACCACTACACTATACTACATCGGTCAGGTACACTGCCTGGTGGGGTTGTAAGCCTCTTGAGATCCCTCGAGAGGTAAAACCTGTTGTAAGGTCGCAAAACCACGCATCAGTGCCCCTACTGAGTGTTTGCCAATCACTCTAATATGACAGAAATGAAATGCGTTCGTTTGATCAGTTGGTGCTACCAACCCGAACGGAGGAGTCACCCTCAGTATTTCTATTCACTCACTCTTGCTTGCTAACAAATAACGGTTCATGATAATAAAGGGGACTTTAATCTGGGCAATGATGTAACTTAAGCAATGTAATGAGTTTGGATACTTTGGTCCGCATATAAAATGGTGCAATGTATTCTCCCCCGAGAGTTTAGAAATCAAATAAACAATTGAAAACGGGGCTATGAAAACTCACCTGATAAGATATAGCAACAATGAAAATGATGGATATGATGAAATAAAGCTCGGTCTCTAACCGCGACCTATTATGAATGATGTGATCCAATGTAAGCAATGATACAATGCAACACATGCAAACACGTATGTTAACGATACCACTTGTTAGTTTTGAAAATAACGTTTATCGACGAAAAATACACTTTTGACGTCTCGTTAAGTTATAAACTACTTTTCATATAAATATGTTGAAATGGTACTCCACGATCCTCATTTGGTGTTCTATCAGAAAAATATAGCGTTTTCATCGCAATTTAATATTTTCCTTAACTTGTGAAAATATCTCCAAAATGGCCTCGCAAAACTAGTCGCGAAATATTGCACGTTAAGTGTTAGTGATCAAACTCGAAGTTTTTGAAAACCTTGTAACAATGTATTAATGTCGTTTCAATTAACTTTTGATTATACACGCCTCGATCAATTAGAAAATCGGCTATCAATGTTATGTCTCGCAAAAACACTAGTTTTTATACTTAAAACACTTTCTATTAGTGGGCTGTCAAAATAAACATGGTACGTCGGGCTTCAAACGTGAATATCTCGGTCGTTATAAGCTTGTTTTCTACGTTCTTTATATCCACGGCTTCGTATAAACATGAACTAACATAATCTCAGTAGGTCGGGTCGTCTAGATCACGTCTAACGCCTCGTTTTGTCCTTTGAATCTCGGCGATCAGCAACTAAATTTTCAGAATTTTAGTTTTCGTCGTCTAACTTTGAAAAATCATATCTCCTTCGTTATAAGTCGGTTTTTAGTGATTCTTGCGGCCAAAATAGTTCAACATTTTCTGAATATGATCATACCACTTCAAATCAACTCCACAAGTTCGCAAATCCTACCATACACCTTCTTAGGGTGTCATGGGGTCCTAAACATCACCAACCTTGGTGGATTTCATGAGATCACTAGTGAAACTTATAGATCTAGTGTTAAAGATAGTTTATGTGCAAAGTGGTATCTAAAACATAAATATGTTGCATGATTAACTAGTATAACTTGAAAATACATAAACATATGAATCAAATGAAAGTATAAGATGATCAAAATGTGTTCTTGAAACTTACTTGGATATTTGATGAGTTTTGATGAGAAATGTGTAAGAAACTTTGAGGTTTAACCACAAAACCTGAACAAGGAAGGTAAACGGAGCTTGATTATGACTTTAACTTGGAAAATTTATGGATTTGTGGTGGTGTTCTTATCTTGGCCGAATGGGGAAGAAGAAAAGGAAGAGAGAAATCTCTTGGTTTAGCTAAATGTTTATGTGTTGTGTGATGTTAGTGTAGTGGGATGGAAATAAAATGACTAGAAATTCATTAATGATTTTTGGGTTTATTAGGCTAAATGGGGGCGTTAGGGGGGCGGCACATGTGGGTTATAGGAAGAGGATTTGATGGTTTAAACAAGACTTTGTCCCCCATTTAAATAAGTATTGGTAGTTTAGTGTACACATTAGGTGTTATCGGGTACCAAGTTAACTAGAAATGAATCATGACGAGGTGAAATAAAATACGACGAAGTTGTAAAAATTATAAAATCATATTCCTTGCAAGAATCGGGTGTTAGAATGATTATCGGATTGAAATTTCGTAAACCGACGGAGTTATAAGCGTCAAACGAAAAATATAGCGATTGGTTTAAAAACACCAGGTAAAGTAATAATATAATCTCTATATCATTAAAATTATCATGAAAATATATTAGGATTATAGTCGGGAGTATTGGGTATAATGTTAGTAGAAATGACTGAGTGGTAACGTTAATTAAACAATTAAGCATACGTTAATGAAAAACACACAAACCCATGCATGAACTGATATGATAATGATGTTACTGATGATATGCAGACTACTCTAGTCTGTATGATGTGCCTTAACTGATGATGCATGAATACGCTGCTAAACCTAACCGGTTACGCGCATTTGAGTACCCGTAAACTTAGTTTACGACATGATGAATGATGCCATGAATAGTGACTTCCCTCCGGAATGAATAGTGTCACATGAATAGTAAAATTTTTGACGACTTCTCAAAGTCTCAAACTGACTTAAAAAATGATAAATAGTGAAATGATGAATAGTGATCAGTGAATAGTGAATAATGAATAGTAACTCATGAATAGTAAATTGTCGGGGTTTGGAAAATGACCTGAGATTGCGAGTTGTGACATTTTTCCTTTTTGATCTTTTCTAACTCAGCTCTAAGCATACTAATCTCAGCATTTTTATGAGTCAAATCTCTTTTAAGTACAACTATATCTTCTGTAAAGACAGACTCATTTATCTTATAATGAAAAATTTGTTCTTCTAAGACTACTAAACCTCTTCTATGATTAGATAAATTAAAGTTTGTATGGTTTAACTCTATTCTCTGCTCATCACAATGTTTCTTTAAAGTTTCATATTCTTTAAGAGCAGAACAAGATTTAGAACAATTTTTCACTGAGTGTACCTCTGAGTCAGAAAAAGCCATAAGTGCCATCTTTGCTGGTTCTTCCTCCTCGTCAGCCATGTAGCTCCAGTCATAACCCAGAACATCAATGGCAACCATAGCCTTTGAAGATGGCTTTGCCTCTTCCACTGCCTTCGGCTTGCTTCCATACCCTTTGCTTTTGCTTTCCTACTGCCTGGGTTTTTACACTCTCTAGCAAAATGCCCCAACTTGTGGCAGTTAAAGCACTCCACTTTTGATTTATCAAAACCAGCAGTATCATTACCACTGATGTTGATCTTTTTCCCAGTTCTCTGAAAGAATTTCTTAGCCCTCATGCTAAGAAGTGCAACCTGCCACCTTAGGTCCATCTCTTCCAAATCATCATCATGAATCTGTTCAAGATCTTCATGTGACAACATATACCCATTGGCTTGGCTGATCAGGAATGCATAAAAAGTAGTATCACTAACACCAGTAGTACTAGTTGATGAACTAGCAGTACTAACACTAGGGTTAGCAGTGTGGAAAACTAGAAGGAGGGTTGAATAGTTTTACGGTTTTTAATTTGTTTCAAAACTTTACTTTTGAAAAACTTTGATTCGAATCTTTTGTGTAATCAATCAACACCAATATGAACACTAAACTAAACTATCTAATATGAATAATGAATGTAAGGAAAATAGATGGAAAGATCAAACCGGGACAAAGAGATTTATAGTGGTTCGGTTACGAAGCTCTTCTTCGCCCTACTTCACTCCTCGAGTACCACACTCGAGAGTTTCAAGCACTATGTCAACAAACCTCCCTTCAGGCGGAGGAAAACCGTACAATGTCGCTTATCCTATTTCCGACACTAAGCTAGATGTCGAGTACTAATCTTAGCTAGTACCAATCTACCACGATCCACACGATCCTTTCTACTTCACACAATCAACACACTTGACTCGATCTACCCGATCTACCCTTGATCCACTTGACCAACACACTAGCCCACAAGCTACAAGAGATCTCCAAGATCTCGAAACGATCACAATGATCAACTCTCTCTTGACTCAATCTACCCTATCTACCTTTGATCAACTTGATCAACTCACAAGCTCACAAGCTATAAGAGATATTCAATATCTCTACAAGATCACAATGATCTACTCTCACAAACTCTCAAAAGAAAAATGATCTTGATGTATGCAAGGATACAACAAGTAAGTAACAAGTGTTACAAGTGCACTAACTATAACTATAACACTTTGTATCTTCTTTGATACCTTGTGTTCTTCTCTTGCACTAGTAGAGGAATGAAGGTGATCACTTGGTTGGATGATTGGATCACTCTTTAAACAAAAGAAAACTAAACTAAATGATCAAGAAGAAAAGATGTGGTGAGAGTATTGAACTCAGAAAGTTCTGTGTGAAAAGAGATGCCCAAAAACTGTGAAGAGGGAAATCTGGCCGTTATGGGTACACGGTACCACTAAATTTCAACGGTACCACTAAATTTAGTGGTACCATGGTACCGTGTTAGACAAAAACGCTCCTCTTTTTTTCTTTAGTGGTGAAAGTTTATTTGGGGAAGTTTGGAGCTGATTTTGGGGGGAAAAATAGCTGTTATGATATTTAAACTTATTTTTCCAATAAAACATTTCTTAATAATTCAAAAATAACTTGTAAAGTGTATTTTTGAAAAAATGTTTTGTCACATTAAAAATGTGAAGTTTTAAACACAAATTTACTTCTTTGATCATTTGTCAAGTTGTAAATTTGTTTGTTCATACCTAGAGTGATTTGTCTAGAAATGGGATCTTTCGACTAAAAACTTGTTTACGTTAAGTTTAAGGTAAAGTGTTTTCACATCTCAAAACGTGAAGTTATCAAAAGATATAAATAACGTTTTTAGAACATTATTTGCATCAACAATCTCTCCCTTTTTGATGATGACAAAACATAAACTCATTTTAAGTTAAAATTAGTTTTAACAAGTTTTTAATGAGTTTACATCCCATTTCTCCCCCTTTTTGTCGAAACAAAAAGGTTGCTAAGGCTCCCCCTTGATATATACTCCCCCTCGTTTGGAGGACACCAAGGAATCGAGCAATGGTTCTTGCTACAAAACAAGGTTAGATAAAAAATATACTATATGTAACATGTAGCAATCAAGACAAATATCCAACCACAAAAAAAAAAAAAAAAAAAAAAAAAAAAAAAAAAGGCTAAGTAGCCAAACACCAAAAATAAAACAACCACATAATATGCCCATTCATTCATAAAAGAAATGTCATACATAAGTATGACTACAACATAAAAAGAAAAACAATCTACAAGAATCACATAGAAATCTTAAGTGATACGAGGCCCTAAGATTTGCTTCAAGTGACAAAAAGGAACCTAAATTTTTATTATAGAAACTAAACATGAAAATGTTTAGTTGTTTGGGCTATTGGTTGGTGGAGGAGGTGGTATGATGGGTCCTTGTGGTGGTGTGAGGAGTTGCTCAAGGTAGGAGAACATGAGGCTCATGTCATTCCTAAGGTTGACTATGAGGTTTCGGTTGTGATGACAACATGCACAACTTAGGCTATGTGGCTCTAGAGGGTAAAAAATGGGGTGACCCATTAGTGGTTGTGGTGATTGTGAGGCGGAAGATGATGATGTGTTGGACCCAAGCTCAAATGGAGTTATTGGTGATAGGGTTAATCTGATTGCCAATGGTTGAGGAGGACTTGGTGGAGGTAAGGGTGTGGTAATCCTAATGGTGGAGGAGGATGATGAGGTTGGCCTAGTTGAAGTGGCCTTTGATGGAGCCAAAGGTTTAGAGATTGATTAGCTTGATTTGGTTGATTGTAGTGGTGTGTGAATGTCTTCATCATCATCCAATGTGATATCAATGAGAAATATCTCATTGGGTGGTTTTATGTTTAGCCTAGATTTCTTTGCTTTGTGAGAGGTAGTAGCCATGGTAGAAGACATGGTGAGTTTATGATGATTGTGAAATGGTGAGGAAGACCAATGCATGATAAGGGCTTAAATAGCCAAATCAAAAGCATGCAAGGATGGATAAGATGGTGAGTTTAGGGATTAGGGAGTGTTGGAATCAGCATATGTTTGCAGATTCTGAGGAAAAGAAGGTCAAAAAGTGGAAGCAAACAGTTAAAAAACGTCTTCCCAGGGTACGGTACCACCAAATCACCTACGGTACCACTAAATTTAGTGGTGACGTGCCCTATTTAGTGGAGCCATGGCCTGCAGTTGACATTTTTCTAGTTCTGCAGGATCTAGGCTGCCTAAATGGGTAATCCTAGGGAAACTATTTGCAGCAAATCCTATTGCCTCAATTCACTAAAGAATAATCAAATAGTTTTCCTAACACTAGCCACAATTAGCAACTAATAAGATCATGTGATTATTTAAGTTTAGGCTACTATTAAGCATGCAATATTTCAAGTAATATGATCATCTAGTGTATGCAAGAAAAATGTAAAATAAAATATATGAACTAGATAAAGCTCATAAATATAATCAAGCATTAAGCTTCATTATTTAACCAAAGTAATCCATGTCAAGTAAGCAATACTATGTTAATTCAAACTAGTTAATGTTAAATGGCCGTAGCCAAGACCCCATTAGAAATAGTTTAATACTACTTGAGTTAGTAATACTAATTAAGTTAGCATTGTCTAATTTCTTGACTTCCCCAACTTCTTAATCTTGTTTCCGATCCCCTTGAGTGCTTTTCCAATAGACTTGAATCCCCCGATGGTTTGCTCATGCATGGACACTTGCCGATTATACATCCTTGTTTGCCTTCTCATCACCGAACTTAAGTTGGTTTGGTTAAAAGGAAGGTCGGTTGTTGGTTTGAACGATGACGTGTCAAGATTACGAAAGAAAGTATCGGGTGAAGGAGAATGAGCACGAGACGTTCCTTCTTCATTCACCTCATCATCATCCTCATCCATAGGTTGAGATGACGATCCATTACTAAAGGAGGAAGAAGAGAAAGTAGCATCGGAGGTGGATTTACGACCATGTTTAGACCCTTTGTCACTACGTTGCTTTGTGCAACGTTGTGGTCCACCAAGAGGTTTCATAACGGGATTGACAAGATAATAGTCGACGCTATTTATATGTGGGTAATTTGCCATAACCCAACAGAAGAGACGAGTAAGCAACATGTCATATGGCCTTAGCTTATCGGTCTGACTATGAATGTTTGCCATTCTCTTTGCCATGTAGTATGCGAGGTTGTAAGGGTCCTCGGTACTTAGGCAATAGAGCATATGGGCAAGGCTTGCCGGAACATGATCCCAGTTACCCGCAAGACACAAGATGTTTTCACGCAGAAGGAGTTCCCAATTTTTAAGATCGGGAAGAAGCTCTTTGAGATAGATGCGATTGCGGTCTAGATGGACTATGGAACCATCACGTTTTTGGTACGTGTTGGCGACTCAAGGAATTTGAACATGTTGCTTGATGCTTTGAAGGTCGGGGACTTCAGTACAATACGTGTTGGGAACACGTTTTGTATAATTCAAGTCATGGTCATTTGTACTAATTTAAGTTGCTCTAAATGGGCTCTAAGTATGTGTAAAGCCCACGGCTCATTAGGAGCTCATGGGCCATGTGGCCTAGTGAATTATTTCTAGAAGATCACAAGCTCATGTCGCCCTAGTTTCTTTCTATAAATAGGGTGCTTGCGTCTACATTTTTGTTGTTGGTTTTATTCACATGTATGCGTAAGCTTTGCTAGTCTTAAGAGTGAAATGAAATCATCCATCTCTTCTTCTTTATCTTAGATCTCTCGTTATCTATTATTCGGTATATAGTTTATTGTTAAGTAGTTGTTACGTGAGTTATATCTTGTGTTGAAGCTAAATTAGGACCTATCAAGTGGTATCATTCGCTAGCAGATAATTAGTTGTGTGTTTTAGAGTAGATTTGATCATTATTTAAGTTTTTACGTTTGGTTTAGTAGATTTACGATTGGTTTTGTGGCTAAAAAAGACCAAAAGTCTCATTTCTTTCACTAACTTTCGCACTTGGAAAGTGAAAAAGTTATTATAGTGATTAGAGATTAGATTCATAATCGAAAGTTGAGTTTTTGTTCGAGTTTGATTCGATTAACACTAGTTTTAGTTCGTTTCTAGTTATCGAAATTCACCAAATTTTGGTTTACACGTTAAAGGTTCCAACTTTCTTCATATTTACGTATTATTAAACGTTTTGAACCAAAAACATTCGGTTAAAACATTGTTTTCTAGGCGTAAAAGTAATGAAAAAGTTTGCGTTTTATCGAAATTGGTGGAAAAGAGGGTTTATCGCAATTGCCATTTGAGGGTTAATCGAAATTGTATGCAAGGGTCTATCGGAATTCCTTGTATAAGGATTTATCGAAATTGTCGCTGGGATTTATCGGAATTGTCGGGTTTATCGCAATTCAGCAGCCAAAGGGTTTATCGCAATTGGAGTTCAGTGTTTTCCTTACTTGTATAAGTTTGAGAAAATACTTCGACTTGGAGGCGAATCTCATATCTTGTATAAGATATTGAGAAAGTTATCGTAATTGTAATTTAGATAACCTATCGAAATTGCAAGATCTATCGCGATTCTGTTAACTTATCGAAACTGCCTTTTCTATCGCAATTTAGATAACTTATCACAATTTGAAAGCTTATCGCAATTATCAATTTCTTTCACAATTGCTGAAGCTATCGGAATTCTTGGAGTTATCGCAATTCACAGAGTTATCGCAATTCAGATCCTTATCGAAATTGGCAAGTGTGAACAGTGTTATCGAACTTGTTTGTGAACAGTAATTTTATCAAAATTGAACAAGAACACCACTTAACCAAAACCAAACTTCATAACTCATAACACACATCTTAATTGTCTACAAGATCCACAAGAACACAAGAATATCTCAACTACCAAATTACAACTATTTCTTCAATCAGCAACAGCAGTATCAACAACAACAATATCATCAGCAACAACAATTTCATCAACCACAATATCATCAACAACAAGCTTTAATGCAACAACATCAGTTTTTCTCTCAACAACAAGTCCCTCAGTAAAAAATCATTCAACAACAACCAATGCAGAATTACCAAACTCCTTCAAGAGAACCTCACTGGTTTAACAAAATGTGCGAAGCAATCAGTAGTCAACAATCCAGACATGAAGCAGGATCTTTAGATACACCTCCAATTCTAACACCAGGGAATTATGTGCAGTTGTCAAGTCGTTTTCTTTGGTTTATTGAGCTAAAGAAACCCCATGGAAAGTACTTGAAAAAAGTTATCATTGAAGGACCATATCCAGTACCTACCACAACGGTTCCTGGTGATCCCAATGCTATTCCTCCAAGAGAAGCTACTACAACCCCTGTTCCTCTAGCTCAACTCACAACGGAACAAGTACTTCAGCAAGAGGCTAATGAGTTAGCAATGTCTTACATACTCCAAGGAATTCCCAATCCAATCTTCCAGGGTATCGATGCACAAAAGACAACAAAGGATATGTGGGAGCATGTACATCTCCTTATGGAAGGAACACAGCTAAACCAAGAGGATATGTAATCTAAGATTTATATGGAATACACCGATTTTATCATTGAACCAGGGGAATCTTTAGAATCATAGTACCATCGATTTACGAACATCATCAATGACTTAGACCGTCACAACATCATACTATAAAGATTGCTATGAATACTAAGTTTCTGAGTTGTCTCGGACCTGATTGGCAAAAGTATGTGACTTTCGTTCCACAAGCCAAGAATCTACACAACGCCTCCTATGGGTTGTTGTATGATTACTTAAAACATCACCAATCACAAGTTGACAAAGACAGAGCAGCTAGTGGAGGATTCTCATCAGTACCTAATTCAAACTCACTTGCTTTAATTGCTCAGTCTCACTTTGAACCACCAAATCAGGATTTTGTTCAGCCACCACAGTAATCGGGTTATTCTTCACAATCTTCTTCAAACCAAATCGTCCCATATGAAGCACCATCAAAATATTCTGATAATCAACTGGTTTCATATAACAACACTGATTCTATGATGTACTCCAACGTTGAAAATGATGAAGATGATGCCGTTAACTCGTTGAATGAAGGATTTGCTTTGATTGCCAGGGCTTTCAGCAAATTTTCAAACAAATCCAACAACCGTCTTAGGTCTTCATCAAACACTAAGAATCAGGCAGTCGTTCATGATGGAAGGGTTGAAATTCTAAATAGCGCTTCTGGGAGATATGGATCAGGAAATTATATGGGGAATTCTGGTGGACAAAGGTTCAAGTCAGGTGGAAATGGAAGGAACAACACTGGTAATACACAAAGGATGGCAGAGATTGTTGAATCTAGGAATTCTGGGATTGGAAGCACCATGATAAAATGCTATAATTGTGGAGGAAAAGGTCATCTAGCCAACGCTTGCCCAAAGCCAAGAACCCGAGGCAGTGTTTTTCACAAAGAGGCTCTTCTTCTGGCCCTGAAAGATGAATGATGAAGCGAAAAGTGTACCGCTTTTAAGGGGTCATTTAAGCCCTAAATCGTATTTATTTGATCAAATATTGCCCTAAATCGTTCCTTTTGTCATTTTAGGTACTTTTGAGGAGAAATCTGGAAAAGGAGGCATTTTGGACGTTTTTGGAGCATAAAAGTGAAGAAAACGGCAAAGTCTCAAAAATCGGCTAAAAGTTACCTTTGACGGCGTCACAATTTACTCTGGACGGCGTCATGCCTTGGCAAGAAAAGTTGGACGTGAAATTTACTCATGATAAGCCAGTGAAAATAGCATGTGAATTCTGACGGCGTCACGCTTTAACTTGATCAAGGGCGTCACGGCTTAAATCAAAAGGGGACGGCGTCACGTTCAAGGTTCGACGGCGTCAAGCCTTGATAAGCCAGAATGGATTTTTGAGAGCTAAAGAGGGACGGCGTCAAGAAGGTCATCCGGGAACCCCAGAAGCGGCGAGGTGACGGCGTCACACTCCATAACGTGACGCCGTCAGATCCAAAAATCTATATATAGTTTTCTAATTTTTTGTCATTAGTGTGGAACTTTGTGTGTGGAATTTTGGGAGAAAACCCTAAGACGATTTTAGCTTCTTTTTCAAGGCTTTTTGCCTTGAGATCTTCCATGTTACATTGAAGATAAGTTATCAATTAATCATTCAATATGTCTATGTGTTGTTTGATTCTATCTTATTCTTGTCTTTTGTTTAACATGTTAGGCTAGATTTATCTTGTGTTTGCTTAGATCTAATGAAACCTAGCTATTGATTATTGGTTATTAGTGTGTTGTTAGTTGTATTGGATGATTGTTCATCTATGTTAGGCTTAAGAAAACTTGTAACACCCCAACCCGACAAGGGTAAAGATATCACATTTATGGCTTCATATCAGATCAAACAAAACATACATTCAATAGTAATACAAAGATTCTCAAAGGTTACAAATGAAATACTGAATACACAAGGATACAAGGGAAACAAAAGCTAATTACTAAGTCTGCAAAAGCAACTCCTTCTAATGGTCTCTACTTCAGAATAACTATCACAGTCTTCTAAGTCCAAAAGTCTCTTCACTCATACCCAAAACCCGTCGTCCTGCTTATTACCTGCCGCACACGAAAAAGAAAACGTGCGGCTGAGCTTAAAAAGCTCAGTGAGCAGATACATATACAAAGCAAAGAATAACGAAACAGAAACATAATATGGCAATGGGAATGTCATAAGGTATAAAAGAAATAAATGGATAATAAGAGAAGAGTAGGATAGTCATCTACCACGAGCCCAGAAACTCAAAGTCATAATCTCAAAGTCATCATCTCAAAATCATAGTCTCACAATCAGAGGGGATACCTCTCAGGCAACCAGATAATATGAGGGGTGTCCTCATGTATCATAATAGTGGAGTGATCAGCTCCCAGAAATGTGAAAGGCGTGTATTGCACACAGCACCAGTCACCTCAAAGTCATACTCAAAGTCATACTCAAATTCACAAACAAGCCTAGGATTGCAATCCATACGCCCCCACTCAAAGTCATCTCAAAATCATAATACTCAAAATCATAATGGCCATATCATAATATAAAAGGGGACGGCGTGAGAAATCACTCCCCCACACAGGAGTCATGCCAGTGGTGCATCACAGACATGGCCAGGTTACCTTCCTGGCTAGGAAAAACAAAACGGTGGCTCGGGTATCAAACTAAGAGTCAGGTCTCAAAATCATATTATAAGGTCCATAGAAAAGGGTTCATAATAGCGTGGTTCACCAAGGTCTTCCAAAGTTCATATCATAGTTTTAAAAAAAACAAAGGGAATTTTAATGAAAGTTCAAAGTCTTTACCAAGGTCCATCTTCAAAGTCTTTATTCAAAAGATTCATTTTAGAAAGCTTAATCAAGGTATTTCATTAAAATGGTCTTTAAATTGGTTTCATAAAGATAGTCATTAAAATAGTCTTCGTAAAATATAGTTCAAAACAAGTAGTTCAAAACCTTAGTTTAGTAAACCATTTCAAAATCCTTAGTTTAACAAATCATTCCAAAATCTTAGTTTCTCACAAATATAGTTCAGAACTTTAGAGCAACTTGGCAAGGCATCGGTCAGATAAACGAAGCTCAGATCAAAATCAAGAGGAATATCAAAGGTTCACTCAAAGGGAAACATAACAATGGCTTGGGAAATCTTAACTGAATCATAACTCAAAATCAATGCATAGGATATGAGAACCCTTACTGAAACAAGGGCAGAGTATCTGTACCTTATCCGATAGCAAAACAAACCAAAGGCAGATCACAAAACACCGGATTACTCCCGCTTCAGCGAATCTACATGAGTTATAATTGTACTTATAAGTTTCATAGCTTTATGATTTCATAGTTTCTTAATCTTAAGGTTTCATTTTAGTTTCTCTCTATCTTAGGTAACTTTACACATTCAGTAACTTTAGTTATTATCATTCCTGATTATCAACTTATTAAAGATGACCATGTTAGTAGGTTAAGGTTCAAAATGCCTTTTTCATAAGTTCAAGGTTGAATATGACATGTTTCCATAAGTTAGGGTTTTTAATTGCAACATCCCAAAGTTAAGGGTCTTGAATGAAAATATTGCAACTACTAATTTAAGTACATCATTTATTCATAATCACATCTCCCGTCCTTTAAGTTTCATAGTTTACACATTACACCCTTGATTTACCAAAATCACAAAATAAACCTTATAATTATACAAATTACACTTCAACCTTTATTATGTTCATCATTACTCAACTAACCCTCATACTTACTAAATTACAGATTATACTCTCAATTATAAGTGTGGCACGAATCAAACCCTCAAGTTTCATAAAATTACACATTTAGTCCCTTTAGTTTTTAAAATAACACGAAACACCTTTCAAAACCCTTTTTATACCTTTCATCAGGTTCTAACAGTTTTAAGCTTGAAATTGTTAGGTTTTCTATAAATAGAAAATTATATAAGAACTCAGAAATAAATTCCCCAAAAATTCCCAGAGATACTTTAATGTCTTAAGTATTTTATATAATTTTTCCAGATTTTATTAAGTAACATAGATATGGATTAAAATTCACTTAAACCAACTCGTCCAGATTTCTGATTAATTTTGCTATACGAAAAGTTATTAATTAGAAACCTTTTAAGAAAAATTCACAAAAATCTACAAAAATTCCAGGAAGTAATAGACATCCCAAATATTACCCAGTTCAAAGGAAACCTCCTAATTCGACACGGTTTGGAAATTAAAATTCAAAAACCCGGACTGATTTTCCAGACTCACAAATCCGATCAGACACATAATTTTCTAAAAATTAAAAAGTACCTTTCCAGGCCTCTAAAAATTACAAACTAAATTTTCCCAGGTAGCCATTTCATTTAACTTAGTTTTAGACTCTTAAAACACTCAAAAACACGTTCACATCAATTAGATATATCCGGTTAAAGTCGGACAAAATTTCAGCTCAGCAACAGTCATCACAGGAACATGTATAACTTAGGGTTTTCGTCATTCCATTCCTTAGTTATTTACATAAAACGTTTTTAGATTAGTCCATAACACATATAGGTCGACTTACAACAGATTTAAACACGTTCACAAAGAATTTTTCATCACACAAAATCAGGCCGATTCATATACATGATTTTTAGGTTTGTTCATTTGTGATTTCATGTGGCATCATTTTATGTGATATATTCGACTAGAACAAAAAGAAACAAGAATAAGGATCGAACAAGTCAAGTGTTACAATACCCTCGTAGATCCCACGACGAGTACGGATGACGAGGTATCAAAAACACTACACGAACGGGTCTTCTCTTCCTCTTTCTTTTCTGGTTCGTACAGCAGCAAGAAACAAGAAGCAATGGATCGAATTAGGGTTTCAAACCAATTCTAATGGGTTGGTTAAGAAGAGAGGAAGATTACCTAGTGATGGATGGAATCAAGAACACAACAAAATCTTTCTTTTGGCTGGGTTTGGATCGAGACAGCAGCAAGCAAGAAGCAACAGCCGACAGTTTTGTCTTGCTAGGGTTTCTCTCCTTTTTTTTTTCTTTGTACGAATAATGGAGGGAGGGAAGATTTAGGGTTCGGTTCTATAATAAAAGAATGAGCCGAGCATTGTGTTGGATGGGCCAAGCAATGGAATTGGATGGGTTTGTTTGGGTTAGGATCCAACAAAATTAAAAACATTCTTAACTAATAATATGGGCCGAATTTTTGGAAGGGAATTGGGTGATTGGTTAATTTCCAAACTTATCAATTTGTGCTTATTGTTTTTGTGTTACATTGGCCGAAAATATGGAGAGCTAGGAACAAGGAATGGGTCGACTAGTATAACTAGTTGTGAGCTTTAAATTTGGTGATCTTTTATTTCATAATGTATGGTTTATTAGTTAGCTTGGTTCACCAATTATCTTAGGACATATTTATCTTGGATCGAATGTACTTAATATTATTTATATAATTCTTATAAGTTCTCAAAAATTTAAATTTGAGGGCATTTTCGTCAGTTTAGATTATATTAAATTCGGGGTTTTACAACTCTTCCCCTCTAAAAAAAAATTTTCGTCCTCGAAAATTGAAGTCGCAAAGTTAAACGAAGTCGTAGCAAGTCGCAAAATATCATCACAAACATTCTTACGCTCGAGTAGGTTCTTCCAAAAAGATCTTCAGACCAACTAGTTTCTCATGACTCGAATCAAAATGAGGTGGGTTCAAAATTTCTCAGAAGGAGACAAAATAAACTGATTTCTGATCAAAAGGTCCATGCAATATAAACTGGACGATAGGTGAATCTTTAGAAAGCTCATATAGAATACGAACACGAATTTCAAATCGAATTAATCGCATCATCCGTAGGAAGTTCTAAAAGGAGTTTCAGGACTTATAACTGAGGTCAACAGAATTCAAATCGAGAGTTCAAACTCAATCAGATATCTAATGAACGAAAACAGGGTACACATGCACATAGGTAGAATGAACCTAATGCCTCACTATTCACGGATTATCCAACGGAGTTCAAATTCTAAACTTCTTAGGTACTTCCCAAGATATCCTATGCCCACAACAAGTGCACGTTATATGATGTAAGTATTATCACGTTGGCCAGACGTCATAATACTGGCATCATATAAATATGCCCTCATGATGGTCATACTTTATCTCAAATCGTAATCAAAACCACCTATCTTAATCCACCTAGTACTTCTACAGTCTCATAGGTCAACAAAATCAATTGCCATAGTCAAAAGGAAAAACAAAACTATTCGTAAGAGTATCAAAATCCCAGATTGCTTAGCAGAAGTGAGGTACGCCGTCACGAGCATCATATCTTCTACAATTCGCCAAATCCTCCCAAAACAAAGCCATCACCGAACATACAAAAAGATAAATACGAACTGAAATGCTTCAAGGGAGCTTAAATCTTAAGAGGTTCTTATTATGATATAACGAAACTTAAGAGGGTCAACGGAAATGAAAGTTAGCCGTCAGAACTTCGGCCTTCATAGAATCAATTCTTCCCAGCATAAAGGGTCTGTTTCAAATTTTCGTTCGTTCAACACATCCAATCTCCTCAAGTTCGGTTAATCTGTCTTCGTCTGTCCATCAGCCGGGAAGTGAAACCAAGATCGGGAACTTGTGTCTGGTTCGTCGAGCCTCCTGCAGTTCTTCTTGGAATGCGATGGAGTAATGTGGATTTCTGCCACGATCTTTAAATCTCTTCATCATCCAGTCTGCTTCCGCTCTCAATTCATCTTAGTACAACCAAGATGAATAGGGAAGTGAGACTGCATGTCTTCATCAGCTCCAGGTTCGCGATCTTGACCAGAATTTCTTCTTGTGCATCGCCAACACTTCTGTCTTGAAAGGAATGTCTTCACTCTTCGGGGTAGCCTCCGCAGTTATCAACAAATATCAATCTCCCAGAATGTACAAATGATCGTCAAATTTCTAACAAGGTGCAAAAATGATTTTCATGTTCTTCCTCGTCTCTGAATGTACCATTAAGTCATACAATGACCATATGCCCAGTACTCATGAGAAAATATCATCTATCAAATTTACCAAGATCGTCAGAGCTTTAGCTAATACTATTAGCGTCACTAACCGTCATAGCAGTCGTTTATGAATACGGAAGGCGATTTCAAGAATAAGATCAATTCATCCGAAAGGAAAAACTTCGCGCTCTGAATTTAAACAAACATATAGTCGTTTCAGGGTGGAGGAATATTGGTTCCTAACAGTATTACGATTCAGCTTCCAGAATTCAATACATATCTCCTGTCATCATTCTTCTTTATTGCGAACAAAACTGAATTACGCCAAGAGAATGCACTTAAGCAAACTTACTTTACACTCCGGTGGGAAACTTGGTGGTTCAATCAGAAATCGTGTTTCAGAAAATTCAGGGTGCCCAATAGCGTTCAATACAAGGTTCATGCTCAGACGATTCAAGTGCCAAATAGCTCCCAAGATAAGGTTCATTCATTAGCGTACGAAATGGGTTCTAGGAAAACTTCATACACGCTAAATTAACACAAGAGACTCCAGAGTAATAGTGATAGCAGAGGGTTTATCAATCGGTAATCATGGTAGGGAGTTCAAAATTGTTGCAAACGTTAAAGGTGAGACATAGAAGGGAAATTGTCCATATTTGAATGCTCAATCAGCCGATTCCTTGTCAGAATAAAATTGAAGTTAACTATCCCAAGATAGACGGATCACAAGTCAAATCTTTATCATTTAAAAGTGAGAGGGAAAACATTCTTATCCTCGTGGTTACACACCACAAGGCTTCTTATAAGGACAGAGATGGGTGAAACGAAATCAAATAGTGTCGGAAGATTTTTAGATACTTATCAAAAGCAAGAGACAAATAACCAAAACATATCCAATACGTCATCGCCATGAAGGTTCTCAGAATGCCCGAATAGGCATCAAAGTGATTAACAAAATGATCAGAGTGCAACGTGGGCCTTTATCAAAATGATTAATGAAAGAAATCTGAAGATAAGGATCCAAACAGTGTCGGCAATTATTATGAAATTTCTCAATGCCTCCCAATTTAATCAGGTTCAAATCTTAGGTGGTGCAAAACATAAGCTTTCGCTTTCCAAAAGTGATATCAACAGGATCTAACCAAAAGCAAGGCATGAATCAGAGTGATGCGGAAGCAAAGATACTTAAACGAATGCCTTATAGTCTACCCATTCCTCACTGGTCAAAACTTAGGTTCCTATAGGGAAATCTTAAAGCAAAATTTTCAAAGGTTATCTTACGAGCGCCTACAGGGGAAAACTTAGTGGTCCTAACTTACACAGGTCAAGGGTAATGTATTACGAATCGCAACCTGGCTCTGATACCATAATTGTAACACCCCAACCCGACAAGGGTAAAGATATCACATTTATGGCTTCATATCAGATCAAACAAAACATACATTCAATAGTAATACAAAGATTCTCAAAGGTTACAAATGAAATACTGAATACACAAGGATACAAGGGAAACAAAAGCTAATTACTAAGTCTGCAAAAGCAACTCCTTCTAATGGTCTCTACTTCAGAATAACTATCACAGTCTTCTAAGTCCAAAAGTCTCTTCACTCATACCCAAAACCCGTCGTCCTGCTTATTACCTGCCGCACACGAAAAAGAAAACGTGCGGCTGAGCTTAAAAAGCTCAGTGAGCAGATACATATACAAAGCAAAGAATAACGAAACAGAAACATAATATGGCAATGGGAATGTCATAAGGTATAAAAGAAATAAATGGATAATAAGAGAAGAGTAGGATAGTCATCTACCACGAGCCCAGAAACTCAAAGTCATAATCTCAAAGTCATCATCTCAAAATCATAGTCTCACAATCAGAGGGGATACCTCTCAGGCAACCAGATAATATGAGGGGTGTCCTCATGTATCATAATAGTGGAGTGATCAGCTCCCAGAAATGTGAAAGGCGTGTATTGCACACAGCACCAGTCACCTCAAAGTCATACTCAAAGTCATACTCAAATTCACAAACAAGCCTAGGATTGCAATCCATACGCCCCCACTCAAAGTCATCTCAAAATCATAATACTCAAAATCATAATGGCCATATCATAATATAAAAGGGGACGGCGTGAGAAATCACTCCCCCACACAGGAGTCATGCCAGTGGTGCATCACAGACATGGCCAGGTTACCTTCCTGGCTAGGAAAAACAAAACGGTGGCTCGGGTATCAAACTAAGAGTCAGGTCTCAAAATCATATTATAAGGTCCATAGAAAAGGGTTCATAATAGCGTGGTTCACCAAGGTCTTCCAAAGTTCATATCATAGTTTTAAAAAAAACAAAGGGAATTTTAATGAAAGTTCAAAGTCTTTACCAAGGTCCATCTTCAAAGTCTTTATTCAAAAGATTCATTTTAGAAAGCTTAATCAAGGTATTTCATTAAAATGGTCTTTAAATTGGTTTCATAAAGATAGTCATTAAAATAGTCTTCGTAAAATATAGTTCAAAACAAGTAGTTCAAAACCTTAGTTTAGTAAACCATTTCAAAATCCTTAGTTTAACAAATCATTCCAAAATCTTAGTTTCTCACAAATATAGTTCAGAACTTTAGAGCAACTTGGCAAGGCATCGGTCAGATAAACGAAGCTCAGATCAAAATCAAGAGGAATATCAAAGGTTCACTCAAAGGGAAACATAACAATGGCTTGGGAAATCTTAACTGAATCATAACTCAAAATCAATGCATAGGATATGAGAACCCTTACTGAAACAAGGGCAGAGTATCTGTACCTTATCCGATAGCAAAACAAACCAAAGGCAGATCACAAAACACCGGATTACTCCCGCTTCAGCGAATCTACATGAGTTATAATTGTACTTATAAGTTTCATAGCTTTATGATTTCATAGTTTCTTAATCTTAAGGTTTCATTTTAGTTTCTCTCTATCTTAGGTAACTTTACACATTCAGTAACTTTAGTTATTATCATTCCTGATTATCAACTTATTAAAGATGACCATGTTAGTAGGTTAAGGTTCAAAATGCCTTTTTCATAAGTTCAAGGTTGAATATGACATGTTTCCATAAGTTAGGGTTTTTAATTGCAACATCCCAAAGTTAAGGGTCTTGAATGAAAATATTGCAACTACTAATTTAAGTACATCATTTATTCATAATCACATCTCCCGTCCTTTAAGTTTCATAGTTTACACATTACACCCTTGATTTACCAAAATCACAAAATAAACCTTATAATTATACAAATTACACTTCAACCTTTATTATGTTCATCATTACTCAACTAACCCTCATACTTACTAAATTACAGATTATACTCTCAATTATAAGTGTGGCACGAATCAAACCCTCAAGTTTCATAAAATTACACATTTAGTCCCTTTAGTTTTTAAAATAACACGAAACACCTTTCAAAACCCTTTTTATACCTTTCATCAGGTTCTAACAGTTTTAAGCTTGAAATTGTTAGGTTTTCTATAAATAGAAAATTATATAAGAACTCAGAAATAAATTCCCCAAAAATTCCCAGAGATACTTTAATGTCTTAAGTATTTTATATAATTTTTCCAGATTTTATTAAGTAACATAGATATGGATTAAAATTCACTTAAACCAACTCGTCCAGATTTCTGATTAATTTTGCTATACGAAAAGTTATTAATTAGAAACCTTTTAAGAAAAATTCACAAAAATCTACAAAAATTCCAGGAAGTAATAGACATCCCAAATATTACCCAGTTCAAAGGAAACCTCCTAATTCGACACGGTTTGGAAATTAAAATTCAAAAACCCGGACTGATTTTCCAGACTCACAAATCCGATCAGACACATAATTTTCTAAAAATTAAAAAGTACCTTTCCAGGCCTCTAAAAATTACAAACTAGATTTTCCCAGGTAGCCATTTCATTTAACTTAGTTTTAGACTCTTAAAACACTCAAAAACACGTTCACATCAATTAGATATATCCGGTTAAAGTCGGACAAAATTTCAGCTCAGCAACAGTCATCACAGGAACATGTATAACTTAGGGTTTTCGTCATTCCATTCCTTAGTTATTGACATAAAACGTTTTTAGATTAGTCCATAACACATATAGGTCGACTTACAACAGATTTAAACACGTTCACAAAGAATTTTTCATCACACAAAATCAGGCCGATTCATATACATGATTTTTAGGTTTGTTCATTTGTGATTTCATGTGGCATCATTTTATGTGATATATTCGACTAGAACAAAAAGAAACAAGAATAAGGATCGAACAAGTCAAGTGTTACAATACCCTCGTAGATCCCACGACGAGTACGGATGACGAGGTATCAAAAACACTACACGAACGGGTCTTCTCTTCCTCTTTCTTTTCTGGTTCGTACAGCAGCAAGAAACAAGAAGCAATGGATCGAATTAGGGTTTCAAACCAATTCTAATGGGTTGGTTAAGAAGAGAGGAAGATTACCTAGTGATGGATGGAATCAAGAACACAACAAAATCTTTCTTTTGGCTGGGTTTGGATCGAGACAGCAGCAAGCAAGAAGCAACAGCCGACAGTTTTGTCTTGCTAGGGTTTCTCTCCTTTTTTTTTTCTTTGTACGAATAATGGAGGGAGGGAAGATTTAGGGTTCGGTTCTATAATAAAAGAATGAGCCGAGCATTGTGTTGGATGGGCCAAGCAATGGAATTGGATGGGTTTGTTTGGGTTAGGATCCAACAAAATTAAAAACATTCTTAACTAATAATATGGGCCGAATTTTTGGAAGGGAATTGGGTGATTGGTTAATTTCCAAACTTATCAATTTGTGCTTATTGTTTTTGTGTTACATTGGCCGAAAATATGGAGAGCTAGGAACAAGGAATGGGTCGACTAGTATAACTAGTTGTGAGCTTTAAATTTGGTGATCTTTTATTTCATAATGTATGGTTTATTAGTTAGCTTGGTTCACCAATTATCTTAGGACATATTTATCTTGGATCGAATGTACTTAATATTATTTATATAATTCTTATAAGTTCTCAAAAATTTAAATTTGAGGGCATTTTCGTCAGTTTAGATTATATTAAATTCGGGGTTTTACAAAACTGGTTAACTTCCTATACGGTAACTTGCTTGAACGTCTTAAGAAACATGAACCAAAGGCGTACTAAAGGTTTTTATGGTTGTATTTAATGCACAAGCGAATTCTAGTGATCCCATGTTAGGAGCTTCCTAGCCGGCTCGACATAGGAGTGAAGTAGGAGCTTGTAGAGTTGGGGAAGTACGTACGCCACCCCACGATTGGTATTAAGGAATACACCCGTCATCCACGCGACTAATACACACTAATCAACCGGTAAAAGATAGCTAGGGAGTAAGGAAATCTAAGTAAACACATTTCTCTACATATAAGTTTCCACCAAACTTTTCATTTTTGTTATTTTATTTTATTTGCATTCGTAGTAATTTGGGTTAGTTGACTAGCAACTAATTCCGCCCACTCCTTCAAACCCGAGATTTTACTTGCTTTCATAAAAATTATAAAAACATAAAAAAGAATCTTCCTCAACCCTTAGACCTAATTAGAGTAGTCTTTCATACCTAACGAATACTATTCCCTGTGGAGAACGATCAATCCCCCGTACTTACCACTACACTATACTACATCGGTCAGGTACACTGCCTGGTGGGGTTGTAAGCCTCTTGAGATCCCTCGAGAGGTAAAACCTGTTGTAAGGTCGCAAAACCACGCATCAATGAAGCTAGTGGTACTTTGACTGAGAAAGAGCACAACTTTATGGCAAATGCATACTCGGACGATCACATGGAAGATCTTGAGGCAAATGCGGCTGTAATGTTGATGGCTAACATGCAAGAAATGCATATGGGTGAAACAGGCCCGGTCTATGATACCGACGGCTTGTCTCAGGTACCTGAATCTGAATGTCTCATTCATGAAATCGTATCACCCTCTGCTTCTGCATCTGCACAAGAAAATATTGGTCAAAATGACTCATCGTTATCCTCTCAAGTCGATGACCAAATAAACACCGTAGTTACTTTTGATGATGATCAAATTAACCCCGTTGTTTCATTTGATGATCCTCTTGATGATAATAACCATGATCACATTGAACAAAATGATCTCTTGCATGATACAGATCCAGAGCTCATGACCTTTCTGTTGACCACCCAAACACAATTAGATGCACGAAATCCCAGATTGATAAGTGCAATGAAATTAATAGAAATCTGAAAGCAAAGGTTGCATTGTTAACAAAGGATCTTGAGTGCTACAAACTTCAACTTTCGAATTTTGAAAATAAAGAAAAACGGGAGAAAAGCTTTGAGGTTGCATTCCAACAATCATATGTAAAAGCAAAAGATTTAGAACATCAAGTACATGAGTTAACCGTTTCTAAAAATGAATTGATTTCTCAAAAAGAAAAAGAGCGATTAGACTTTCAAAAACAAGTTGACATTTTACACTCTGAGCTTTCCAAAACAAAAACAGAGTTGTCAACTTG
Source organism: Artemisia tridentata subsp. tridentata (assembly GCA_021014915.2). Lineage (NCBI taxonomy): Eukaryota > Viridiplantae > Streptophyta > Magnoliopsida > Asterales > Asteraceae > Artemisia > Artemisia tridentata. The sequence goes on along the minus strand of CP139504.1, from coordinate 185,740,284 downwards.
TAAAGATGATCTTCTTGAAAAAAAAAATAAAATAAAAATAAATAAATAAAAAAAAACTTCAAGGAAACGTGTTGACTCATATCTTGAGGAAATTGTTACATTTGAATCCAAGCTTAAAGAATTTCAAAACGTTGTGTATAAAACGGGTGAATGTGTAACTACCATTCAAAAACTAATTGTCAAACCAAATCCCCAATGATATGGTTTTGCAATTGGAAGTGACCAACCATGTTTTTTACATAAGGCACTCAAGGAAAATCCAAAGTTGTACAGTGCAGAACATTTGTTTGATGAGTCTTTCATGCGTGTTGTTGTGTATAATAATGAAGAGGAAATGGAATACGAGGACGAGAGTCGATCTAAATCGAGTAATGTCTATTATAACAAACTATATGATTATTCAAGAGCACCTCATATTAGTGAAACTTTTGTACCTCAAAAAGATAAATCAGAACAAACATGGTCTTTAATTGAAATAAATGCTTCTTCTGAAGTTGGTCCAGTAACCACTGTAGCACAAGTCAATGGCCCTTTACCAAATCCAGGTGTCGTTGCACAAATGCCAAAACAATGTCGCATTCTTAGATATTTTAAAACATTTATGGAAGATATCACATTTTTGGAAGATGCAATTGAACGTAATTCCAAAATAAAAGTCTCTACTTTTCTTTCTCCGTATGAAAAAGAAAAGAGAGAAGTTTTTCAAAAGCAACTTTTACCACACGTTCAACACCTGCGACTTTGTGCTACACTGTGGGAACATGAACTCCAAACAGAGGTTGCATCAATGATGAACATTTTCAAAGAAAAAGACAACAAGATCTCAAAATAAAAATGTCAAAGGAAAGCTTTAGAAAAAGATGCAGATCGACTCTTGGAGAATGTTCTTTGTTCTGATGTGATATCTGTGATTATGAATTCCATTTATCTGTCATGTAATTAAATGCTTGTTGATGATCACTCTATTGATGTTGAGATGTTGCAACTTGAGATTGATAACTTGATAAAAGAAAATGAGAGACTTCGTAAAATCAATGATGATATGGAAACCAAATTTTCCAAAGAAATTTTCCAACTCAACCAACAACTGCAATGGTGTCAGACTCAGAGTCTCGACTTTGAGTTACAACTCCAAAACCAAAAAGAGTAATTATCCGTTCAAAACAGTCATCCTTTCAAAAGTAAAAATTTTGAACAAGAAAATGATGTTTTAAAATGTCAAATTTTTGAGTATGAAAAGGACATTGATGAGGTTTGCAAAAACAGAAATGACACTGTTCAGTTAAACAGAGAATTGGACTCAAAAATTCAAGAACAAAAACATATCATCATTGAGTTGAAAGAGAAACTCAGAGTACTTGAAAAAGGGAAATTTGTACAACAAAATGTCATTGCACCAGGCATGTACCAAGTAGATAATACTTATAAGAAAGCATCTCCACAGACCACTAATGTGCATGTTTCAACTTCTACAGGACTAGGCACCCCTCCTAAGGTTAGCAGATCAAAGGCCAAACAAAGTAAAAAGAAGAGTAGTGTCTGGAAACCTAAGAGCGGCTCCCCTAAAACTCAAGAAGTAGAAGTTCACACTAGGAATCTGAATAAGACGCATGTTATGTCTAAAGTAGAATCCAACTTGTCAAAGTGTAATTCTAAATGTAATGTAACGAATGCTAAATCTATGAATGTACTGAATGATGTTATGGTAGATGCTTATTGTGTGTTTTGTCGTATTACTATTTTGTCTGGTAATCATCAAAAATGTGTTGCTAGAACCCTTTTGTCTCATACCCAGAAACGTACTAATGGCATTTCCTCTAGGCTCACTACCGCTGCTAAGTCCATTTTAGGAAAACTGCCAAAAGTAGTTTCTGAGACCACTGTTGACAAGACCATAGTTGCACCTAGGACAATCCAATCACCAAGTGCATTCACTAGGAAGAAAGCATAATCTAGTTGGACGTGGCAGCGTTGGTTACAGCATAAACCTAGTTTTACTTAGGTACCAAAGATGCTTAAAAACTGTGTTACTAACCCAACGGGATCCACCGTTACCAACTTTCCATCTGTGTCAACCTCTTGTGATGCAGGTGATTCAAATCGTCCTTTGGATTGTTGATAGCGGGTGTTCCCGACACATGACAGGCAACTTAAAGCTTCTAGTAAACTTTATCGCAAAGTTCATAGGAACTGTCAGGTTCGGGAATGATCATTTCACTGCTACCATGGGATATGGTGATTATGTCAACGGGAATATCGAAATCAGCCGTGTATACTATGTTGAGGGCCTAGGTCATAATCTTTTCTCCGTCGGGCAGTTTTGCTATGGTGATTTGGAAGTGGCTTTTCGGGAGAAAACATGTTTTGTTCGAGACCACCAAGGGAACGACCTTATGAAAGGAAAACGCGGAACCAGTCTTTATACTATCTCCTTCTCAGACATGACCGCTTCTTCTCCGATTTGCTTACTATCCAAGGCACATTCCACAAAAGCATGGCTATGGCATAAACGTATGTCTCACTTGAATTTCAAAACAATGACCGAGCTCGCTCGTAAAAAGTTGGTCGATGGTCTTCCAAGATTCAGATACGCCAAAGATCACCTTTGTCCAGCTTGTGAACAAGGGAAGAGTACTCGTGCTTATTTTCCTCCAAAAACTGAGCACAGTACGGATCATGTACTCCAACTTCTGCATATGGATCTTTGTGGCCCGATGCGTGTTCAGACAATTAATGGGAAGCGATATATATTGGTAATCATAGATGACTTTTCGAGATGGACTTGGGTCTACTTTCTTCGCACCAAAGATCAAGCTCCTCCGATGATCATCACCTTTCTCACAAAAATTCAGGTTCAGCTACGCAACACCGTTAGAAAAGTTCGAACAGACAACGGAAACGAATTTAAGAATCAAACTCTTCGAGAATTCTTTGAGAAAGTAGGGATTGAACATCAAACCTCAATTGCACGCAGCCCAAAACAGAATGGAGTAGTCGAAAGACGAAACCGTACGTTAGTGGAAGCCGCAAGAACAATGTTGATTAATGCTTAATTACCGGATTACCTCTGGGCTGAGGCTGTCTCAACCGCTTGCTACACCCAAAACAGATGTATGATCACCAAACGGCACAACAACACACCATACGAACTTGCTCACAGAATAAAACCGAACACAAATTACTTTCATGTCTTTGGGGCACTCTGTTACCCAATGAATGATCGTGATGACCTTGGAAAGTTAAATGCCAAAGCTGATATAGGGATTTTTGTTAGATATTGTGAAAATTCAAAAGGATTTAGAATCTGGAACCGTCGAACCCGAGAGATTCAAGAGACTATACATGCTAATTTCGATGAACTTACGGAAATGGCTTCTGAGCAAAACAGCTTAGGACCAAAATCTAACCGTCTAAACTTCCCTGATCATTCAGCTGCACCCCTATCTCTTAACTGCAAGGACTTAGAAGATTTGTTTGCTCCGCTATTTGATGATACTTTCGTTAGTCGTACTCCTGATATATCCACCAGTTCCGCTGCACAACCCATCAACATTCAAGCACCTGATACACTAGTAACTACAACTACAACAGTTGTTGAAGATGCACCTCCACCGGAAACATCATCATCAGTAGATCAAACAAATTCTAATACTGCAACTGCAGCTAAAGATCCCCCTCTACATTCTTCTGAAGTACCCACACCAGCAGATTATGATGACAATGCTTTCTTCAATCCATTTGCTCCGGCTCCCACCATTCCAAATATTGCAGAGTCGTCAACGAGCAATTTGGATTCGTCAAATATGCACCAAAATTTTCAACAATACCCTTCAACCCACAAGTGGACTAAGGATCACCCCTTAGTGAACGTGATTGGCAATCCAGAAAACCCAGTAATGACACGTCAAAGACTCCACACAGACGGTGAAACTTGCATTTATGCACTCACCGTTTATCAAGCAGAACCTAAAAACATTAAAGAAGCCCTTACCTACGACAATTGGATTGAGTCAATGCAAGAGGAACTTGATCAATTCAAGCGTTTAGAAGTTTGGAAATTGGTAGAGAGACCAGTTGGAGTTTACGTAGTCGGGCTCAAATGGATCTAGAAGAACAAGTTGGATGCTGATGGCACAGTTATTCGTAACAAGTCTCGGTTGGTTGCTAAGGGATTCAGTCAAGAAGAAGGGATCGACTTTGAGGAATCCTTCGCACCAGTGGCACGTCTTGAAGCCATTCGAATGTTTTTGGCGTATGCAGCTCACAAGAATATCACCGTATATCAAATGGACGTGAAGACGGCATTTCTCAATGGACAACTCCGGGAAGAGGTGTACGTCACACAACCAGAGGGCTTCGTCGACCCAGAACATCCTAATCATGTCTACCGGCTCAAGAAAGCCCTCTACGGCCTTAAGCAAGCCCCGAGGGCATGGTCGACAAACTATCTGCATTCCTACTTGCTAATCATTTCACTAAAGGATCAGTTGACCCGACTTTGTTTATACAAAAACACGGGGAGGACATTCTCATTGTTCAAATCTATGTGGATGACAACATTTTTGGGTCAACCCATAAGAAATATTCAAACACTTTTGCAAAATTAATGAAACAAAACTTTGAGATGTCCATGATGGGTGAACTTAAGTTCTTCTTAGGACTGCAAGTTCATCAATCACCCCGTGGTATATTCTTAAGTCAGTCCAAATATGCTCAAGAGATTTTGAAAAATCATGGCATGACCAGTTGTGACACCTATAATACCCCTATGTCTTCCTCATCCCTGAAGCTAGATGCTGATCTACATGGGACACCCATTGATCCTAACAAATACCGTAGTATGATTGGGTCTCTTATGTATCTCACAGCTAGCCGAACGGATGTTGTATTTGCCACTTATCTTTGCTCCTGCTATCAGTCAAGACCAACTGAAAGTTATCTATCTGCAGTTAATAGAATCCTTCGATACATAAAGGGAACCATTCATTTAGGGATCTGGTATCCGAAGGATTCTGGTTTTGAACTTGTTGCCTTTTCAGATGCTGACCATGCAGGATGCTTGGACACAAGGAAAAGTACATCAAGGGGAGTACAATTTCAGGGTGACAAACTTGTATCTTGGTAGTCAAAGAAGCAGGATTGTACATCACTGTCATCAACGAAATTAGAATACGTGGCTATGTCAGCATGTTGTGCTCAAGTCATCTGGATGAGATCACAAATGATGGACTATGGTTATGTCTTCAACAAGATTCCAACGTACTGCGACTCCAAGAGTGCCATTGCTATCTTGTGCAACACCGTCCAGCACTCAAAATCCAATCATATTGCTCTCCGGTATCACTTCATCAAAGAGCACGTGGAACAGGGTACAATTGAACTTTATTTCGTGGGTACAGAATACCAACTGGCAGACTTATTCACCAAAGCCTTGCCTCATGCAAGATTTGTGGAATTAGTACACCAGATTGGTATGAGATGTTTGACTCCAGATGACTTGGAAAATTTTCTCAAAAACAGTTAACCGAGTCAAACATCAAAACTATCTTTGTAAATATTTTTGACAAACACACAAAAAGATTTTTCAATTTAACCTTTATTAAAAAAAATGCAAATACAAAATCTTCATCAACACATTGTTCATTTCAAAACGTTAACAATTATTTCTTAACAAGTGTTGAGGGGGAGAACGAAATTAAAATTTTAATTTTTTTTTTAAAATTTGTACTTGCATAATTTCTGTAAAAATTGTTGCTTCAAAAAGAATGGTGGTAAAATCAGTTGAGAAATACGCTCCTTAATCTTAAAATTAATTTTCAAAGAATCAAAAGTTGAGGGGGAGTATTAAAGTTGTTAGTGCCAAATATGCTAAGTCTAAAACTTAGAGTTTGTGAGTTAGGAACTTAAAATGAAAAACAATACATGGTTTATGGACTAAAGGTGTAAAAATTGGAAAAAGTTTAAATATGTGAAACAAAAGGGAAGAAAGCAGTAAATGCAGCATTCACTTCAACCTGACAATTTCACCAACCGTATTTAATTTTTTACACCCACGAAAATACATGGCCAAGATTCAATCTGCATGTCCGTTCAAGATTCTTCGATTTTGTGAGTGAATAAATGTTTAAGATGTGATTATAAGCAACGGTTTTGAAGGATGTAACAATCCAACGGTTCATTTTTGCAAAATTGAGTGTTTAAAATCTAGGGTTTATGCATTATCGAATTTCTTGATTCTGAGTGTTAGATTTGTAATTATTTGCTGGGATTTAGTCGGAATAAGTTCCTAAACATGTTAAGTATGCTTAATTAAACCCATAAATACATTTTATGCATGTTCTAATTTTAGTGTTTATGCGTAGAAATTGGGGAAAAGTGTATGATTGTGTTGTAGTGTAATTAAGCACTTAGGATATTGTTCTTATGTGTTGAATTGAATGTTTGGGCATTCGAATTGAACCCAGATTCACCAAGGATGAGATTTAGATAACTAGGGTTTATGAAGAACATGTATGAAATTCATCTTGTGATTATGTGGTTAAAAGATGTTAAAATTTGAACATAAGACTCAGAAACATCATGGGATACTATTGGAATAGATCAGACAAACAATTAACAAGTTTTGATGCAATTCCTATAATCTGATGAACATGACTTATCCAAATTGTTAGCTGTTGTAAATTTTGTTTGATATATAAGGTTTAATGAGCAAATAATAAAGTGTGAATTGACCCAATTGAACAGGAAAACAAAATTTCGATAAAGAACCAAGGAAAATGTACGTCTACAGTAGCTATCGAAATTTCTTGTATAAGAAATTATCGAAATTGTCATTTTCTATCGAAATTGTCATTTTCTATCGAAATTGTCAAATTCTATCGAAATTGTCAGATTCTATCGAAATTGTCAGATTCTATAGGAATTGTCAGATTCTATAGAAATTGCCATTTCACATAAAGTGGAAAATTGTCAAACTTGCTCTCTAAACAATAAGATAAAATCAAATTGCCATGTTTAAACTTGTAAAATCATACTAAGTAATAAAAGGATCACATGTGAAACAACAAGTTTAACTAATTACTAACGTTAATGTATCCTGCAAATCTGTGTCTGAATTGTGTTTCAGATATCTCAAATGGCTGCACCACAACAACAACCACTCCCAATACTCACTAAGGAAGAAGTTTTCCCACAAGGTTATAAGGCAGAAATTGGCAACAACAATGCGAGGGTAGATTTTCAAAAGATAAAGTGTGCTGAACCAAGCTGTCAAATTGCTATTGAGGTACTTAAGCGACACAAGTGCAGGAGCTTACTAGACAGATCAGATTGAAATTATCAATTTCTATCGAAATTGTCAAATTCTATAGGAATTGTCAGATTCTATAGAAATTGCCATTTCACATAAAGTGGAAAATTGTCAAACTTGCTCTCTAAACAATAACATGAAATTAAATTGCCATGTTTAAACTTGTAAAATCATACTAAGCAATAAAAGGATCACATGTGAAACAACAAGTTTAACTAATTACTAACGTTCATGTATCCTGCAAATCTGTGTCTGAATGATGTTTCAGATATCTCAAATTGCTGCACCACAACAACAACCACTCCCAATACTCACTAAGGAAGAAGTTTTCCCACAAGGTTATAAGGCTGAAATTGGCAACAACAATGCGAGGGTAGATTTTCAAAAGATAAAGTGTGCTGAACCAAGCTGTCAAATTTCTATTGAGGTACTTAAGCGACACAAGTGCAGGAACTTACTGGACAGATCAGACAGTATTGCTGAATTGTACATTCATCAATTGTGGAATACTGTAAAGCCGGATTTGGGAGAAAGATACTTCACATGCACGCTGGATCGTAAAAAAGTAAGAGTCAACCCAAACCACCTCCGCAAAGCCTTGGATTTACCAGAAGCACCTGAACCAGTGATGAAGCGAAAAGTGTACCGCTTTTAGGGGGTCATTTAAGCCCTAAATTGTATTTATTTGATCAAATATTGCCCTAAATCGTTCCTTTTGTCATTTTAGGTACTTTGGAGAATAAATCTGGAAAAGAAAGCATTTTGGACGTTTTTTGGGGCATAAAAGTGAAGAAAATGACAAAGTCTCAAAATCGGCTAGAAAAGTACCTTTGACAGCGTCAAGTATTGCTCTTGACGGCGTCATGGCTTGGCAAAAGAGGTGGACATGAAAAATACACATGATAAGCCAGAGAATTTTACAATGAATATCTGACGGCGTCACCCTTTAAGGTGATCAAGGCCATCACGGTTTAACTTAACAAGAGACGGCGTCAAGCCCACTTCTGACGGCGTCAACCTTTAATAAGCCAGAGCGGATCTTGGAGCACTAAAGCGGGACGGCATCAAGAAGGCCATCCGGGAACCCTAGACACGGCGAGGTGACGGCGTCAGGATCTACAACGTGACACCGTCAGCCCTTAAACTCTATATATAGTTTTGCAATTTTTTGTCATTAGTGTGCAACTTTGTGAGGAGAAACCCTAAGACGAATTTCTGCCATTTTTAAGGGTTTTCATACCCTTGGATCTCCCATGTTTAATTGAAGATAAGTTATCATTTAATCAATCAATATGTCTATGTGTTGTTTGATTATATCTTGTTCTTGTCTTTTGATTAACATGCTAGGCTAGATTTATCTTGTGTTTGCTTAGATCTAATGAAACCTAGCTATTGATTATTAGTTGTTAGTGTGTTATTAATTGTACTGGATGATTGTTTATCGATGTTAGGCTTAAGAAAACTGGCTAACTTCCTATTCGTTAATTTGCTTGAACGTCTTAAGAAACATGAACCAATGCGTACTAGGTTTTTATGGTTGTATTTAATGCATGAGCGAATTCTAGTGATCCCATGTTAGGAGCTTCCTAGTCGGCTCGACATAGGAGTGAATTAGGAGCTTGTAGAGTTGGGGAAGTACGTATGCCACCCCACGATTGGTATTAAGGAATACACCCGTCATCCACGCAATTAATACACACTAATCAACCGGTAAAAGATAGTTAGGGAGTAAGGAAATCTAAGTAAACACATTTCTCTCCACATAAGTTTCACAACTCTTTTCATTTTCATTTATTTATTTTATTTGCAATTGTAGTTATTTGGGTTAGTTAACTAGCAACTAATTCCGCCTACTCATTCAAACCCGAGATTTTACTTGCTTTCATAAAAACATAAAAATACAAAAAGAATCTTCCCTCACCCTTAGACCTATTAGAGTAGTTTTTCAATCCTAACGACACTATTCCTTGTGGAGAACGATCAATCCCCCGTACTTACCACTACACTATACTACATCGGTCAGGTGCACTTCCTGGTGGGGTTGTAAGCCTCTTGAGATCCCTCGAGAGGTAAAACCTGTTGTAAGGTCGCAAAACCATGCATCAAGTTTTTGGCGCCACTGCCGGGGAATAGTTATTGTTCAGGTTGAATTTTTATTTTAATAGGTCTACTCACTAGATTCCTTTCTAGTGAGATTTTTATTTTATTTTTCTAGGTTTCCTTTAGTCTATCTCTTTCTGCTCTATCCATTGCTCAAATCTTCCTTGGCCATCATGGTAAACGAAGATCTCTCCAATCTTAGAGTCACCAGGAGTCGTAGTTCACTAAGAGACCTTATTCCACCCTACGCAGAACCTGATAGGGAAATGTGAAGATTAAGGCGACTCTTTGCAACACCCGAACCATCTGGCATTGCCATCAACTTTGATGATACCCTCTCCGAGGAAGGATCCAATCATCATTCTACACCTCCTAGCCCTCAACCCAATCACGATATGGAGGTTCCCGAAAACCCAATCCCTAAATGCCTCAAGGACTACTCTTCTCCCACCCCTCGTGGTTTTTCCAATGCTATCGTTTTTCCAAATGAACACACGAATGGGGTCTTGCGTGCAACTGATATTTGGCTTGTCCAAAGTGTATGTAAGTTCCACGGATTGAAAACTGAAGATCCAATCCAACACATCAAGGACTTCCTGAAAATAGTGGATACCCTCCATACGGACGGGGCCACTAGAGATACCTCCCGGCTGCGATTCTTTCCCTTCACCCTTTATGAAAAAGCCGGAGACTGGTATAACCAACTTCCCTCCGAATCCATTTTCACATGGGAACAGCTTGTCTCAAAATTCTACGAGAAATTCTTTCCAATAGGAAGAACTTCAACATTAAGAGACGAAATCTTCCGCTTCCATGTTGGACCAGCTGAACCCATTCACGAATCCTGGATCAGATTCAAAGATCTAATTAGACAAGTCCTCATCATGGCATTGAACTCTGGCTTCTTGTCCAAATCTTTTATGACAGTGTCCCTAAAAGCGACCAATTTGGCATTAATAATTCGGTAAAAGGAAAAATAGCCAACCTAAGCGCTGAGGAAGGATGGAATAGAATTGAGGAATACGCAAATGATCAAGACGATACCTGGGATGAACCCGATTCGATCATGAGCATTTCCAAGATCATGAGAGAGCCTCCTTTTGCTAGCCGGTTGAGTAGAATGAATGATCAAGTCTCTTATCTAGACAAGTCACAACCAACTAAACGGTTGTCAAACCCATACTTGATCTGCGACCAATGTGGTGGCCCGCATGAAGTGGAGGAATGCGGGGATGATACCACCACCGAACAAGCATGCTTGTCAAGCCACGACATCTTCGATGATCCTTCGCTCTTAACTTTCTACCAAAACAATGATTTCACCCCTTGGGGAAATCTTGTGAGAGAAGAAGGAGGAGGAGAATATCCTGACTACAAGGTTAGGAGCACTTTTGAGGATGATCTTGGGCATTTCACGTTTGAAAAGAATCTGCAACTAAATGGTCTCGACAACCTCATCAATAGCCAACAAAACGACATGAGGGCCAAATTCGCAGAACTCAACGCCACTCTCGATGGCCTTAGCGAACCTCAAAGAGATCCCTTACTCGCCATCACCACTCGTGCTGGAACAACTACTAAGGATCCACCTTACCCAGCTCAACAATCTAACATCATGGAACCCAACACCCCTCATGAGGAGGAAGATAATGTGAACGATGAGAATCCCGAACAAACCCCTCCGGTAACTCCCTCTCCACCTACTCCAACCAAACAGCCCATTAAAGTCCCATACCCGTCCCGCCTCAAGAATCAAAAGGTTGAAAATGATAATAAAAGATTCTTTTCATATCTGAAGAATTCGGTCGTCACCATACCCCTTCTTGATGCATGTTACCATATGCCCAAATATAGTACATACTTCAAGAAGTTGCTAACCAACAGAAAAGGGCTCGAGGGTCTAGTAACCTTAGGAGAAGAATGTTCTGTGGTTACTCAATGAGGACTGCCAAAGAAGGTAGATGATCCAGGTAGTTTCACCTTGCCCTGCTCAATAGGATCTCTTTCAGTCAAGAATGCTTTAGCCGACTTAGGAGCAAGTATCAATCTTATGCCGCATTCCATGTTCCTCAAATTAGGGTATTCTGGGTTGAAACCAACCCGTATGAACATCCAACTAGCCGATAGATCGGTCAAATACCCCTTAGGAATATGTGAGAATGTGCTGGTTAAGGTAGGGAAGTTCAAATTTCCAGTTGACTTCGTCATCTTAGAGATTGAAGAAGATGACCTAGTGCCCATCATTCTGGGGAGGCCATTCCTTGCAACTGCTCGTGCTGTTATTGATGTTCATGACGGCAAACTAACCTTACGAGTGGGGGCCGATAGCTTAACCTTCGACATCAAGGACACAATGAATCTCTCTCTCGAAGCAGATAATCAGCTGTATTTCATCGGAGAAATCAATGAACTATCCGACGAGATAGACAATTGTATAGATGAACAGGTGGAAGCTGGTTGGTTGCGAGATGAAGCTTTATTACCCATCTTAGAGGAGGAGAAGACTATGGATGTGAATGCAGTCTCCTTCTATCCCAGACAAGAAATTGAACAGCTTGAGCTTCCTAAACCCGAGAATAAGCTTAAACCTTCCATCATCGAGCCACCCACGTTAGAACTCAAGGAACTCCCAAACAACCTTGAATATGCCTTCCTCCAAGGAGAAGATCAACTTCCGGTAATCATAAGCTCTTCTTTGAAAAGTGAACAAAAGGATAAACTCTTAGGAGTTTTAAAAAAATATAAAGGAGTTATAGCATAGAGTGTAGCCGACATCAAGGGGATTGACTCTACCTTTTGCATGCATAAAATCCTCATGGAGGAGGATTATAAACCCACCGTGCAACCTCAAAGGCGAGTAAACCCCAACATAAAGGAAGTCGTAAAAAAGGAAGTCATTAAGCTCCTAGATGCGGGACTAATTTACACAATCTCAGACAGTCCATGGGTAAGTCCTGTACAGGTTGTACCAAAAAAGGGAGGAATGACGGTGGTTAAGAACGATAAGGATGAGTTAGTACCTCAACGAATAGTAACTGGATGGCGTGTGTGCATCGATTATAGGAAGTTGAATGATGCAACCCGAAAGGATCATTTCCCTCTCCCATTTATCAACCAAATAATGGAAAGGTTAGCGGGGCATGAGTACTACTGTTTCCTAGATGGGTTCTCAGGGTATTTCCAAATCCCTATCGCTCCTGAGGACCAAGAAAAGACTACGTTTACATGCCCTTATGGCACCTTCGCCTACAAGCGAATGCCCTTTGGACTATGTAACGCCCCCGCCACTTTCCAGCGCTGCATGACAGCAATCTTCCATGAGTTAATGGAGGACAGCATGGAGGTCTTCATGGATGATTTTTCGGTCTTTGGAAACTCTTTTGATCACTGTCTTGCTAACCTTGAGAAAATGCTCAAACATTGTGAGGAGACTAACTTGGTACTAAACTGGGAAAAGTGCCACTTTATGGTTAAAGAAGGGATTGTGCTAGGGCACAAAATTTCAGGAAGTGGAATTGAAGTAGACGGGGCAAAAATTGAAGCTATATCCAAACTTCCCTATCCAACAACTGTCAAGGCAATCCGTAGCTTTTTGGGTCATGCTGGCTTCTATAGGAGATTCATTAAAGATTTCTCAAAGGTAGCTAAACCAATGACTCAGTTGCTCATGAAGGATGCCCCATTCGACTTCTCTCAAGAATGCAAGGATGCATTCGATCGATTGAAGCAGGAACTTACCCAAGCTCCAATTATGGTCACCACTAACTGGGAGTTACCCTTTGAAATCATGTGCGATGCTAGCGATTATGCTGTTGGAGCAGTATTAGGCCAAAGGCTTAACAAACACTTTCAGCCAATATACTACGCTAGCAAAACCATGAATCCTGCTCAAGAAAACTACACTACCACTGAAAAGGAATTACTAGCCGTGGTATTTGCTTTTGATAAGTTTCGCCAGTATCTTGTCCTTTCTAAAACGGTTGTTTTTACGGACCATTCAGCTATTCGATATCTTTTTACTAAACAGGATGCTAAACCACGGTTACTTCGTTGGATCTTACTATTGCAAGAGTTCGATGTTGAGATTCGTGATAAGAAAGGAGCAGAGAATCTTGCAGCTGATCATCTCTCTCGTCTCGAAAACCCCAGCCTCGCTGAATCTGACAAGAGTGAGATTCAGGAGTCATTTCCTAAAGAGCAGCTCATGTCAATAAATGATTCTGAACCATGGTATGCGGATTATGCTAACTACCTGGCAAGTCGAGTCATTCCTGAGCATATGAGCAGGCATGAAAAAAGGAGGTTCTTCAATCAATTAAAGTATTACTTTTGGGATGAACCTTTCTTATTCCGAAGATGTCCGGAACAGGTAATCAGGCGTTGTGTTTCAGAAAAGGAGGCTGTCAGAATTATGAAAGAGTGTCATGCAGGTCCATCTAGAGGACATCACGGAATGAACACTACTGCACGAAAGGTCTTCGACGCGGGATTCTATTGGCCTACAATATTTCGTGATGTGAAGGGAATGATACAAACTTGTGACGCATGTCAAAGAGCTGGGAATATCTCTAGGAGGGATGAAGCCCCACAGAATTATATACAAGTTTGTGAGGTTTTCGATGTTTGGGGAATTGATTTCATGGGACCCTTCCCATCTTCAGGAGGGAATGAATACATCTTAGTGGCCATTGATTATGTTTCGAAATGGGTGGAAGCACAAGCCCTTAGGACTAACGACGCTAGGGTAGTCAATCATTTCTTAAAAAAATTGTTCGCTAGGTTCGGAATTCCGAAGGCTCTTATTAGTGACAGGGGAACCCATTTTTGCAATTCGCAAATGGAGAAAGTTATGAAAAGATATGGAGTCTCTCACCGATTCTCCACCGCTTACCATCCTCAAACCAATGGTCAAGTCGAAAACACTAATAGAGCCATAAAGAGAATATTAGAGAAAACGGTCAATCAAAACAGAAAAGATTGGTCTTTTAAGCTCGATGAAGCTTTGTGGGCGTTTCAAACCGCTTATAAGACACCAATCGGGACAATCCCGTTCCGTATGGTATATGGCAAGGCATGCCACCTTCCAGTAGAACTGGAACACAAGGCATATTGGGCACTGAAGGCTTTTAATTTGGATTATACGGTTGCGGGAACAAATAGATTCTTACAGCTCCAAGAGCTCGATGAATTGAGATTAGAGGCTTATGAATCTTCCATTACATACAAAGAAAGGGCAAAAAGATGGCATGACCAACGGATTAAGAGACCCAAGGAGTTTTCAGAAGGAGACAAGGTCTTATTATATAATTCTCGCTTAAGACTATTTCCTGGAAAACTTAAATCTAGATGGTATGGACCTTTTACCGTAAGGAGCTCCTCTAAAACCGGAGCCGTTGTGTTGATTGACGACGAAGATAGAGAATTCACTGTGAATATACAACGAGTCAAGCATTATCAAGAGAATGGTAATGAAATGATCAATGAGGAAGACATAACTTTTGATGAAGAAGTCACGTAATGGCCATTGATTTTTGTTTGTTTAATGGTAGATGTGTAATAAAACTGAGAGAAATACCTGTTAGGGCAATTTTAGTGCCAAATTTAAAAGTGTTTACAACATTTAGGAGTAAAACTTTGATCTTAATGAGCGTCTCATGGATAGGAGTTATATGACTAGCACAAAAACCGTACCACTAAAAAATTTTCCACCCCCAAATATGTGAGGTTCGCCCTAGAATTGGTAGGAAAAGCATTTATGCTATGATGTGTGTACCGGTAGCACTTAGATTCTAGAACTTGCGTTAGGACCATTCCGAGGCCACAAGTGAGACTACATTCTTGTAGTTAGATTTACTACATGATAAGAGGCATTAGGATTAACCCATTGTTTTACACCTGTGTTTTTGTTATAATTACATTGGCTACATTGGTCAAGTAATTCTCCCACACCCTTTGCGTTGTACTCATTTTTGGTACACGATACCCCTAGGACACCCCTCAGAGCCTATCTTTTCGTTTCGACCTTTAAACATTTTACTTAAAGGAAGAATTTGTTTACACCCCACTTAAATGTACACCCAAATCGCCTGAGCCTACATTGTATGCACTCATTTTTAGTGCATTATTGTGACAACATTTGTTTAAACCCCAAGTTAATTATCTAATTGATTACATGGTTGCTAAGTCGAGTCATATCTTTGTACATATTGTTTTGGGACGATTGGGACTCATGGGTAAAGTACTAGTGTAATGGAGTAAGGGGGAAGAACATCATTTATTACCCCCATATGTGCTAAATATTTTAAAAGTACTCCAAGTGTTTCGATTATCTTAATTCGAGTCATTAGAATAGTTAATTGTAAAGTTATGTAAAAGTTCAAGTGTAAGGGGAATGCAATGCCCCTATGATGTATTATTTTGGATGGTAGGGCAAGAGTGTATGCAAAAAAAAAAAAAAAAAAAAAAAAAAAAAAATTAAGAAAAATACAAAAAAAATGAGAAAAAGAAAAGTAGAAAAAACATACGGACTACCATCCCGTTTCATTTTGTGTTTATTTTATGTTTTTGTTATTTTGTTTTTAGCTTAATTCGAGTCTAGCCTTGGCTAAGCAACGCCATATTTTGCATGTAATTAATCAAGATCTTTAACTCGCCAGCAGTAAAATATCCCTTATCCAACAAATCCGTGTTTATCATATCCCTACACCTCACGTTATAACCCATGTAAAAGCCCTCTTTGCTAGTTTATCTTAGGTGCTTACGCCTAGTGGAGGAGGTTTTTGATCCTTTCCCAAGCCTATGGTAATCTATTTGCTATGACAGGTAGTGAGATATATTATCCGTTTTCATTTATGAGATTTATTTTGATGACACCTGAGAGATGTGAGTATCTAAACACTACTTGTGAGGTGCTAGTTTGTAATCTCCGTGCCTATTATGATTAAAATGGAACGACTATTTATTGTAATTACTTTTATATTAGCATTAAATGACCCCTAACTTGTATTTTGATTAGAATAAAAGCGCATTTGCTTGAGGACAAGCAAATCTCAAGTGTAAGGGTATTTGATGAAGCGAAAAGTGTACCGCTTTTAGGGGTCATTTAAGCCCTAAATCGTATTTATTTGATCAAATATTGCCCTAAATCGTTCCTTTTGTCATTTTAGGTACTTTGGAGAAGAAATCTGGAAAAGGAAGCATTTTGGACATTTTTGGAGCATAAAAGTGAAGAAAACGACAAAGTCTCAAAATCGGCTGGAAAAGTACCTTTGACGGCGTCAAGTATTGCTCTTGACGGTGTCATGCCATGGCAAAAGAGGTGGACATGAAAAATACACATGATAAGCCAGAGAATTTTACAATGAATATCTGACGGCGTCACCCTTTAAGGTGATCAAGGCCATCACGGTTTAACTTAACAAGAGACGGCGTCAAGCCCATTTCTGACGGCGTCAACCTTTGATAAGCCAGAGCGGATTTTGGAGCACTAAAGCGGGACGGCGTCAAGAAGGCCATCCGGGAACCCTAGACACGGCGAGGTGACGGCGTCAGGATCTACAACGTGACGCCGTCAGCCCTTAAACTCTATATATAATTTTGCAATTTTTTGTCATTAGTGTGCCACTTTGTGAGGAGAAACCCTAAGACGAATTTCTGCCATTTTTAAGGGTTTTCATACCCTTGGATCTCCCATGTTTAATTGAAGATAAGTTATCATTTAATCAATCAATATGTCTATGTGTTGTTTGATTATATCTTGTTCTTGTCTTTTGATTAACATGCTAGGCTAGATTTATCTTGTGTTTGGTTAGATCTAATGAAACCTAGCTATTGATTATTAGTTGTTAGTGTGTTATTAATTGTACTGGATGATTGTTTATCGATGTTAGGCTTAAGAAAACTGGCTAACTTCCTATTCGGTAATTTCCTTGAACGTCTTAAGAAACATGAACCAATGCGTACTAGGTTTTTATGGTTGTATTTAATGCATGAGCGAATTCTAGTGATCCCATGTTAGGAGCTTCCTAGCCGGCTCGACATAGGAGTGAAGTAGGAGCTTGTAGAATTGGGGAAGTACGTACGCCACCCCACGATTGGTATTAAGGAATACACCCGTCATCCACGCAATTAATACACACTAATCAACCGGTAAAAGATAGTTAGGGAGTAAGGAAATCTAAGTAAACACATTTCTCTCCACATAAGTTTCACAACTCTTTTCATTTTCATTTATTTATTTTATTTGCATTTGTAGTTATTTGGGTTAGTTGACTAGCAACTAATTCCGCCCACTCATTCAAACCCGAGATTTTACTTGCTTTCATAAAAACATAAAAATACAAAAAGAATCTTCCCTCACCCTTAGACCTATTAGAGTAGTTTTTCAATCCTAACGACAGTATTCCCTGTGGAGAACGATCAATCCCCCGTACTTACCACTACACTATACTACATCGGTCAGGTACACTGCCTGGTGGGGTTGTAAGCCTCTTGAGATCCCTCGATAGGTAAAACCTGTTGTAAGGTCGCAAAACCACGCATCAACCAGCAAACAGATACTACCCTACACAAACTAAAGAAGAAGTCCTCAAATTCCTTATAGAGATTGGCTATGATGTACAACCGGATATACCATTAACGAAGATTTCAAAGGTTAATGCCAAGTACATCCCACAACCCTGGAGAACCATATACTACATTTTGGTCCGTTCAGTCTCAGGGAGGGACAGTGGTCATGAGCATCCGCATTTGTCACATCTTCAAATCTTCTGGGGCATAGTCAATCAGAAAAAGATTGATTATGCACAACTCATCTGGGAAGACATTGTTTATCAGATCCAAATTCACTATCAAAAACCGTTAACCAAAATCCCATTTGTTCGATACACCAAACTGCTCATTAGTCTTCTACTTGATGAGAACACAGACATTTCTCCACGTCTTGAAGACCGAGAAATGCATCTGTATAAGATGGACAAGACTATCAGCCTAATCTACTTTCCCAAAGGAAGCACACACAAGCAAGGGACAAGACTACCAGAATCTCTGTTAACAGACTCGGTTAAGAAAACTCAAGCTTACAGAGATTATGATAGTGCTTTCAATAAAGGTCACGTCGGGTTTTCCAAGCTTGGTGAAGAGTCTGGATCAACTACAACTCGTTCTAAGGGAAGCAACAAGACTGGTAGTGCTTCTAGTGCGTCCAAGAAAATCAAACCTTCTGCACCTAGAGTCATCAAAAGAAGAGTTCCAGTCAAAATTCCTAAATGAGAACCTGAAGAAGGTGGAATTGTTGAAGATGATGAATCCGATTTAGAGACGGAATCCGATGAACAAATCCTTTTCTACAAAGAAGAACATGAGACTGAGGTGGCAAAGGTAGAAAGCCGAAAGACACTCAAAGAAGTTGAAGAAAGACAAGCCAAGTTAAGGTATGAAGAACAAATGAGGTTTGAGCTACAGAATAGAGACGTTGGGGGATCTCAGACCTATGTTGTTCCGGTTAATCAACCCAGAGGGTCTGGGGTAGTTAAAGAAGTGACACCAACCCACCCTGATCCGGTTAATCAACCCGGAGGGTCTGGAGTTGCTAAAGAAACTACACCACCTCAGCCCGACTCGGTTAATCAAGCCGATAGGCCTGAGTATCATACTGAAGACATCCCACCTCCACCAAGTCCGGTTAATCAACCTGGCAAGGACGAAGAAAAGAAGGATGAGAAAATGAAGGATGTTGAGATGGAAGAAGAGGAAGAAAGTGAGAAGATGACAGATGAAGAAAACTTTAATGCTTTCTGGGATGAAACAGATGAAGATAATCCATTGACTGATGAGGAGGAATATACTAAGGCTGCTAACAAACTTGAAGCAAAAACGAAGGAAGTAGAAGAAAAGAAAATGGAAGGAGAACGAAAGAAGAGGGAGGAAGAACAAAAGATGGCCGAAAGTGAAGTAGATAAATATATTCAAACACTACCCATCACTCCACCTCATTCAACCCTTACTCCTCCAGAGCCTCAGCATGCCTCACCACCAAAGGCTCCAACACCTCCTGAATCATCAACACATCCCACATCACCACCACAACCATCACCAGTCAAAGAAGCAACGACAAGAGAAGAAAAGGGAAAAAACAATCATTAAAAGCAAGAAACCGAAGATTGCTAGGCTAACACGGGTTGAAGTCATCTCACCTGCTTCTAAAAGGCTGAAAAAGGCAGCAAAGCTGGCATGCGAAAAGAAAGATAACCAACTCAGTGACCAAGTAAATGAGTTAACAAATATGGTCAAAGGCCTTGCCGCACAAGTGAAAGAGTTGCAGGAAACCAAAATTCGCATGGATGAATTCCTTGACGATGACGTTAAAGAACGATTGCTCAAAGAAGCTAAGGGCAATACCAAGGTGTATGTCAAGAAGTATCTGCCCAAGGATGTGTCACAACAAATAGAAGAGCAATTCGATTCCAGCCTTGAAGACAAAGTCAGGAACGTTGTAGCTTCAGTACCTCTTGTCTTCTCCACCCAACTAGCAAAGCCAAAGGAACTTACCACAGAACAACTCCAACTCAAACTTCTCACAACAATCACCTCACCAACAAAAGAAGAAATAGCTATCTATGAGGCTATTAATGCTAATGTGGAGTCATGCAAAGTTACGGCTGATAAGGGAAATTATCCACGAGAGGACGAAGACCAAGACCCAGACACACATGCCAAGAAACACAAGGGTGACAGCAGATCTGGTCCACAGTTCAAAGAACCTATTGGTCCGTCAACTGAAACAGCTACTCAACCACCGAAGGCTTCGGGTTCAGGTCCAAAAGAGATGGAGCATCAGTTTGAGCATGTTGCTACAGAGGAAATGGAATTTCAACAAGAATTTGATCAACCTCATTCACCGCCAAAGACCAAGGCTACATCAAGCAGGAAGTCTTCTAGAAGATAAAATGTGGTTTCTTGGTTAGAAGAAGATGATACACAAGGAAATGAATGGTTAGATCAGTTGGCAAGTGCTCAGACACAGATGGACGAAGACTCAAAAATAGAAGACAACACGTTTGAGTTCACACAACAACTCAAACGTACTCAACGAGTTAAGAAGATGACCAAGAGGGAACTTCGTCGCATGAAAAATGATGCTTTCAATCTTCTCAAGGATAATTCATCAAGTGCAGTTGAGCTCGAGTATCATCTCGAAATCATTGCCAGAGCAATGTCTAGTGAGTTCAGCTGGACTAATCCAGATGTGATATTGGCTGGAAGCACCTCCAGAACCAACCAACCATATATCACAGACTGGACGAAGCCACTGCCGGTAATTCGAGTCTCCGATCAACCATCCATCCCATACCAATTCTTCTTCAACAAAGACCTTGAATTACTCATGCATGGAGCTGAATGTAAACCGAAATATGCAACCTCGATAACTTTGATACCAGCAGCAAATTATACGCAACCTGCCATCGAGGAAACTGCCACTCACCTCTTCATTTCCCAAAAGGTGCAGTATGACCAAGATGCGCAGCTGGGCATTTATCACTGGTTCGAGAAAAGAAAGACATGGTACAAAAGCAAACTTATCAAGAAGTCGTCTTCCTCAGTGAAAAGTGACCTAAGGATTCTTGCTGTAGTAAGTCTAACGGGGGAGAAGAAATATGATTACACCTTCTTGTCCGAGATCAAAGTTAGAAGGCACGACCAGCAGATCTACTCATTCTCTGAAGCGGATTTCCCGGATTTAAGTCTTAATGACCTTGAAGATATGTACCTGATCAAAGTACAAGGGAAGCTGCAACATGTCACACCTGATCTTCAATACGCCTTCAGTACTTCTATTCTTCATTTCATCAGAAGGAAGATCATAAAAGAACGGGTGGAAGATCTTCAGCTTGGGGTCGAGAGCTATCAGAAGAAGTTGAACAAAACTGCACCACTGCTAAAACTTCCTAAGATAAAAAATGAAGCTCAATACACCATGAAGAAGGCGCCAACCTTTGGATTCGTTTACAAGAGAGATCTGACGATTAACTGCTTCATGGCGTATAAGGACATTCATAAGTTCTGCGAACACACACTGAAGAAGGTTCGTGATGGGCTAGTAATTCGAGTTCGAGTTCAACAATTGAAGAAGTTAAAAAGATGCATGAATGATCCGCTGAGACAAATCCGTCAGTTTGTGATGAAGGTTGAGAGAACGTTGTTCCGTAGAGACCAAATGCGGAGGCTGGAGAGCTATGTTGGAGGACGTCCATCATTCCCGATCAGAACCTTCCAAAGACCTGATCCAGTCTTCACCTCATTCAGAATGGGGGGGGGGGGATGATGTAAGAGTTTGGTTTATTCTTTAATTGATTATTCTTGCAAATATGATTGTTAAATATGGCTTGTGTACAGATCACAGTGCACAACCCGTACTTGTAAAGAAAGGACCCTGAGGTACGCTTCAGTGCCTCAATCCTGATCAAAGGAGCGAAAGCTTCTTACTTATGAGTAGAATTAAACCAGAATTTTTCTAAGTTTTTTTAAAATTCTGCTCATAAGGACAAGTATTCCCTTGTCAAGGGGAGTATTTGAAATATAATCTTTGTTCTAATAAATAAAAAGTTCTTGAAATTCTTCCCACAAACCTCAAAAAGCATATTTTAATCAAAAAGTTTAACAAAAACAACATGAATATGCTATTTTTGAGGGGGAGAATAAGTGAATGATTAAAATATGGTAAAAGTAAAGTTGTAATCTCACGAGAGCTCGACTCAGATTTACCCTTGAATTGACGGAATATCAAAAGTTAGTAATCGAAAAGACATGTCCTGGACGGGTAATAATTTCAAGCTGAATTTATTCAGTGATGTAAACGTGTCTCGCAAAGGATATGTCTGAGTAGAATGTACCAATTCAAGATATCACCCATGAATTGACGAAAGAACAAATGTCAGTAATCGAAAGGATTAGTCCTGGACGGGTAATAATTTCAAGCTGGTTATCCAGTGATGTAAGCGTGTCTCGCAACGGGTAATAATTTCAAGCTAGTTTAACTAGTGATGTAAACGTGTCTCGCAACGGTCATATTCACGGAAAATCAATCAATTCAAATTGGTTTGTGGCAACATAGGATAGTCATGGAGTTATAAGGTGACTAGGGTTTAGGAAACCGTCCTATGATCCGCCAGAGCCGGAGGGATCTACCCAAGGACAATACCCATAGTTTAGTACTAGAAAGTCCTAGGTATGATTGAAAAAAAGGAGTAAAGAAATGAAAGGAGAAAGAAGGGGTTGAAGAATTAAAAAGAAAAGTAAAGAAAAGGGTGAAAAGAAATAGCCCTCCATATGATCAACCTTAGGGCAGACACCGGGTTCAATACATATGCTACTGGTTGTTACTAAGGTGACACCGGTATTGAAGATTAAGCCGTCATGGACCCAGTGACGCACTGCACTAAACCTTCTAGCCACTCAAGTGTCTCTCAAAAGACACTTGTTTCATTTCACACGGAGAACCCTTCATTATCTATCGACCTCTCATTACGAGATGTGTTGATAGTGAAAAGGAGGCAATCTGCTCCATGCCTCCGATGACCAAACCAATGTGCACAAATCGAGTCTAGAGCCAAGAGATACAACAAAATATCTCATAGGAACACTTAGCATTTCTACACTGGTTGTTCAACATTATGGACGCTAGTTGTAAATTAGGAAGTGTCCTACGTAGATCTTAGTAATCTGCTGAGAACATTCATGAGAGAATTCACAAATTTTGATTCTCAGTGATTGAATGGAAATCCTGCCAGGGTCAACATCAAACAGCCCTGACAGCAGGTCACTTCGGTAATCCCTTGTGGATTACGCTTAGTGTTAGCTCCAAAATGGTCTACAGTTGTGGGGTGATCTCCAGCGGCTCACTAAATCATTGATGCACTTCGGTGTGTCTGTGTAAGCCCTTTTGAGGGTATCCAATTTAGAACGGCCTGGGCTAGGATTAGAGAAAGTCTTCACACTATGCTGTTGACGATCTCAAAGTTCGAACCTGTAAGTGCCGGATAATTTATTGCTAATTGTTTACCTGCAGCTAATCATGGAGACCGGGAGTTCCACCACCACCATTCCATCATTCTCATATCCTGAAGATAAGTTCCCACAAAGACTAAGGAATAACAAAAGTTCAAAGAAATTAAAGAAAAGTCAAAGATCAAGTATGTCAAATTTTCACAAGTCAAAGATTGAAGCTTATGAAGTGAGAACTACGTGATATATGAAGAACAAAAGTCAAAAGACATATGAGCATGGTGGAAAAGACGAAAAGACACAGTCATCA
The DNA here is from genome assembly GCA_021014915.2 of Artemisia tridentata subsp. tridentata. Lineage (NCBI taxonomy): Eukaryota > Viridiplantae > Streptophyta > Magnoliopsida > Asterales > Asteraceae > Artemisia > Artemisia tridentata. Next base: position 185,716,564 of record CP139504.1, on the reverse strand, counting down.
AAGAACGTTGGAGAAAGGCAGATCGAGAAGTTACTATATCATATCATAACAAGAACGAAGAACAAAGATTCTAAAAACGTCAAAAGCCAAAGAAGCAAAGATGACGTCGAGCAACCAAGATGACCAAGACTTAGGGGGAGATTGTTGGGAACACGCTTTGTATAATTCAAGTCATGCTCATTTATACTAATTTAAGTTGCTCTAAATGGGCTCTAAGTATGTGTAAAGCCCACGGCTCATAAGGAGCTCATGGGCCGTGGCCTAGTGAATTATTTCTAGAAGATCACAAGCTTATGTCGCCCTAGTTTCTTTCTATAAATAGGGTGCTTGTGCCTACATTTTCGTTGTTGGTTTTATTCACATGTATGCGTAAGCTTTGCTAGTCTTAAGAGTGAAATGAAATCATCCGTCTCTTCTTCTTTATCTTAGATCTCTCGTTATCTATTAGTATTCGATATATAGTTTATTGTTTAGTTGTTACGTGAGTTATATTTTGTGTTGAAGCTAAATTAGGACCTATCAATACGGACCTTCACTTTCAAGGTGATAGTGAAGTGACTCTAAAGAATGGTCTTCTGTGTATGCACACTGACCATATGAAGGAACACCAAGAATGTCACCAAGCTCGGTGGTGGACAACATGATATTTTGGTTTTGGATCCAAAAATCAAGGAAGACATTACCCTCAAGATCATTGAAGGTACGGACACGAATGTAGAATTCAAGGACGAAACGAGGACAAATTTGATCATTTATTTTATATAAACAATCAAATTGGATAGTGGGAAAACATGCTTGTATTCACCTCAAAGGAACAAAATACGTATCGAGTACACGACCTTCATGTATATATCGATGTTGGACTGTAAGGAGATAAGCTTTTTGCTCATCGGAGATGTTTGGGTGATCAATAAGAGAAGGGATTTAGGATTTGGTGTCTGGGTAATCGGTACGAGGCATTGTTACCTACAAAAATATAAGTATGTATATGTTAACTTATTGAATTTTGATGATCACATTTCTAGTGTGTGCGTGCTATATGCAAACAATGTGGAGGTGCAGTAATCTCAACTCTAAAACAAAAATAATGAGATTACCCAAACGCTCCTAACTTCACTTTAGCTCAAAAAAATATGTCAAAGAATACATATTAGTTATGTAATTCGATCAATATTTGTGAGGTCATGTATGCATGCAAAAACGTTTTTAGTTTGCATCAACAATGCATGAAAAATGTTTCATGATCCTAGTTTCGTGAAATTTTTCGAAAACAATGAAATTGGGGGTGTTTGGCAAAGGCGACAATTTGGCGACAAAGTTCTTAAAATTGAAAAGCTTGAATGTGGATGACTCTTATTCCAGTTTTAAGTATCCTAGACAAGATTTCACTAAAAATATTTAATCTTAATCTAATATAAATAGTAAAATTCGGACTAGAATATATGTGATAAGTGGGTTTATGCAAATCCTATGATTAGGGAATCATGTAGGTTATACATTGTCTAATCCTAGTTCTAATTGCATAAAGATTCAATTAAAAATGAAAAGCCCCAATTCGATTTTATGCATAAGAACAAACCCTAGACTCAAATTAGAAAGAAATTAAGATTAATTAACTTAAAATTGATGTTGTGGTGATTGAGATTCTTTAATTGCAATGTGATGAAGCGAAAAGTGTACCGCTTTTAGGGGGTCATTTAAGCCCTAAATCGTATTTATTTGATCAAATATTGCCCTAAATCGTTCCTTTTGTCATTTTAGGTACTTTGGAGAAGAAATCTGGAAAAGGAAGCATTTTGGACGTTTTTGGAGCATAAAAGTGAAGAAAAAGACAAAGTCTCAAAATTATGCTGGAAACTACCTTTGACGGCGTCATGGCTTGGCAAAAGTGGTGGATGTGAAAATTACTCATGATAAGCCAGAGAATTTTGCATGGAAATTCTGACGGCGTCACCCTTTAATGTGATCAAGGTCGTCACGGGTTAAATTAAAGTGGGACGGTGTCAAGCCATATTCTGACGGCGTCAATCCTTGATAAGCCAGAACGGATTTTGGAGGTCTAAAGAGGGACGGCGTCAGGAAGGCCATCCGGGAACCCTAAAAGCGGCGAGGTGACGGCGTCAGGATCTACAACGTGACGCCGTCAGCCCTTATACTCTATATATAGTTTTGCAATTTTTTGTCATTAGTGTGGAACTTTGTGTGTAACCTTTTGGGAGGAAACCCTAAGACGATTTTAGCAGCTTTTTCAAGGCTTTTTGCCTTGAGATCTTCCATGTTACATTGAAGATAAGTTATCAATTAATCATTCAATATGTCTATGTGTTGTTTGATTCTATCTTGTTCTTGTCTTTTGTTTAACATGCTAGGCTAGGTTTTCTTTGTGTTTGCTTAGATCTAATGAAACCTAACTATTGATTATTGGTTATTAGTGTGTTATTAGTTGTATTGGATGATTGTTTATCTATGTTAGGCTTAAGAAAACTGGCTAACCTCCTATTCGGTAACTTGCTTGAACGTCTTAAGAAGCATGAACCAATGCGTACTAAGGTTTTTATGGTTGTATTTAATGCACAAGCGAATTCTAGTGATCCCATGTTAGGAGCTTCCTAGCCGGCTCGACATAGGAGTGAAGTAGGAGCTTGTAGAGTTGGGGAAGTACGTACGCCACCCCACGATTGGTATTAAGGAATACACCCGTCATCCACGCAATTAATACACACTAATCAACCGGTAAAAGATAGTTAGGGAGTAAGGAAATCTAAGTAAACACATTTCTCTCCATATAAGTTTCACAACCTTTTTATTTTCTGTTATTTTATTTTAGGGATAATTACTAAAATAGCCCAAAACCCAAATGGGATATTTCTACCCCGGTTGCCCTGGGAAATGCCCCAAGTTGCCCAAAAAAGGGCGATTGTTGCCCAAAAAATACACTGAAAATCCTTCGGTTGCCCCAAAAAATGCCGGTTGCCCTGGGCAACACAATTATTTTGGAATTTCGGGTTAGATAGGGAAGCGCCCATTTGTGTTTGGGCTATTTTTGTCATTATCCCTTTATTTTATTTGCAATTGTAGTAACTTGGGTTAGTTGACTAGCAACTAATTCCGCCCACCCCTTCAAACCCAAGATTTTACTTGCTTTCATAAAAATATAAAAACATAAAAAAGAATCTTCTCTCACCCTTAGACCTATTAGAGTAGTTTTTCAATCCTAACGACACTATTCCCTGTGGAGAACGATCAATCCCCCGTACTTACCACTACACTATACTACATCGGTCAGGTACACTGCCTGGTGGGGTTGTAAGCCTCTTGAGATCCCTCGAGAGGTAAAACCTGTTGTAAGGTCGCAAAACCACGCATCAAGGTTTTGGCGCCGCTGCCGGGGAATAGTTATTGTTTAGGTTGATTTTTTTTTTTATTTTATAGGTCTACTCACTAGATTCCTTTCTAGTGAGATTTTTATTTTATTTTTCTAGGTTTTCTTTAGTCTATCTTTTTCTGCTCTATCCATTGCTCAAATCTTCCTTGGCCTTCATGGTAAACGAAGATCTCTCCAATCTCAGAGTCACCAGGAGTCGTAGTTCACTAAGCGACCTTATTTCACCCTACGCAAAACCTGATAGGGAAATGCGAAGATTAAGGCGACTCTTTGCAACACCCGAACCATCTGGCATTGCCATCGACTTTGATGATGCCCTCCCCGAGGAAGAATCCAATCATCATTCTACACCTCCTAGCCCTCAGCCCAATCACGATATGGAGGTTCCCGAAATCCCAATCCCTAAATGTTTCAAGGACTACTCTTCTCCCACCCCACGTGGTTTTTCCAATGCTATCGTTTTTCCAAATGAACGCACGGATGGGGTCTTGCGTGCAACCGATATTTGGCTGGTCCAAAGTGTATGCAAGTTTCACGGATTGAAAACTGAAGATCCAATCCAACACATCAAGGACTTCCTGAAAATAGTGGATACCCTCCATACGGACGGAGCCACTAGAGATACCTCCCGGCTGCGATTCTTTCCCTTCACCCTTTATGAAAAAGCCGGAGACTGGTATAACCAACTTCCCTCCGAATCTATTTTCACATGGGAACAGCTTGTCTCAAAATTCTATGAGAAATTCTTTCCATTAGGAAGAACTTCAACGTTAAGAGACGAAATCTTCCGCTTCCATATTGGACCAGCTGAACCCATTCACGAATCCTGGATCAGATTTAAAGATCTGATTAGACAAGTCCCTCATCATGGCATTGAACTCTGGCTTCTTGTCCAAATCTTTTATGACCATATCAATCTCTCCATGAGGCAAACCATTGACCAATCGGCTGGTGGTAAGCTACGTGATCTAAGTGCGGAAAAATCATGGGCTCTCCTAGAAGATCTTGCTCTTTATGACAACGAAAGTTGGAGTGATCCCCGTGATTTAAATAAAACGGTCAAGGCAATATCTTTGCCTTCGAACAATTCAAGCACTTCCGACCGTAGGATCATAGAACTTGAAGACCAAGTCAAGTTTCTGATGAAATCCTACGAGGATCATAAACCTTCAAGCCAAGTGAACAAAATCACTTCTTCATGTGAATTATGTAGTGGTCCCCACGACACTCGTGATTGCATGGAACTCCCCGAACAAGCTTTTGCGGACTACGCATCCTCACGTACCGACGGAGCGGGAGACAAGTGGTACACTTTCAAACCCGAGCCAAACCCTTACGGTGATTCATACAACCCCTCATGGAAAAATCACCCGAACCTTAGGTGGAAACAAAACCAAAACGCACAACAAACCAATTCTTCCAACCCACCTAATCGTTTCCAATCAAGCGGTTCCAACTCGAACCGTACTTTCAATAACAATCCTTCCCACAATTATGGTAGTACCAATAACTTTGAAGGATTGATGTCCCAATTTATGGCATCTCAAGAAGCTTGGATAGCTAAGTTTGAATCCGAATTCAATCAACAACAAACGGAGATGACCAATAAAATTGACAACTTATTGAAAGCCCTCAATAACCAAGTGCTATCACCTCCACATAAGGACGCTAGAAACACAAATAGCGGACCCCAAGTAAAAGACCCCTCTTCATCCAAACACGTCCACTTCGTCAACGTTGTCACTATCAAACCAATTGATAGGAATGAGGATAATAGTGAACCTGAGGATGAGGTTGAGAAAGTCGAGGTTGATAAGGACGTTAGGAAAAGTGAGATTGAAGAAGTAGATAATGATGAGGACTACTTCAATAGGCTACCCACTAAGGAAGAGCACGCATATCATACAGATTTATTCGATGACCCCGAGACACCATACTTCCTAGGTAGACCAATTATAAAAATAGGCGATCCTTCTAATCTCAACATACCATGCAACATCGGACACTTGCATGTGTGGAAAGCTTACATCGACCTTAGATCGCCCATAAACATCATGACTAGAGCCCACTACAACTTGATAATGAAAAATCAACTTGGGTATAGGATGTTCCCTGACAAGGGTTGGATGAGTAACTTCACAGGAAGAGTTAAGGGATTACCGGTTTATGTAGGAAACTTCACCTATGTCACCGACTTTGTAATTGTAGAAGATATCCGCCCAGTAGTCGATGCATCCTTAACTCAAGTGGTTTTTGGAAAACCATTTGTTGAGGTCTCTAGAGTGACTTATGAACCTTCCTTAGGGATAGTTAGATTTAAGGATGAGACCGATGAGGTAAACTACCAAATGCCATATAAGATAGAATAATTCCAACACTTGTCAAATGTTGAGAAGGAACTTAAGCAAGCAGTCTACTATAGGAATGATGGAGATAGAAGTAAAGGAGTAGACTATGTTATGGGAAGGATATTCGGTTTCTATAAGGATTGTTTGAAATTAGGACCGGAATATAGAACCGGACATGAGGATGACCTAGAAACCGTGACAAATGATGGAATCACGTAATGTACGTGACTTTGAGTCTAGCTACAAGACTCGTTAATAAAGAAAAGCGCTTCTTGGGAGGCAACCCAAGCTTTATTTGTTTTGTGTGTTTATTTATTTGTTTGTTTGATTTTATTTGTTTCCGTATGTGTGTTTGAATTTTATTATTATTGATTCATGTTAAAAACTAAATTGTGAAAATGCTTTATTTTGTTTTTAACTTCGTCTTAACTACATATAAAGGTATTTTGCAAAAGTTAAGTGTAAGGGAAATCCAAATCGGTTTATTAGAACAAATGAACATGAATCGTAATAACAATAAATTAACATACATATTAGTATTTGTTTGAGTCAAATGCTTGTATCGAGTCATAATGATGTTTTGCAGGATTTCCAGGAAGTAAGGTATAGGTTTTTCCAAAATTTTTCCGGAAACGTAACATGAGAATTCTGCCAGATCATTTCTGACGGCGTCAGGCTTTACAACCTGACGGTGTCAGGTTTAATTTTCTGAAAATTTTTGAAAGTTTTGTTTTCATAAAAAGTTTTTATTAAATCTCTAACTTATAATCTCCAGGAATCTGCAAAACTATCATTCCACAAGCATTATATCCTTATATAGAGTTTATCCCGCCGATGTTATGCAGGTTTTCGTGTTTGTTTTCTCAGGTTTAACAGGTTATTTTGGACAAGGAAATGTTTGTGGAATCAAGCTTATGGCAATGCATTAGTCATGGAGCTTCAACATTACTTTGGAAGAAGATCTAACCATGTTATTTCTTTATCCACCGAGCGAATCAGGGGAGTATTTGATTTCATTCTTTTACCTTATTTACTTTTACATTTGTTATCTGAACATTGGGGACAATGTTCATCTTAAGTGTAAGGGGGGTAAAAGTACGATACTTTAGAAAATACAATTGCACTTGATTTTTGTTTGTTTAATAGTAGATGTGTAATAAAACTGAGATAAATACTTGTTAGGGCAATTTTAGTGCCAAATTTAAATTTTTTTACAACATTTAGGAGTGAAACTTTGATCTTAATGAGCGTCTCACGGATAGGAGTTATATGACTAGCACAAAAACCGTACCACTAAAAATTTTTCCACCCCCAAATATGTGAGGTTCGCCCCTAGAATTGGTAGGAGAAGCATTTATGCTATGATGTGTGTACCGGTAGCACTTAGATTCTAGAACTTGCGTTAGGACCATTCCGAGGCCACAAGTGAGACTACATTCGTGTAGTTAGATTTACTACATGATAAAAGGCATTAGGATTAACCCATTGTTTTACACCTGTGTTTTTGTTATAATTACGTTGGCTACATTGGTCAAGTAATTCTCCCACACCCTTTGCGTTGTACTCATTTTTAGTACACGATACCCCTAGTACACCCCTCAGAGCCTATCTTTTCGTTTCGACCTTTAAGCATTTTACTTAAAGGAAGAATTTGTTACACCCCACTTAAATGTACACCCAAATCGCCTTAGCCTACCTTGTATGCACTCATTTTTAGTGCATTATTGTGACAACATTTGTTTAAACCCCAAGTTAATTATCTAATTGATTACATGGTTGCTAACTCGAGTCATATCCTTGTACATATTGTTTTGGGACGATTGGGACTCATGGGTAAAGTACTAGTGTAATGGAGTAATGGGGAAGAACGACATTATTACCCCCATATGTGCTAAATATTTTAAAAGTACTCCAAGTTTTTCAATTATCTTAATTCGAGTCATTAGAATAGTTATTTGTAAAGTTATGTAAAAGTTCAAGTGTAAGGGGAATGCAACGCCCCTATGATTTATTACTTTGGATGGTAGGGCAAAAGTGTATGCAAAAAAAAATATATATATATATATATATATATACAAAAAAAAAAAAAAAAAAAAAAAAGAGAAAAAGAAAAGTAGAAAAAACATACGGACTACCATCCCGTTTCATTTTATGTTTTTGTTATTTTGTTTTTAGCTTAAGATTGAGTCGAGTCTTGGCTTAGCAACATTGTATAGTACATGTAATTGATCAAGATCTTTAACTCGCCACCAGTAAAATATCCCTTATCCAACAAAACCGTGTTTATCATATCCCTACGCCTAACGTTATAACCCGTTTAAAAGCCCTCTTTGATAGTTTATCTTAGGTGCTTACGCCTAGTGGAGGAGGTTTTTGATCCTTGCCCAAGCCTATGGTAATCTATTTGCTATGACAGGTAGTGAGAGATATTATCCATTTTCATTTATGAGATTTATGTTGATGACTCTTGAGAGATGTGAGTATCTAAACACTACTTGTGAGGTGCTAGTATGTAATCTCCTTGCTTATTATGATTAAAGTGGAACGACTAATTGTTGTAATTACTTTTATATTAGCGTTAAATGACCCCTAACTTGTATTTTGATTAGAATAAAAGCGCATTTGCTTGAGGACAAGCAAATCTCAAGTGTAAGGGTATTTGATGAAGCGAAAAGTATACCGCTTTTAGGGAGTCATTTAAGCCCTAAATCGTATTTATTTGATCAAATATTGCCCTAAATCGTTCCTTTTGTCATTTTAGGTACTTTGGAGAAGAAATCGGGAAAAGGAAGCATTTTGGACGTTTTTGGAGCATAAAAGTGAAGAAAATGACAAAGTCTCAAAATTATGCTGGAAACTACCTTTGACGGCGTCAGGAATTTCCCCAGACGGCGTCATGGCTTGGCAAAAGTGGTGGATATGAAAATTACTCATGATAAGCCAGAGAATTTTGCATGGAAATTATGACGGCGTCACCCTTTAATGTGATCAAGGTCGTCACGAGTTAAATTAAAGTGGGACGGCGTCAATCCATATTCTGACGGCGTCAAGCCTTGATAAGCCTGAACGGATTTTGGAGGTCTAAAGAGGCACGGCGTCAGGAAGGCCATCCGGGAACCCTAAAAGCGGCGAGGTGACGGCGTCAGGATCTACAACGTGACGCCGTCAGCCCTTATACTCTATATATAGTTTTGCAATTTTTTGTCATTGGTGTGGAACTTTGTGTGTAACCTTTTGGGAGGAAACCCTAAGACGATTTTAGCAGCTTTTTCAATGCTTTTTGCCTTGAGATCTTCCATGTTACATTGAAGATAAGTTATTAATTAATCATTCAATATGTCTATGTGTTGTTTGATTCTATCTTGTTCTTGTCTTTTGTTTAACATGCTAGGCTAGGTTTTCTTTGTGTTTGCTTAGATCTAATGAAACCTAACTATTGATTATTGGTTATTAGTGTGTTATTAGTTGTATTAGATGACTGTTTATCTATGTTAGGCTTAAGAAAACTGGCTAACCTCCTATTCGGTAACTTGCTTGAACGTCTTAAGAAGCATGAACCAATGCGTACTAAGGTTTTTATGGTTGTATTTAATGCACAAGCGAATTCTAGTGATCCCATGTTAGGAGCTTCCTAGCCGGCTCGACATAGGAGTGAAGTAGGAGCTTGTAGATTTGGGGAAGTACGTATGCCACCCCACGATTGGTATTAAGGAATACACCCGCCATCCACGCAATTAATGCACACTAATCAACCGGTAAAAGATAGTTAGGGAGTAAGGAAATCTAAGTAAACACATTTCTCCCCACATAAGTTTTACCACCTTTTCATTTTCAGTTATTTTATTTTATTTGCATTCGTAGTTATTTGGGTTAGTTGACTAGCAACTAATTCCGCCCACTCTTTCAAACCCGAGATTTTACTTGCTTTCATAAAATAATAAAAACATAAAAAAGAATCTTCTCTCACCCCTAGACCTATTAGAGTAGTTTTTTAATCCTAATGACACTATTCCCTGTGGAGAACGATCAATCCCCCGAACTTACCACTACACTATACTACATCGGTCAGGTACACTGCCTGGTGGGGTTGTAAGCCTCTTGAGATCCCTCGAGAGGTAAAACCTGTTGTAAGGTCGCAAAACCACGCATCACAATGCCTTGATCTTGATTTACAAGAGTATAGCAGGATTTGGGTGTGGTGTTCGGTTTTGACAGCAGAGGAGAAGAAGGTATTATTGTTTTGAATGTGTATGCAGACGGAAGGAGGAAAGAAAACGGGTTCCTCAGATACACGGTACCATGGTACCACTAATGTTTAGTAGTGACGTGCCACTTTAGTGGAGCCGTGCATGTTTGAGACTCATTTCTGTTCCGTTTTGATTTTTGACGACTTAATCCTACTTAATTAGTTTGACTTTTTGACGCGAGGGAAGAGTTTATACCTAATAAACTCTTTTAACGAAAACGATTAGGCGAGATGACAAGAAATGACTTTAGTATTTCAGAGGAAATACGTAAGTGGTCATCGGAGGAATATGAGAGTTGACTTTAATATTTCCAGTGAAATATTTAAAAGTCATGAGACAGCACTTAAAGGATGACTTTAATATTTCCTGTGAAATATTTAATTAGTCAGAAGAATGACTCAAAAAGTCATGAGGCGAAACGTGAGAAATGACTTCAATATTTACAGTGAAATATTAGAGTTGTCATAAGAAGGATGTAAAGGATGACTTAATATTTTCATTAAAATATTTAATAGTCATAAGACGAGACGTAGGGAATGACTTAATATTTCCAGTGAAATATTCAAAAGTCATGAGACGAGACGTAAGGAATGACTTAATATTTCCAGTGAAATATCTAAAAGTCATGAGACGAGACGTAAAGGATGACTTCAATATTTCCAATGAAATATTTAAGTAGTCATGAGGGGAATGAGAAGGATGACTTGAAAAGTCATGAGGCGAGACGTAAGGAATGACTTTGATATTTCCAGTGAAATATCTAAAAGTCATGAGACGAGACATAAAGGATGACTTCAATATTTCCAATGAAATATTTAAGTAGTCATGAGAGGAATAAGAAGGATGACTTAAAAGTCATGAGGCGAGACGTAATGAATGACCTCAATATTTCCAGTGAAATATTCGAGTGGTCATAAGAAGAATGTGAGGAATGACTTTAATATTTCTAGTGAAATATTTAAATAGTCATAAGGAGGATTTGAGGAATGACTTAAAAAGTCATGAAGCGAGACGTAAGAAATGACTTCAATATTTCTATTGAAATATTTAGAGAATCATGAGACGAGATATGAGGGATGACTTCAATATTTCCAGTGAAATATTCAAATAGTCATAAGAGGGATGTGAAGGACGTATTTGAACACATGGGAATTGTGTAATTCACGGAATGTGTTCCATCATTCATAGATTTAGACAAAGATAGTTAGAGGATTCTTGTTTGAGAGGTTTGGTTGGGATATCGACGATGTTGTCCTTTGAGTGAAACTTTTTGAAAGAAATGATTCCTCTTTGGACATTATCGCGATGGAGGAGATGACGTACTTCGATGTGCTTCATTCATGAGCAATCTACGGGGTTCTTGGTCAAGTAAGTTTGCACCTTGGTTGTCAAGATTTATATGAGCGTCGTTGAGATGGATGTCGTAGTTGATTAGAGCTTGTTTCATCCTTAGTGCTTGTAGTCATGCCTTTACGGCGCTTACGTATTCGGCTTTGGTCGTGGAGTTAGCAATAGTCGTTTGTTTCTTGGAGAACCAAGAAGTTTGACAACAACCCATGAAGGTACAAACATCACTCTTCCTTTTTCAATCCATGTTATCTCCCGCATTATCAGAGTTGGTATAGACAATAGTTTCTACACCAATCTCCTTGAGATATTACAATCCCAAGTGTATAGTGCCTTTAATGCATCAGAAGATACACTTAACCGCTTTAAAGTAAGAAGTTTTAGGATCTTTCTTACAAGCGAGCACAAGGGCAGACACTAGAGATGATATCAGGCCTACTTGCCGTTAGGTAAAATAAATTACCTATAATGCCCCTACCCTAGTGCTATCCGCGCACTCACCTTCGTCGTCACTTATGAGATTCGTCTCTGCGGACATGGGCTTAAATGTTGATTAAGATAGTTCTAATCTAAATATCTTGTGTGTGTGTGTGTGTATATATATATATATATATATATATATATATATATATATATATATATATATATATTAGTATACTTAGAGTTAAGAGGATACTATCTTCAAGTGATATTATATGAGGGCTAGGGTAGAAGCTTAATTCACTCATCATGCTTATCTCAAACTTGTCACGCATGATCTTTAAGCAATCATTGTACATTTCTGGACAAGTTGAGTCTGATATAATTGTCGTCGACAAATATTTGAGCAATGATAGGATGTAAATTTCGCTTCTTTGTGAAAAGCACGTTGTCAACCATTTTCATTGTATATTCATGTTTATGTAAGAGAGCCTTTAATATATCTTACCAAGCTTAGGAGGCTTGTTTAAGATCATAAAGTGCTTTCTTGAATTTATAAACAAGATATGGTTTTTATGAATCAACAAATCCTGGAGGTTGTACTACATATACCTCCTAGTTGACAAAACCATTTGGGGATGCACTTTTCACGTCCATATGTTAGTGCTAACTAAGTTAGATTCTAAGAACACTGCATGCTTAACATATCTACTAACAAGGGGTTTTTAAGTAGGCGTACCTTAGCCTGAGGTGTTGCCTTTTAAACTAGGAGACTAGACTACCTTTGTTGAAAGCTAAGCAGGATGAGACAATACTTGACTTTGCGTCACAAGATTAGTGCAGCCACTAATCATACTCCATTCATCAGACTTCAAGTTGATTCACAACCATATCTATCTAGCAAGACAGAAGCTCAAACATTTCGTCCTCAATATCTCATGGATCCAAAGTTGTTAGTATTAAACATCCCATGCATTTGTTGCATTTGGTTGGGAAGTTGGAATGGAGGACACATTTCCCATGGTAAGTAACTTTGTGGTTGACGGTTATTTCAAGTTACGGGGAAGCTACTTGGATAACTTTGTCTTCTAAAGTTACCTCTCGGTAGAGGAGTTCTTGACCGAGGTTTAGGAACATTTGTGCTTCTAGGTGAAGGAGTCTTTGATATAATATCAGGTTTTACAAAACCAATCCCGGGGGTTGACAAGGGTTTGTAAAAACTTTTGACTTCCTTTTTACTAGCAATAGGTACTTCTACATTATTAATAACTATGTGACTCGGTTTAGGACTTAAGTTATTTTTTAAAATTGACCCAGATCTGAATTTAGCACCAGACGGTACCACGGTACCACTAAATTTAGTGGTGCCGTCTGTACCTTTAGTGGTGCCGTCATCTGCTATTTCAGATTCTCCAGGCTTTACAAATTTTACTTGTTTAGTATCACTTGTAGAAGCTTGGTTTGGGTCAAATCCTAAGCCTGCACGGTCATGTTCACTAAACCTAATGTTTTCAAGCATATCATTAAGTGCCTTTGTTCGTTCTTCAAAATTATTGATGCTTGACGCATTTTCTTTGAGTTTTTCATTTTCTACTCGAAGACATTTGCATGACCTACATCCTACATCTATTTCTTTATTTTTCTCAAGTCTTTTTACTTGATCCTTAAGTTATAAAATTTGCACTTCTAGTTCATGCAATGTTCCTTTTAGTGTTTTATTTCTACTTAAGATTTTAGAACTTACTTCACATAGTTTATTATATTCATTATATAGTATGTTATCATCTATTGACGAATTATCATTACTATAATAAAAAGAGTCGGAATGTACCTCATTTGAAGCCTGAGCAATTAGACATGTTTCATCGTTGGGCTTCTTCTCTTCTTCTTCACTGCTATCACTCCAAGAGCCTCCTATGAAAGCTCTTTGGTTGTTGGTTTTCGGTGGTTTGGGACATTCTCCTATGAGGTGATTAGGATCTCCGCATCTAAAGCACTTCCTATCACTCGTTCCTTTCTTATCAACTTGGTTCTTTTGTGACGGCTTCTTATCATCACGAGGTTGCCTAACGAACCTACCTCTTCTCCTAAAGAACTTTTTAAAGTCTCTAACGGCTAACGCATACTCTTCATCTTCACTATCGGAATCCAAACATTCATCATCACTAGACTCCTTTTTGGCTTTCAACGCTAGAGATCTAACTCTCTCGCTTTTGCCTTTAACTATATCGGATTCTTTCTTGATTATCATCTCGTGAACCTTCAAGTTTCCTATTAGTTCATCAAGTGATAATGTCGCCAAGTCCTTTGACTCTTCAATGGCGGTGACCTTTGCTCTCCATTTAGGATGTAGAGCTCTAAGAAACTTCCTAACATAGTTCTTTCTAGAGTAACCTTCATCAAGAGCTTTAAGATTAGTAATGATAGAATTAAATATAGCAAAACCATTATCAATAGATTCATCTTCCGAAATGGAAAATTGTTCATAGTGTTGCACAAGAAGATCTATCTTGTTCTATTTGACTTGATTATTACCTTGGTGAGTGACTAAAAAAGTTTTCAAAATATCTTTTTCCGTATTACACATGAAAATTCTTTCAAATTCCTTTTTCAGCAAAGCATTATAAATCATCATTTTAGCTTCATCATTTTTGGCTAATTTTCTTTTAAGTTCATCACTTTATTTATCATAAGGAACTATTTCATCCCTTTTTGTTTCCGAATTCTTTTGAATCGGTTGAAAGTCACCCTCGGTAATAATATGCCAAAGATTAATGTCTTTTCATTTCACATACGTTTCGAATCTTGTTTTCCAATATATAAAACAATCGGTTTCGAAAAGTAGTGGTCTTTGCATAGATTTCCCTTCTTGATATTTTTCGGAATCCATTGATCGATTCAAGTTTTAAAATACAATTTACTTTAAAATCTTGACTGACGTGGCTCTAGTACCAATTGTGGAAAACTAGAAGGGGGGTTGAATAGTTTTACTGGTTTTTAATTTGTTTCAAAACTTTACTTTTGAAAAACTTTGATTCGAATCTTTTGTGTAATCAATCAACACCAATATGAACACTAAACTAAACTATCTAATATGAATAATGAATGTAAAGAAAAGAGATGGAAAGATCAAACCGGGACAAAGAGATTTATAGTGGTTCGGTCACGAAGCTCTTCTTCGCCCTACTCCACTCCCCAAGTACCACACTCGAGAGTATCAAGCGCTATGTCAACAAACCTCCCTTCAGGCGGAGAAAACCGTACAACGTCGCTTATCCTATTTTCGACACTAAGCTAGATGTCGAGTACTAATCTTAGCTAGTACCAATCTACCATGATCCACACGATTCTTTCTACTTCACACAATCAACACACTTGACTCGATCTACCCTTGATCCACTTGATCAACACACTAGCCCACAAGCTACAAGAGATCTCCAAGATCTCGACACGATCACAATGATCAACTCTCTCTTGACTCAATCTACCCTATCTACCTTTGATCAACTTGATCAACTCACAAGCTCACAAGCTGTAAAAGATATTCAATATCTCTACAAGATCACGATGATCTACTCTCACAACCTCTCAAAAGAAAAATGATCTTGATGTATGCAAGGATACAACAAGTATGTAACAAGTGTTACAAGTGCACTAACTATAACTACAACACTTTGTATCTTCTTGGATACCTTGTGTTCTTCTCTTGCACTAATAGATGAATGAAGGTGATCACTTGGTTGGATGATTGGATCACTCTTTAAACAAAAGAAAACTAAACTAAATGATCAAGAAGAAAAGATGTGATGAGAGTATTGAACTCAGAAAATTCTGTGTGAAAAAGGATGCCCAAAAACTGTGAAGAGGGCTGGTATTTATAGGCAGAAAAAATCTGGCCATTATGGGTACACGGTACCAGTAAATGTCACACGGTACCACTAAATTTAGTGGTACCGTGTCAGACAAAAACGCTCCTCTATTTATCTTTAGTGGTGAAAGTTTATTTGGGGAAGTTTGGAGCTGATTTTGGGGGGAAAATAGCTGTTGTGATATTTAAACTTATTTTTCCATTAAAACATTTCTTAATAATTAAAAATAACTTGTAAAGTGTATTTTTGAAAAAATGTTTTGTCACATTAAAAATGTGAAGTTTTAAACACAAATTTACTTCTTTGATCATTTGTCAAGTTGTAAATTTGTTTGTTCATACCTAGAGTGATTTGTGTAGAAATGGGATCTTCCGACTAAAAATTTGTTTACGTTAATTTTAACGTAAAGTGTTTTCACATTTTGTCATCCTCAAAACGTGAAGTTATCGAAAGATATAAATAACGTTTTTAGAACATTATTTGCATCAACAAGCAGTACTAACTCCTGAAGCCACTTTCACCTCTTCTGGACTGATGTTGCTGGGAGATGACACAAATTCCATATTCACAGAGCTTGAACTTGCACTTCCAAATTTCTTCACTTCCTGTTCAACAATCTTAAAATTGTTGTATAAATCATTGAAGCTCATAGTGTGGATTTCTGGCTTGTTCTTCCAGACAACCACATGAGTATACCATTTAGCAGGTAAACTCCTTAAGAACTTAGAATTCAGGTCTTCTGGAGGAATCTCAACTCCTAGCACAACCAGTTGGCTGACAATCTTCTACAACCTGTTAAACATGTGATCAAGAGACTTATTGCTGGTTACACTAAAGTTTTCAAAGCTCTGCTTCAGCAAGGTCTTTTGGGTTTTCTTGGTGGCTTCATTACCACCAAACCTAGTAGTGATTGCTTCCAACAAGGATTTGGCATCCTTGTATTTGCTAAATGTTAGGAGTTGATCGTTGGGAATGGTCATCAGCAACAAACTCCTAGCTTTGACATCATTCTTCTTTTGCAGCTTTTCTTCTGCAGTAACTAGAGAAGTATTCACAGTTGTCTTTGTCTCACCATCAACTGTTGTTTCAGTTGTTGATGGTTTGAAGGAGTTCCCATCTTCAATGATTTCCCAAAGTGCATAGTCCTGCACTTGGAAGTACTGTTCTATCTGAAGCCTCCACATCTAGAAATCATTCTGCTTCAGCATAGGCAACTTTGCAGCAGTGTTGGTCTGTGTTGTCTCCATGTCCATTGTCTTTAAAAGGAATAAAGAGTTCTTCTTCTAAATCAAAGTATCAGCCTGTCTCTGATACCACTTAAGAGGATCTAAACACACTTAGAATGTGTTGAGGATACTTTGAGTTTATATAAACAAGTATGCGAAATCTACTTGGTGATACTTAGAAGATTGGTTTGATGTAACAGTAATGCACAGTTTGTATGAACAATGAACAATGAATATAACTCCAAACAATTCAATATTATTAGATATAATACGAGTGATCTCTGATATCACTAGGGTTACAAAATCTTGAATCTTAATAAAAACACGTTATCTCAACATCTAACCTATGACCTCCTTTTATAGCACAAGGAGTCCTTTACAAGATAAGTATCTATCCGTATAATTCTAACTAAATAAGATATACATACAATCTTTTCTATACTTATCCTTCTATACGTCTTCTAAAGCAGTACTAATCTTCAGTCTTCATGCAGTAGTATGATCTTTTATACTAGCAGTACTAACTCAGCAGTTTGTACTGTTAGTTATCTTCAATAGTCTTCAGCTTACACTATCAGTACTAACTCCATTAGTACTGTTAGTTGTTTTTCTTTAGCAGTACTAACATAAAACTAAGTCTTGAACATTTAATTCCTAACAATCAGTCTGAAGTTGACAAAGATCGAGCTCTTCGTGGTACTTATTCACCTTCTACAACTCCAAACTCATTGGCACTAATAGCTCAATCTCACTTTGCTCTACAGTCAAACCATGCTTATGTCCAGCAGCAACATCAATTTAACTATCCTCAAGAAACCTCTTCCACCCAACTCATCCCATATGATTCAACACAGCAATCAACTGAACATCAACTAGTCCCCTACGAAAACACTGACACCATGCTCTACACCAATACAAACAGTGATGAAGATGATGCATTCAATTCTTGGAATGAAGGATTTGCACTCATTGCTCATGCTTTCAGAAAATTCTCTAATAAATCCGACAATCGTCTCCGCACTTCATCCAACACAAGGAATCAAGCTATTGTACAAGAAGGACGGGTTAAAATTTAGAATCGTGCTTATGGAAGAAATGGATCCGGAGGTTACATGGGAAATTCAGGATATGGACAAAGATTTAGTGCAGCTAGTGGAAGTAGGAACAATGCAAGTGCTCCTCAAAGAAGGGTTGAGATTTTTGAAACTGGGAATACAGGGAATGGGAATACAATGGTTAAGTGCTACAACTGCAATGGGAAAGGTCATCTGGCTAATGCATGTCCCAAACCTAGAGTCAGAGGCAGTGAGTTTCATAAGCAGGCACTACTTCTAGCTCTCAAGGATGAATCTGGGGGCACGCTCACTGAGAAAGAAAACAGCTTCATGGCAAATGCGTATTCTGATGATGACATGGAAACAAATGCAGTTGTGATGCTAATGGCCAACATGCAGGAACTGCACATGAGTGAAACAGGCCCAATATATGATACTGACGGTCTGTCTCAGGTACCTGATCCAACAACATATCTAATACATGAAATTGTATCACCATCTGCATCTGCATCAGACGAGGATCAAGTTGTTCAAAATGATTCATTATTATCTCCTCAAGAAGATGAACAAATGAACACAGTTGTTACATTTGATGAAGATCAAATTAACCCAGTTGTTACATTTGATGATCCAATTGATGACGATAACAATGATCAAATTAAACAAATTGAACCTTTGCTCAGTTCAGATCCAGAACTCATGACCTTGCTATTGACCACCCAATCCCAGTTGGACTCACAAAAATCTCAGATTGATAATTGCAATGAAATTAACTGAAACTTAAAAGCAAAAGTTGCATCATTAACTAAGGATCTTGAGTGCTATAAAATACAACTCACAAATTTTGAAACACAAGAAAAGCGAGAACAAAGTTTTGGAGTTGCATTCCAAAAAGCTTATGTTAAAGAACAAGATTTACAACATTAAATACGAGAATTAGCTGCTTCCAAAAACAACTTGGTTTCTCCAATGGAACAAGAAAAATTAGAATTTAAACAACAGGTTGAACACCTCAATTCTGAACTTTCAAAAACAAAAACAGAGTTGTCAACTTGTCAAGCTAGTTTTTCGGAACATAAACAAGTGTCTAGGAAACGAATTGATTCTTATCTTGATGAAATCGTAGATTTGGAAAGTAAATTAAAAGAGTTTCAAAAAGTTGTTTATAAAACTGGTGAGTCGGTAACAACAATTCAAAAGTTCACTCTAAAGCAAAATCCCCAAGGTTATGGTTTTGCTATTTGTGATGACAAACCACGTTTTCTACACAAAGCACTCAAGGAAAATCCAAATTTGTATAGTGCTGACCATCTTTTTGATGATTCAATTATGCGTGTTGTTTTAAATAACTGTGAGGAAGAACAAGAACAGGAAGAAGAGAGTCGATCCAAAATGAGTAATGTTAAGTTTAATAAACCATTTGATTATTCAAAAGTACCTCATATTTTTGACACCTTTGTTCCTCAAAAAGATAAAACAGAACAACCATGGTTTGAAATGCAGATTAATGAATCTTCTTCTGAGGTTGGTCCTGTTAAACCAGTGGCACAAATAAATGGTCCTTTACTAACTTCTGGTGTAATTGCACCATTACCAAAATGATGTCTTGTACTTAGATATTTTGATACATTTATGAAGGACATCAAATTTTTAGAACAAGCAATTGAACGTAATTCTGAGATAAAAGTTTCCATTTTTCTATCTCCTTACGAAAAAGGAAAGAGAGAAATTTTTCAAAAACAATTTTTACCATATGTTCAACACTTGCGTCTTTGTGCTACACACTGGGAACATGAACTTCAAAGAGAAGTAACATCCATGATGAACACTTTCAATGCAACAGAAAATGCGATCTCAAAACAAAAACGTCGAAACAAAGTTTTACAAAAAGAAGCTGATCGACTCTTGGAAGATGTTCTAAGTTCTGATATTATCTCTGTGATTATGAATTCGGTCTATGTGTCTTGCAATGCTATTCTTGTTGATGATCACACTGCTGAAACTGAAACATTGAGACATGAAATTGTGTATTTAAAAAGAGAAAATGAGAGAATCGTTAAACTCAATGATGATGTGCAAAGTAAACTTTCAAAAGAAATTCTCTAACTCAATCAAAAGCTGCAATGGTTTCAAACTCAAAGTCTTGATTTTGAATTAAAATTGCAAAGTCAAAATGAAACAATATCCTTTCAGAACAGTCACACATCCAAAGTTAAGAACCTTGAAAAAAAAATGTCGTTTTAAAAAGTCAAATTTTCAAATTTGAGAAGGACATCTATGAAGTTTGTCAAAATCAGAATGACACCGTTCGCTTAAATAGAGAACTCGATTCAAAACTTCAACAAAAGAATCACATCATCATTGAAATCAAAGAGAAAATTAAATTACCTGAAAAAGGAAATTTGTTTACACAAATGTGATTGCATCAGGAATGTACAAAATGGACACAACACCTGGGCAAACATCCCCTCAGACTACTAATTTGAATGCTTCCATTTCTACAGGAATAGTCATCCCTACTAGCGTTAGCAGATCCAAGCATAAGAGCAACAAAAAGCAGATTAGGATCTGGCTACGTGGGAACTGAATACTAGAAGACCAAGAAGTAGAAGATCACCTTAGGAAGTTGAATAAAACACATGTTGCGTCTGATTTAGAATTGAACTTAAAAACTTGTAATTATAATCTTGATGTAACGAATGCTAAGACTTTGAATGTGTTGAATATTGATGCATCTTGTGTGTTCTGTCATAAAAGCATGTTATCTGGTGATCATAAGAAGTGTGTTGCAAAATCTCTTTATCTCGTAACAAGAAACGTACATCTGGCATTCCCACTAGGCCCACTAATGCTTCTAAGTCTATACTAGGAAAACCGCCAAATGTAGTTTCTAAAGATGCCGTAGACACACCCATTGTAATACCCAAAAATCTAAAACATGTAAAAAAGACCAAATTGCCCCTATAACTTTAAAATTTTGATTAATAAGTTTATAAAATACCAAATTAATCCCAAACCTTTGGAAATGAACAAGATATGAAGAAAAATAATTTTTACTACTACATTTTAACATTTTGCAAGTACAAAAATTATATGAACACACAAATATACCATTATGGGCCGATTTATACATTCCTATGTATTATTATTATTAATATTAATTCTTATATATCAAATAAATCATGGATAAGCACAAATAAAATTAGGAGATCTTCCAAATCAGTATTCGATCTCTATTACACTTTGCATGGACCGAAAATATTGCCTCACATCCCTTATTTACACGGTTCCATAATATTTTCCCTTTTATTATTACCGAAACCCTAAAAATAAAACACACAAAACTCTCTCTCATTCCTACGATTTTTTGGAGTCTTGTGGATATTTTTCTAGTTTTAATCTAAGTCTAAGGAAGGCAAGAAAAATAGTTTGGAGTTCGTGGGTTCATTCGTTCGATCGCTGGAAGTTTTGGCTTGTCGATAGTTGATCCGAGAGGTACAAAACTCATACGCCTCATTCACTCGTTCTAAGCTTCTCCTGGTATTTTTCCTACGTTACTTACATCATATATGTTCCATATAAAATAGCCAAATCGAATCATGCACAATAGATCGATCGTTATAATTTTAAAGGGCCAAAACGTACATAAAATCTAAAATAAGCCATACGAATTTTATGGGTTTGAAACCTATTTTATTTGAGGTCCATTCGACACATATGACTCTGGAAAAATGCTTGTTCAATTTTTTGAAGCCTATATTGTTCTTGTCGAATTATTTTGTATATCGGGTTCTAAAGAAAAACAAGAAAGGAAATTAAAACAAGGGGTACGATTAGGGTTAGGGATTGCTAGTGTCAAATCTGAGTAATTAATGCAGTACAATGATTGTATAATGAGTTTTCAATGATTGGAAGAATTAGGGTTTAGGTTTGGTAATTAAAAGTGTAAACCGATTAGGTTTTTAAATTAGAAGGGTGTGTTTTGCCAACTTTGAAACTTATGGGATATTTTTGTAATGTTATCTAGATCTGTGGTAATGTATAAAAATTATAATATGAGGGTCCTATGTGTAAATATTGCGAGAAAAGGATTTAATGGGTAATTATGTTATCGAATTTAAAATAAATTAAATAAAGGGACTAAAAGTGTAAATTCTGGAAACTTAAGGTTATTCTGTGTAAATAATGATATAAAGGGTGTAATGTGTAATTTTGAATAATTTAAGGGCTTAATATGTAATTGTTAAGAATTGGTGATTCGAATTATAGTTTTGTAAAATAAAGGGACTAATTGTGTAAATTATGGAATCTGAAGGG
Source organism: Artemisia tridentata subsp. tridentata (assembly GCA_021014915.2). Lineage (NCBI taxonomy): Eukaryota > Viridiplantae > Streptophyta > Magnoliopsida > Asterales > Asteraceae > Artemisia > Artemisia tridentata. Next base: position 185,694,350 of record CP139504.1, on the reverse strand, counting down.
GTATTCGTACCACATGTAAATTTAAGGGTATATTCTGTAATTTTGTAAAATAAATGGCTTGATGTGTTAGTATAAATATGATAAGGGTTAAATTGTGATTTATGTAATTATAAGGTTTAAATTGTAATTTAAATAACTAAAGGGGTATAAATGGTAAATTGTTAAATCTAAAGGGTTAAAAGTGTAATTCTGGATAAATTATGAATTAAAATGAGTAATTTGAGACATTTGCATATTAGACCTTTAACTTTGGAATGTTTACATTTAAAACCCTAAGCTATGGAAACTTGTTATAATTAACCCTAAACTTTTGTAACTTGCTAAAATGTACCCTATTTCCATAATGAGGCTTAATTAATGACTTAATCTAATTACTTTGTGGAATTTGTTTAATTATGGAAATTTGCTAAATAAGGAAACTTTCTAAAAATGGAAACTTACTAATTTTGGAAACCTGCTTTAAATGGAAAGTTACTAAAAGAGGAAAGCCGACTAAAATGAGAAATCTGATTTGAAGATGATATTAATATTAAGACGACCATGTATGCGTGTAGATTCGCTGGAGATGGAGTTGTTTCCGATCTTTAGATATGTTTGCATTTGCGGTATAAGGTACAGATATTCTACCCTTTTTCAGTAAGGGTGTTTTCTCCTCTCATGACTCATTGATCTTGATTCGTTTTTAAGATTCCCTAAGCCATTGCTATGTTCCCTACACTTTGGTTCGTTTGTTTGATTCATTTAGAATTTGATGTTCGATATGACTCTTTTTGCTTTGAGCCTCTATAATGATCCATTTGATATTCGTTCGTGACCTTGTAATATTAGTGTTCGAATCACTAGATACTTCGAAGGTTCATTTGATTTTGGTAAAAAGATGTGAAAACCTTTTCGATTATATCATGGAAATGTTTTGAGGAAAACTTATTTTAAAATGATGTTTATGAAATATGCGATACCACTTTTAATTGGAATTTGGCTAAGCTTTTATGAAAACTACGTTTAAAGACTACTTTTGTGAAAACCGTTATTAAAGATTATTTTTATGAAAATCATTTGATAAAGATTACTTTAAATGAGACATTTGATTTTGAACCTCCGATGATGACTTAGACTATTTGAACCTTTGCTTTGATATTAGGACTTTGACCATGATTCGATGACTTAGACTATTTGAACATTTGCTAAGATTTGGACCTTTGACCTTTGACCATTCAGTTTGATACCCGAGCCAAGTTCGTTTCCAAGCCATGAAGGTAACATGGCCGTGTCATTGATACACCAATGGCATGACTCCAGTGTGTTCGAGTGATGTTACACACCGTCCCTATATTGTTCGTTGCATGCACATTATATTTATTATGGCCTATATTATTGTTCGGGGGGGGGGGGGGTGGCGTATGGATGCATCCTAGGTTCGTGTCCCTGTTCGTGGATGCAAAACCCGAAAATTTAAAACATGCAAAAATTACCAAATTACCCCTGAAACTTTAAAATTTAAATAAAGCTTATTTAAAGTACCGAATTAATCCCGAATCTCTCGAAACGAACTACAAATCAAGCGAGATAATTTTGAGGCAAGCTCCTAATATTTTTAATAAATTGTAACACCCCAACCCGACAAGGGCAAAGGTGTCACAAAACATGGGGACATATCAGATACAAGCATTCAAGAAATAAAATAGCGGAAGCCTTAATAATAAAATCAATAGGAAATAAGTCAACAAGACTCATGAAGTACGAAACAGAATCCAAAATGCCCAAACAATGGCATAACAGAAATAATATCCAAATGGTTACACTAGAATGACAAGGTCTAAACTTCACACAAGTTGCTCTCATCCCAAGCTAAAACCCAGCTCCTAGCTTAAATGTACCTGCCGTAGGAAAAGAAATGTGGCTGAGCTACGAGAGCTCAGTGAACAGATATAACAGAAACAAAGCAATAATATAGAATAAAGAACAGGAAGAGAAATACGAACCGGTCAGAGTCAAGGTACAAGTATAATGTAACAGTAATGAAAGATAAGTGATATCAAGGTCATGTAAATATGTCAAAGTTAAGGAAAGTAATACGGGTAAGTGTAAGGGTAACAGAAATCCACTACGAGCCCAGAAATCAGAAATCATATCAAGTCCAGTAATCAGGGTGTACGGAGGGGAGACCTCGGTACCAAGTACAGGGTGAGGGGTTACCTCTCAGGGTTGGAGTCATGAGCTCCCAGGGGTTGTGAAAGACGTGCATTGCACACACCATCAGTCACCAGAGATAACAAGTCATATATCATATACAGAAAACAGAGACAAGTCTAGGATGCATCCATACGCCCCAGGTGGCCAGAGTCTACCAATACACACCATATAATCAAGTCAGGGACGGGATAGGACATCTCTCTCCTACCCTAGAGTCAAGTCATCGGTGCATCAATGACAAGGACATGAACACCTCATGCCTGGTGGGTGGCTCGTAATATCAAACTGTGGGTCAAGGTCAAGTATCAAGTGTCAAGTGTCAGGTGTCAAGTATCAGGTATCAAGTATCCGGTGTCAAGTATCAGGTGTCAAATATCAAGTATCAGGTGTCAAGTATCAGGTATCAGGTATCAAGTATCAGGTATCAAGTATCAAGTATCAGGTATCAGGTTGTTCAGAATCAAGTTTCATATCAGGGTTCAAGACAGGAGATCAAGACAAAGGTTTAAGTAAAGGTTCAAATCAGAGGGTTCATATCAGAAGGTTCAATATCAGGAGGTCAATATCAGGAGATCAATATCAGGAGGTCAATATCAGGAAGTCAATATCAGGAGGTTCAAAGGTTCATAATAAAGTTCACTTTAAAAGTTTACTATTAAAAGTCCATTTTCTAGGTGTCAAAATAACCTTAAATACTGGTCTCCATAAAATGATTTTTTTTTAAACGGTTTTCATAAAGAAGGTCTTTTCAAGAGGTTTCTATAAAGATAGTCTTCAAAATAGTTTCTTGAAACATTTTCATAATTAATTAAAAAGATTTTCTCATCCAGTTATAAAATCAAAAGTATCAAAGTTCAAGTCAATGTTTTATGGCAGGGTTCATATCAAGGTTCATGGCAGGGTTCATATCAAGGTTCATGGCAAGGTTCAGAACAAGGTATAAAACAAAGATCAAGGCAAGGGTTCAAACAAGGGTCCAAGAGTAAGTAAACAGATCAAGGTTCACAATACAAGGGACACATAGCAATGGTTCGGGAAATCTTAAACGAATCTAATAAATCAAGAGAACGAAGGCCCCTTACTGAAAAGGGCAGAATATCCGTACCTTATTCCAATGCAAGCACACAAAATAGAAAAGACTGACAGGAAATCAAATCACTCCCTCCTCGAACCTAAGGAGTAGAAGACAGAAATACGAAAGGGGTTTCAGTTATCTTCCCATTATAAGTAACTTCTATTTTTAGTAGGTTTCCAGAATTAGTAAGTTACCATATTTAGCAAGATTCAAGTGATATAATTCAAGTCAAGTCATTAATGTAGGCTTATTATGGAAGTCATGTCCATTTTGACAGGTTACACAAGTTCAGGGTTAATTATGACAAGTTTACCAAAGTTCAAGGTTAAAATAGAAATATTATATTTTACCATTCGAATACTTTATTTTCCAGAATTACACATTCGACCTTCAAGTTTCAAATATTTACAAGTTACACCCTTTTAGTTAATTAATTTACAAATTAAACCTTATAATTATGTAAATTACAATTTAACCCTTATTAATGTTACCTTTGTACATCAAGCCCTTCATAACACATATTTGCAGAAAATACCCTTTAAGATTAATTATAGCACGACAAGCCCTTCAACTTTTGGTAAATTACAAAATTAGTCCTTATACTTATCAAAATTGCAATTCGATTCAATATTTATCCATAATTACATATTAAGCCTTTAAATAGTCAAAATTACACATTTCACGCTTTATAATATTAATAACACCGAGAACCCTTGAGTTTCCAGATTTTACATTTTTAGTCCCTCATTTTTATTTCTTTTCAATTCGCCAAAATATTTACACATTAAATCCATATCTCGCTCAATTTACAAATAACGCCCTCATATAATAATTTTTATATATTCCCCCTGATCTATAAAACATTACAAAAATATCCCACAATTTTTAATAATTACAAAACACCCCCTTAACTAATTATTTTTAGATCGGTAAATACAAAATTATATCAAAACTCGATTCTAAAAATCCCAATCATTAGGTTATCATTCTATCATCAAAGTACCCCATTTATATCCAGATTTCATTGCACCAAAACCCTAATTCGATCGGCCTTATAATTTTTTCCATAATTTCCGTTTTAATTTCAAAAACCCGATAATACAATAATTCCAAAAATCACAAATTCGACTCCAACAATTCGAATGGCTATTTTTCCCATGTTATAAGAAGCATAAAGAACCCACGAAAATTATTCACCAAGCTCAGAAAAATCGCCACCATTTTATAGAACCCAATTTCGTTATTAGGGTTTATTGGTTCATTATTTTTCGTTCGATCATTATACGATGCATGGTTTGATTTCAATAATTTTTACACGTTATATATGATTAGTAAAGCATTAGAAAAATACCAGAAAGTTTATGAAATGAAGGAATCACACGCTATGGTTTTCTTTGGCTCGGTACAACTATTTTCGAAACAAAATTCCACCACGACCAAACTAGCGACTCCCAGGACTTGTAGTAATTTTTCTCACCTCTTTTGCACAACCAAGAACTACAGAAAAATGGTCCTTTGATTCAGAAAAATCAGATGTGGATGTGGGTGATTTTTGATGTACCGACAATAGTTTGTTAGGGTTTAAATGTAAGAATAAATTATGGGATTGCTATTAGAGGTTATAAACCGAGTTTTGGGGAGGTGATAGAGCCAAATAACCAGCCTTAATTGCCTACAAATCAGGTTTCTATTTTTGGTTTGATTTGTGAAATGTATATATTATGTAATATTCGGCCCATAAAGTATTTAATGTGTATTTATACTCTTTTGTACATTGTAAAAATATTAGGAGCTTGCCTCAAAATTATCTCGCTTGATTTGTAGTTCGTTTCCAGAGATTCGGGATTAATTCGGTACTTTAAATAAGCTTTATTTAAATTTTAAAGTTTCAGGGGTAATTTGGTAATTTTTGCATGTTTTAAATTTTCGGGTTTTATAGTGGACTTAACATGATTTGATATTATATATTGTTCGGTGACTGATGCTGGGTGCAATCCACGTCTTTCACAAGTTCGGGAGCTAGCTACTCCATTTGAAGAATGAGGACACCCCTCATATTATCTGATTATCTGAGAGGTCTCCCCTCTATATGATTATGAAGATTTGGTTACTATATTTGATTTGTGTTCGAGCTCCTGGTGGATTACTGACCTTCCCTTTCCCTTTCTTACTTTGTACATTTGTCTATACCTTATGTTATTCCATTGCACTATACCATATATGTTCGTTTCCTTTTGCTTTCGTTTTCGTTTATATATATCTGTTCACTGGGCTTTTTAAGCTCAGCCGCATTTCTTTTCCTGCGGCAGGTTTAGTAGGGAGCTGGGAATGAGTGGAGAGTATCTTGGACTTAGAAGACTTGATAGTTATTCTGGATTAGAGTTGATTAGAAGATATTATATTTTTAGAATTTGTATTCGCATTTGTAACCTTGTAATTTCAGTATTTCATTTGTAACCTTTTAGATTCTTGTATTACTGTAAATGTATGCTTTGTTTTGATCTGATATGAAACCATTTTTGTGATATCTTTACCCTTGTCGGGTTGGGGTGTTACACCCATAGTTGTGACAACAACTCCTAAGACAATCTCATCACCTAGCGAATTTACTAAGAAGAAAGCGGAAATTAGTTGGACCTGGCAACATTGGTTGCAAAGGAAACCTAGTTTTACATGGCTACCTAAAGTGATTTATAACTGTGTTACTAACCCAACAGGTTCTGCCGTTACCATCACTCCATCTTCATCGTCTTCATGTGATGCAGGTGGGTTCAAATTGTTCTATGGATTGTTGATGGCGGCTGTTCCCGACATATGGCAGGCAATCTCAAACTTTTAGTCAACTTTGTTGCAAAGTTCATAGGCACTGTCAAATTCGGGAATGATCATTTTGCTGCTATCATGGGCTATGAAGATTATGTCAATGGCAACATCAAAATTTGTCGTGTATACTATGTCGAAGGCCTTGGTCACAACCTTTTCTCAGTCGGTCAATTTTGTGATGGGGATTTGGAAGTAGCATTTCGGGAGAAAACTTGTTTCGTTCGTGATTTACAAGGAAATGATCCCATGTGGGGTAAACATGGAACCAGTCTATACACCATTTCAATGTCTGATATGATGGCTTCTTCTCCTATATGTCTGCTCTCCAAAGCACATTCGACAAAATCCTGGTTATGGCACAAACGACTGTCTCATCTGAATTTCAAAACCATGACTGAACTTGTACATCACAAACTAGTCGATGGTCTTCCAAGGTTTAGATATGCAAAAGATCACTTATGTCTAGCTTGTGAATAAGGAAAAAATACTCATGCACATTTTCGTTCAAAAATAGAACACAGTACTGATCACGTTCTTCAACTACTTCATATGGATTTATGTGGCCCTGTGTGTGTTCAAACGATAAACGGTAAAGGCTACATTTTGGTAATTGTCGATGACTTCTCCAGATGGACTTGGGTCTAGTTTCTTCGAATAAAAGATGAAGCTCCTTCAATGATCATCACCTTTCTCACTAAAATAGTTCAGCTTCGCAATACGGTCAGAAAAGTTAGAACAGACAATGGAACTGAATTCAAAAATCAAACACTTCGAGATTATTTTGAGGAAGTGGGAATTGAACATCAAACATCTATTGCAAGAAGTACAGAAGAGAATGGGGTTGTCGAAAGACGCAACAGGATGTTAGTGGAAGCTGCATGAACAATGTTAATCAATGCTCCATTACCTGATTACCTATGGGCAGAAGCTGTATCAACTGCATGTTATAACCAAAACCGTTGCATGATCACCAAACGGCATCACAAAACTCCCTATGAGATTGTGCACAACCGTAAACCGAATATAAATTACTTTCATGTATTTGGTGCTCTTTGTTACCCAACTAATGATCGTGATGATTTTGGAAAACTTAAAGCCAAGGCTGACATTGGTATCTTCATTGGATATTGTGAGAACTCCAAAGGTTTTCGAATCTGGAATCGTCGCACTAGAGAAATTCAGTAGACTGTTCATGCCAATTTCGATGAGCTTACAGAGATGGCTTATGAGCAAAACAGCTTAGGACCCGCAACCAACCGTCTAAATTTTCCAGATCACTCAGTTGCACCACTTTCCCTCAACTGTAAGGAATTAGAAACCTTGTTTGCTCCACTGTTTGATGATTCTTTTGCAAGTCGTGCACCAGTTGAATCTACAAATTCCGCTGCTCAACCTGATAACAATCCAATACCTGATACACCTACTAGTACAACAATAGTTGTTGCAGATGCACCTCCAACTGAATCTCCATCAACAGAAGAACAAACCGCTTCCAACACTAAAAATGCAGCTGAAGATCTACAACAACAAGAAGTACTCGCACTTGCAAATTATGACGGAAATGCCTTCTTTAATTTATTTGCTCCGGCTCCAACCATTCCCGATATTGTTGAGTCATCTACACGCAAATTGGATCCGTCTAATATGCACAATCTTTTTCAACATTACCCTTCAACACACAAATGGACAAAAGATCATCCCTTAGTAAATATGATTGGTAATCCTGATAATCCAGTCATGACACCAATTGTTATCAGGTTGAGCAAAGGCTTCAGCCAAGAAGAAGGCATTGATTTTGAAGAATCCATTGCACCAGTGGCTAGACTTGAAGTTGTTCGCATGTTTCTGGCGTATGTTGCCCACAAGAACATCACCGTTTATCAAATGGACGTGAAAACTGCATTTCTGAATGGACAACTCCATGAAGTAGTGTATGTCACTCAACCAGAGGGCTTCATCGATCCAGATCATCCTAATCATGTGTACAGACTCAAGAAAGCCCTTTATGGCCTTAAACAAGCCCCGAGGGCATGGTACGACAAATTGTCCGCATTCTTACTTGCTAATCACTTTACCAAAGGATCAGTTGATCCTACACTGTTTATTCAAAAACACGGGGAGGACATCTTAATTGTTCAAATTTATGTTGATGACATCATTTTTGGGTCAACACATAAAAAGTACTCAAATGCTTTTGCAAGATTAATGAAACAAAATTTTGAAATGTCCATGATGGGTGAACTTACGTTCTTCTTAGGACTTCAAGTTCATCAATCCCCCCGTGGTATTTTTCTAAATCAGTCCAAGTATGCTCTTGTGACACTTATAACACACCTATGTCTGCATCATCCCCAAAGCTGGATGCTGATTTACATGGTACACCAATTGACCCTACAAAATACCATAGTATGATTGGGTCCCTCATGTATCTAACAGCCAGCAGACCAGATATAGTTTTTGCTGTATACCTATGCTCCCATTATCAGTCTTGACCAACTAAAAGACACCTCTCTGAGGTTAAAAGAATCCTTCGATACATAAAGGGAACCATCCATTTGGGGATCTGGTATCCGAAGGATTCTAGTTTTGAACTAATAGCTTTTTCAGATGCTGATCATGCAGGATGTTTAGACACACGTAAAAGTACATCTGGAAGAGTAGAGTTTCTAGGAGACAAACTTGTATCTTGGCAGTCAAAGAAGCAGGATTACACCTCATTGTGATCTACAAAATCCGAATATGTAGCCATGTCAGCATGTTGTGCTCAAGTCATTTGGATGTGATCACAGCTGATGGACTACGGTTACATTTTCAACAAGATTCCCATGTACTGCGACTCCAAGAGTGCCATTGCCATTTCATGCAACACGGTTCAACATACGAAGTCAAAACATATCGCACTTTGATATCATTTTATCAAAGAGCATGTTGAACAGGGTACAATTGAATTATATTTTGTGGGTACTGAATACCAATTAGCGGACTTATTCTCCAAAGCTTTGCCCCATGCAAGATTTGTGGAATTAGTTCACCAAATTGGTATGCGGTGTTTGACTCCAGATGATTTGAACAACATTCTTAAACACAGCTAAGAAAGTCAAACACCAAACTCTTTTTGTAAATATTACTTATTCTTAAAAAAATAATAAATAAAATAAAATAAAAAAATAAAAACCACAACAATTTTCATCTCTTTTAAGTGTGCAAAAAACAAATCAAAATATGCTCTTGATATTCACATTTAATCAATTTTTGATCACGAACATATTTTGAGGGGGAGAATTTTTATGACTTTCGCACACTCTTATCAAAATCTTCATCTTTTACAAAAATCTTCATTGTGCAACATTTCTGTGATCTCTTGAACTATAAGTTTGACAAAGTCTTAAAGTATTTGTTAGTTTAACAGGGAGAAATGTAAATTACAAAAGTTAACAAACATTTGAACCAAGGATATAACAACAACAAACCTCAAGGACTGTTGTTGTCAATTATCAAAAGATTGTAACATAAGGACTGTGTTTGATGGGCAATACGGGTTAAGGGACTAAACTTGACAAAATGTCAAACTACTCCCTATATAAGCAACTAACTCAGTATTTTAAAAAACACACAAACTTAAAAATCGTAACAACTTACCGCCATTTTTACACTTTCATCCAAGCTTTTTGATCTTCACAAATTTCACGATTGTAAGTGTTATACTCACTCACTTATGCATGATTATCACTCGCCCAAAGTTTTGAAACATTTATGTGGTTAGATTTTTCATACGACGAATTAGGGTTTAAGGAGCATAATTGGGCATTTCTCATGTATTAGGTTTTAAAACAATTAATGTAGTTCTTTAGCTTAATTTCATGTCTATGATTGTTCTAAAGCTGCTTAATGGTGTTAGTTAACATCTGCAAATGAAAATTAAATGTGTTAGGGTTTAAGTAAGTCGTATGCATTACTGCTACTACTAGGCATTTTGTGTATGTGTTTTGAGTAGTTAGTTATGCTTATATAGGTCCTTAAATATTGTGCCTTAAGTTTTGTAACCTAAATCAAACATATGTTCTTAGTCGAAGTAATTCATATTACATAATAATCTTTTATGGCCAATGTGTTTGTTTGTTTGGATTTCTGGATTATAGGAGTTGTTTAGAATGTGTCTAGGAAGGTATTTGATGCTTGCATGGTCACTTAATCAATCTAATATAGAATGTGATTAATTATGAAATCCTTCGAGTAAGGATGAATTTCTTCAACTAAGGATGAATGTCTTCGAGTTAGAAGAAAATTTTTCCTAACTTAGAAAATTTTATGAAATTCTTCGAGTAAGGAAAATTTCTTCGACTTAGAAATTTTTCCTTACATTCTTCGGCTAAGAAATTTTTCCTTACATTCTTCAAGTAAGGAAAATTTCTTCGACTAAGAAATTTTTCTTAAACTCTTCGAGTAAGGAAACATTCTTCGACTAAGAAATTTTTCTTAAACTCTTCGAGTAAGGAAACATTCTTCGACTAAGAATTTTTTTCTTAAACTCTTCGAGTAAGGAAACATTCTTCGACTTAGAATATTTTTATCAAACTCTTCGAGCAAGTATGCAGTTTCTTCAAGTAAGGATTTAATGCAGTTTCTCCGAGTTAGGAGGGTTTCAAAATTTCCAAGTAAGGAAAATGGTTATCTCCAATAAAGTGCAATTTTTTTTCAAATTTTTTCTTAAATCCTTCGAGTAAGGATGTTTTTCACTCTTTTTTCAAGTAAGACCATTATTCCTTCATTTTTTAGACTTGTAAAATTTTTCCAAAATATAGAAATGTGTCAAGTTGAAAAAGTGTGTTTGCTCCTATATGGTTGTTTGTTTATTGTGCACTAATTGTTCATGATCATCATACATGTTCCTATATGGTGCATCATATCACTTAAGTGTAGATCATGGAATGAATAACTTACACTAACACAAATATGCAATTTCCATTGTGTTTCTTTGTTGGTGTTTGTGCTTCTCAGGTTCAAAATGTCTCAAACATCCATAGCAAGGAATGACTTAATACCATAAGGAGACGAAAGAAAGATTGGAGAATCCAACTACAGGGTAGATTTGGAGACATTACCATGCCATCCTTCCTGTCAGATCATGGTGGAAATTCTGAAGAAACCCTTTTGCAGACATGTTCTGACAAGATCTGCTACAGTTCCAGAAATCTACCTCAATCAGTTCTGGCACTCTTTGATCATCAGTCGGGACACCAAGACCATGACAATCACTCTGGACACCAAAATTATCAAATTCGATGTTCATCTTCTTCGAAGTGTTCTTGGGCTTCCTCCAACTGTCTTCGGCAAATACACAAAGTTTGTAGATGATCCATCTTTTGAACGTATAGTCAAGTCCTTAAAACACCTTGGCTATGACGATTCATTTGAAGAGATCACATCCCATTCCAAGGTGGACAGAAGATACATTCCTCAACCGTGGTTGACTATGTACACCATCCTAATTCATTGCATCATGAGTATCTGCAGTTCTTCTGGGGAGTCATCAACTTGGCTCATCTTGATTATGCCAAGTATATATGGACCGACATGGTCTATCAAGCTCGTCAATTTGGGTAAAAGAAGAGCTACAAGATTCCATTCCCTCGCTTCACCAAACTTCTTATTGCTCACTTCATGGCCCGAGAACAAGACATTGACAAACGCCCAACTGAAAAAGCTCATACTGAACAAAGGGACCATGTTCTTTCCCGTGTGAGAATTCATGCCACCAACACCACCAAACAAGGTCTCAGAATTCTAGATGTGTTAATTACAGATATGGTGAGGGAAACTGAAGCCTATGAAAGGTATGATGAAGCAAAGAAGACAAGATCAGTGGGGATAACAGTGAAGGGAACAACTGGGACAAGAGGAAGAGGTAGAGGAATTAAAGCCCGTACTACAAGAACAAAGAAGGTTTCTCGAGCTACTAAGAGGCAACCAATGCTCAAAGATGAATCTACAGAAGAAGAAGAAAGAAGAAGAACCGAGCTTGAGGGAAGAGAGGAAAAGAATCATGAAAATAAAGAAAGAAATACATGATGAAGGTCTGGGAAAAGGTAAAGGAAAATCACTAATGCTTCAAGACAAACCTGATGACACCCTACAACCACCAAAGACTAAAGAAGAGGAAATTGAACAACTCAGGCAAGCCCTGCAAGAAAACAAAGCAAAGTATTTGGCCGATCTTGAGAAACTAAAGCAAAAGAAGAAAGGTGAAGGGTCCGGATCAAAGGTTAGTGAAGATGAAGCCTTGTCTAAGTCATATGATGAAACAGAAGCAACATTGTCTAAATTAGAAAGTGCTTCACTAAGTAAATCTGAGGGTGATTATGAAGAATCAGACCAACTTATTCACTTTACCCTCAGAATCTGATACTGGAAAAACTGATGAAGAAAAGAAGGAAGATGATGAAGACAAAGAAAAAGATGATGAAAGAGATGATGAAAATGACAGTGATAGTGATAAGGATGACGAAAACCAAGATGATGATGATGACCGTATACCTACTCCACCTATTATACCATCATCTGTTGATCAACACTCCAAGACAAAGCCTCCCTCACCAAGACTTACACCCCAACAACCTGATACAAGTGAAATCCAGGCTCTTAAAGAACAACTCAGCACGTTGCAAGCTCAAGTAAAGATGCAGCAACATGACATCGATGAGTTCAAGGTATATGATGTGTCTTTATCAATGGAAGACTTCCTCAACAACAACTTACCAAAAGAGATAGGCAAACACCTTTAGGAAACACTTCCAACTCTTTTTAAGGAATATGTGAATAGAAAGCTTGATGGAATTGTAGCTCAACATATTCAAAGAACACCGCTCATAATTCAAACAAAACCATCAAATCCTTCCGCCGCAGATCTCAAAGGACAATTGCTTGAAGCCATCATCAATGATTGTAACACCCCTAAAATTATCGCAGTGGAAGATAGTGTCACTAGGGTATTACTTCATAGCACAAAGTACAAGTCATGGAAAACGACCTTTCAAAAGAGACGTTTAAAAGTATTTCACATTTGATACATTAAAACCTCAGAGTCTGCAAAAGGTCCCAACAGTTTTCATAAAACACAATGTTTTCAAAAGATCACAAATGTTTTAAACATAACATAAATCTTTAAAAGATAGTCTCTTCAAATGTGAAAATATGTTGAGTCTTCAAAAGATATCCGTGCGACTCCATCCAAGACCTTCATGCCTTAAAACCTGAGATAAAACATGCTAAAAACGTCAACAAAAAGGTTGAGTGAATCCATAGAGTTTAATTATAAGCAGTTGATCACAATATATAATTTATAAAAAAACGACTAAGCAACAAATGCAGAGTCTGATAAAGTTATTATTGCCCTAAGCTCGTGACCCCGACACCAAAATCATTGCTGTCAATAGCATAAATTTACCCTTCAAACATTCGTAATAGCCACACCTATCATCAGTACGAATACAATACACACAATAGGAATACAGGCATATTCCGGCATGGGGGTTGTCATTACCAATAGATCTATTCATGGCATTCGCGTTCACTCGCAACTGACTAACGGTTCACGATAAAAGGGACTTTCAGGCTATGGGAAAATTAAGCAATAATAATAACCAGATAGCATCCAATTTCAAAGCAAATGTGATCATAAATATTTATAGCATGTATCTCCCCCACGAAGTTTGTAAAACAATTGAAGTAAAAACTTGAGGCTATGAACTCACCAACGATGAAGTAGTAACGGAAATCGGAGAAGAGTGCACGTTGAGAAAAGCCGCAAAAGTCAGAAATGACCTATATAAAATATAACATGACTTAGGCTCGAGGATTTAAGGTATAACACTTATACTTATGTTTTTCTTCAGTACTTATACTTGAGTGAAATTACGAATTTAAGTGTACGTGTCATGACGTACGCGGGCAACTTTTCCGGCAAAAGTTAATTTACTTAAAAATAGAATAATAATCAAATAAAATTAGTAAAAATAACGACCTAAAATTTCATGGTTGTTACATTACCCATCCGTTAAAAAGGAATCACGTCCTCATGATTCAGTTTATCTTATCGGCTGACGGTGTGTCTGAAAAAAAATGAGGGTACTTGTAGCGAATGGTTTCTAGGATAATTAGCTATGTAGTTTGATTAGTCGCCTCAGATTAAGGTGTCGAATGAGGCTGATTTTACATGGTGAAGGCAGGATAAGAGTCTCATTAGTTGTGTAATCTTAAGAAAATTCACAAATTGTTTTAAGGATATAAGTGAAAAGTCATTTTTAATAAAACTTACTGGTGACTGCTCCCAGCATAACATGATCCCTCCTGAATTAGACATAGGTAATTAGGCTATGTATAATTGAGGAACGATAATTTAATGTTCGGTTTAGTCAAGTAGTTTTATGATCTTAACTGGTTCCTTATTAAAGTTAACCTTGTCGTCAAGCTGAATCTCCTCTAGCGGAATGACGAGGGTTGTTAGGAATGCTTCTATTACGAAAATGTGACAACATATTTGGGATTACATTAGTCATTATGTAAGCCTCAAACACATGGACTAGAAGCGTAATTATTGTAAAGTCATGTGTTTGAGTGACTATAAATACCCCTCCATACTTCCATGGAGGGGTGAGCCTTGTGTGTGTTTTTCCCTTTCACTTTCAATAATAATAAAACAAGGTTTCACTTTCTTTCTCTACTCTATCTCTCTAAACATGGAAGCCATCTATTTCCATTGTACCCGACCTTCCGATTCACAATAATCAACCCATAATACGATCCATCAATTGGCATCAGAGCTTGGTTATTATTATTGGTTGATTTTGTGGTCCATCTTGTCAAAAACGTACTAATTTTAAATCTGTTATTACACGCTTTTTACTGTCTTATATATTTTTGTTTGTAACAGTTTAAAAATAGTCTTATATGGTCTGTTGTTGTCTCGGTTTATGGTCAAAACGTCACTTAACTAGTCGGAAAATCTGAGTTTTTTCTGGGTTTAGTTGAAGGTCTCCGAGTTTGTTGGTTGCTTAAATATTTCCGAGTTAGGAAATTTTTAAGTCCTCCGAGTTTGTTCCAAATCTCTGAGTTTGTTCCTAATCCCTGAGTTTCCATAAAAGTTAAAATGAAAAGAGACCAAATGCAACAGAAAAGAAGATGAAGAGAAGACACTTTGACCATACCAAATACCACAGACTCAGTGAACCTCAGTTTTATAACATCACCAGTCACTAAACACAAACAGGACACGAAGTCACCACAGCTAATATCTGTCTACAATTACAACCACAAGCTAATCCAATATCTATCCTAAATCTCACCATCACTCCCCAACACTCACAATCATCAACAAGACTCGAACCGAAAAGATAACATTTAAGAATCTCAGATCTTTTCTCTCGAGACTATAACAGAGATAACAGACCTTAAAGGTCACTCTATCGAAAGAAATTCATCCTCACAGATTTAATTTGAAGCTTATGCTTCACTTTAAATATCCGAAACCAGTAAGATAAAGAATGTAACAAATATGTTATTTCTTTTTCTTGATTCTTTCAGACTCAAACGTAAAGACACAAATCATTATCGGATCTCGGTTCTTGTTTCGTGTTATTCAAGATTATTACAAGACCTTTATAAGGTCAAACCACGAAACGAAAAAATCATCATTGATCTTTTATGAGAAACTTGGCTTCTTCACTTTATATCCGAATACTTTAAAGAAATGAACAAAACAAACTGTTTCATTCAAATCTTTCATTTGGTTGAAACTTGTACGAAAACGGAAGCACAATAAACACCTACCCGAGACCCTCAAGGATCTTGAAGCCTAAACCTTCTTGAAACTTGTGATTTCCTTCGTTAAACATGATGAATAGGTGGGTGTGAGATGGATGTTTTGTTTCAGTGGTGATAGATGATGATGATTATCTTGAAGGATTTGTGAGCATATGAGATTGATTGATTGACTGAGTTTGGTGAAAGGTTAAGTGAGAGTAAAGGGGGGCGGATTGTTTTATGGTTTTGATTTTAGGGTTTGTTAATAAGAGACATATTAGGGTTATGTTAGGTAAAAGTGTGTGGTTATTACTGCTTGGAAGTGGATTGGGTTTATATAGTTGGACCGAGCTTTATTTTTTCTAGATTGATTGTGGGATTCATAGACCTATCCGGGTTTTCACACTAAATTGGCCGAAAGTTGTTGCTTCATATGGGCTGGTTGGTTAATTGTTATTATCATTTCATTATTATTAAGATAACCTTCCACTCTCTTTCTCTCTCTAGATCTAAGTAGAATTAGTAGCTTGTGTGATAAATCTAAGTAACATCAAGTAGTATCAATCACCAAGGGGTAATTTAGGTTGTTCTAGATTAGATCTAAGTGAAATTTGAAGAATTTTATCTCGGTTACTGTTCACGTGCAACTTTCTCCGACTTTGGACTGTTCTTCGAGAATCTCTTCGAGTTTGAAGAATTTTCCGACTTTGTGCTATCCTTCGAGTTTAGCATAGTTTCTTCGACTTTCTGTTCTTCAAGTTTGAAGACTTCGAGAAAGTTAAAGTTACAATTCTTCGAGTTTGTTTCTTCGAGTTTGAAGAAACATTCTCTGAGTTTCACTTCTTTGAGTTTGAAGATATATTCTCCGAGAAAGTATTCTTCGAGAATTTAAGCCTTCTAGAATCTAATTCTCCGAGTAACTAAAGCTTCGAGTTTCTAAGATTTTTCTTCGACTTCCAAAGTTTCAGAATTTCTTCGACTTTCATAGTTTAAGAAATTCTTCGACTTTCAAAGTTTTAAAAACTTCTTCGACTTTCCAAGCTTTAGAACTTCTTCGACTTTGGAACCCAGTAACTATCCTCAGACTTTCTAAGGTTTCTCCGAGTTTTGGACTCTTTGACTTTGAAAGGTTTTTTCCGAGTTTGGATTCTTCGATTTTCTTGGGATTTTATTCAAGTTCTTTGACGTACAAACCTAATCTTCAACAACAACCGTCATTATCCTTTAAAGATCCTACATCCGCAAGTTACTTCAAGATGTCTCAACCACCAAACTATAACTACTTCTATAATCAGCAACAACAATATTGTCAACAACAACCATATCAGCAACAGTATCCTCAACCATAGTATCAACTACAGTATCAGCAACAACACATGTTAATGCAGCGACATCAATTTCTTCCTCAACAACAAGTCCTTCAACAACCAATTCAAACTTACCAATCTCCTTCAAGAGAACCTCACTGGTTTAACAAAATGTGCGAAGCAATCAACAGTCTACAGTCGAGACATGATGCAGGATCCTTAGACATACCTCCAATGTTAACACCAGGGAATTATGTGCAGTGGTCAAGTCATTTTCTTTGGCTTATTGATCTAAAGAAACCCCATGGAAAGTATTTGAAGAAAGTTATCATTGAAGGACCATATCCAGTACCTACCACAACGGTTCCAGGTGATCCTAATGCTATCCCTCCAAGAGAAGCAACTACAACCCCAGTTCCTTTAGCTCAACTCACAACGGAACAAGTACTTCAGTAAGAGGCTAATGAGCTAGCAATGTCTTACATACTACAAGGAATTCCCAATCCTATCTTCCAGAGTATCGATGCACAAAAGACAGCAAAGGATATGTGGGAACATGTACACCTTCTCATGGAAGGTACTGAGTTAAATCAGGAGGACATGGAATCTAAGCTTTATATGGAATACACACATTTTATGATTGAAGCTCGGGAATCTTTAGAGTCATACTACCAACGGTTTACCAATATCATCAATGACTTGGACCGTCACAACATCGTATTACCAAAGATTGCTGTGAACTCTAAGTTTCTGGGTTGTCTCGGACCTGATTGGCAAAAGTATGTGACTTTCGTTCGACAAGCCAAGAATCTACACAACGCCTCCTATGGGTTGTTGTATGATTACTTAAAACATCACCAATCAGAAGTTGACAAGGACAGAGCAGCTCGTGGAGGATTTTCATCATTACCTACTTCAAACTCACTTGCTTTAATGGCTCAGTCTCACTTTGCACCACCAAATCATTCGGGTTATCCCTCACAACCTTCAAACCAACTTGTCCTATATGAAGCACCACCACAATACTCTGATAATCAACTGGTTTCATATGATAACACTGATTCTATGATGTACTCCAACGTTGACAATGATGAAGACGATGCTTTTAACTCACTAAATGAAGGATTTCCTTTGATTGCTAGAGCTTTTAGCAAGTTCTCAAACAAATCTAACAACCGTCTCAGATCTTCATCCAACACAAGGAATCAGGCAGTTGTTCATGATGGAAGGGTTGAAATCCAAAACAGGGCTTCCGGGAGATTTGGTTCAGGAAATTATATGGGGAATTCAGGTGGTCAAAGGTTTAATTCGGGTGAAAGTGGCAGAAACAACATGGGTAATACATAGAGGAGGGCTCAGATTATTGAAACAGAGAAAAAGATGTTGGGATTCTTGATTTGATGAGACAAAATAAATAGAAGAATGAAACATGAGGGCTTAAAGTGACAAAAGATGAAAGTTCAAAAGATGGAAGATTACAACAAAATCTTTTATTATTTTAGTTTATTCTTTTGTAAACCCTAATGTCTCTATTATATAAAAAGACATAGGGTACATGTTTTAATATACGTCTTCCATAATGTAATCTAAAGGTGTGTGTATGTGTGTCTCTAGCGCGTAGTAAATTGTAAACGCCTAGACTAGATTGTAGTTGTGAGTCGCCTCAAGGATCTCTTGATCCCTGTTACAAATTAAGTGTAACCGTATTATTCTGATCAAATAATATTTGAGGCGTGGAGTGTTAAAGAGAAACTTTGTGTCAATAACAATTGATTTGTTCTTATTCCGCTGTGCATTAATATTCATTGTTATTGTTGAACCCTAAGGCTCAAAACGATCCAAGAAACTATCTTTAGCACGTTCTTAGTTTCTACAGGTGGTATCAGAGATTGGGGAGCTCATTACCTAGGGATTCACAAAGTTTATTGATGTCGACAGAAGCAGATTCACAAAAAGGTTTTAAGGTATCGATGTTTATAATTTGTTTTTATTCAAGTTTATGATGCGGTGGAGAAAATTGATTTACAGTTTGAAGAGTATCCTCGTACTAATTAATTATTATGGGTCGGTTGGATATATGATTTTTGGTTGATTATTAAAAGTGGGTCAGTGTGGAATTAATCAAGAATGGTTTGTCGTCTTTTTGATTCGAATGGTTAAAGCATATCATCATGGGTCAAGCAGTATCTTTATGAGGTTTTGTCATTTTCTACATGAGTAATATTTACTAATTCGACAAAAGTGAACCTCGTACGAACTAAAGGTTGTGGGGATGGTTTAAATAATTTGCATTTAATGTCAAAGCTTGGACGCAAGTGTGTTTTTGGTATCTCATGGAGATTATGCTGCTAGCCTTTGCGTATTCTACTGCTCTACATATTCATACTGCTGCTACGCTTATCAGTTTGTGCTTCTATGTCTACTTGATTCTACTGCTAGTTATATAATTCTGCTGCTCGGTATAATTTTTCCTGCTGCTAGCTTCATTCATACTACTGCTATAATGAAGTTTCTACTGCTACGTTTACACTGATTTTTACGAGCATGAATTACAAGAATTGAGGGGAAGCATGTAGAGTCTATTGGTTGTTGGATTACACACACAGGGGAAGTTCACACACACAAAATTTTTGGATTTGTTTTCGGTTCGTTAAAGTTTTAAAGGCTCAAATTAATTTTCTTATTGGCGAAGAGGAGTATTTGTTGCTTCTTTGATGATGCAGTGGAATTTTTCAAGGTTGTGTCTTATTATATCTTAAGGTGGGTGTTACACTTTAAAGGTAACTTGTTTGTTCATCAGGTGACTAAGAATTGACAAAACACTTGAAGGAGTTAGGTTATTGTGCTCAGTGATTATTGTCAAGAGATTGCGGTCTCCCTATACGTGGAGTATACGTTCGAAGTCGTATATAGTACAAGGCATAAGACACAAGGTTGGTTTATTCTACTTCAACATCAAATTGGTAATGATTATTTTTCTTCAACAATATATAAAGCCTACAGATTTGAAGAATCATTTCATGTACATGCATCACTCGAGGGGTAGTGTTTGATTTTTACTACTGTCGATCATCATTACTACTGCTAGTTGGAGTTTCTATTACTCGAGGGGTAGTGTTTGATATAAAGGTGTGTGTATGTGTGTCTCTAGCGCGTAGTAAATTGTAAACGCCTAGACTAGATTGTAGTTGTGAGTCGCCTCAAGGATCTCTTGATCCCTGTTACAAATTAAGTGTAACCGTATTATTCTGATCAAATAATATTTGAGGCGTGGAGTGTTAAAGAGAAACTTTGTGTCAATAACAATTGATTTGTTCTTATTCCGCTGTGCATTAATATTCATTGTTATTGTTGAACCCTAAGGCTCAAAACGATCCAAGAAACTATCTTTAGCACGTTATTAGTTTCTACAAAAGAGATTGCAAACACAACGATTACATGCTATAATTGTGGTGGGAAAGGTCATATGGCCAATGCATGCCCCAAGCCAAAGACAATGGGCCGTGCTTATCACAAGGAAGCTCTTCTTCTGGCCTTGAAAGATGAAGCTGGTGGTACTTTGACTGAGAAAGAGCACAACTTTATGGCAAATGCATACTCGGACGATGACATGGAAAATCTTGAGGCAAATGCAGCTGTAATGTTGATGGCTAACATGCAAGAAATGCATATGGGTGAAACAGGCCCGGTCTATGATACCAATGGCTTGTCTAAGGTACCTGAATCTGAATGTCTTATTCATGAAATTGCATCACCCCTCTGCATCTTCATTTGCACAAGAAAATATTGGTCAAAATGACTCAACATTATCCTCTCTAGACGATGATCAAATAAACACCGTTGGTACATTTGATGAAGATCAAATTAACCCCGTTGTTTCATTTGATTATCCTCTTGATGATGATAATCGTGATCACACTGAACAAAATGATCTTTTGCATGATAAAGATCCAGAGCTTATGACCCTGCTGTTGACCACCCAAACACAATTAGATGCACAAAAATCCCAGATTGATAAGTGCAATGATATTAATAGGAATCTAAAAGCAAAAGTTGCATTGTTAACAAAGGATCTTGAGTGCTACAAACTTCAACTGTTTGAAAATAAAGAACAACGAGAGAAAAAGCTTTGAGGTTGCATTCCAACAATCATATGTGAAAGAAAAATTCTCTGAAAGTTGTTGCTTCATATGGGCTGGTTGGTTAATTGTTATTATCATTTCATTATTATTAAGATCACCTTCCACTCTCTTTCTCTCTCTAACTTTCTCTCTCTAGATCTAAGTAGAATACACACACAAGCTCACCCTTCCATGGAAGTATGGAGGGGTATTTATAGTCACTCAAACACATGACTTAACAATAATTATGCTTCTAGTCCATGTGTTTGAGGCTTACTTAATAACTAATGTAATCCCTAATATGTTGTCACATTTTCGTGTTAGAAGCATTCCTAACAATCTTCCCCCAATGTGGAAATATATGGGATTACTTACACCATTTCCTACAAGTACAAATACAAATACAAATAAAGAAAGGTCTTCATAGGCTCTTCAAATGCTGAGGATGACTGCAGTTTACGCTCTTTGTCTTCATCTTGTACCTCGGCTTGAGAACTTTTCTTCACTTGTAGTCAAATGATGTAATATGCATGAACTGGATTAACTTCCCCCCAATTCATGCTGCATGTCTTTAACGGCTTCTTCATACACTTCTTTTTGGCGAAGTTTCTGAATCAGCTTCCACCCAAACTGACAACCGTCTTCAGCAGATTCGAAACTTTGATGTAGTTAACATGTCTTCTAACTTTTGAAGTTTTAAGTACGCAGCGGAATATGTAGATAACATCGTAAACCACACCAAGCAAATCTGACTAGTCACTCAGTAACGATTATACTCAATGCGGAAACTCGGTTCGGGGGTAACATGCAAGAAATCAGCAAGATCTTCTCACATAAGTAGGCTACTTCGCACATCACAATCTGCGAAAGTTAAAGCGGTTACACCAAAATCACAAAACTGAACCACTGATCATCTCTACGGACGTCTCTCCGGTAGTAATAAAATTGTAAGCTCGATCACGTGAATCTGTTATGTGTCCCCGATGTGCACATTTCTTCCCCCTGATTGCAGATACATGTGGAAAAAGAGTGTTTTCGCAAAGAACTCAAGAAAAATCAAAGAACATCCACTCTCTCTTCCCCCACGATGTCTTCACGGAATTGGAAGCATACACACTATGTTTACGATGGAAACGGAGGCAGCGTAACCCTGTATGTCGAATTAGTCGAAGATGTGTGAAGTACCATAAATAGCCCGTGAGAATCAACTGCTGATAAAATCTCTACTCTTTGATACTCTTCTCTGCTAACTCTTTACCGACCCCATTATCATTCTGACGGCTTTTTGTAGTGACTACTTGATGGAGAAAACCCAGTATTACGAACTTGAGACTGAAGCAAAATAACCCAAACTTGTTGTTGGGAATTATAATTTAGAGTTGATATGGACAAAATATGAAAGATGAAGGACTAAAGAAGACAAAGGATGAAACTTTACAAGATAGAAAAGATTACAGCAAATCTTTTCTTATTCTAGGAATATTCTTTGTAAACCCTAGGTATCTCTAGAATATAAAGAGATACAGGGTATTGGTTTTATGTGTGTGTGTCAATAATGTAGTCGACTAAAAGGTAAAGGTTGGGTTCTAGGCATCAAGTTCCCACAATGGATGCCTAGGTTTGGTGTTTTGTATGGATAGAGTAGAGATGATGACGAGGAATACCTTGTAGCAATAATAATGAAGTTTTTGTTTATTCCGCTGCGTAGTATTGATTTATTCATTGTTATTGTGTAATCCTAGATATGAGGTCTAACAAACCTCGAGCAAACGATCTCCACAAGTGGTATCAGAGACAGGTTGCTCTTAATATCTAGGATGTTACAAGGTTAATTGGTTTCGAACAGAAGCAGTCTTGAAGATGGTACGAACTGGTTAATTAAAAGGTATATACGGAGTTATTTTATTTGGGTATCGATTTGGTTTTAAATGGTTTACTTGTGATTAAGTTGATTGGCTGTTGTTAAAAGATTCAACCTCGTAGTTTATTAAAGAATTCTTGTCGTTATAGCAAGTCGTTAATTGATGAATTCGTATATTGATTATCTGTTGCTGCACGTGGATAGAGCTTCATTAATTGGTTGGTGACAATTTATTTTCTTCGTACTGTTTTGGTCTATGAAGTCAGTGGTGAATTGTTGGTCAATTGCTTTATTGGTATCTGATAGGTAATTCAATTTTATCCTCGTACTGTATTTGATTGTGGGACTGTTTATTATACGGAGAAAAGTCAAGTTTGTCGCTACCTGTTATTAATTGCTGTTGATTGGTGAATTCATTCAGTGGGACGTTGACTGATTTATTCTTGGGAAGAGTGATTTAAATTTTTTTGGGTTACTGATCTGATGGTTATTGGTCTAACAGTTTCTACTGCCCAATTCAAAAATTAGTACTGCTCTTGATTCATACGTAGCAATTGGTACTGCTGTGACTAACAGTTAGTACTGCTCAACAACAGTTAGTACTGTTCATTGGTTTATATGTAGCAGTTTGTACTGCTGGCTTCACCAGTTAGTACTGCTTGGTCTTCGGAATTAGTACTGTTCGTTGAACAGTTTGTACTGCTAGCTTTGGAGGATGAACAGTTTATACTGCTGGTTGGTACTGCTAGAGCATGGAATTCTAAAAGTGAGGGGAAGCAAATATTCTTGGTTGTTGATTGGAGATTGGGCACACACACAGGGGAAGAAACACACACACAAAGGATTTTTGGTTTATGTTTGTTAAAGATTTTATGACTTTTATTTATTGGTGATGAAGGTTATTCGTTACTTATTTGAAGGTGAAGTGGAATTACTTGGGTTTATGTTCTTATTATATCTACGAATTGACGAACACTTGAAGGAGTTACGTTATTGTGCTCAGTGTTCACATTGTCAAGAGATTGCGATCTCCCTATACATCGGATTGGGTATACGTTCACAGTTATATTTAAGACATGAGTTTGGGTTATTCTACTTCAGCATTGGATGGGTAATGGTTAGTTTTCTTATTCAATGAATCGAGGTTATGTTACATCAAGGTGAAGGTTTTTCTACTGCTAGTTGGTATTACTACTGCTGGTTTTGATTTCTACTGTTTCAAGTTCATTTATAGTGCGGAAAACTTAATGGTGGGTAATTTGAAACATTGGAAAGATGGATTGGACGTGTAATATTGATTCGTGGTTGTGAAGATCAAAGTTGCATATTTTTGTTCCCTATTTGATGATGACAAAAAGGGGAAGAAGATTTATATTGAAGATTGCAGCTTGAAGAACCTTGATGATATGCATGGATTAAGGGGAAGATCATCTTTCATATCGTTGGTTTTGTCATATCAACTAGGGGAAGATTGTTGGGAATTATAATTTAGAGTTGATATGGACAAAATATGAAAGATGAAGGACTAAAGAAGACAAAGGATGAAACTTTACAAGATAGAAAAGATTACAGCAAATCTTTTCTTATTCTAGGAATATTCTTTGTAAACCCTAGGTATCTCTAGTATATAAAGAGATACAGGGTATTGGTTTTATGTGTGTGTGTCAATAATGTAGTCGACTAAAAGGTAAAGGTCGGGTTCTAGGGATCAAGTTCCCACAATGGATGCCTAGGTTTGGTGTTTTGTATGGATAGAGTAGAGATGATGACGAGGAATACCTTGTAGCAATAATAATGAAGTTTTTGTTTATTCCGCTGCGTAGTATTGATTTATTCATTGTTAATGTGTAATCCTAGATATGAGGTCTAACAAACCTCGAGCAAACGATCTCCACACTTGTGACTTAAGCTTGCACTAATGTCTGACTAAGAACCAATACTGAGAATTTCAATAAGGTAGAATCATATACCCATCCAACCATCCTTAATTGTATATGAACATCTCTTGAATTATCCACATCTTTTTGTGACACTTGAGCACTACAACGTAACTCCTTTAAAGTGATAGCTATACACTGTGAGCACAACAATGTAACTCCTTACATCAGGTATAACTAGATAACTCAAGTCGTAATCATTCTAACTGTTAAAAGCTCAAACAAGGATCTCGAAGAATCATGCATCCAACCAACCCCGGTATCTTCAAGATACTAAGTACACGTACCCGTGAAATTCCACTTCAACCTCAAATAAATAATAATGAATAAACGCCGTAGTCACATCTTGCGGTTAAATGCCCAAAACTAGCCTTTGTTACTCGGTTTAAGTGAACTATGATAATGGTTTATTCCCGATCTTGTCAAAAACGTATCACCGTGAAAATTTGTAATTGACCAAAATACCACTCTTTTTGCCAAAATTATATCAAAAAGTTACACAATGTATTAAAAATTCATTTGATATTAATAACCTTTTTAGCCCAAATTTTGATATAATACTTGCCGCCCAATAATTTCATATACTCGTTTCAGCCAAAAAAAATGCGCTTGCTAAAACCTCAGCACAAAAAACAATTCGAGTAGCAATTCAGCCCAATAAAGCAAATGAAATACCCGGTCCTAAATAAATCTTACAACCCGATCCAACATCCAATCAGTTATAAGCATACTCATACCTTAATATTTCTCACTTTGCAAACCCTAATCTCAGATAATCCGCCCCCATTCTTTTCTCTCAACCACTACTACAAAATCTTATTATCGCAGCCACCCAACAATACTCACTTTCTTATCACAGCTCTGCCAATCGAACACCATAAACAAGAGTCCGTCAAAATGAATCTGAACCCCGTATTCTTTATTCTTTTGGCTTAGAAAGACGAACAACAAAAATAACGACCCTCCTTGGTTTCTTTCTGTGAAAATAGGCTTCAAGATCATGTAACAAATCTCGGGTAGGTGTACTTTTTGTTAATAGCTTGAACGAAACAAAGAGAAAGGAATAACATATTTGTTATTTTCTTAATCTTTCTAATTTCGGATATTTAAAATGAAGCATAAGTTTCGTCAAAAATGATCTGTGATGATGTTTATCTTTTCGTGTATTGATCTTTGAGGTCCTTGGCTATTGTTTTACCATACGAAAAGCAAACCTGAGATCTATTTGTTATTGTTATGGTTCGGATCTATGATGTGTTGTCGTTTGATTCGCAAAGATCTATAAGATCTTGATTTTCAAAGGAGATTCGAAGCAAAAATGAGACTGAGATCATTTGTTATTTTTACTTTTTGTTTGAGTCTTGGTGATAGTAGTTGTATATTGTTGTTGTTGTGAGGAGTTGGAGATGGGATTTAGGATAGGTATAGATGATTGATTTGTTGTTGGATTGTTTTTGTAGGATAGATTTGTGTTATACTAGTTCTGGTCTTGTACTCTTCTCCTTCTTATTTTTTTTCTTTTGACCGTTAATGGACCAAGGACGATCGATTAGATCTGAGGTCAAACGTGTGGATATACTCGGAGCCACCAAACTCCAATAGTTACTTAAAGAGTCCTTAGCCTGACTTGGTTAGATACTCGGACAACTCCAAACTCGGAGAGAAACTCGAAGAGTAACTTGAAAAAACTCCTAACTCGGAGGATTATTCGTATACTCCAAACTCGGAGAACTTAACCAACAAACTCGGAGACCTTCAACTAAACCTAGAAAAATCCCAGATTTTCAGACCAGTTAAGTGACGTTTTGACCATAAACCGAGACAACAACAGACCAAATAAGACTATTTTTAAACTGTTACTAACAAAAATATGTAAGACAGTAAAAAGCGTGTAATAACAGATTTAAAATTAGTACGTTTTTGACAAGATTGACCACAAAATCAACCAATAATAATAACCAAGCTTTGATACCAATTGATGTTACTTAGATTTATCACACAAGCTACTAATTCTACTTATATCTAGAGAGAGAAAGTTAGAGAAAGAAAGAGAGTGGAAGGTTATCTTAACAATAATGAAATGATAATAACAATTAACCAACCAACCCTCTCCCTTGAATGGGATGGGGTATTTATAGTGTTTCTAGAAGATGGGGCTTTAGCCCTAATTAACAACATAATTAATATAAATAAAACGCCACGGCCCATGGGCCTTCTACACAGGCCGAAGCATAAAACTAACCTAAAGGCCTAAGCAACCTATTACATAAATGATCAATACTTGATAGACTAATAACGTGTTCCCAACAATCTCCCCCTAAGTATTGGTCATCGAGGTTGCTTGACGTCGTCTTTGCTTCATTGGCTTTGACGTCTTTGGAATCTTTGTTCTTGGTTCTTGTTGTGATATGATATGGTATCGTCTCGATCTGCCTTTTTCACCAACGTTCTTTAATGACAGTGTCTTTACGTCTTTTCCATCATGCCCATATGTCTTTTTGACTTTTGTTCTTCAAACGGCTCTCACTTCATAAGCTTCAATCTTTGACTTGTGAAAGTTTGTAACGCTTGAACTTTGACTTTTCTTTAGCCTTTTTTGAACTTTTGTTGTCTCTTAGTCTTTGTGAGAACTCTTCTTTGGGATATGAGCATGATG
The DNA here is from genome assembly GCA_021014915.2 of Artemisia tridentata subsp. tridentata. Taxonomy (NCBI): domain Eukaryota; kingdom Viridiplantae; phylum Streptophyta; class Magnoliopsida; order Asterales; family Asteraceae; genus Artemisia; species Artemisia tridentata. The sequence goes on along the minus strand of CP139504.1, from coordinate 185,666,579 downwards.
GAATGGTGGTGGAACTCCAGGTCTCCATGATTTGCTGCAGGTAAACAGTTAGCAATAAATCATCTGGCACTTACAGATTCGGACTTCAAGATCGTCAATAGCATTGTGTGAAGACTTTCTCTAATCCTAGCCCAGGCCATTCTGAATCGGATACCCCAAAAGGGCTTACACAGACACATCAAAGTGCACCCACGATTCAGTGACCCGCTGAAGATCATCCCATGACTGTAGATTTATCACACAAGATTCCTCAAAGTCGATCCATTCTTCTTCACTGAATCCCTTAGCAACAAACCGGGACTTGTTACGAATGACCGTGCCATCCGCATCCAACTTTTTCTTCCAGATCCATTTCAGCCCGACTACGTATACTCCATCCGGTCTTTCTACCAATTCCCAAACTTCCAACCTCTTGAATTGATCAAGTTCCTCTTTCATTGACTCAATCCAATTGTCGTAGGTAAGGGCTTTTTTAATGTTTTTCGGTTCTGCTTGACAAACGGTGAGTGCATAAATGCAAGTTTCACTGTCTGTGTGGAGTCTTTGACGTGTCATTACTGGGTTTTCTAGATTGCTAATTACATTCACTAGAGGGTGATCTTTAGTCCACTTGTGGGTTGAAGGGTAGTGTTGAAAATTTTGGTGCATATTTGACGGATCCAAATTGCTCGTGGACGACTCTGCAATATCTGGAATGGTGGGAGCCGGAGCAAATGGATTGAAGAAAGCATTGCCGTCATAATCTGCTGGTGTGGGTACTTCAGAAGAAGGTAGAGGGGGATCTTCAGCTGCAGTCGCGGTGTTAGAAGCTGTTTGTTCTACTGATGATGAGGTTTCTGTTGGAGGTGCATCTTCAGCAACTACTGTTGTGGTAGTTACTGGTGTATCAGGTGCTTGAATGTTGACAGGTTGTGCAGCGGAAATAGTAGAGCAAACAAATCTTCTAAGTCTTTGCGGTTAAGAGAAAGGGGTGCAGCTGAATGATCAGGGAAGTTTAGACGGTTAGATTCGGGTCCTAAGCAGGTTTGCTCAGAAGCCATATCGGTGAGTTCATCGAAATTAGCGTGTATGGTCTCTTGAATCTCTCAGGTTCGACGGTTCCAGATTCGAAATCCTTTTGAATTTTCACAATATCCGACAAAAATCCCTATATCAGCTTTGGCTTTTAACTTTCCAAGGTCATCACGATCATTCATTGGGTAGCAGAGAGCCCCAAAGACATGAAAGTAATTTATGCTCGGTTTTCTTCTGTGAACAATTTCATATGGGGTTTTGGTGTGCCTTTTGGTGATCATACATCTGTTTTGGGTGTAGCAGGCGGTTGAAACGGCTTCAGCCCAGAGGTAATCTGGTAATTGAGCATTTATCAACATAGTTCTTGCGGCTTCCACTAACGTACGGTTTCATCTTTCGACTACTCCATTCTGTTCTGGGCTGTGTGCAATTGATGTTTGATGTTCAATCCCAACTTTCGCAAAGTATTCCCGAAGAATGTGATTCTTAAATTAAGTTCCGTTTTCTGTCCTGACTTTGCGTACTACATTGCGAAGCTGGACCTGAATTTTGGTGAGAAAGGTGATGATCATCGGATGAGCTTGATCTTTGGTGCGAAGAAAGTAGACCCAAGTCCATCTTGAGAAGTCATCTATGATTACCAATATATACCGCTTCCCATTTATTGTCTGAACACGCATTGGGCCACACAGATCCATATGCAGAAGTTGAAGGACGTGATCCGTACTGTGCTCGGTTTTTGGAGGAAAATGAGAACGAGTACTCTTTCCTTGTTCACACTCTGGGCAAAGGTGATCTTTGGCGTATCTGAATCTTGGAAGACCATCAACCAACTTTTTACGAGCGAGCTCGGTTATTTTTATTAATTTAATGTAAGCCATATAAGCAAAAAGGGATAATACTTGGTGTAGTAAATGCTAAAAGTTGGGCTGAAATTTTATTACTATCCAATGTATTTTAATACATGGTGTTAAAACTGTTAAGTTTGGCATTATTTTTGGCAAAAAGAGGTGGTAATTTATTACAAATTTTCACGGGGATACATTTTTGACAAGATCGGGAAAAAAAACCATTATCAAAGTTCATTTTAACCAAGTAACAAAGGCTAGTCATGGGCATTTAACCGCAAGATGTGACTACGGCGTTAATTCATTATTATTTATTTGAGGGTGAAGTGAGATTTCACGGGTGCGTGTACTTAGCATCTGAAGATATCGGGGTTGGTTGGATGCATGATTCTTCGAGATCCTTGTTCGAGCTTTTAACCGTTAGAATGATTAAGACTTGAGTTATCTAGTTATACCTGATGTAAGGAGTTACGTTGTTGTGCTCACAGTGTATAGCTATCACTTTAAAGGAGTTACGTTGTAGTGCTCAAGTGTCACAAAAAGCTGTGGATAATTTGAGAGAAGTTCATATATAGTTAAGGATGGTTGGATGGGTATATGATTCTACCTTTATTGAAATTCTCAGTATTGGTTCTCAGTCAGACAATAGTGCAAGTTTAAGTCACAAGTTCGGGTTATTTTACTTCAGTCTCATGTTCGTAATACTGGGTTTTCTCCATCAGTAGTCATTACAAAAAGCCATCAGAATGATAATGGGGTCGGTAAAGAGTTAGCAGAGAAGAGTATTAAGGAGTAGAGAAGTTATCAGCAGTTGATTTTCACGGGCTATTTATGGTACTTCACACATCTTCGACTAATTGGACATACAGGGTTTACGCTGCCTCCGTTTCCATCATAACCATAGTGTGTATGCTTCCGATTCTACGAAGACATCGTGGGGGAAGAGAGAGTGGTTGTTCTTTGACTTTTCTTGCATTCTTTGCGAAAACACTCTTTTTCACATGTATCTGCAATTAGGGGGAAGAAATGTGCACATCTGGGATGCATAACAGATTCACGTGATCGAGCTTACAATTTTATTACTACCGGAGAGACGTCCGCAGAGATGATCAGTGGTTCAGTTTTGTGATTTTGGTGTACTCGTTTCAACTTTCGCAGGTTGTGATGTGCGAAGTAGCCTACTTATGTGAGAAGATCTTGCTGATTTCTTGCATGTTACCCCCGAACGGAGTTTCCGCAATGAGCATAATCGTTACTGAGTGACAAGTCAGATTTGCTTGGTGTGGTTTAGGATGTCATCTACAAATTCCGCTGCGTACTTAAAAACTTCAAAAGTTAGAAGACATGTTAACTACATCAATGTTTCGAATCTGCTGAAGACGGTTGTCAGTTTGGGGGGAAGCTGATTCAGAAACTTCACCAAAAAGAAGTATATGAAGAAGCCGTTAAAGACACGCAACATGAATTGGGGGGAAGTTAATCCAGTTCATGTATATTACATCATTTGACTGCAAGTAAAGAAAAGTTCTCAAGCCGAGGTACAAGATGAAGACAAAGAGCGTCAACTATAGACATCCTCAGCACTTGAAGAGCTTATGAAGACCTTTCTTTATTTGTATTTGTACTTGTAGGAAATGGTATAAGTAATCCCATATGTTGCCACATTGGGGGAAGATTGTTAGGAATGCTTCTAACACGAAAATGTGACAACATATTTGGGATTACATTAGTTATTATGTAAGCCTCAAACACATGGACTAGAAGCGTAATTATTGTAAAGTCATGTGTTTGAGTGACTATAAATACCCATCCATACTTCCATGGAGGGGTGAGCCTTGTGTGTGTTTTTCCTTTTCACTTTCAATAATAATAAAACAAGGTTTCACTTTCTCTCTCTACTCTATCTCTCTAACCATGGAAGTCATCTATTTCCATTGTACCCGACCTCCCGATTCACAATAATCAACCCATAATACGATCCATCAAGGGTTTCATCCAAAAAGGCACTTCTTCTAGTTCGAATCGTGAAATTTATTAGGCACGCTACTAAGCTCTTACAGAAGTTCAAGTCAATAAGCTACCGGTCCAGCTTTTTCCAAATTCTTGTAGGGTTCAACGTACATTGAGTTCAGTTTTCATCATTTTCCGAAACATACCACGTACTTTCGTGGCGAACTTTCACGTAACTCTCCTGACAATCTTGTACTGCTTGCAGCCTGTTGTCCTGGAGTGTTGTTCCTACGCCCTGATGTGTACTAACGATTAATGTGAATGCGATTACTACAAGAGCGTACTATCAGTCGTAAGAAGTAGATGCCAATGCCTTGGGGTAAAAGATAGTTACAAGGAGTAATTAATAATACAAATGAAAGATCTTGATGAATCGCAAAATTAATAATAGAATTCTGTCGAGTGTAATGTTTTAGGAGCAAAGACTGCTTAAAAGGGATAGATTAGATATCTGTATGAACAAAGAAGCAAACTGTTATCAATCGATGCAAATGAAAGGATCAATGAATCAAAACAATAAAGAATAGATTTAGATGTCCATATCATTCGTACTAGTATGAGCATAGAGTGCTCGGAAGAAAATTTGATATTCATACAAACGAAGAAGCAAATGAAAGGGTGTGTAAAAGAGAGATCAATGACTCAAATTAATGCAAACAGAAGAGCCATAAATCATAATAATAGTAAAGCGAAGAGATATAGAATATTAACACAAATAATCAATTAATCGAGACAACCAGCGAATCAAACCAATAGTCAAAAGAGACCAATACTGAAAGACATAATTCTAAATGAGGTTCAATAATAAACAAGACAGCCAATATTCTTTGCGAGTGTCAAATGAGAATAAATAAGGAAAATCGAAAACTAAGAAGGATAATAGACACACGATTGTTAAAAGAAATGAAGTGAAATAGACAAGAATTAATAAAGCAATAAGCGTAACAATACTTTAAATGAGAACAAATGAGATAGACAATAAATGTGAAGGCAAATAATAAAGGAGAAACATGATAAACGTCATGGAAGAGAACAAACGATAAATGATGAGACACATAAATATCAAAAATGTTAAATGAGAATAACTGAGAAAATCAATAAATAAGAAAGACAATGTGCATCTCGAATGCTAAATGAGAAGAAGAAATGAGAACAAACAATAAATGAGAAATACAACAAGCAGCACGAATGTTAGCTGAGAGTAAACAATTAATGAGAAATGCAATAAGTGACAAAGACAATAAGCATTGTGAATGTTAACTGAGAATGAATGGGGGACCAACAATAAATGAGAAAAGCATTACGTTGAAAGCATGCATGTTAAATGAGAACAAACATAAAACGAGAAGGACATTGAGCATTACGAGAGTTGATTGAGGATAAATGAGAACAAATAATAATTGGTAAAGTCAATAAATATCACGAATGTTGATTAAGTAAGATCCGCACTTGGCTCCTTGAGCTTTACTCTGCTCCAACGAGACTGTAGGTTGGCCATTACAGCTCGTTTCTGCTGACGTGTAATATCTCTCATGATGTGGCATGTGTGTCACCAACGATGGGATGCTGTGGTGGATGGGCTCTCTGGTGATAGACTCTGGTCGAGTGGGAGGAGTAGGTGCAGTAATGGTTCTCTTCCTCGTCTTCCGAGGGGTTCTTCTTCGAGTGAGTAATCTTCTGATTAGAGTTCACACTCTATAGCCTTGTCCTCGAATGGCTTTGTCTCACTATTAGACATTAGTATGTCAGTTGGTGAAGTGGTGTCAGAATGGTAGCCGATAAGTTTCCAAATTTTGTCCTCTTAATCAAAAGATAGTGTTAAGTTAAGGTAAACATTGTTTTCAAGCTTCGGTGTTATATTCCTAGCGGCGTGATTCTTCAAAACACTAGGAGTGAAAAAGAATGAGACGTTAAAAGGTCATGTTCCAAAAGTAGGGTGTTCCAAGGCGGCACGTTAAAGTCATGCTCTAATCATCCAGCGTATCTTTAGGTGATGGTTTACGAGGTGATGTAGGTGTTCTAAAAGTATGAGACCAATGTTCCAACTCGTCTTCGAATGCGAATAGTAAGACAACCGAGGGAAACCGATATACTGTAACTGGTTTTGCGTAAAATGATGTTATGAAAGGTTATGAAAAAGTTTTAGCGAACCACGGTATTACTTACGATGTTTGAGAAAATAAAAGAGACCATTAAAATATAAGTGTAGGTATGTAATCGGGGAAAACAGGGTTTGAGCTCAAGCTCCGGAAAATTAGCGTAAAAGGTCAAAATCAGTCAAACATTTATATAATTAACCTTTATATAAATAATAGTGTATATAAGTATACTTTATATAATACCAATAGTGATGACATATGTATAACAGTATAGGCAGTCTGGTGGTATACGCGCACGGATATCGGATACGGCAATGAGAGACTATTTAGTGAAAAATAGTTATAGTCTAGGTTTCGAAAACGACCCAGTTCTCTATAACTGTAGCTCTGATGCTATTCTGTAACACCCCCAAAATTATCGCAGTGGAAGATAGTCTCACTAGGGTATTACTTCATAGCACAAAGTACAAGTCATGGAAAAAGACCTTTCAAAAGAGACGTTTAAAAGTATTTCACATTTGATACATTAAAACCTCAGAGTTTGCAAAAGGTCCCAACAGTTTTTAAAAAACATATTGTTTTCAAAGATCAAAAGTGTTTTAAACATAACATAAATCTTTAAAATATAGTCTCTTCAAATGTGAAAATATGCCGAGTCTTCAAAAGATATCCGTGCGACTCCATCCAAGACCTTCATGCCTTAAAACCTGAGATAAAACATGCTAAAAACGTCAACACAAAGGTTGAGTGAATCCATAGAATTTAATTATAAGCAGTCGATCACAATAAATAATTTATAAAAATGACTAAGCAACAAATGCAGAGTCTGATAAAGTTATTATTGCTCTAAGCTTGTGACCCCGACACTAAAGTCATTGCTGTCAATGGCATAAATTTGCCCTTCAAACATAGGTAATAGCCACAACCTATCATCAGTACGAATACAATACACACAATAGCCATACAGGCACATTCCGGTATGGGGGCTGTAATTCCCAATAGATCTATTCATTGTATTCGCGTTCACTCACAAGTGACTAACGGTTCACGATAAAAAGGACTTTCATGCTATGGGAAACTTAGGCAATAATAATAACCGGATAGCATCCAATTTCAAAGCAAACGTGATCATAAATATTTATAGCATGTATCTCCCCCACGGAGTTTGTAAAACAATTGAAGTAAAAATTGGGGCTATGAACTCACCAACGATGAAGTAGTAACAGAAATCGGAGAAGTGTGCACGTTGAGGAAAAACGTAAAGATCACAAGTGACCTAAATAAAATACAACAAGACTAAGGCTCGGGAATTAAGTTGTAATACTTATACTTATGTTTTTATTCAGTACTTATACTTGTAATACTATAAGGTAATTTATTTAAAAGTCTTATAGCAAGTCATGGGTCGAAAAGACGTTTGTAAAAGCTTAAACGGTTTAAAATGCAAAGCTGATGGAAATTTGGATAAAAATACCGCACTAAACGGGTCGCCATTTCTAAACCGTAAGGGATAAAATTATGAACTTTATATGGTTGGAAAGGTATGACTCTGTATTATTTAAAAATCATGGCACCACTTAACTGAGAACTTCAAAACATTGGTGAAATTACTAAATTACCCCTGTGTCTCTATGCAGTTACTTCCAACATCCGGTTAGGCTTAGCAAAATGAGTATATCTTTTTAGCTACAGCTCTAATGGACACAAGGCCAGTGGGAAAAGTTTTATACATATCTTAGCTCAAACTTTCATGTTTTGACAAACCTAAGGTTATTTGCAACATTTTAGAGTAAATGGCCTTTCAAAACTGACATGCAATCCTGGACAAGTTTTAGTGTAGATTTTCTCCAAAAATCATCGGGATGAATTAAGATGCAAGGTTTTAGGAGAAATAATCCTAAGAGCTGTGGCTAACTCCCAATATTTGTTTTTGCTTAAAACCCACTGAGGACAAAATGGTGAATCATTTTTGTTGCATAAAATCCTGGACAGGTTATGCACCAATCCCAAATAAGATACTTAAGCCTCTAAATGAGTTTTTGTGGGAAAAATGCAAGGATTAATTCATTAGCACCATTTTTATATATTTAAATATCAAAATCACCAGGAGTTTAGTGGTTTTTAAATAAAATCTAAAATGGTTTTCTTATAAACAAATCAAGGTGAAAATCAAGATTAACAATCTCATAGCTAACAACTCTTGCAAATCAAACCCAATCAAGCCTAACTAACTAATCTAACACCTAAAATCCTATGAGATCTTGATCAAATCATCCAAAATAGTGCATGCAAGAGTTGATTAGTTTAATCCTAATGAAATCTCTAATAACCCAAGATGAGATTAAAAAGACACAAGATACTTACCAAGATGATGGGATTGATTGAGATTTAGGTGAAATAAACCATGAACAAGCTAAAAGGACATATGATCTTCAACTTATGATCAAGAAACTTGGTAAAATTTGGGATGGAATGGTGATTTGAGCTGTTTTGGGTCGTTGGTATCAAGGTAGGAGAGAAATGAAGCTTAGATCTAGTTTTGCATGTATTAATGAGTAGTTTTCTTGAAAATGAAAACAAATAAAGTGTTGGAGTGGGATTTAATGGGGGAGGCTGGCCATGGGGTTATATGGGGAGGGTTTTATGTGTTTATTTTGTATAAAAACATCGTCATGATGATTCTAACAAAGACGACCAAGCTAAGCCAAGCGAAAAATGTACAAGAATGAATAAACCTACAGCTACACTGCCATCATCCAAGCTAGCAAAGAAGAACTAGTTCCTCAAGATATGGGAACATTTGATGATGCTGAACCTCACAATGACATTTTGGAAAACTAGAAGGGGGGGGGGTTGAATAGTTTTACGTCTTTTTAATTTATTATAAAAACTTTGTTTCCTTTTAAAAACTTAGATTTGAGTTTATGTGAAAAATAATACTTGAAAAATATTATTAATTATATGTGTATCCTTTTAGATTTGTTATAAAAGTTTTAATTTTATGAATGTAGTTTTAAATTGATCTTTATGGGAAATCAACTTCTAAATAATACTAACAATTATATATGCCTATATGTATGAAAGTAATGACGATATAAATAAAGAAGTAAGTAAGAGATGGAAAGATCAAACCGAGACACGAGGGATTTATAGTGGTTCGGCTACAAGGACACCTTCCTTGCCCTACTCCACTCCCCGAGCACCTAGCTCGAGAGTTTTCTTCACTACTTCAACAAGCTCCCTTATGGCGGAGAAAACCTTACACACTTTCGCTTACACCGGTTTAACGACACAAAGCTAAATGTCGAGTTCTAATCGTAGCTAGAACCAATCTCACAACTTCAATCACAACACGACTACTTCACGACTTCCAACAACTTCTTCTCAACACTTCACGACTTCTATTTCTTCACTTCTTCACGACTTCTACTTCTTCACTATTTCACGCCTTGTATACCTTCTTCACTACTTACACACTACACTAATCTAATCACTTATGTTCACACCTAATATACACACCTTATACACAAATGAATGAATGATTTACAAAGTTTACTAAACTAACAACTTAGGTAACAAGATGATACTAAGTTGTAATACTTCTAGTCTTGATTGATAGAAGTATTCTTCTCTTTGCACTTGGATGATTGAAGCTTGAATCACTTGGAAACAAAAGCTTAAGATTATATGATCAAAGGATTATGAAAGAAGGTTTAGATCAGAAAGTTTTTGTGCAAAAAGGTGAGGAAAAAGTCCAGGAATAGTCCAGTATTTATAGGCAAAGCAGGGGAGCGTGGCCGGTCCCCTTAATTACGGTGCCCGTCCCCTTAATTAGTAAGGGGGCCGCCTGCTTAATTAAGGGGGCCGCCCCTTATATCCGTTGCCCAGCTTTGTCTTTTTGTGGGGAAGGTTTTTCTGGAAAATTTTTGCCATTTTTGGTTGAAAATTTGAATTCATAAATTTATTATGGATTAAACATTTTCCTTTAATTTCCAAAAATGATTTTGTAAAAGATATAAAATGTTTGTGATATTTTATAAAAATTCTAGTGATTAATAAAATGTTCCCTTGATCATATAATGCATTTGTCATTTGTTTATTCATACCTTAAGTGATTAAGTTGTAGAATTGAATATTTACAACTAAATACTTGTTTACGTCATAATCTTTCGTTTAATGATTTTACATTTTGTGATTATCAAAACGTAGAGATATCGAAAAATATTAATAACGTGTAAAGGCATTATTTATATCAACAATCTCCCCCTTTTTGATGATTACAAAATCTAAACTCATTAAATTAAAAAATTAATTTTTAGACAAGTATTTAGTGAGTTTATATCTACTTCTCCCCCTTTTTGTAGAATAAAAAAGGTTATGCCGACAAGTTTTAGATACGAAATTTGTCGGAATGAGAACTCCCCCTTGATGTGTGCTCCCCCTCGTTTGAGGGCATCAAGGAATCGAGATATGGAATACTTGCAACAAAAATGTTAGAAGCACAAGCATATATGTATCATATAAGAACAACAAGCATAGCAATCAAATATTAAGGACATGAAACAAAACATACATTAATTCAAAGTGATTATGTGAAAAACATAATCATTGATATAACATTTATTATACTTAGAGCATACAATAAGTAGAAAATTCTAATTTGCCAAAGAGAGCCATCGGACTTGCTTGCAACATAAAAACTTGAACTATTTTGTTTGACAAACAAGAAATATAAGCATATAGTATGCTTGGATGGTTGATGGTGGAGTGTTTGGAATGGAGGTGGTTGATGGTTGAGTGAGGGTAAGAACGTTGGATTAATGGAGGTATATTTTTGGGTGCATAGATGATGGAGAGTTTGGTAGTGGAGGGATTGGAGGTGGAGGGTTTGGAGCGGAACATGTTGATTGGGGGTTTTGATGTTGTTCAAGTGAGGGTGTTGGATCAGATCTAGTTAGAAGATACTCAATCCAAGTGAAGTGCTCATTCAATGCAATGGTTTGTTTTTGGAGAAAGATGCAACAAGGACAATTGTTGACAAGTTTCTCAACTTGATTCAAGTTGTGGGGTGATGAGGGAGAGCTAGATAGAGGTTGATCTAATTTGCGTTGAGCAAGGTGTAGAGCAAGAAGAGCACTAAGCTCAAGGGCTTCCTCGAGTTCTTCAATGAACTTCAAGTGTTCGGAGGAAGGTGATGATCGTGGAGTGTGGTTGTTATTTGGGATGGATGTTTGGACATGCAACATAGGAGTAACATGTGAGTTGGTAGGAGGTGGTGGTGATACTCTTGGTGGTGGAGACATTTGTGAGCTTGGGTAATCATGAGTGGATGAGGATGGAGATATGGAAGAAGAGGATATTCCAAGAGTGGTGAGTGTTTTGGATGGTGCATTGGTAGGTTGAATAAGATGTGAGGTGTTGTGAATGAGATTGGGATTATTGTTTTGGGATTGATCATGCTCTTCATATGAATCATATGGGTGAGATGAAGGTGTATTTTTGGGAGCAAGGATGGATGATTGGTTATGTTTGTGAAAGGGTTCATTAGGGTGAGCATGAGGCTTAGGTGTTGGTTGATTTGGAACAACATCATTTGTTGAGTTGGAGTTATGACAAGTGTCAAGCTTTCTTCTCCAAACGGGCCTTACGGAGATTTTAGCAACTCTTGAAGGCTTGGATCTTGGGTTGTTAGGAGATGACATGTTTGGATGGATGAGCATTAATGATGGAGAAAGGTATTTATAGTGTAAGAATGATGTGGTTGAGGAAGATAAATTTTGGGACAAAATATGTTTGTGAATTTTGGGAAGTGTAGGATGAAATGGGCTAAAAAGGAAAAAGAAAACAGTGACCCCGACTATCAGATGGCCGGTCCCCTTAAATATTAAGGGGGCCGCCCATCTGTTGATTCCCAGGTTACCAGAAATGGGTTTTTGGCAGAAAATTGTAGAAAAGGTTGTGTTTTTAGGTTTAGTTTCAAGCAAGTCCAACTCTTTGAGGCAATTTAGCATTTAATAACTTATGTATGCAAAGCATATTTATTAAAGACATTAAGCATTTTTATCTAGCATGCAACCTACTCATTAAGCAAGTAATATATATATATATATATATATATATATATATATATATATATATATATATATATATATATATATATATATATATATATATATATATATATATATATATATATATATATATATATGTGTGTGTGTGTGTGTGTGTGTGTGTGTGTGTGTGTGTGTGTGTGTGTGGACAAGAAAACAATACAAAACACCAAGCAATTCATAATATCATTTTTAGGAAGATTAATAAGCTAGTTAATTAATCCTAATGAGTGTCTAAGTGCAAAGGAATGGGGAGTTGTGATAGCATGGACTTCTAGACTTGTACCAAGCGAGATCTTAATGGGTAAACCATGGTTTTTCAGATTCGATTTAGTTCACTTATAAATGTCATATACACAAATATAGATGACAGATATGAGATCACCATGCATGATTTAAATAAGCGTTTTTAGCATTATTCAACAATGTTTGAGAGTAGGTTTTTATGTGGATGTGAAAATTATTTTAACAAAATAGATTTGGTTTTTTTTCAAAATGTTTTTTTTTTTAATTTTTTTTTTAATTTTTTTTATTGATGAAAGAAAACAAAATTTTCCAATCTTTGGAGGTGGCATAATCTTTTGAAAAATCATTTTTCCAAAATGTGAAGTTTTTGCATATTTAAAAAAAACAAATACCATTAATCATAGATTTTTTAAAAAAATGGTTGTAAAAGATCTCATGCTCAAGGGAATTGGTTAAGGCTATTGTCACATGCTACCCTTTCTACATATTCTGTGATCATAAGAAAGTGATGACTAAATTCTATATGTTTGATGCGAGAATGGGATATAAAAGTTTTGTTTTTATGAATGGAGTTTTAAATTGATCTTTATGTGTATCCTTTTAGATTTGTTATAAAAGTTTTGTTTTTATGAATATTATTAATTATATGTGTATCCTTTTAGATTTGTTATAAAAGTTTTGTTTTTATGAATGGAGTTTTAAATTGATCTTTATGTGAAATCAACTTCTAAATAATACTAACAATTATATATGCCTATATGTATGAAAGTAATGACGATATAAATAAAGAAGTAAGTAAGAGATGGAAAGATCAAACCGAGACACGAGGGATTTATAGTGGTTCGGCTACAAGGACACCTTCCTTGCCCTACTCCACTCCCCGAGCACCTAGCTCGAGAGTTTTCTTCACTACTTCAACAAGCTCCCTTATGGCGGAGAAAACCTTACACACTTTCGCTTACACCGGTTTAACGACACAAAGCTAAATGTCGAGTTCTAATCGTAGCTAGAACCAATCTCACAACTTCAATCACAACACGACTACTTCACGACTTCTTTACAACTTCTTCACAACTTCTTTACAACACAACTACTTATACACCTTCTTCACTACTTACACACTACACTAATCTAATCACTTATGTTCACACCTAATATACACACCTTATACACAAATGAATGAATGATTTACAAAGTTTACTAAACTAACAACTTAGGTAACAAGATGATACTAAGTTGTAATACTTCTAGTCTTGATTGATAGAAGTATTCTTCTCTTTGCACTTGGATGATTGAAGCTTGAATCACTTGGAAACAAAAGCTTAAGATTATATGATCAAAGGATTATGAAAGAAGGTTTAGATCAGAAAGTTTTTGTGCAAAAAGGTAAGGAAAAAGTCCAGGAATAGTCCAGTATTTATAGGCAAAGCTGGGGAGCTGAGGAGCGTGGCCGGTCCCCTTAATTAGGGTGTCGGTCCCCTTAATTATTAAGGGGGCCGCCTGCTTAATTAAGGGGGCCGCCCCTTATATCCGTTGCCCAGCTTTGTCTTTTTGTGGGGAAGGTTTTTCTGGAACATTTTTGCCATTTTTGGTTGAAAATTTGAATTCATAAATTTATTATGGATTAAACATTTTCCTTTAATTTCCAAAAATGATTTTGTAAAAGATATAAAATGTTTGTAACATTTTATAAAAATTCTATTATTAAGAAAATGTTCCTTTGATCATATAATGTACTAGTCATTTGTTTATTCATACCTTAAGTGATTAAGTTGTAGAATTGAATATTTACAACTAAATACTAGTTTACGTCATAATCTTTCGTTTAATGATTTTACATTTTGTGATTATCAAAACGTAGAGATATCGAAAAATATTAATAACGTGTAAAGGCATTATTTATATCAACAGACATCACACATAACAAAGCTAAAGCTGTTCCTGAACCACCTGCGGACGCACCACTAAAACCTGCACTTGAATGGATTAATCCAAATGCTGAGAAGTTTGAATGGTTTGAAGAAATGGTGGATGCATACCCCGATATTCCAGAAGACGGAGTTCCTGCTGATGGCTCAGTTGTGGACTTCACAAAGAAACTCAAGCAAGTGATGAAGATCCAGAAACTACAATTGTCTGACATTGTCAATATCCACAAAGCAGGTTTCTCACAATTCAAGACTTCGATTACTTCTCAACTGGAATTCGAATACAACCTAGAACAAGTTGCAAGAGCCTTATCTGAGAATATTAGTTGGGATGTTGCAAGATCTTCTCGTGAAACCGACACACTCTAGTTTCCTGACTACTCTCAACCCTTACCCCTCATTGGTCAAGCTCATAATCCCAAGTTCAAGGCCGCTACCTATGTGCAAGAAGGACTTGAAGAAAAAATTGGAGAATTGTTCCGCACCTCAATTGAAGATTACAATGATGAAGCTGTTCTAGGAGTCTTTCACCGGCCTGAGATACGAAAATGGTTCTACAAATGGAAGCTGACATTTACCTCAAAACACAAGGTCAACTACAAAGACAAGTTCCTTTCCATCAAAAGTGCTGAAACTGAATCAAAATATGGGTATAACATTCTGACTAAGATCACGGTTCGAAGACAAGATGAAAACGAGTACTCATTCAACGAAGCAGACTATCCTCATTTGAATCTCAACGATATTGAAGATATGTACTTGCTTAAGATACAAGGAAAACTCAAGCATCTCCCTGGCAGCCTTTAATACGACATCATCAACTCTCTCCTTCTTTACATCCGAAGAATAGTAATAAAGACAAGAGTCGAAGATGTTCACCTCGGTGTTGAAAGTTACCAGAAGAAACTGAACCTCATCAAACCTGATCTTAGACCTCCGGGAATCGCAGAAATGCAACCATATTCTTTCATCAAAAGTTCATGGGCTACGAAGACATTCACAAGTTCAGTGAAGAAACTTTGATACAAGTCAGGTATGAGCTTGATCACATTCTTGAAAACCACACACAAGGGCGGAAGCAGGGTTGGTTAAGACACATGACTTGGAGAGGAAACGATGTGAAGCAGGCGGTCAAGTTCTTGGCACGGATTGACTACAGGCTCAAGCATCGGGTTCAGATGAGAAGATTGGAAAGCTATGTGGGAGGAAGAGCTAAGGATCCTAACATTCTCACATTCCGTCATCCGGAGTAAATCACTGGTATAATTGTCATTTGTTTGTCATCATTCAATGTTGTTCATCTATGATTATGGCTTGTGTACATATAATAGTGCACAACCCGTTCTTTGTAAAGAAAGGACCCCTGAGGTACGCTTCAGTGCCTCAATCCTAATATAAGGAGCGAAAGCTTCTTACTTTTGAGTAGAATTAATCAAATGTTAATAAGTTCTTCATAATTCTACTCAAAAGAACAAGTATTCCCTCTCTTAATTAAAACCTCAAAAAGTTATTTCACTTATTGAGGGGGAGTACTTGAAACAAATCTTTGTTCAAAACAAAAAGTTCTTGTCGAATTCTTCCCGTAAACCTCAAAAAGCATATCTTAATCTAACGTTTTTTTTTTCAAAAACAACATCAATATGCTATTTTTGAAGGGGAGAAAGAAAAATGTGATCAAAATATGTGAGTGAATTATAGAATCTCGCATGAGCTCGACTCAGATTATACCCAATGAATTGACGAAACTTAACTGTCATTAATCGAAAGGACTTGTCCTGGACGGGTAATAATTTCAAGCTGGTTTATCCAGTGATGTAAGCGTGTCTCGAATAGGACTTGTCTGAGTAGAGTGTACCGTTTCGAGAGATTTTCTTTGAACATGATCAGGACAGGTAATAACTTTAAGCTAGTCTAACTAGTGATGTAAGCGTATCTCAAATCGGTCATGTTCACTGAAAATCAATCAATTCAAAAGTGCAAACTCCACCCGACATGTGCAAATTTATCTTAAAAACTTATGAGCACATGTGAAGGGGGAGTATTTCTGAAAAAGCAAAACTCTCAAGGTGTTAACAAAATATTTTTTGTAATTATAAACACTTTGAGAGATTTTTCAAATGAATGGTTTATGGAAACATAGGATAGTCATGGAGTTATAAGGTGACTAAGGTTAGGAAATACATGTTGGGATTATTGATTTGATGATACAAAACAAGAAGAATGAAACATGAAGGACTTAATGTGACAAGAAGAAAAGTTACAAAAAGATGGAGATATTAGAAAATTCTAGAAGAATATTTACTTTCCTAATTGTATTATGTTTCCTATTTGTAAACCCTAATCCTCTAGTATATAAAGAGGACATGGGTCATTAGTTTATGTGTGCACAATTTACAATGTAGTCGACTTAAAGGTGTGTGTGTGTCTAGGCGTCGAGTCCTCTAATGGACGCCTGGGTTTGTGTAGTTTAGCCTCAAGATCAATTTATTGATCCTTGTTATAGATTAGATAACACGTTTTATTATTCTTAATAAAATTGAGGTGATTGTGGAAAAACCTTGTTCATAATATTTGAAGTTCTTGTTTATTATTCCGCTGCGTATCAATATTATGTATCCTAGATAATATGAGGTCTAAACAACCTCGAGCTACAACGATTCTACAGGTGGTATCAGAGAAAGGTTGCTCGTGATATCTAGGATCTACAAGGTTTTGTTGTCGAAGAAAACTGCTGTGAAAAGGTATAATCGGTTTTTATTTTTATTTTTTTAGGTATCGAACTTGAAGATCAGTAGCGACAAGTGCAAATTCAATATATTCATGGGACGTTATTTGGTCGAATCTTTTGTTTGTGGGATAAAGTTTTTTTTATAATTGATCGGTGGATGATTTTAATATGTGGGACTGTTTGTCGTCTTTCGCACGTGATCTACTTGTACTTCATTTAATCATGGGACAAAAGATATCAATTGGTATATTATATAGGTGATTTTGACGGGACCCTCTTTAAGGAGGGTGTGTTGACTTTGACCAGCTGTCATTATTTGTATTGTCTGTTTTAAAACTTGTATATTTTGACTAAAGTAGGTGGACCTCCCATGGTAAGGAGGGTCCGGTCAGTAGTACCCATATTACCGGACCCTCCCTACCATGTGAGATCCGTCTATTTTAGTTAAAATGTACAAATTTTAAAGCAGATAATACAGACAGCGGCAGCAGGCCAAAAAGTCAACACGGTTCAGGATATATCCTCCCTATATTTAATTGTCGTTTATTCGCAAGTGAAGATCGGTTTATAATTATCCTGGTACCAATTTATGATAGTGGGTCCAAGGAGTTTAATTGATATATTCACAAGGGATTGATATACCTCGTACTTAGAAAGTGGGACAGTGATAACTTGTTTCGTAAGCTCATAACTGATCAATTGTTTGGATACAAATTGTTTAGTCGTTTAGTGCATGGTACAAAGAATATTTGGTTGTGCCGCTACATAATTATTTCTGCTGCTGAGAATTTTGGTTTCTACTGCTACGCATATACTTTCTGCTGCTGCGCGTCAAGGATATTACTTCTAGCTTTTGATCATTCTGCTGCTCGATATAATTTTTCTGCTGCTACGCTTTATTTGATACTACTGCTGCTAGTAATTTTTGGTTCGATGTATATTCATTTGATTATGAGCATGCAGTAAGGGGAAGCATCTATGGTTGATTGGAGATTTTACACACACAGAGGTAATTGGTTCACACACACAAGGAATTTGGTTTTTGTTCTTAAAGGTTTTAAAAGGCTCGTATTTGGTTTATTGGATTAATTGATTACGAAGAAAATTGATCATGACATATTTGATGTTGTAGTTGAGTTTCACAGGTGCGTGTTCTTATCATATCTCAAAGTGGGTGTTACACTTTGAAGATAACTTGTTTGTTTTATACGGTGGTGACGACAACTTGATGAATCTAGCAGTGTGTGATTTTTCTTATGATGCTCTATGCACACATTGGCTATCACTTAAAGGAGTTACATTGTAGTGCTCAGTGTCTCATTAAAGATGAGGATATTGTCAAGAGATTGCGGTCTACTTATATGGTGCTAGTATAAGTTTGGAGTCACGTGGATAGTACAAGACATAAGACACAAGTTTGGGTTATTCTACTTCTTCATCAAATTCGTTATACTTAGTTTTCTTCATCAGTAATCATTACATAGAGCCTACAGAATTGAAGATTCAAGAGATGGTAAACATATTGATTTCAGGGGAAGCTTATTGACCAAAAGTTTAACCATCTACATGCACCACTTAAGGGAAAGTGTTTCATTACTACTTCTAGTCATTATTAATACTGCTAGTTTAAAATTTCTATTGTCTTGAGTTCATTTTTTGCAAGCTTTTTGGTGTTCTTCATGGAGGGTAATTCAAGACATTAGAAAGATTGGATTGGAAGTTTTGATATATGATGTGGGGTAGTGACGATCAAAGTTGCATATGTTTACATAGCCCCTATTAGATGATTACAAAAAGGGGAAGAAGACTATAGAGATATGATTTGCAGCTTATTTATGTGTGGTGACATGTTCAAGGAGATCTTAAGTCAAGGGGAAGCATTGAAGATTGTTTCATTCATGGTGAGATTTAATTATCTCAATTTCTCTACTTCGTCTAGGGAAGTTCGTACAAGAATGTGTTTGTTTTGTCATCATCAAATAGGGGAAGATTGTTGGGATTATTGATTTGATGATACAAAA
Organism: Artemisia tridentata subsp. tridentata; assembly: GCA_021014915.2. Lineage (NCBI taxonomy): Eukaryota > Viridiplantae > Streptophyta > Magnoliopsida > Asterales > Asteraceae > Artemisia > Artemisia tridentata. The sequence goes on along the minus strand of CP139504.1, from coordinate 185,647,575 downwards.
CAAGAAGAATGAAACATGAAGGACTTAATGTGACAAGAAGGAAAGTTACAAAAAGATGGAGATATTAGAAGATTCTAGAAGAATATTTACTTTCCTAATTGTATTATGTTTCCTATTTGTAAACCCTAATCCTCTAGTATATAAAGAGGACATGGGTCATTAGTTTATGTGTGCACAATTTACAATGTAGTCGACTTAAAGGGGTGTGTGTGTCTAGGCGTCGAGTCCTCTAATGGACGCCTAGGGTTTGTGTAGTTTAGCCTCAAGATCAATTTATTGATCCTTGTTATAGATTAGATAACACGTTTTATTATTCTTAATAAAATTGAGGTGATTGTGGAAAAACCTTGTTCATAATATTTGAAGTTCTTGTTTATTATTCCGCTGCGTATCAATATTATGTGTCCTAGATAATATGAGGTCTAAACAACCTCGAGCTTCAACGATTCTACAATACATCCTATGATCCGCCAGAATATGAGGGATCTACCAAAGGACAATACCAATAGTTTAGTACTAGAAGTCCTTAGGTATGATTGAAAAAAGGAGTAAAGGAATGAAAGGAGAAATAAGGGGTTGAAGAATTAAAAAGAAAAGTAAATGAAAGGGTGAAAAGAAATAGCCCTCCAAATGTTCAAACTTAGGGCAGAAACCGGGTTCAATTCATATGCTACTGGTAGTCACTACGGTGACACCGGTATTGAAGACAAGCCGTCATGGACCCAGTGATGCATTACACTAAACCTTCTAGCCACTCAAGTATTTTTCAAAAGATACTTTTTCATTTCTCACGGAGAACCTTTCCTAATCTATCGACCTTTCACTACGAAATGTGTTGATATTGAAAAGGAGGCAATCTGCTCCATGCCTCTGACGACTTAAAACCAAAATACACTACATCGAATCTAGAGTCGCGAGATACATCAAAAGATCTCTTAGGAACACGTAATAATTCTACACTGGTTGTTCAACATTAAGGATGCCAGTTGTAAATAACAAGAGTCTTACGCAGATTTTAGCAATCTGCGAAGAACGTTCATGAGGGAATTCACAATTGTGGTTCTCAGTGATTGAATGGAAATTCCTGCCATGGTCAACATCAAACAGCCCTGACAGTAGGTCACTTCGGTAATCCCTTGCGGGCTACGCTTAGTGTTTGCGGTGGTTTCAAACGGTCTACAGTCGTGGAGTGATACTTCGGTATACTTCAGCGGCTCACCTGAATCGTTGATACACTTCGGTGTATCTGTGTAAGCCCTCTTGGGGGCATTCGATTCAGGAACGGCCTTGGCAAGGATTAGAGAAAGTTTTCACACTATGCTGTTAACGATCTCAAAGTCCGAACCTGTAAGTGACGGATGCTTTATTGCTAATTGTTTTTATGCATGTACTTATGGAGACCGGGAGTTCCACTACCACCATTATCATCAACTACATTCCATATCCACATGCTCATACCTACATCAGAAAGTCATTTAAAGTTCAAAGACAATTCTTTTCAAAGATCGAAGCAAACGTTCAAAAGTCAAAGATCAAAGCTAAAGAATGAGAATCACTTGAAGCATAAAGATCAAAGTCAAAAGAAGTATGAGCATGTTGGAAAGACGTAAAGACACCAGAGACTAAGACGTTGATGAAAGCCAGACCACAACATTATCATATCACATATAACAAGAACAAAGAACAAAGATACGAAAGATGTCAAAGCCAAAGAAGCAAAGAAGACGTCAGACGACCTAAGTATTGAAATGACCAACCCTTAGGGGGGAGATTGTTGGGATTACATGTAATTATTATAAAGTGTCGGTCATTTAGTATATGTATTAGGTCGTAAACTATAAGGCTTGTATGTTAGTTACAAGGCCCGCTCATGAAGCAAGCCCATGAGCGGCCTATTATGTGTTATTAGGGCAACGCCCCTTATGTTGTGAAGACTATAAATTACCCCTCCCTTGAAGGGAGAGGGTGTTGGTTCTTGATTAATTAAAGTTTTATTCTTCTTATACAAGTTCCATCCATCTCACTCTCTCTCTCTTACTTTCTCTCTCTAGAATCCATGACTTGTGTGATAGATTTGTGAACTAACAAGTACTAACATGAGTCGCCAAACCACGAACAGTACTAATTCCTTCGAGCAAGCAGTACTAATTCCTTCGAGCAAGCAGTACTAAAAGGTTAAGGAGCAGTACTAACTAATGAAGGCAGTATAAATCAACGACCAAGCAGTATTAATAATTAATCAGCAGTATTAACTTGTTGACACAACTGCTAGGCTTTATCACTTTCTTATTACATTCGACTCCTTATCAAGCATAAACATCAGGATTAAGAGTCGAAACATTAGTTACCTTCCTGATAAAAGCATCACCCAACAATGATGACATAATACCATTCGATTTAGCAACCCTTCTTGAAGTCTTCCACATATTATCTTCAATATCCAGTAAGTTAAACATACTAGGGTTCATCATTAAATTAAAGTTTAACTCACCATGACTAGTAGTAGATGTTGTAACATGCGTACCAGAATCAACACAGGATTAAGAACTACTTCAGTACCAATAATAGTTCCAGTAGCAGACTTGTTGTGGATCAAAAGCTTCTAACCGACCTCCATAACAAGTTGAATCCAACAGAGTAAGAAATCAATTATGTGCAACCTTAAAACCCTAAAAAGCATAACACATAAATCTTATAGTTCTAGGGTTTCCTTTGAAGAGATAACCAAGCATTCAAGGTCATTATTTAGGGTAAACAAGAATCAAATAGCAACATTTAGTTAAGAACAATCCATTGTTATTCAACAACCCTAAATGATTTAATAGAAACCCTAAAATTTGACTAAGTGATACGTTTTCTGCAGCATACTTCGTGTAACACCCCAACCCAGCAAGGGTAGAAGTATCACATTAATGGTTTCATATCAGATCAAAACAAAGCATACATTCAATAGTAATACAAAGATTCTCAAAGGTTACAAATGAATTACTGAATATACAAGGTTACAAATGAAAATTCCAATAACTACTAATTCAAAATACAAAAACTTCTAGTCATCTCTACTCCAGAATAGCTATCAAGGTCTTCTAAGTCCAAGGTACTCTCCACTCATACCCAGCTTCCAACTAAAACCTGCCGCGGGAAAAGAAACGCGGCTGAGCTTAAAAAGCCCAGTGAACAGATATGCAAACAAAGTAATGATAACGAAACATAAATAATGTAAGGTGAAATATCATAAGGTATAAATAGATAGAAAGGATAAAGAGTAAAGGTGTAGGACAGTAATCCACCACGAGCCCAGAATCATATCATATCATATCATATCATATCATATCTTCATAATCATATAGAGGGGAGACCTCTCAGATAATCAGATAATATGAGGGGTGTCCTCATTCTTCAAATGGAGTTGCTAGCTCCCATATTTTGTGAAAGACGTGGATTGCACCCATCATCAGTCACCATATCAAATCATATCATATCATATCATATACAAAACAAATCTAGGATGCATCCATACGCCCCCCAAACAAATCATATTGGCCATAACAAATCATAAAGCGCGCATATCATATAAAATGGGGACGGTGTGTAACATCACTCGAACACACTAGAGTCATGCCATTGGTGCATCAATGACATGGCCATGTTACCTTCATGGCTAGGAAACAAATTTTGGCTCGTAGCATCAAACTGGGGTCAAAGGTCAAAGGTCCAAATCAAAGCAAAGGTTCATATGTCATAATCATAGTCCAAATCTCAAGGTTCATATGTCAAAGTTCAAATGCCAAAGGTTCATATAAGAGGTTCAGAAATCAAAGGTTCATATCAAAGTGTAGGGAACATAGCAATGGTATAGGGAAACCTTAATACGAATCAAAATAGAGACCGAAGGCTCCTTATACAAAGAGCAGAATATCTGTACCTTATACCGCACTTGCAAACACAACAGAAAATATAAAGGTCGGAAGCAATCTCCATCTTCAGCGAATCTACACGAATTAATGATCGGAAATCATTAATAGTTCATTTCGAATCAGATTTACTCGTTTTCGTCGGCTTTCCATTTTTAGTGACTTTTAGGGTTATTAATGACAATTAATTACTTTAAGACGTGATATTATAAATATTATAGTTTAGGGTTGCTTTTGACAAAAATTTTTTTTCAAAGATTAGGGTTTAATATATCATTTTAGTAAGTTTAAGGTTAACGGTGTAAATTATTAAAATTAAATATTAAGAATGTCAAATAAAAATTACTTTAAAGTTTATGTTATAACTTTATATTAAGATGGTAAATTTTAGACCCCGTCGTTCACAATTTAAAACACACACGACCAGGCTTTTATATGTATACAACTCATCTTAACTTATATTACATATAGCATTTCATGACAACCTTTCTTTTGTGTATATACGTATAGAACCAGGTTTACATCACACACACATGCATGCACACCATGTAATTAGACCTCACTTGACTACCCAAAACCTACGCACAGCACCCCCTTTTTCATGTCAATAAACTCATACGCCCTATGATATTATTTAGGTCTATTCCCAGGTTTTAGTATGTATGTTTTCATGCCTATACAACACAAATATAAAGGCTACATATATATAGACTTCCATGTTTAAAGTCCAAGACCCCCACATGATCTTTTATTATTGAATTGAAAACACATGCCTACACATTAAGCCATCACACGTCATAGACGTTTAACCACTCTATTATTGTTTCCTATTTCATATATATATATATATATATATATATATATATATATATATATATATATATATATATATATATATATATAATATATATATATATATATATATATATATATATATATATATATATATATTTTACCAGGTTAAGTCCTTCACTGACACACACAAAGTGAATGTAACAAGACAAGGAGTCACCATACTCCTTATGCATAGAGAAAATCTGCTTCGCAACTCTATTAAATCTCCTAAGTTTGTATCTCGACACACAAGTATAAATCTCGTATATAGTTAAACATTTATGACACCATGCGACACTTTTGTTTCCTAACCCATTCAGCCTTAACTCACACGCACAACCTTACCACCTACGTCCCACAATAGCAACTCATAAACCATATATATGCTTTTCAATTCAGCAAGTATGAGACACCAGCAGGACCTGACTTGCACCGAAATCACTCGCGACACTAGCAAGACCTCACACTACCCAACCCTATAATCATCACTTGTTAACGATATTGTGATTACTTCCAACCCACAACATGCACACACGACCAGATTACAACCTAAGACCCTCACATATACGACCAAACCTTCTGGTCGATACTACACACACCACAACGGGACAGTATGCAAACAAACTTACCCACATTCAAGCCACTAGACTCATGAAATCACAGTTCTTCCGGCCCAAACTAGACCCCACACAACACTCACACAAGACCCATTTCACAGCCACACGACACTCATAGTTACCACATAAAATCATGGACTCCTATTCTACTCGACACTCTCTTATAATGCAGTATGGGTTCGAAATAAAAAATGACAAACAAGCATGTATTTTCCTTCTTTTATTTCTGTTCATAATGGGTCAGTTTCATCAGACTTAGTCGTGTATTTAGAGTCATGTTCATGCGTACGATATGATCGATAAACAAGACACAAATGGTTCACATGTTGGGCTTTCAGTTTGTTATTTTATGTGTTATCTCAAAACGTATTCATGTTGGTATTTTTACTGATTCAAATAGTCTCAATGAGACCTTTCATACAATGATAACGAGATCAAACGAAAGGAATAAAACAAGGTCGATATCATACCCTCGAAGCGTGATCACGGAAAGAACAAAAGCACTAAAGGAACCCACGAGCAACACTTAAATCTGCTACAACACAACGACCAAAACCTTGCCGAGTCCAAGCCAAAACCACACCCTTGCTTGCCCTTTTGAATCGTACAGGAAGAAGAAACAAGTAGCAGCCACCAAGGAGTCCTTTTGTTTTGTTTATTGTATCGAACAGTAGGGGGAAAAAAATGGCAGCCGACCAAATGGTTGTAGGGTTTTTAGGTTTGAGTTTGGAGGACTTTGTGTGTTTTATATAAAAAAAAATGATGTGCATGAATCTTTGGTTTAAAACAAACCGTGTGAGGTGTTTGTCAAAGTAGGAAAGGTGCTAATTTCATGAGATTGGTAGATCACATAAATGTTAGTGTATCTTGAAAAATGTTACATGATTTGATTCGGTTATGACATTATTTGGAAGTGTGAAAGTATTTAAAAAGAAAAGTGTATCATTTGCTAATCACAAGTCTCATTATCGTGTTACTTTTATTCGTTCCATTATTAATGGTTAGTTACTTAGGTTATGTCCGGAATGAAATGTTTTAATGCGTTAACGTCTTTTATGAATTTAAGATCAAGGGTATTCTGGGTATTTTACGTGTTCAAAAATTCTGGGTTTTACAACTCTTCCCCTCTAAAAATAAAATTCCGTCCTCGAAATTTGAAGTCGCAAGGTTAGACGAAGTCGTAGCAATTCGCAAAAGATCGTCACAAACATTCTCAAGCCCGGGGAGGTTCTTCCAAAAAGGATCTTCAGACCAAATAGTTTCTCATGACTCAATCAAAGCAAAGGTGGATTCAAATTACTCAAAAGGTGACAAATTAGGTTGATTTTGATCAAAAGGTCCATGCAACATAAAATGGATGATAGGTGAATTTTCTGGAAAGCTTATATGAAATACGAACAAGATTTCAAATCAAATTAACTGTATCAACAGTAGAAAGCTCAACAAGAGTTCAAGATTTATAACTGGGTTCAACCGAATGCAAAACGAGAGTCCAAACTCATCTAGATATCTAATGAACAAAGGCAGAGTATACGCATTGGTAGAATGAACCTAAAGTCTCACTAACGCAGATAATCTCAAACAGTTATCAGAATTTCTAAAGCTCTAAGGCACTTCTCGAAATATCCTATGCCCACAACAAGTGCACGTTATATGACGTAAGTATTATCACGTTTGCCAGACGTCATAATACTGGCATCATATAAATATGCCCTCATGATGGTCATACTTTATCTCAATTCGTAAGCAAAACGACCTATCTTAATCCACCTAGTACATCTACAATCTCAGAGGTCAACAGAATCAAATGTCATAGTCAAGAAGGAAAACAAAACTACTCGCAAGAGTATCGGAATCCCAGATTGCCTAGCAGAAGTAAGGTACGCCGTCTACAAGCATCAGATCTTCCACAATTCGCCAAAATTCCACAAAACAAAGCCATCATCGAACATACGAAAAATAAACACGAAACTGAAATGCTTCTAGGGAACTTAAATCATTAGAGGATCTTATTACTATATAACGAAGCTTAAGTGAGTGAATGGAAGTGGAAAATAGTCGTCAACAACTTCGGCCTTCACAGAATCAATTCTTCCAAACATAAAAGGTCTGTTTCAAAAATCCGTTCATTCAAAACATTCAATCTCTTCATGTCCGGTTAATCTGTCTTCGTTTGTCCATTAATCTGGAAGTGAAACAAAATTATGAACTTGTATCTGGTTCGTCAAGCCTCCTGCAGTTCTTCTTGGAATGTGATGGTGTCATGTGAATTTCTGGCACGATCTTCAAATCCCTTCATCATCCAGTCTGCTTCCGCTCTCAATTCATCTTAGTACAACTTAGATGAATAGGGAAATTAGACTGCATGTTTTCATCAGCTCTAGGTTCGCCATCTTGACTAGATTTTCTTCTTCTGCATCGCCACCACTTCTGCCTTGTAAGGAATGTCTTCACTCTTCAGGGTAGCCACCGTTGTTGTCAACTCTAGGTAAGTCAGTGAAGAAATTTTTCTGATATGCTTCTAGTTGTCTGAACAAATATCAACCTCCCAGAATGTACAAATGATCGTCAAATTTCTAAGAAGGTGCAAAAATGATTTTCGTGCTCTTCCTTGTCTCTGAATGTACTATTAAGTCATACAATAACCATTTGCCCAAGTATTTTACGAGAAAACATTATTTATCAAATTCACAAAACAGTCAGAGCTTTAGCTAATACTATTAGCGTCACTAACCGTCATAGCAATCGTTACGAATACGGAAGGCGATTCCAAGAATACCCTCAATTCATACTTCCATCTGAAGGAAACTTCACGATTTGAAATTGAACAGGTACATAGTCGTTTCAGGGTGGAGGAATAATGGTTCCTAATAGCAGTACGGTTCAACTTTCAGTAATCAATACATATCCCCTGTCGCCATCCTTCTTTATCGCGAACGAAACTGAAACATGCCCAGAAGATACACTTAAGCAAACTCACTTCCTGGTCTTCGGTTGCTGCTCTTCCCGGTTGCTCAAATTAAACTGGTATGATCTGAAAGACATCTTCGCTTGGTAGCTAGACAATCTCTCAGTTTCATGTCAAATCCCACTTCACGCTCCGATGGAAAAATATGTGCTTCAGCCAAGAATCATATTTAGAAAACTCAGGGTGCCAAATAACTCTCAAGGTAAGATTCATTCATTAGCGTACGAAATGGTTTCTAGGAAAACTTCATAACCGCGAAAGCAACACACGAGTCTCCAGAGTCATAGTGATAGCAAAGGGTTTGACAAATGGTAATCGTAGTAGGGAGTTCAAAATTGTTTCAAACGCCAAAGGTGAGACATAGAAGGGTAGTTGTCAATATTTGAATGATCAATTAACCAATTCCTTGTCGGAATAAAATCGAAGTTAACTATCCAAGAAAGACAGATCACAAATCAAATCTTTATCATTCAAAAGTGAGGGGGAAACATTCTTATACTCGTGGTTACACACCACAAGACTTCTCATAGGGACAGAGATGGGTGAAACGAAATCAAATAGTGTCGGAAGATTCATAGATACTTATCAAAAGCAAGAGACAATTAACAAAACATATCCAGTACGCCATCGCCATGGAGGTTCTCAGAGTGCCCGAAGAGGCGTCAAAATGATTAACGAAAGGATCAGAGATTAGAGTCAACATCTGAAGATAAGGATCAAATAGTGTCAGGCAATTATTCTGAAATTCTCAATGCCTTCAAGATTTAATTAGGTTCAAATTTTAGGTGGTGCAAAGCATAAGCTTTCACTTTCCAAAAGTGGCATCAACAGGATCTAACCAAAAGCAAGGTACGAATCAGAGTGATGCGGAGGCAATGATACCTAAACAAACACCTTATAGTCTACCCATTCCTCACTGGCCAAAACTTATGCTCCTATAGGGAAATCTTAAAACAAATTTTCAAAGGTTGTCTTACGAGCGCCTACAGGGAAAACTTAGTGGACCTAACTTACACACGTCAAGGGTAAATGTATTACGAATCGCAGCCTGTCGCTCTGATACCATAATTGTAACACCCCAACCCAACAAGGGTAGAAGTATCACCTTAATGGTTTCATATCAGATCAAAACAAAGCATACATTCAATAGTAATACAAAGATTCTCAAAGGTTACAAATGAATTACTGAATATACAAGGTTACAAATGAAAATTGCAATAACTACTAATTCAAAATACAAAAACTTCTAGTCATCTCTACTCCAGAATAGCTATCAAGGTCTTCTAAGTCCAAGGTACTCTCCACTCATACCCAGCTTCCAACTAAAACCTGCCGCGGGAAAAGAAACGCGGCTGAGCTTAAAAAGCCCAGTGAACAGATATGCAAACAAAGTAATGATAACGAAACAGAAATAATGTAAGGTGAAATATCATAAGGTATAAATAGATAGAAAGGATAAAGAGTAAAGGTGTAGGACAGTAATCCACCACGAGCCCAGAATCATATCATATCATATCATATCATATCATATCTTCATAATCATATAGAGGGGAGACCTCTCAGATAATCAGATAATATGAGGGGTGTCCTCATTCTTCAAATGGAGTAGCTAGCTCCCATATTTTGTGAAAGACGTGGATTGCACCCATCATCAGTCACCATATCAAATCATATCATATCATATCATATACAAAAAAAATCTAGGATGCATCCATACGCCCCCCAAACAAATCATATTGGCCATAACAAATCATAAAGCGCGCATATCATATCAAATGGGGACGGTGTGTAACATCACTCGAACACACTAGAGTCATGCCATTGGTGCATCAATGACATGGCCATGTTACCTTCATGGCTAGGAAACAAATTTGGCTCGTAGCATCAAACTGGGGTCAAAGGTCAAAGGTCCAAATCAAAGCAAAGGTTCATATGTCATAATCATAGTCCAAATCTCAAGGTTCATATGTCAAAGTTCAAATGCCAAAGGTTCATATAAGAGGTTCAGAAATCAAAGGTTCATATCAAAGTGTAGGGAACATAGCAATGGTATAGGGAAACCCTAATACGAATCAAAATAGAGACCGAAGGCTCCTTATACAAAGAGCAGAATATCTGTACCTTATACCGCACGTGCAAACACAACAGAAAATATAAAGGTCGGAAGCAATCTCCATCTTCAGCGAATCTACACGAATTAATGATCGGAAATCATTAATAGTTCATTTCGAATCAGATTTACTCGTTTTCGTCGGCTTTCCATTTTTAGTGACTTTTAGGGTTATTAATGACAATTAATTACTTTAAGACGTGATATTATAAATATTATAGTTTAGGGTTGCTTTTGACAATTTTTTTTTTCAAAGATTAGGGTTTAATATATCATTTTAGTAAGTTTAAGGTTAACGGTGTAAATTATTAAAATTAAATATTAAGAATGTCAAATAAAAATTACTTTAAAGTTTATGTTATAACTTTATATTAAGATGGTAAATTTTAGACCCCGTCGTTCACAATTTAAAACACACACGACCAGGCTTTTATATGTATACAACTCATCTTAACTTATATTACATATAGCATTTCATGACAACCTTTCTTTTGTGTATATACGTATAGAACCAGGTTTACATCACATACACATGCATGCACACCATGCAATTAGAACTCACTTGACTACCCAAAACCTACGCACAGCACCCCCTTTTTCATGTCAATAAACTCATACGCCCTATGATATTATTTAGGTCTATTCCCAGGTTTTAGTATGTATGTTTTCATGCCTATACAACACAAATATAAAGGCTACATATATATAGACTTCCATGTTTAAAGTCCAAGACCCCCACATGATCTTTTATTATTGAATTGAAAACACATGCCTACACATTAAGCCATCACACGTCATAGACGTTTAACCACTCTATTATTGTTTCCTATTTCATATATATATATATATATATATATATATATATATATATATATATATATTTTACCAGGTTAAGTCCTTCACTGACACACACAAAGTGAATGTAACAAGACAAGGAGTCACCATACTCCTTATGCATAGAGAAAATCTGCTTCGCAACTCTATTAAATCTCCTAAGTTTGTATCTCGACACACAAGTATAAATCTCGTATATAGTTAAACATTTATGACACCATGCGACACTTTTGTTTCCTAACCCATTCAGCCTTAACTCACACGCACAACCTTACCACCTACGTCCCACAATAGCAACTCATAAACCATATATATGCTTTTCAATTCAGCAAGTATGAGACACCAGCAGGACCTGACTTGCACCGAAATCACTCGCGACACTAGCAAGACCTCACACTACCCAACCCTATAATCATCACTTGTTAACGATATTGTGATTACTTCCAACCCACAACATGCACACACGACCAGATTACAACCTAAGACCCTCACATATACGACCAAACCTTCTGGTCGATACTACACACACCACAACGGGACAGTATGCAAACAAACTTACCCACATTCAAGCCACTAGACTCATGAAATCACAGTTCTTCCGGCCCAAACTAGACCCCACACGACACTCACACAAGACCCATTTTGTAACACCCCAACCCAATAAGGGTAAAGATGTCACACTAATGGTTTCACATCAGATCAAACAAAGCATACATTTCAAATAATACAGAAATTCTCAAAGGTTACAAATGAAATTCTGAAATTACAAGGTTACAAAAGCGAATACAAATTCTAACAATGAAGTAACTTCCAATCGCATCTAGGCCAAAATAATATTCAAGTCTTCTAAGTCCAAAAGCCTCTTCACTCATACCCACCTTCCAACTAAAACCTGCCGCACACGAAAAGAAAACGTGCGGCTGAGCTTACAAAGCTCAGTGAACAGATACATAATACAAGCAAAGATAACGAAACAGAAAATAGTGAAGTACAGGGAAATGTCATAAGGTATAATCAAAGTAAGAAGAAATAGAAGATTTATAGGATAGTCATCCACCACGAGCCCATACTCAAAGTCATATCTCAACATCATAATACTCAAAGTCAAGATCTCACAATCAGAGGGGATACCTCTCAGGCAACCAGATAATATGAGGGGTGGCCTCATGTATCAAAAGGGGTGGAGTGATCAGCTCCCATAAACGTGAAAGGCGTGTATAGCACACAGGCACCAGTCACCTCAAAGTCATACTCAAAGTCATAGTTAAATCCACTAAACATACATGCCTAGGATTGCAATCCATACGCCCCCACTCAAAGTCAATCTCAAAGTCATACTCAAAATCATAGTAGCCATGGCAGATAATATAAAAGGGACGGTGTGAGAAATCACTCCCCCACACAGGAGTCATGCCAGTGGTGCATCACAGACATGGCCAGGTTACCTTCCTGGCTAGGAAACAGAAAGGTGGCTCGGGTATCAAACTAAGAGTCAGGTCTCAATGTCATGCAAACGGGTTCATCTCAAAGTCATATCAAAGCATATCTCAAGGTCATGTCAAAAGTGAATCTCAAAGTCATATGAAAAAGGTTCATATCAAAAGGTGCATCTCAAAATCATATCACAAGGTCCATAGAAAGGGGTTCATATCGAATAGTTCATAATAGAGTGGTTCACCAAGGTCTTCCAAAGTTCATATCATAGTTTTAAAAACAGAGAGAATCAAAATTTAAGTTCAACGTCTGTATCAAAGGATCCATCTTCAAAGTCTTTATTCAACAGATTCATTTTAGAAAGCTTAATTAAGTTATTTAATTAAAATGGTCTTTAAATTGGTTTCATAAAGATAATCATTAAAATAGTCTTCGTAAAAGATAGTTCAAAACAAGTAGTTCAAAACCTTAGTTTAGTAAACCATTTCAAAATCTTAGTTTCTCACAAGGATAGTTCAGAACTTTAGCGCAACTTGGCAAAGGCATAGGTCAGATATACGAAGCTCAGATCATAATCAAGAGGAATATCAAAGGTTCACTCGAAGGGAACATAGCAATGGCTTGGGAAATCTTAACTGAATCATAACTCAAAATCAATGCATAGGATATAAGAACCCTTACTGAAACAAGGGCAGAGTATCTGTACCTTATGACGAAAGCACAAACAGAACAAAGCACAGAAATAGGGAATGGCTCAAGATCTCTCCTTCTTCACACCTAGAGGAGTAGAAGGGAATTATAACTCATTCTTAATTAAGTGTCTTTCCATTTTAAAGTAACTTTCCATTTTTAGTAGATTTCCATAAGTAGTAAGTTTCCACTTTTAGAAAGTTTCCATAATTAGTAAGTTGAATCATTATTAATGGAAACAAGTAACTTTTAACATATTTTCACATTTGGTCCTTAGGGTCTCATAACTTTGCATTTTATACCCTTTACTTTCCAAAATCACACTTTAAACCTTTTTAGTTTCATAATTACACATTAAACCCTTATCTTATCCATTTTACACAATGATCCCTTATTTTAATATTTTATACGAATGGGTATTCAAGATTTCATAATTTACACTTTAAGTCCCTCAAGTTATCAAAGTTACATTTTTAACCCTTTTATTTACAATTTCAACCTTTAATTATCAATAATTACATATTAAGCCATTACATTATCAAAATGACACATAACCCCCTGAATATATTAAAATACTCAAAACAGCACTAACTTTCCAGAAATTACAAGTTTAGTCCCTCCATTTAATTATTTTCTAACTCGAACCAATATTAAACCCTAATAACATTTTAATCCTTTAATTTACAAAAATGACACTAGACCCCCTCCTCTTATATTTTATACAGTAAGTACATGTCCCAAAATAAGTTCTAAAAATAACCCTTGAGTTTTAAATGTTACAAAACTCACCCAAAACAATTTAAACAAATCGTATAACACTTTAATTAGCCAAAACCCTAACCCTAAAAATACAAATCATTACCCCATCATTATACCATCATTTAATACTCATCAAATAACCAAGAACAAGCCCTAATCCTCAAACCCTAATCGAATTACATTTTTATTTTTTTTCTTCTTAATTTCCTTAAATCGGTAAAAAACAATTAAATCGAAAATAAATATTTTAGGCCTTGATAATTCGAAATAGCATTTTTCCCAGATTAATATGATCATATAGAGTCCAAATAAAATAAATATGAAGCCTCAAAAATTCGGATTGAATTATTTAGGGTTTATACACGTTTTTAAGATTTAATTCACAAATAATTGTTAGATCATGCATGGATCGACTTTAACATTTTATTTGGTGTTCTTAACATATATAGGGTCTGAGAAAAATACCAAATCAAGATTTGAACGTGTGGAATGAGGTGTATGAATTCTTTTGTACGCGATTAGCCAAAACGGGTCAAAAATCACCACGACTTCAAAAACGATCTAAAAATCATGAAACCAATTTTCACAGGTCACATATGATGTGAGGAACATGGGAAAAATAACAAAAGAATTTTAAAATGATCGAATGATACAAAATGAATTATACCTCAAAAATGACATTCGACAAGGAAGAATTTTACACCGATCGAATCAGGCCAAGAGAAACTCCAAACTTATTTTTCTAGGCTTCTATGGATGCTAAAGATCACAGGAAAAATAGCCTTGAAGCTCCAAAAATTCGGATGGATAGGTGGTGAATTTAGTTAGGGTTTTTGGTGTTTTCGGTTTTGTTTTGAGGAAAGAAAATATATGAATTATTATATAACTTGTTTTAGCTGAGAAATAGGAGGGGGAAGGGAGCAAAATTCGGCCATAACCTCTAACAAATCAATCACCATTTATTTTATATACTTTCCTTATTTTATTTGATATTATCCATGCTTTTAAATAATTTAAAAATAAACATAAATGCATACTTATGGATTTTCGGTTCAAGGAACTATATAATGTGCTATAATCATTTTTGGTGGCTTGCACAATTATTATTTGGTACCTCATAATTATTTCATGTCACATATGGTTTAATTCCATAGGTTTTGTAATTTAATTGCTAGTTATATAAGCTTTAATTAAATTTCAAAGTTGTAGGGGCATTTTGGTCTTTTACCATGCTTTCAAATTTTTGGGTTTTACAACTCTTCCCCTCTAACAGAAAAATTTCGTCCTCGAAATTTGAAGTCGCACGGTTAAACGAAGTCGTAGCAAGTCGCAAAGGATCATCACAAACCTTCTCACACCCGATTAGGTTCTTCCAAAAAGATATTCAGACCAAATAGTTTCTCATGACCCGAATCAAAATGAGGTAGGTTCAAATTTCTCAGAAGGAAACAGAATAAGTTGATTTCTGATCAAAAGGTCCATGCAACATAAATGAACGATAGGCGAATCTTCTAGAAAGCTCATATGGAATACGAACAAGATTTCAAATCAAATTAACTGTTTCAACAGTAGAGAGCTCTACGAAGAGTTTAAGATTTATAACTGAGGTCTACAGAATGCAAAACGAGAGTTCAACTCAATCAGATATCTAATGAACGAAAGCAGAGTATACGCATAGGTAGAATGAACCTAAAGTCTCACTAATCACGGATAATCCAACGAAATCAAATTCTAAACTTCTTAGGTACTCCCCAAGATATCCTATGCCCACAACAAGTGCACGTTATATGATGTAAGTATTATCACGTTGGCCAGACGTCATAATACTGGCATCATATAAATATGCCCTCATGATGGTCATACTTTATCTCAAATCGTAATCAAAACCACCTATCTTAATCCACCTAGTACTTCTACAGTCTCATAGATCAACAAAATCAATTGCCCCAGTCAAGAGAGAAACCAAAACTATTCGCAAGAGTCTCAAAATCCCAGATTATCTAGCAGAAGTGGGGTATGCCGTCACAAGCATCATATCTTCCACGAGTTGCCAAAATCTCTCAAAACAAGGTCATCACCGAATCATACGAAAGGTAAACACGAATGGAAGTGCTTCTAGGGAACTTAAATCATAAGAGGAACTTGATACTAGATAACGAAACTTAAGAGGGTCAACGGAAATGAAGGTTAGTCGCCAAACTTCTGCCTTCATAGAATCAATTATTCCAAGTATAGAGGGTCTGTTTCAAAATCTGCTCATTTAACACATCCAATCTCCTCAAGTCCGGTTAATCTGTTTTTTGTCTGTCCATCAGTCGGAAGTGAAATTAAGATCAGGAACTTGTGTCTGGTTCGCCGAGCCTTCTGCAGTTCTTCTTGGAATGTGATAGAGTGTTGTGAATTTCTGGCATGATTTCATAAATTTCTTCATCATCCAGTCCGCTTCCACTCTCAATTCATCTTAGTACAACCAAGATGAATAGGGAAGTGAGACGGTACGCCTTCCTCAGCTCCAGATTCGCCATCTTGACTAGATCTTCTGCACCGTCCACCACTCTGCATCGAAGGGATGTCTTCACTCTTAAGGGTAGCCTCCGTTGTTGTTAACTCTAGATCAGGCAAGGAACACCGTTGTCTCAAAAATCTCCAACTCCCAAATTGCACAAATGATCATCAGATTTCTAACCAGGTGCAAAATAACCTCCATGCTCTTCCCTTTTTGTTTCAAATCAATAGGTATGATCCGACAGACGTCTTTGTTAGATACCCAGACAATCATGTCAAATTTTACTTCCTACTCCGGTGCAAAACTTGGTGGTCCATCAGGAATCAAATTCAAAGGTCCAGGATGCTAAACAATGTTCAATACAATGCTCATGTTCAGAGAGTTCAAGCGCCAAAAGCTTCTAAGATAATGTTTAGTCGTTGAAATATGAAATGGTTTCTAGGAAAACTTCAGTACTCGAAACAACATATCTGTAAGGGATGCCAAAACAAATGTGGAAAGTTAAAGTTCTGGCTTATATAGCTGAGATGAGTCCTAACAGATTTACAAAGGTGAAGAACGTATCGCACAAAATTTATTTCAAACATTTCTCAAATCTTATTCGGGAAAATTTTCATAATTCAACGGAGGTACATGAAACGTTAATGCCATAAGAAATTCGAGATAAAATTCTAAACAATACAGCTACTAGACTCCTAACTCCATGCTTAGATTGGTTTACTTGCAGTATATTCCAAGTCTGAATCCTTCTCCTCTTCCTCGCTGATCCATCCGTTCTGGTTCCCTTCTGGCTGGGGAAGTGGTTGGCTTGCAAAACCCTCATAAGTATCTCTTCCTTCATCTTCTATGCGGTCCACAAATCCGTACAAATTGCGAGGTTCGACTCGCACCACTCCTCCTTCTTCTGAAAACCTGGGGCATCTTCCTTGGTATCTAGTTACAATGCCCTCTCCATCTGTTACTTCCGCCCCGTGTAGCTGTTCTTCCGTCCCACTTATATTCATGATGGTCCTCCTTTCTTCGATCCGGCCCGGCCACATCCTAGTGGGGATCAATATCCTCTTGGCAATCCTCCTCAATTTTCCGATCCTCTTTCGGCCGATGGCGAACCTAGTTGTCCAACGATATCTGCGGCGTGCTGGAGGTGCCATGCTGAAAATGACATAAACGATACTAGGTATTAAAATTCGGTAGGTGTCAAAATTTACTCGAAACTCAAGAAATTCACGTAGAATATCATCGAATGAGCGATCGATCAAAATTTATCCTCTAATCTAGCAGATCGGCAACGCAAATCTTATTATTCGGAAATGAGATGAGAATATCCTTATACTCGTAGTTATGAACTACAAGACTTCTCGCAAGGACATGGATGGTTGGAACAAACTCAAATAGGATCGGGAGATTCATAGTTACTTATCAAAACAAAAGACAATCAACAAAACATATCCAGTACGTCATAGCCATAGAGGTTCTCGGAATGCCTGAAGAGGCGTCAAAGTGATTAACAAAAGGATCAGAGTGAAATGCGGGTCATTATCAGAGTGATTAACAAAAGGGATTTGAAGATAAGGATCAATTAGTGTCAGGCCATTATGTAATTCTCAATCTCTTCAAGATTTAATCAGGTTCAAAACTTAGGTGGTGCAAAACATAAGCTTTCACTTTCCAGAAGTGGTATCAACAGGATCTAACCAAAAGCAAGGCACGAATCAGAGTGATGCGGAAGCAAAGGTGCTTAAACGAATGCCTTATAGTCTACCCATTTCTCACCGGTCAAAACTTAGGTTCCTATGGGAAATCCCAAAGCAATTTTCAAAGGTTGACTTACGAGCGCCTACAGGGAAAGCTTAGTAGTCCTAACTTACACAGGTCAAGGGTAATTGTATTACGAAATCGCAGCCTGTCTCTCTGATACCATAATTGTAACACCCCAACCCAATAAGGGTAAAGATGTCACACTAATGGTTTCACATCAGATCAAACAAAGCATACATTTCAAATAATACAGAAATTCTCAAAGGTTACAAATGAAATTCTGAAATTACAAGGTTACAAAAGCGAATACAAATTCTAACAATGTAGTAACTTCCAATCGCATCTAGGCCAAAATAATATTCAAGTCTTCTAAGTCCAAAAGCCTCTTCACTCATACCCACCTTCCAACTAAAACCTGCCGCACACGAAAAGAAAACGTGCGGCTGAGCTTACAAAGCTCAGTGAACAGATACATAATACAAGCAAAGATAACGAAACAGAAAATAGTGAAGTACAGGGAAATGTCATAAGGTATAATCAAAGTAAGAAGAAATAGAAGATTTATAGGATAGTCATCCACCACGAGCCCATACTCAAAGTCATATCTCAACATCATAATACTCAAAGTCAAGATCTCACAATCAGAGGGGATACCTCTCAGGCAACCAGATAATATGAGGGGTGGCCTCATGTATCAAAAGGGGTGGAGTGATCAGCTCCCATAAACGTGAAAGGCGTGTATAGCACACAGGCACCAGTCACCTCAAAGTCATACTCAAAGTCATAGTTAAATCCACTAAACATACATGCCTAGGATTGCAATCCATACGCCCCCACTCAAAGTCAATCTCAAAGTCATACTCAAAATCATAGTAGCCATGGCAGATAATATAAAAGGGACGGTGTGAGAAATCACTCCCCCACACAGGAGTCATGCCAGTGGTGCATCACAGACATGGCCAGGTTACCTTCCTGGCTAGGAAACAGAAAGGTGGCTCGGGTATCAAACTAAGAGTCAGGTCTCAATGTCATGCAAACGGGTTCATCTCAAAGTCATATCAAAGCATATCTCAAGGTCATGTCAAAAGTGAATCTCAAAGTCATATGAAAAAGGTTCATATCAAAAGGTGCATCTCAAAATCATATCACAAGGTCCATAGAAAGGGGTTCATATCGAATAGTTCATAATAGAGTGGTTCACCAAGGTCTTCCAAAGTTCATATCATAGTTTTAAAAACAGAGAGAATCAAAATTTAAGTTCAACGTCTGTATCAAAGGATCCATCTTCAAAGTCTTTATTCAACAGATTCATTTTAGAAAGCTTAATTAAGTTATTTAATTAAAATGGTCTTTAAATTGGTTTCATAAAGATAATCATTAAAATAGTCTTCGTAAAAGATAGTTCAAAACAAGTAGTTCAAAACCTTAGTTTAGTAAACCATTTCAAAATCTTAGTTTCTCACAAGGATAGTTCAGAACTTTAGCGCAACTTGGCAAAGGCATAGGTCAGATATACGAAGCTCAGATCATAATCAAGAGGAATATCAAAGGTTCACTCGAAGGGAACATAGCAATGGCTTGGGAAATCTTAACTGAATCATAACTCAAAATCAATGCATAGGATATAAGAACCCTTACTGAAACAAGGGCAGAGTATCTGTACCTTATGACGAAAGCACAAACAGAACAAAGCACAGAAATAGGGAATGGCTCAAGATCTCTCCTTCTTCACACCTAGAGGAGTAGAAGGGAATTATAACTCATTCTTAATTAAGTGTCTTTCCATTTTAAAGTAACTTTCCATTTTTAGTAGATTTCCATAAGTAGTAAGTTTCCACTTTTAGAAAGTTTCCATAATTAGTAAGTTGAATCATTATTAATGGAAACAAGTATCTTTTAACATATTTTCACATTTGGTCCTTAGGGTCTCATAACTTTGCATTTTATACCCTTTACTTTCCAAAATTACACTTTAAACCTTTTTAGTTTCATAATTACACATTAAACCCTTATCTTATCCATTTTACACAATGATCCCTTATTTTAATATTTTATACGAATGGGTATTCAAGATTTCATAATTTACACTTTAAGTCCCTCAAGTTATCAAAGTTACATTTTTAACCCTTTTATTTACAATTTCAACCTTTAATTATCAATAATTACATATTAAGCCATTACATTATCAAAATGACACATAACCCCCTGAATATATTAAAATACTCAAAACAGCACTAACTTTCCAGAAATTACAAGTTTAGTCCCTCCATTTAATTATTTTCTAACTCGAACCAATATTAAACCCTAATAACATTTTAATCCTTTAATTTACAAAAATGACACTAGACCCCCTCCTCTTATATTTTATACAGTAAGTACATGTCCCAAAATAAGTTCTAAAAATAACCCTTGAGTTTTAAATGTTACAAAACTCACCCAAAACAATTTAAACAAATCGTATAACACTTTAATTAGCCAAAACCCTAACCCTAAAAATACAAATCATTACCCCATCATTATACCATCATTTAATACTCATCAAATAACCAAGAACAAGCCCTAATCCTCAAACCCTAATCGAATTACATTTTTATTTTTTTTTCTTCTTAATTTCCTTAAATCGGTAAAAAACAATTAAATCGAAAATAAATATTTTAGGCCTTGATAATTCGAAATAGCATTTTTCCCAAATTAATATGATCATATAGAGTCCAAATAAAATAAATATGAAGCCTCAAAAATTCGGATTGAATTATTTAGGGTTTATACACGTTTTTAAGATTTAATTCACAAATAATTGTTAGATCATGCATGGATCGACTTTAACATTTTATTTGGTGTTCTTAACATATATAGGGTCTGAGAAAAATACCAAATCAAGATTTGAACATGTGGAATGAGGTGTACGAATTCTTTTGTACGCGATTCGCCAAAACGGTTCAAAAATCACCACGACTTCAAAAACGATCTAAAAATTATGAAACCAATTTTCACAGGTCACATATGATGTGAGGAACATGGGAAAAATAACAAAAGAATTTTAAAATGATCGAATAATACAAAATGAATTATACCTCAAAAATGACATTCGACAAGGAAGAATTTTACACCGATCGAATCAGGCCAAGAGAAACTCAAAACTTATTTTTCTAGGCTTCTATGGATGCTAAAGATCACAGGAAAAATAGCCTTGAAGCTCCAAAAATTCGGATGGATAGGTGGTGAATTTAGTTAGGGTTTTTGGTGTTTTCGGTTTTGTTTTGAGGAAAGAAAATATATGAATTATTATATAACTTGCTTTAGCCGAGAAATAGGAGGGGGAAGGGAGCAAAATTCGGCCATAACCTCTAACAAATCAATCACCATTTATTTTATATACTTTCCTTATTTTATTTGATATTATCCATGCTTTTAAATAATTTAAAAATAAACATAAATGCATACTTATGGATTTTCGGTTCAAGGAACTATATAATGTGCTATAATCATTTTTGGTGGCTTGCACAATTATTATTTGGTACCTCATAATTCTTTCATGTCACATATGGTTCAATTCCATAGGTTTTGTAATTTAATTGCTAGTTATATAAGCTTTAATTAAATTTCAAAGTTGTAGGGGCATTTTGGTCTTTTACCATGCTTCCAAATTTTTGGGTTTTACACATTTCACAGCCACACGACACTCATAGTTACCACATAAAATCATGGACTCCTATTCTACTCGACACTCTCTTATAATGCAGTATGGGTTCGAAATAAAAAATGACAAACAAGCATGTATTTTCCTTCTTTTATTTCTGTTCATAATGGGTCAGTTTCATCAGACTTAGTCGTGTATTTAGAGTCATGTTCATGCGTACGATATGATCGATAAACAAGACACAAATGGTTCACATGTTGGGCTTTCAGTTTGTTATTTTATGTGTTATCTCAAAACGTATTCATGTTGGTATTTTTACTGATTCAAATAGTCTCAATGAGACCTTTCATACAATGATAACGAGATCAAACGAAAGGAATAAAACAAGGTCGATATCATACCCTCGAAGCGTGATCACGGAAAGAACAAAAGCACTAAAGGAACCCACGAGCAACACTTAAATCTGCTACAACACAACGACCAAAACCTTGCCAAGTCCAAGCCAAAACCACACCCTTGCTTGCCCTTTTGAATCGTACAGGAAGAAGAAACAAGTAGCAGCCACCAAGGAGTCCTTTTGTTTTGTTTATTGTATCGAACAGTAGGGGGAAAAAATGGCAGCCGACCAAATGGTTGTAGGGTTTTTAGGTTTGAGTTTGGAGGACTTTGTGTGTTTTATATAAAAAAAATGATGTGCATGAATCTTTGGTTTAAAACAAACCGTGTGAGGTGTTTGTCAAAGTAGGAAAGGTACTAATTTCATGAGATTGGTAGATCACATAAATGTTAGTGTATCTTGAAAAATGTTACATGATTTGATTCGGTTATGACATTATTTGGAAGTGTGAAAGTATTTAAAAAGAAAAGTGTATCATTTGCTAATCACAAGTCTCATTATCGTGTTACTTTTATTCGTTCCATTATTAATGGTTAGTTACTTAGGTTATGTCCGGAATGAAATGTTTTAATGCGTTAACATCTTTTATGAATTTAAGATCAAGGGTATTCTGGGTATTTTACGTGTTTAAAAATTCTGGGTTTTACACTTCGAGACATCATATCTTTCGATTGACAGCTCAGATTGAAGATCCCTCCAATGAGAATATTCCTTGATGTATGAACAACCTTCAGAAAAAATTTCGTTAAGATCCAACGGTTAAGGAATGAGATATCGCCTTTTAAAAATAGCACTTCAGAAAGTTACGAAAATAAAACCAAAGTCGATTTTTTTCTTCATTCTTCGACGAACAAAACCTCGTAGATCCTAGGCCATGAGCTCCCAGAGCTCTGATACCAATTGTGGAATCGTTTAGAACTCGAGATTTGTTAGATCTCATCTAGGAATAACAATAACAAAGGTTAACAATATACGCAGCGGATAAACAAAGCATAAATGTTATTGTAACAAGGTTTTCATCATTATCTCATTTAACAATTACATACACGACTAGCCCCAGTTCTACATGATCAATTGTAGAATGGTTACTCAATAATAATAGGGATCAAAGATCCTTGAGGCTAAACTAAAACTAAATTAGGTGTGTACACAAACAACCAAACGCCTAGACAGACACACTTTTACAAGTCGACTACATCTTTACTTGTGCACAACAAAACGTACGCCCTATGTCTCTTTATATAATAGAGACATATTAGGGTTTACAAAGACTTATAACAATATTAGGAAACAAATCTTCCTAACTTTAATCATTATCTTCAAAAAGGAATCTTCTATAATCTTCCAAAACTTGTAGAATTCCTTCTTTGTCTTTTAAGTCCTTGTAGTTTCGTATTTGCTTCATTCTTCTTTTATTGTTTTGTATTATCAACACAATATAAAACCCAACAATTGTTGATCCCAGCATTACACTTGATTGAATTCCTTAGCTTGTAAGGTTTAGTTATCTTAGATAAATATAAAACAACTAAGTATAGAAATTGTCTTGAAGTTTATCAAACACAATGTGGAATCTTGTATTTGATCTTAAGAAGAACTATATAAAAGTAAACACAGAACACAATTGTATCAAACAAAATACTTCAATATTATTGATATATTACGAATACTCAATAGTATTAGGGTTTACAACCTTGAAGTTCTATGAAAAACGTATTAAGATCTATCTATCTCTATGCCCTAGGATCTCCTTTTATAGACTAAGGAGTCCTAGTCGGCTTACAATGACTTGCTATACAAGATAAATCTTTATAGAATCTTTTCTATACTTATCTAGACATACTATACATAATAACCGACTCTATTACTTCAGCAACACTAATAATGAATCAGCAGCATTAACACTTTCTTCTTGCAGCATTAAATCTCTAGCAGCATTAACTTAGTACTATGAGTGCTAAGTTTTCTTCTAGTAGCATTAACTACTTAGAGTATTTTTTCCTTGAAGTCTGTTAGCAGTCTTAATGTACTCTAGCAGTCTTAACTTCCATAAGCAGCTTTAATCATCATCACTAGCAGCAGTAATGACTTAGAGCATTTCCTGTGTAAACCATGAGCAGTCTTAATCATGTAAGCAGCAGTAACTCAAGAAGCCTTTAAAACCCAACAATCCTCCCCTAAACTTGATACTTTCCCTTAAAATCATCAAGTTTCAATCAAAGCTTGAACCTTCACCAGGAGGATGCTTCCAAACACTTATTCCCTCATATTCTTGTAATCAGCCCCATAAATTTGTTTCTCCATTTTCTTGAGAAGCTGATATAACATTTCACTCTAATATTCAACTTGAAGTTTAATAGAACCATTGAGCATCATGTCAAGTGTATGCTTAACTAAAGGATATTCTTTTTCCACTAACATGTAGAGTTGAAGTCCTCTCATCATCACAGTATGAACTCCACATGACTGAAAAAGCTCCCAAAGCAAAACTTTATTGGAGTATTGATCACGCCAAACTCTATCTTCATGATAAGTTTCAAACATAATCTTCAAGTCTCCCCAGAGAACTCTATCCAAAATGTTTTCTGGTCTAGAATCTCCATACTTGTCTTTGACTAATGCCCATAAGGTCTCCAAATCTTCTCTGTCAAAATTTCAGAGCATTTGGGGAAAAGTTACAAACCTTTGAGACTGTCCACCAACTCTGATTATCTCCCACCAAGCAGTCTCTCAACGATAATCAGTTTTCCAATCAATGATAGGGACTTTAGTCTTCAAAGGAACATCATCAACAAATTCATCATCATGTTCTGCAATATCAACCAGTTATTGTAGATCAGCTGTTTCTTTTGCATCACTTTCTTGAAGTTGCTTTGTTTGCTCTTGTGTTTGCTCAGTTTGCTCATGTGTTTTCTGCTTCTTACTGCCTTTAACTCCTAATTCTTCTCCGGCTCTCTTAGAACCCCCTACTACTTCATCTTCATTCATGGCAATAAAAGCATTAACCCTTCTGAAAACAATATTAAACTCCTTTTTAATGTTGTTATAGCTCATCCCTTTAAATTGAGCTTATTTCCATCCATCCATATATTTCAGATTGGTTATCATGATCTATTTTTGTTGTGCCATGGTAGGTGGTTTATTCCTCTTTGCTTCAGATATTTTCTTTGCAAAGAACTTCTTCTGTTCTACTAAAAACTTCATGAATAATTTACACTTCTCCTCTAAAGATAGATCCTCTTGCTCTTCTTGCCACATCCTTTGAGCTACCATGTGATCAGCTTCACATTTAGCTTGGATTTCATCCCATGAGTTGATCTCTACAAGAGTAGCTTGTTCTTCTTTTTGATCTTTTTGGAGTCTTAGTCTTTCTTCTTCTTCCTCTTCTTGCTGATGCTTTCTAGCAAACTCTACATCTTGTAACTCTTGCTTCTTCCTTGATAAAGGTTTCACCACAGGCTCTTCTATCATAATAGCTTTACCTTTCCCTGTGGTGGTGGTTATGATTGTGTAGTTTTTGTTTTTGTAGATGTTGGCTCTTTAATCACTACACCTTTTTCTTTAGGCTTTGTCATATGGCTTGTGCTAAAGTCCAGTCTCCATCATCATCATCATTGATAGCAATAGCATTAACATTTGACTCAGCAGCTGAAACTTTTTCACTAGCAGCATTAACTTGCTTACTAGCAGCAGTAATATATTTACCAGCAACACTAATGTCTTCAACATTCTCACTGACAGTAGTAACTCTAGTAACAACATTAACCACAACTTTAGCCACTTTAACCACTTTCTCAGCATCAACTTCAGCAAGACTATCAACCTTAGCAGCATCATCCAAAATAATTTCATTCCCTTGTTGATCTGCTACCACAAAATCATCACCACCAGAAAGAACCTCTTCATCAATATCTTCACAACCAATAAGAGTAACTGCAGCCTCATCTTTATCCAAAACAATATCCTCCCCTGAAGCCAAGCTCTCTTTTCCATTCCTCCCCTGTCTGGGAGCATCCTCTCCCAAACTAGCATCAGAAGAAGAACTAACTCGCTGAGCAGTTCCTACTTTGTGAAGTCTTTTGAGTTGTTGTACCCTTGACCTTTGCATTCCTTCAAGATATCTAACCCTTCTCTTTAATCCCTTTATTTCATCATTCTGAGAAGCTGTTAGCTTTTGAAGAACAAGTACATCTTGTGACAGTTTTGTACATGTAGCCATCAATTCCTTAATAAGTTTAATGATATCCTCTCCACTTCGGCTTGTGTTACCTAGCCTGAGAGATGGATCACTGGAAATGTTAAGCTCAGCCTCAACCCTAGGTTGAGTATCTAAGCCCCTATAGTATCCATTTGACTGGGTCCTTCACTCGAATCAGTTCCACGGGAACTAGACTCATTAGAACTTGTCTTGGTTTGGGTCTTATGGATGTTACCACTGTCCTGTGCTTCGGCTAAGCTAGACACAGTAGTGGCAGCCCTTACCAATCTGTGACCCCTCTCCTTATGCACAGCCTCATCTACAACCATCCTGACACTAGCCTGAGGAAGCTCAGTGTCCTTATTTTGTGATTTCCTACGGTTATAGGTCTTTTTAGGTTGTCATGACGATACTAAAATAGTAGGTGTGTAATAGGTTTTAGTTTGATTTCCTGAACCTTCACCCTGATTTTGACCAAGTTCCAACATTGTTTGAAACAATGGTGTAACTATGCCAGAAAAGTCCTTACCCTCTCTCTTCATATTAGAAAAGACCTTTTTATTATGAGAGAGAGCAGGATAAACCTTGTTATGAACTTTCTTATTTGTAAATTGTTTGTCCATAAGAAGTTGCAAAAACCTTGGATACAAGTAATATTTGTTTGAAGAACTATCCAAGCCCTTAACCACACTATCAAAAATTAATTTTGAAAAATTGAATCTTTGATTTTTAGCTAAGCAGATAATGGCACTGTAAGATAGTGTGAATTAAGAATTTCCAATGAGGAGAGAAGGCACATTTTGAAAATTTTAAAGACCCCCATCAGTGCAAGGTTTTCAAAAATTGTAGAATTTGGAAGACTTTCAATTCCTTCAGCATCTGCTAGATGAAGAATTTCCCTAACAGATGCCTCAGTAATGAGAATCTTCTGCCCATCCACAAGGGCATGTATCTGTGTTTCCCCATCAATAGTTTTGACCTTAGCAGTAGCCCAAAACTATTTGATGTTGGAAATATATATGGTAGGATTTACTGTTAATGCATACTTAATATGAGTAACATTGAGAAAATCAATAATTTCAGTAAACCCTTCACATTCTCTAGGTTTTTGCAAAAATGTGATCATGTTATGTTGTTCTTCAAAAGACAGAGTCGACATTGTGAATTATGAAAAATTTTGTAGGGTTTTGCTGGGATTTGCAATTAGTTGATAAAAAGGAGTTAGGGTTTATGTTTGAGAGAGTTTTGATCGGATAAAAACACTTGTGTGAATGATTGAAGGATATAAACCCTTAATCGTTCATATTTCAAAAAAGTACCCTGCACTCTCAAACATAGCAGTAGAAACCTAGCAGCACTAAGTTAGGCTTAGCAGCACTAACTTATGCCTAGCAGCACAAAGTCAGTTTCCACTCCAAACAGCTTATGTTTTTAGCACTCCATCACTTTTATCAGCTTATCCTGCAAAAGATTAGTCCCAAAAACACAAAAACACAAACATAACACAATACCCAATAATCATATCATCAATTATACTTGGCAGTACTAAGTATAACTGGCAATATTAATCATAGCAGCTCTAAGTATAACTAGCAACACTAAGTATACTCAGCAGCTGAAACAATTTATTGACCTAATAACAGTACTAATCCTTACAAAACTTTACAGAAACACAAAGAGATAAGAATTTTCAAAGATTTAACATTCCAATACTGGCAATTAAGAATTGAAATCTACCTACATCAAAAGCTTTTGTGAGCAAATATGCAACATTATTGTCAGTATGGATTTTAACAATTTGAATTAACTTATTTTTATAGCAATCTTTTATAAAATAATGTCTTATCTCAATATGCTTTATTTTTTAATGATAAACAGGATTTTTAATTATGCACATAGTACTGCTATTATCAATAAATATTTTGGTATGCATAAAATTGTACCCATAATCCAGCTATTGATTTTGAATCCAGAGCACTTGTCCACAGCAACTTGAAGCAGCCACATACTCAGCTTCTGTTATGGAATTAGCAACCACAGTTGTTTCTTGTACTGGCATGAAATCAACCTGCATCCTAGAAATTGACAACCTCCAGTTGTGGATTTTCTATCCAAGCTAGCTCCAACATAATCACTATCAGTGTATGCTACCAAATCAAAATGTTAATCTTTTGGATACCAAAGGCACAATTTGGGTTGACCTTTCAAGTATCTAAAAATTCTTTTCACACCATTAAGATGTGAAACTTTTGGTGTAACTTGATATCTGGCACAAGCAAACACTGCAAACATAATGTCAGGTCTTGAAGCTGTAAGATATATCAATGAGCTAATCATTGATATTTATAAATGGACATCAACTTCTTCACCATCTTCATCTTTGAGTAGGGGCTTGGAAGTTTCCATTGCTGTCTTTGCTGGCTTCAAATCAGCAAACCCAAACTTCTTCAAAATTTCAGCTACATACTTATCTTGACTGATAAATATGTCTTCCTCCTTTTTCTTGACTTGTAACCTTAAAAAGAATGTGAGTTCACCCATCGAACTCATCTGAAATCTTTCATGCATAAGCTTCTCAAATTCAACACATAACACCTTGTTTGTTGATCCACAGATGATATCATCAACATAAACTTGAACTAGCAAGATATCAGCTTTGTGCCTTCTGATAAACAAAGTCTTGTCAATCTTCCCTCTGCTGAAAACATTTTCCAGTAGATATGTTGACACTGTATCATACCAAGCTCTAGGAGCTTGATGTAAACCATAAAGTGCTTTTTTCCACCTTATATACCTTATCAGGATTATCAGGATCTTCAAATCCAGGTGGTTGAGAGACGTATACTTCTACTTCAATTGTCCTATAAATAAAAGCACTCTTCACATCCATTTGATATACTACAAAGTCTTTGTATGAATCATAAGCCAAGAATAACCTTAAAGCTTCAATTCTTGCAACTGGAGCAAATACTTCATCATAATCAATGCCTTCATCTTGAGTGTATCCCTGAGCTACTAACCTTGCCTTGTTTCTAATCACAGTACCTCTTTCATCCTTTTTGCATCTGAAACCCCACTTAGTACCAATTGCCCTCTTCTCATTAGGCAAATCTACCAGAGTCCAAACTTCCTGAAGCTTGAATTGTAAAAGCTCTTCTTGCATAGCCTCCACCCAGCTTGGATCCTGTAATGCTTTATGAGCATTCTTGGGTTCTACTTGTGATAGAAAACAAGCAAACAAACAGTTTTGAAGGTCTTTATGACTGTTTATTAGATGAAGGGATTGAGCAAAGAAACCTTGTGCCTATAAACCTTTTGTCATGTTTCTTGTTTGAACAGCAGATTGTGGCTCTCCAATGATTTGTTCTTTAGGATGATTCTTGTGAATTCTGGTAGTTGGAATAGGACTGACAGGAATTTCCTCTTTCATATTGGGTATGTCAGCCTCTACACCAAGTACATCATCATCAGTATCAGGATATATTTCTTCTAATGGAGGTATGTTTGGATCATGTGGATATTCATCCTCATCAAAAGCAAAGCCTTCCTTGTCAGCAACATTAACACTTGGCTTAGCAGTATAAATAGAGTTAGTACTGCTAGTGTTATTTTCTTCATTGGTGATATTATCTGATACATCACCCTTTACTTGTTCATCAGTCTGCTTTTCTTCATTAACCACTTTATCATCATCAGAAGATTTTACACCATCTTCTTTAGCATCTTTTGGATCTTCATCAAGATCATCTTCTTGTGAACTCTTTGACTCTTGGGTTGAGAAAGGTGGATCTGCAGTTCATATGGGTTGCAAAATGTATTTCTTTGCAGGTTCAGTCTCCTTCTTAGCTTGTGTACCTGCATCAGTATTAGCTTTTATACCTGCATAGTCATTAGATTGTATACCTGCAACAACTGGCTCATAATTCATTTTCTTGGTTAGTGAATCAATATGAAATAGCCAGTTTTGTCCACACCCTGCAACATTAGGTGTACTCTCACTAAACCTAACATGCAAGTTCTCTTCCACTTTTCTGGTCCTACTATTGAACACTCTAAAAGCTTTGCTATTCATTGAGTATCCAACAAAGAAACCTTCGTCAGCCTTGCCATCAAACTTTCCTAAGTGATCTATGGTATTCAAGATAGTAACAGGACACCCAAATGGTCTTAAGAAATCTAACATTGGTTTTCTACCATGTAAAAGTTCATAAGGGGTCTTGTTATGAGGCTTAACTACTTTACTTCTATTCTGCACATAGCAAGCAGTATTGACTGCTTCAGCCCAAAAAGTAGTAGGTAATTTAGAATCAGCTAACATTGTTCTAGCAGCCTCAATTAGTGTCCTATTCCTCCTCTCAGCAACACCCCATTTTGTTGAGGAGTTCTAGCTACACTATAC
The DNA here is from genome assembly GCA_021014915.2 of Artemisia tridentata subsp. tridentata. Taxonomy (NCBI): domain Eukaryota; kingdom Viridiplantae; phylum Streptophyta; class Magnoliopsida; order Asterales; family Asteraceae; genus Artemisia; species Artemisia tridentata. The sequence goes on along the minus strand of CP139504.1, from coordinate 185,616,517 downwards.
TGTCTCTCAATACCTTTCAACTCACAAAACTTATTCATATCCCTATTCTTGAACTCAGTTCCATTGTCACATCTTATCACTTTAACCTTATGATTAACTAGGTTTTCTATCCTGGTTATGAAAGCCTTAAGAATGCCACTGGTTTCATCCTTAGATGCTAAAAAGAAAACCCAAGTAAACCTACTATAATCATCTGTGACAACTAGGCAATACATCTTTTTCATCAAACTTTTCACAAATATTGGTCCAAATAAATCCATGTGCAACATATGTAAAGGCTGACTTATAGAGTTCACTGCTTTGGTCTTACAAGAAGCTCTGTGTTGTTTTCCATTCTGACAAGCAACACAGATTTCAGTATTTTCAAAATCTTTTGAAGGTAACCCTCTTACAAGGTTTCCCTTAACCAATTTATTCATTGTTTTGAAATTTAAATGTCCAAGCCTTCTATGCCAAAGCTTAGATTCATCAGATGTGGCCTTTGCAAAGAGATAAGTCAAACCTCTTTTGGGAACCTTTGATGAAGCGAAAAGTGTACCGCTTTTAGGGGGTCATTTAAGCCCTAAATCGTATTTATTTGATCAAATATTGCCCTAAATCGTTCCTTTTGTCATTTTAGGTACTTTTGAGAAGAAATCTGGAAAAGGAAGCATTTTGGACGTTTTTGGAGCATAAAAGTGAAGAAAACGACAAAGTCTCAAAATCGGCTGAAAATTACCTTTGACGGCGTCAGGATTATCCCCAAACGGCGTCATGGCTTGGCAAAAGTGGTGGATGTGAAAATTACTCATGATAAGCCAGAGAATTTTGCATGGAAATTATGACGGCGTCACCCTTTAATCTGATCAAGGTCGTCACGACTTAATTTAAAGAGGGACGGCGTCAAGCTTATTTCTGACGGCGTCAAGCTCTGATAAGCCAGAATGGATTTTGGAGGTCTAAAGAGGGACGGCGTCAGGAAGGCCATCCGGGAACCCTAAAAGCGGCGAGGTGACGGCGTCAGAATCTACAACGTGACGCCGTCAGCCCTTAATCTCTATATATAGTTTTGCAATTTTTTGTCATTAGTGTGGAACTTATTGTGGAACTTTGTGTGTAAAAACCCTAAGACGATTTTAGCAGCTTTTCAAGGCTTTTTGCCTTGAGATCTTCCATGTTACATTGAAGATAAGTTATCAATTAATCATTCAATATGTCTATGTGTTGTTTGATTCTATCTTGTTCTTATCTTTTGTTTAACATGCTAGGCTAGGTTTTCTTTGTGTTTGCTTAGATCTAATGAAACCTAGCTATTGATTATTGGTTATTAGTGTGTTATTAGTTGTATTGGATGATAGTTCATCTATGTTAGGCTTAAGAAAACTGGCTAACTTCCTATTCGGTAACTTGCTTGAACGTCTTAAGAAACATGAACCAATGCGTACTAAGGTTTTTATGGTTGTATTTAATGCACAAGCGAATTCTAGTGATCCCATGTTAGGAGCTTCCTAGCCGGCTCGACATAGGAGTGAAGTAGGAGCTTGTAGAGTTGGGGAAGTACGTACGCCACCCCACGATTGGTATTAAGGAATACACCCGTCATCCACGCGATTAATACACACTAATCAACCGGTAAAAGATAGTTAGGGAGTAAGGAAATCTAAGTAAACACATTTCTCTCCACATAAGTTTTACCACCTTTTCATTTTCAGTTATTTTATTTTATTTGCATTTGTAGTTATTTGGGTTAGTTGACTAGCAACTAATTCCGCCCACTCCTTCAAAACCCGAGATTTTACTTGCTTTCATAAAAATATAAAAATACAAAAAGAATCATCCATCACCCTTAGACCTATTAGAGTAGTTTTTCATACCTAACGAACACTATTCCCTGTGGAGAACGATCAATCCCCCGTACTTACCACTACACTATACTACATCGGTCAGGTACACTGCCTGGTGGGGTTGTAAGCCTCTTGAGATCCCTCGAGAGGTAAAACCTGTTGTAAGGTTGCAAAACCACACATCAACCATGTTCTTTAGATTAACACTGTATATGTTGTCTTTTCTAGGAACCTTAAGCAAAACATGACTTTCATTAGTCAACTTAAAGTCAGGAGACAAAACAAAACATTCAGTGTCAGTAAAAAGAACACCGTTCTTTTTGTCACACATTTTTGAGACACTAAAACGATTAAACTTAAGCTCTTTTACGAAGTACACATTCTCAAAATCTAATTAACTACTTCTTATTGTACCTTTGCCTGTGATTTTCCCTCTTTTAGGATTACTTCCAAAGGTAACATATCCACCATCAATTTCTTCAAATCTTTAAGATAGGACATATCTCCTGTCATGTGCCTAGAGCATCCAATGTCAAAAACTCCTTCATCCTCAAAATCTACCTGTTGATTGCCCTGCACATAAAGTAATAAAATCAGTTTCTCTTGGGGACCCAAGCCATTACTGACTTAGATCTACCTTGTGCGTCAATGTAATTGTATTTCTTTAAAACTATTGATGCACTGCTATTTCTGGAAACATGATCTAAAACTTTAACTTTTGGTTTCCAGACCTAACAAGCTGAGGCCTTTACAGCATAAAAATGATTTCCCAAAACAGTATCAGTTACTGCTTTTGACTTAGTAGTAGTAACTACTGCTTTTGCCTTAGCAGCACTAAATGTTGTATTCTTTTGAATAGGCCTTTTTACAGATGAATGTGCTGTATTTAAAAACTATAACCTGGATTTAGCACCATTCACTGTTCTTTTTGAGTTAGCAGTACTAACTGATCTAGCAGTATTAGTTACTACTCCTAGTTTAGAAATATTTTGCTTGGCAGTATTAACTGATACTAAACCAGATCTCATTTGTACTACTGTTGGAACCATGTTTCTTTTAGCAAAGGGGTGAGTGTTTTGAGCAAAATTTTGATGATTCACCCTCTTAGCATAGTTCCAAACAGGTTTTTGATAGTAATAACAATTTTCTTGTAAATGTTCAAAACTACCACAGTGATAACAAGCCTTGTTAAACATCTCAAAGTCACTCCCTAACCTTTGTGACATCATGTTATTCCAATTTCTCTGGTTACCTCTTGGCCTGTTAGTATACTTCCTAGGTTGTTCAATGAAATCAACAGTTTTTCTAGACAACTTTTTACCAAAACTAGGTTTGACAAACTCAACTTGTTTAACACTAGGTTTAACTGTTTTACCTTCTAACTTAGGTGTAGACTCCACCTGTTCCACATCATCATCAGACACCCAATCTTCAATGATAGGTACATCAGGATATTTCTTTTCAACCTTAGGTTTCTCCTCATTAGACTTACTATTCTCACCTACAAGCTTATCATTAACATCGACTAAACAAGACAATTCTTTCAAAGGAGGTGCAAATGCACTTTTAATAGGAGGAGGAGCATCATTATAGCCTATGCCACTACATTTCCTCATTAGTTGACACTCAATAGTCATATTCACTAGATCAGATGCAAACTCAAGCTTATTTACATTAACTTGATGTTTTTCTTTTTTCTGATAAGCTGCATCTTTTTCTTTTTGAGCCTGTTCTAACCTTTTAGTAAGTTCATTAATGACATTTTCTTTAACATAAAGCTTACTTTCTAAAACATTAATCTTCTCTACATACTCAGACTCATTCTGTTTTAAAAATTCAAGTCTTTGCTCAACAGATTTTAAACCAACTTTATAACCTAAGTTATCTAACTTTAACTTCTTAATTTCTTCTCCTAAGTTTTCATTCCTAGACTTAAGTTCCTCAACAACATCTAAACAAGATTTATAAGAATAACCAAAGTCATTAGATACCTCAGAGTCAGAACTTGATGAAGAAGAAGGAGAATAGGCCATGAGTGCAAAGTTTGGTCCTTCTGCTGCTTGATCACTCCAATCATATCCACCCAAACCATCACAAGACACCAAAGCTGTAGAATTCTTAGGTTCCTCAGACACAGCTTTCCTTGAGCTCTCTCCATTCTTGTAGTCTTGGCTCCTTGGTGCCATGCATTCCCTTGCAAAGTGTCCCTTCCTGTGACAGTTGTAGCATTCAACCTTGGACTTATCAAAACCCATGTTATCCTGCCCATTGACCTTGAGGTGTCTTCCTGTATTCTTCAAAAATCTCCTAGCCCTCATTGTCAACATAGCCATCTGCCACTTCAAGTCCATCTCTTCAAGATCATCTGGATGAATATGTTCCAAATCCTCATGCATAATCTGAGAACTGTTAGATTGACCAGCCAAAAAGCATAAATAACAACATCACTCAAGTTATCAAAGTTTGTAGACCCAGCAGTATTAACTTGTGTGCCAGCAGTACTAATCCATGAGCAGTATTAACTGCTTCATTAGTACTTCCAGAACTGTTATTAGAGGAGGACACAAAAGCTAAGTTTTGTGAGCTTGAGGATGAGCTAGATGACCCTTTGACTTCAGGTTCATAGACTTTTAGATTGTTATACAGATCATCTAAACTCATTGTATCAAGGTCAGCCTTGTTTCTCCACACCACAGTATGTGTGTTCCATTTTGGTGACAAGCTTCTTAGAAACTTCTGATTTATATCTTCTTGAGGAATTGTTACTTCCACAAGTGCTAGTTGACTAATAAGTTTCTGAAGTCTGTCAAAGGTCTGATTAAGGTTCTCAGAACTTGGAGCAGCAAAGTTCTCATATTGTTGCTTCAAAAGATTATTCCTTGTCTTTTTAGTAGCAGCATTCCCTCCAAATCTTTTCTCAATAGCAACTAACAGAGACTTTGCATCATTGTTAGGATTAAAAGTCAATTGATGTTCATTAGGAATGCCCATCATGAGAGTACTTCTGGCTTTAACTTATAATCTTCTTTGTGCCTTATCTTCAACAGACTTAATGGGCACAAAAGTCTTGACACCAGTAGCAGATGTTTCCACAGTTGGTAAGGTATCACCATTCTCAATGACTTCCCACATAGAGTAGTCAATCATCTGAATATACTGCTCAATTCTCATTCTCCATAGCTTATACTCACCAGACTTGAGCATTGGTACCTTTGATGTAGTCATCATGTGTGTAGACTCTGAATCCATGTCTTTAGTAAGATCAGAACATCCTTGAGTATAAACAGGTTCTTCTTGATCACAGCTTCTAGCACAAGCTCTGATACAACTTGTTGATCCTAGCAATACACTTGATCGAATTCCTTAGCTTGTAAGGTTTAGTTATCTTAGATAAATCTAAAACAACTAAGTATAGAAACTGTCTTGAAGTTTATCAAACACAATGCGGAATCTTGTATTTGATCTTAACAAGAACTCTATAAAAGTAAACACATAACACAATTGTATCAAACAAAACACTTCAATATTATTGATATAATACGAATACTCAACAGTATTAGGGTTTACAACCTTGAAGTTCTATGAAAAACGTATTAAGATCTATCTATCTGTATGCCCTAGGATCTCCTTTTATAGACTAAGGAGTCCTAGTCGGCTTACATTGACTTGCTATACAAGATAAATCTTTATAGAATCTTTTCTATACTTATCTAGACATACTATACATAATAACCGACTCTATTACTTCAGCAACACTAATAATGAATCAGTAGCATTAACTCTTTATTCTGGCAGCATTAAATCTCTAGCAGCATTAACTTAGTACTAGCAGTACTAAGTTTTCTTCTAGCAGCATTAACTACTTAGAGTATTTTTCCTTGAAGTCTGTCAGCAGTCTTAATGTACTTCAGCAGTCTTAACTTCCATAAGCAACTTTAATCATCGTCACTAGTAGCAGTAATGACTTAGAGCATTTCCTGTGTAAACCATGAGCAGTCTTAATCATATAAGCAGCAGTAACTCAAGAAGCCTTTAAAACCCAACAGGGTCATTTAGTCCCTAAACTCGTATGTATTTGATCAATTATTGTCTTAAATCGTTTCTTTTTGCATTTTAGGTACTTAGGACGCAAAAGATGAAAATCAGCATGTTTTGGACTAATTTGGACAAGAAAGTAAATAAAATGACTCAGTCACGAAAAAGTCTAGAAAAGGGATCCAGACGGCGTCACAATCCCAGCATGACGCCGTCAATTGCATTTAGACGAGAAGATTTGATGAGATTTTACACATAACGGCTCAGATATTTATAAGGAGTTTAGAAGCAACGGAGTCACAATGGCGACTCAGCTATGGACGAAACCCTAATGATGGCGGGCTGATGGCGTCACAAACATAACGTGATGCCGTCATAACTGTAATACTATATATATTTTCGAATGTTTTCCTTTATTCATGTAACACTTTGAAAAGGCGAAACCCTAGACGAATTTATCATCTATTTTAAGGCTTTTTCAGCCATCATACTCATGTTTTATTGAAGTTAAGTAATCCCTCTTTAATCATTCAATATGTCTATGTGTTGTTTGATTATATGCTTTTATTTTCTTCACTTTAACATGCTAGTGATGCTAATATTACCTAGATCACGTTTTAATATTTCTAAGTCTCGTTCACCTATGATCTACGTAGCACTATCGGGCAGCGTACCTGTTCGTGGGTAGTCTAGAAATGGTAAACCCGATGCCGTCCCAAGAGCTATGGTGCAGGTTTTAACTTAAGTTTTCAATATCACAAAAGTAGGTTTTGAAATGATTTGTTCTTAGTAAATGAAAATAACATAAATTAAATTGAGATTAAATCAGTGGGGAGAAAGATGTGCTAGCCTAGTTACTAATCTTATTATGCCATGATTTAGTTTTCCCACAAATGTCTATTATCGCCTTATGTGGTGGTTAATTGTCACTAGGATCAGTTGGTCAAATCGCCTAGCCTATAACCCCAAACTCGTACATCCTTTGATCAATTTAGCCGCCAGTTTGGTTTTAGTCATTAAGTTCCAGCCATTAATCTAGACCTAATCTGTACCAAGGTATGTGTGGTCCTTTGGTTAATTCTCACACACAAAAACATGGTCCCGCATTTCCTATCTATGTCTACTAAGATAGGTAGTCCTTTGGTCAATTCTTACACGAGATGGTGTGTAGTTCTTTGGTCAATTTTTACATGCCTCGCAACCTACCGGCTAGGGTCCTTTGTTCAATTCAAGCTAGCCTAAATAGGCACTACCTAGCATACACATGTCCAAAACGCGGGGATCATAGAAAGGCTATATTAATAAACACATAAGGTGCATAATAAACAGGAAAACAACAATCATGGACATGATAATTTCATAACTAGGCTATCACATGAAGTGTTTAGCCTCTCATACTATAAAATGCAGTAAAAACAATGTTGAATGTCATAATGAAAGAAAACATTGAACTCAATATGAGTATACATGATATCGCGTCAAACGCATCACAAGCTAAAACCTCTCACAAAGAAAAGTCAACTCGCGACCATTTAACGCAACAATCAATTGTAATAAACCGGATAAGTGAATACCCGGGTCGTAGTCCCAACGAGGCGTGCAATTGAGGATATCGTATGAGGTTTGGTATTAAAATGCTTGAAATATGAATTTTCAGTTTTGGTTACAAGTCTAGCGAAATAAAAATCAAATTACTAAAAAAAAGGAAACGAAAACGGGAAACGAGCCTAAACGTAAAAATCTTTAAAATTAACCCTACGGATGCAAATTTAATTTTCCTAAGTCCTAAATGATAAAAGAAAATTTTGAAAAAAAGAATTATATTTTTCTGATTAATATTTAATTTACTACGAATTAAAAATTAATTTAAAAAGAAAAATAGATTAAAAATATTAAATGTAAACGGAAAATTATGAAAAATTTATGGAAAGTCCTAAGTGATAAGCTGAACATAGGAAAAATAAGCTGAAGTGACCAGCTTATCCAGATAAGCTGGAATAAGCAAAACTGTTGAAATAAGCTACAGGGACTAAAATGGTGTTAAAAGGATTGTTGTGTAGAGATATAACAAAAAAGTCCCAAGGGCACGTTTGGTTAGGCTGTGGTGTTGTGAGGCTTTGGTGACTGGGGAGGTCCAGGGTTCTAATCCCTTGGCCTCCTTTTTTCTAAACCTTTTTTTTTTTTTTAATTTTCATTGAACAAACTTATAAAGCAGAATATAATAAGCTGTTTTAAAACTAAAACTATTTTCAAAAAGCTGAAGATAAGCTCAGAATGAGCTAGGAAAACAGAACAGTATGTATTTAAAAGGGAATAAGCTGAAACTAGTGAATAAGGGGACTGTTAAGCTAAATTTTAAGCAAAGTAAACTGAAATAAGCTAAAGCAATAAGATCACACTCTAAATAAACTAGGAAATCAGACTAAGCATTAAGCAAAGCAGAAAAGCACTAATGTCTTATAAGCAGTTGAGGCAATTACTACTGATATGCAGTCCTAACTCAAGCTGCTGAGGTCATTTTTGGGCTTAAAAATAAGCTACAATGGAATAAGCTAATCCACAATCAACTGAGGATCTCAAAATATCACCAACTAGAGTGCTTAAATTCTGAAAATCAGTCCTAAATGAGCTTATATGAAGCTTATAAATCAGCTTATAAAATGACTGTACTGGCATGTGCAGGCTACATTATGTTCTATGCAAGTACTTTTTTTACTGAATTTGATCAAAAGACATTCAAGGCTTCATGAACTTAAATCAACTCTTTCAAAGAACCTTAACATACTCTAGTAGACATAAAAATTCCAAAATAAGACCTTAATATAACTTATATCAGGTAAAAGCTAACAGAGGAGTCTGTGGCTTCAAATCAAGAACAAACAATTTAATTATATAAAAATCTTTGAAACAGCACAAACTAACCTCCAAACAACTTATACAAGTTGATTTAAGCTAGATTAAAACTCCTTGATGGGAACATGAACAGTAGATACAGAATTTCCCTGTTACACAGCTTGTTCTAAACACTCCTTAATGGATACTCTTTTGAATGTAGAACCATAATAAACCTAGTTAAGCCATGTTTTCTAAAAGCAGAAGATTAACTAACTATATTTAAACTTAAAAAGCACTAATTAACCATAATTAAGCACTGAAATAAGCTGAATAAATAGTGTTGACTTTTGTTGACTTTTGTGGAAATCTTAGATTGGAACTGATGTGAACTTATCATAAGTTCACAATAAGCTATAATGAGCTTATATGAGCTTATTCAAACATTAGAGAGGCTTTTTCAATATCAAATTAACTTAATTCGACTTAACAGTAAACTTTGAAAACTTGAAATTTCATTAACTTTAAAAACTAGTACAATGCTGAATATCTTAATGAAAAATGAGCTTAAACTAACTTAAATTGATACTAGAAACTTAAATTTATACTAATTAAACATTAAAACGACAAATATGACTTAAAATAAAAACTACATGCCTCAATAGGCTTACAAAGCAGCTATTTATACTAAAACTAAAGTGGGTTCTTCCATGTCTTCATCTCTGAGCAATCCTGAGCCCTTGGATCCTCTTGAAATCATCTCAGCCCTCAATTGGAATTTTGGCGCCAAAAGTATGTTGGTGGATTTCCAGGCTGGATTGGTCACGTGAAGAGGGTACACATGTGAGGGAGAAATAGAGTGGCTATGGCAGAGGTAGGGGAGGACATGGGTTGTGGTGAAAGGTATGGGGAATAGGTGTGGGTGATGGTGATGGCTGGTACGGTTGTGGGAATGAGGGAAGAAGGTGGGTTTTTTTTTTATTAACTAAAGAAATGGGTTCGGGTAAAATGAGAACCGGGTTAAGATTTGGGCTTTTTAATGGTTGGGCTGGGTTTAGGGGTAATAGGGTTTTATTAGTTTTGGGTTTAGTTTTGGGATTTGGTTTAGAGGTAGGTTTAGGGATCATAAATGTAGAATCCAAAAGTTGAGGGACCATTTATGCCAAATTCTGAAAATTATATCCAAGGACCATTTTTAGTATTTTGACATTCTTGGGAGTTGACTTTTGATAACTTGAGCAATATCCCGGTCCAAACTCGTAAATTTCTTCCCCGTCCTCGGCTTTTCACGATTTTCCAATCTTGTGCTCGGTTTTGTCCGTTTTTGCCCCGTTTTCAATCCTTTTGTACCTGAAACACATAAAAACACAAACCAAGAATATTTGCAACAATATTTGATCTATTTGGGTGTTTTTGGTCATTTTTGTGTCTTTTATGGGTATAAAATGATGAGTATTTACACACTCATCAATCCCCCACACTAAACTATTGCTAGTCCCAAGCAATCCGATCATATGAAGTAATGAAATGATCAAAAGAATACCATGTATACCTCGTTTTGACTTTTTATTCAAAGAGAGAAATTTAAACTAAAACAAAAAATAGATAAAATGCTTGATTTCCAAAAATGGTATCATGGAACGGGATTCACACAAAATGGGTGTCTCCAGGGAATTGTAATCGTCATCCTCTTTTTTATACTCTCAACTAAGCTTAAACTCAATGTGCAAATGTTTTTGTAAAATGCTAACACTACTTATACTAATAATCTATGTAAGCCAAAACTTAACTTTTCACTCCCACAATTTATTAAAGTTAGGTGACTGTGCTTGATTTTCAAAATTTTGATCACAAAAATTGACGTTTTCATAAGATTTTGACTAATACTAGTTGAAAGATAGATTTAAAATTTACAACAAGCAAGTTTCAAAACTTTATTCAACACATCAAAACTTATTGCATTTTGCAATATCATTCCATTTTATTTTATTTTTTTCTTTTCATTTTTTCATCATTTTTTTTTTTTTAATTGTGCAACATAAACTAACGGAGTTTCACGGGAACCAAGACCTTACACCTTCCGGAATAAAGGATCCAAGGGCCGTTACAACGGAGAGTTCCAAGACTCTAAACATTCCTGAAATGAGGATCCAAGGGTGTTAGACCAAGACCTCACACATTCCTGATTTAGAGGTCCAAGGGCCGGTATAAGAGGGTAGCCAATACCTAAACGCCTTCCAAAAATAAGGATCCAAGGGCCGATCTTGAACCGTAGCTTTTTTAGCACATACATTTATTACTTAACTTTTGCAACTTTCAAGCAACGTCTCACTTTCATTTTGCATTATTATGACATATGCTTGTTCCGAAGTTTAAATAAACTTTGAACTAGTATTTTTCAAAATCGTACAAAAAAATGATTTTGTGTGTTCAAATGTTTGAAAATAAGCACTTATTAAGTCAGATTAGTTATCTTCTGGGAGGAAAAGCCATAGATTACTTATATAAGCTCTAAAGAAAACCAATATTCTACGCTTAGCATTTTCATTCGCACATATCGTAAAACCTTATTCTAATCGTTAAGGAAGCAGCCAGATCAATACTCTGGCAGAGTCGGGATTCCCTTTGTTCTAACCTAATCAAGACTAAACACTTTTTTTTTTTTTTTTAATTGCAATTTCTTATCTAAAAACGAAAAAATTTTAAAATTTTTGGCCAAAACGGGGGTACTAGGGCACTAGAAGGTACACATGTGACAAAATTCGCGAGAATTCCCCCCCACACTTAGAATTGAATATTGCCCTCAATATTCAAAGTACCGGCTATTATGCCGACACTTAGAACGTAAAAAAGTAATACTAATAACCAAGTGTGTGAAAGAATTCTCTAATTTCACAAACAGGATTGAAAAGATATCCCTAGATAAACGTTAGCAAAAAGATCGGATATTGGGCGGCTGGATTGAAAATAGGCGCATCAATCATCACGATCTAAGGAAAACCTGCAAACAAGAGCAAACAACACACAAAACAAAGCACAGTAGAGGAATCCCCCACACTTAGTGTCAGAAAATAGAAAGAACTCAGAAACATGGGTTGTCACCTATGTGGTGCTAATGTTTTTGTTAACCGAGTCACTAGCTTGACTCGACCCCGAATTCATTTGTTCTTGGGGAAGCATGTGGAAGAGAAAATCTCCATCGGACTTTCATTCGAAATGTTTGGATAAACATTGAAATTCTTGAAAGTTCCACTCCGATGAGATACATCCGGCTCAAAAGAATGATAAATTGAGATGCCGGGGTCAAAAATGGTGTCTTCACTCCCAAACGAGTGAAGGAAAGGACAAGCTACCTTATAAGCACAGAAAGGTAGAAAAACTCGAACGACATATGTGAAGTCAATATAATGGCGATCCTCAAAGGGCAATGTCACATATGTTGGAGAAAGAATGTCCTTTTGAATCTCGGGATTGAAAATTGAGGTCATATCATCAAGTTTAGAAATAATAGAGTCCTTGACCTCATCGTTCTCTAACACTTCATCAAAAAGAGGATTTACGTTGCTTGAAAAGTACTCGTCATCAAATTCAAACAGAGAGTTCGAATAGACTTTGAGACTTTCATTTGGAACGTCCTCATCAGAAAGTGATTCATCATCACTAGAGGAAAAATCATCATTGGAATTGAAAAGTGGGTTAGAGAAAATCCAGGAAAAATCTTCCGTAGTGTCAAGAGGATAATCACTACGAAAAGACCAATCACTTTCATTGTCCGATATATCCTCAGACTCACTTGGGATTGGGATAAGATTCTCAGCACTAGACTTTATGAATTCGTCCGATTCCTTTTCAGGAATAGTGCTAAGATGCTCATCCCCCATAATGAGAGGGTCCTCGGAGTCCATAGTTGGAAAGATGTTTGTGATTGCAATAGACTGAGGGAGTTGAGAAATGGTATCATTTAAAGGAATAGCACTCTCCTCTTCGTCTTCTTCTTCTTCCTCATCATCGTCATCAAGAAGGGCAGCCCTGAGAAACATGGAACGCCTTTTTGCTGCTCGTTCTTCGGCTAGAAGTTCTTCAAAAGATTTTTCATGACGATCTTCTTGGGGAAGTTCTTTAATCGAATCCTTAATTTCTTAGAGTAAATTAAGAATTTGAAGAACGTCTTCTTGAGATGGTGTTTGAATCATTTGGTACTGTGGAGGTTGGTCATGATAAGAATAGTCAAAATTGTTACAAGGGCCATGCTCATAGACAAGCGGGTTCCTTGTTTAACAATCTGAGCTATAATGAGGACCTCCACAGTACTCACAACAATAATATTGTTGTGATTGATTCAGTGACGTATATGGATATTGGTCATAACCAAAATTTTGATCATTACACGAAACTTGCTCATAGACAAGCATATTACTTGCTTGACAATCAAAACTTTGTTGAGGACCTCCACAATACTCACAAAGATCATTTGGCATATTTTGAAATGATGTATCATTGAAGTTTTGATAGCACGGTTCTTGCCAAAATGAATCCTGAGAAAGGTTGAAATCGTTTTGAAAATCTGTATTTGTATTTTCGATTTCAGAAGTGCAACACATGCAAAGTCCATGGGTAAACCCACATCCTTTGCAAAAACATCGTTCACATTGTGAATCATCCCCCAACGGATCTCCACATATAAAGCAATTATGCTGAGTGAGTGAAGATGGCTGGGGTTGTGGAGGGTGTTCGGAAAGACTTTGAGAATTATCGATGGAATTAAGCTTTCTTTTGAGGGCTACTTCACACCAATAACAAGATCCTTTTGGTGCATGATTTCCACACCGCTCACACTTACACTTTAAACAACGAAGACTGTCAATCAACGGGCTTTTACAATCAAAACAGTGATAGCCCAGTGACGAAATGAGAATTAAACATTTAGGAGGGTTAAGAAGATAGACTCAAACGGTTTAAGAGGATGAAGTAAAATATTTTTGGGTTTTTTGGTTTTTCAACTTTCTTTTTTTGGATTTTTGGATAAAAAATATTCACAAGATAAAAACGTAACTTCACGAGGAAGGGTCTTCAAGTCACTAATCGTCAAACCGTAACGATATTGTCGCAACACACCTCCCCGGCAACGGCGCCATTTTGATATCGCGTCAAACGCATCACAAGCTAAAACCTCTCACGAAGAAAAGTCAACTTGCGACGATTTAACGCAACAGTCGATTATAATAAACCGGATAAGTGAATACCCGGGTCGTAGTCCCAACGAGGCGTGCAATTGAGGATATCGTATGAGGTTTGGTATTAAAATGCTTGAAATATGAATTTTCAGTTTTGGTTACGAGTCTAGTGAAATAAAAATCAAATTACTAAAAAAAAGGAAACGTAAACGGGAAACGAGCCTAAACGTAAAAATCTTTAAAATTAACCCTACGAATGCAAATTTAATTTTACTAAGTCCTAAATGATAAAAGAAAATTTTGAAAAAAAGAATTATATTTTTCTGATTAATATTTAATTTACTACGAATTAAAAACGAATTTAAAAAGAAAAATAGATTAAAAATATTAAATGTAAACGGAAAATTATGAAAAATTTATGGAAAGTCCTAAGTGAGAAGCTGAACATAGGAAAAATAAGCTGAAGTGACCAGCTTATCCAGATAAGCTGGAATAAGCAAAACTGTTGAAATAAGCTACATGGACTAAAATGGTGTTAAAAGGATTGTTGTGTAGAGATATAGCACAAAAGTACCAAGGGCATGTTTGGTTAGGCTGTGGTGTTGTGAGGCTTTGGTGACTGGGGAGGTCCAGGGTTCGAATCGCTTGGCCTCCTTTTTTCTAAACTTTTTTTTTTTTTTTTTTTTTTTTTTTTTTTTAAAAATTTTCTTTGAACAAACTTATAAAGCACAATATAATAAGTTGTTTTAAAACTAAAACTATTTTCAAAAAGCTGAAAATAACCTCAGAATGAGCTAGGAAAATAGAACAGTATGTATTTAAAAGGGAATAAGCTGAAACTAGTGAATAAGGGGACTGTTAAGCTAAATTTTAAGCTAAGTACAACTGAAATAAGCTAAAGCAATAAGATCACACTCTAAATAAACTAGGAAATCAGACTAAGCATTAAGCAAAGCAGAAAAGCACTAATGTCTTATAAGCAGTTGAGGCAATTAATACTGATATGCAGTCCTAGCTCAAGCTGCTGAGGTCATTTTTGGGCTTAAAAATAAGCTACAATGGAATAAGCTAATCCACAATCAACTGAGGATCTCAAAATATCACCAACTAGAGTGCTTAAATTCTGAAAATCAGTCCTAAATGAGCTTATATGAAGCTTATAAATCAGCTTATAAAATGACTGTATTGGCATGTGCATGCTACATTATGTTCTATTCAAGTACTTTTTTGACTGAATTTGATCAAAAGACATTCAAGGCTTCATGAACTTAAATCAACTCTTTCAAACAACCTTAACATACTCTAGCAGACATAAAAATTCCAAAATAAGACCTTAATATAACTTATATCAGGTAAAAGCTAACAGAGGAGTCTGTGGCTTCAAATCAAGAACAAACAATTTAATTATATAAAAATCTTTAAAACAGCACAAACTAACCTCCAAACAACTTATACTAGTTGATTTAAGCTAGATTAAAACTCCTTGATGGGAACATGAACAGTAGATACATAATTTCCCTGTTACACAGCTTGTTCCAAACACTCCTTAATGGAGACTATTTTGAATGTAGAACCATAATAAACCTAGTTAAGCCATGTTTTCTAAAAGCAGAAGATTAACTAACTATATTTAAACTTAAAAAGCACTAATTAACCATAATTAAGCACTGAAATAAGCTGAATAAACAGTGTTGACTTTTGTTGACTTTTGTGGAAATCTTAGATTGGAGCTGATGTGAACTTATCATAAGCTCACAATAAGCTATAATGAGCTTATATGAGCTTATTCAAACATTAGAGAGGCTTTTTCAATATCAAATTAACTTAATTCGACTTAACAGTAAACTTTGAAAACTTGAAATTCCATTAACTATAAAAACTAGTACAATGCTGAATATCTTAATGAAAAATGAGCTTAAACTAACTTAAATTGATACTGGAAACTTAAATTTATACTAATTAAACATTAAAACGACAAATATGACTTAAAATAAAAACTACGTGCCTCAATAGGCTTACAAAGCAGCTATTTATACTAAAACTAAAGTGGGTTCTTCCATGTCTTCATCTCTGAGCAATCCTGAGCCCTTGGATCCTCTTGAAATCATCTCAGCCCTCAATTGGAATTTTGGCGCCAAAAGTATGTTGGTGGATTTCCAGGCTGGATTGGTCACGTGAAGAGGGTACACATGTGAGGGAGAAATAGAGTGGCTATGGCAGAGGTAGGGGAGGACATGGGTTTTGGTGAAAGGTATGGGGAATAGGTGTGGGTGATGGTGATGGCTGTTACGGTTGTGGGAATGAGGGAAGAAGGTGGGTTTTTTTTTTATTAACTAAAGAAATGGGTTCGGATAAAATGAGAACCGGGTTAAGATTTGGGCTTTTTAATGGTTGGGCTGGGTTTAGGGGTAATAGGGTTTTATTAGTTTTGGGTTTAGTTTTGGGATTTGGTTTAGAGGTAGGTTTAGGGATCATAAATGTAGAATCCGAAAGTTGAGGGACCATTTATGCCAAATTCTGAAAATTATATCCTAGGACCATTTTTGGTATTTTGACATTCTTGGGAGTTGACTTTTGATAACTTGAGCAATATCCCGGTCCAAACTCGTAAATTTCTTCCCCGTCCTCGGCTTTTCACGATTTTCCAATCTTGTGCTTGGTTTTGTCCGTTTTTGCCCCGTTTTCAATCCTTTTGTACCTGAAACACATAAAAACACAAACCAAGAATATTTGCAACAATATTTGATCTATTTGGGTCTTTTTGGTCATTTTTGTGTCTTTTATGGGTATAAAATGATGAGTATTTACACACTCATCAATACAACATGATGCTAAAGCTAATGATTGAATGATGTGATTTCTCCCTTGGAAAGTGATTGAAAGCAGCAGAGATTAGTCCTTGATGCAGCCCAAAATTCGTCCTTTAGAGTTGTGGTAAAAATTGGTGGCTAAAATGCTGATTTAGGGCTTGTATTTATAACTTCAACCCAACTACGGCGTAACCTTGAGTAATGGGTTATGCCATAACCTTCGTATCTCTGACGATCTTAACATTATAATTGTGTCTATGGCATAACCTCAAGAAGAGGTTACGAACGCAGACTGCTCGTTAACATTTACGCCATTTCTAAGCCGTAACCTTGTTGATGATATTACAACGTAGCCTTCTTGATTGCTAAATTTAACTAAGTCATTGGATATCTACGGTGTAATCATATCGATGGAGTTACACCGTAACCTTAAAAAACGTTGACTTCAGTCTTCTAGTTATAAATTATGTTACGGCATAGATTATAGACTCCTTCTATGCTGTAACTCTTGTATGGTCAACAAGCTCTTGAATTATTTTGTTAATCTCCTTTCCAAATCCACGTTTCTTTGTTCCAATGCTCATTTATACCTTGAAATGAAATAAGAAGTAGTAAGAGTATATATTCATATAATTCAATACAAATGGTAAGCATTTTAGGGGGAAATCATCACTAAAATGTCAGGATTATTTGATGTTATCAAATATCCCCTACTTAAACTCTACTTGCCCTCAAGTAGACCTTATTAGAATAATTCTTAAAAAGATAACTCCCAGATTAGCTTGGGAGCTATGAATCTAAAAATTTCCTATGCTAGATACATCAAAGCCGAACACCTCACGAAATGGGGAACAAAACACTCATTCGCATTCCTAATCTAAGTGTTCAATTTCGGGGTGATCACTCATTTGCACAATCATAGCATGTATCCTATCACAGGTTTGGCGGTTACACAAAACTTCACCACTGGAGCTAAGGTTAAGACAATCCTTAAAGGCAATATTGGGTAAACAAATGCATAGGTTAGGGGTAAGTTGTTCTCTCAATCCTCACTCATAAGTGACAGCGAAGGCGAAAAAATCAATGATACATGACCAAATCCATGGCCAAGACACCAATGATTGCTCACTCCGCCACCTAGACTTAAAGCTATGGATGTCAAAAAAAATAAAGGTAGGATAAGACATGGGATTCACCTATTCAAAAAGAATAAAGGTAGAAATAAATAAACAAATAGTCTTAGTCTATACCCAAGTCCTAACCGCCTACCGTCCATCCCAAATCCAAGCATCAAGACGCGGAAACCAGATCATCAAATAACAAGTTAGTGTGCTAGGGATAATAGAAATATGACCTTCCAAATGCAAGTTGGAATAATGTAGTTCCAACTTGTCTCAACATATGTGTACGAGGCATTACCTCGCATTACTTGATTAAGCTCAACATATGGATTAGTGTTTATAGTGTCCATGATTTCGGTTGACACTAATCCATCTTTCCTTAACTAATAACAACAATTATATATATATATAAAGTTAAAATAAAAAGACAAATATCCGTACACTACGTAAAAAGATTTTTTTTTTTCAAAAAAGTTCGCGAAAAAATCCATAAAAATTCCACAAGATCGGGGATGTTGGTGCATAAAACTTTTGTGAAAGAAGTTTTTCTAATTTTGAGTTTTTATACGTTTTTTTCAATGCACAAAAAACAAATTTTGATGTGCAAAAAAATTTTGATGCACAAAATTTTCAACTTGTTTTAGTTAGATGCACAATGTTATTTTGATGAAAAAAGTTAAAAGAAGTTGGGTGCAAAAACGAATTTTTGATGCACCAAAAAACCATTTAATGCACAAGCGTAATTTTTCAAAATTTTTTTTCGGAAAAAGTATCTACTTTTAGAAAAACTTCATTCACAACTTTTTCATGCACCAACATTTCCGATCTTGTGGAATTTTTTTGGATTTTTTCGCGAACTTTTTTGAAAAAAAAAAATCATTTTACGTAGTGTACTGATATTTGTCTTTTTATTTGATCTTTATCCTATATATGTATATATATATATATATATTTTATATATATATATATATAGATATATATATATATATATATATATATATACATATATATATATATATATATATATATATATATATATATATATATATATATATATATTTAACTACAAGAAAGTAAAAATTACATCCCCCCACTTGAGATGAATACGGGGGTCTTCAATGATCTTCTAAATACGTCTTCTATCATGTTGTAATTCCCGAACTTCTCAACTTGGACCAAGGAGTTAGGCAAACGGCAAATTCCCAATCATAGACTTAAGACTACACGGTAGGCCAAGGCGATAAGGTGTAAACAAAGCAAAATATAATTGGGTTATGAAATGAAAGATTGGCTCAGAAGGGTGTATCTATGGTATCTTGCACTAAAGATGAGTGCAACAAAAGGGTTTATCACGGGAGGTCGAAAATTCGAGGTGACTAGTCGATAAACGCACACAATGTAACACATATAGGCTATTTTGGTGTAAATCCTAAAATATTGCCTTCTCGAATTATCTATCCCAAATGCACCAAGAAACTCAATGCATTACTTGTCTATGGTCTCGAAATGATGTAAAGGCCAAGTTCTAAGGTATACAATACTACCGGCACACTCAATATTTGGTGGATTGTGTAATATGAGAAAATGGAAAAAGGATAAATCTCGCCAATAGATATCAATGGTTGTTGTGTGCTCGGCAAAGATATATTCTAGTTAGGTTCGGAAAAACATGTCAAAATTTTAAAAATGGCATAATTTTTTTCAAAATAAACTAGAAAAATGAGGGCAAAGTAAAAAGTTCAAGTTATAATTCTACTCTTGTCCCTCCACTTAAGTTGTACAAAGTCCCTATTGTATACAAACATTAAAATTAAAGAGAGATAAGTAGAATTGGAACGAGAACTCCCCTGAAATTTGCTACAAATATGGTAAAAGGATCATGTGAATGTCTTGCCTTGACTTCGCCTCCATGAGCAAACTTCTTTTCCGTAAAATTATATCACTACCAAAAGTGTAATCCTAAACAGACAAAACAAAAACAAAAGCAAAAAACAAAAACAAAAAGAAAGAAAATCTTAACTCACTTTCGTAGGAATCACGGTTGCATTTAGCATATTTGTAAAACCCAAAAATCTAAAATCATGCAAAATGACCAAATTGCCCCTGAAACTTTAAAAATTTAATTAAAACATATATAAAGCACCAAATTAATTCCAAACCTTTGAAAATTAACCACATATGAAGTAAGGAAATTTTTTTGGCAACATTTTAATATTTTATAAAGTACAAAAATATATATAACACATAAAATTGTTGTATGGGCCGAAAATAATTAATTCTTGTATACTTATACATTTTAATTATTTGTTAAATATGTAAAATCAATTTAAAAAGGAGATAAGTATTGTTATTAAGAAGGAAATCAATCAAAATCAGTAATTTGATTCCATAACATCAATTTGGGCCGAGTATATCTCCCTCCCCCTTTGACCCTCGGTTTCATTTATTTTTCCCTATTATTTCCTCACCGAAACCCTAATAACAAACACACAAAATCCTCTCTTCTCCATCCGATTTTTCTGGAGCTATTGGGTATTTTTCTAGTGATCTTTAAGGCCTAAGGGAGCTGGGAAAAATAAGCATAGGGTTGTGGATTCGCTGGTTTGATCGTGGGATATTTTTCTTAGTCGAATTTTTCATCCGAGAGGTAATAATTCATGCGCCTAAATCTACATGTCCTAAAATTGATTTGGTATTTTTATGATGTTACTTAGATCACATATGACTCATATAAATTGGTAAAATCGAATCATGCAAGTTAATATGATCGTACGAAATTTTGAGATCAAAAACACACATAAAATGCAAATCGAGTCATACGAATTTTCTGGGTGATATGTTTATTTTATTTGGACCTCATATGAAGTATATCTTCTGAGAAACATGATGGAACGAATTGTAGAGGCCTAAATATGTCGTGGTAATTATTGATATCAAAAACATACATAAAATCTAAAACATGCTATACGATTTTTCTGGGCTTGTTATATAAATTTTATGAGTTCCTTATGCATCATATAACCTGAGAAAAATATTGGTTCAAATTTTGGAAGCTTAAATAAAGTGTGGCTAATTTTTGTACAAACCGGATTTTTGGAAAAAAATAAAGAAATAAATAAAACCTAATCGAAATAATTAGGGTTAGGGTTTTTGGGACATGATATGGTCATTTAATGTGTTTTAAGGTTTTAATAAGGATGGGTCAATGATTGGATTTGATTAGGGTTTGGAATTGTATTTAAAAAGTGTTATACGATTTATTTTTAAAACTTAAGGGTGTGTTTTGTAATTTTTCAAATGTATGGGATATTTTTGTAAGGTGGTCTAGATCTAGGGAAAAATGTATAAAATATTTTATGAGGGGTATCTTGTGCTAAATTGGTAATTAGAAGGTTATTTGGTAAATTAAATAAAAGTATAATTCGAATTGGAATTAATTAAAATTGATGGACCTATTTTGTAAATTCTGGAGATTGAAGGTGGTTTCGTATAATACTTAATATAAGGGGCTTGATGTGTAATTTGGAATAATTGAAGGCTTAATGTGTAAATATAAATATTGTAAGGATTAATTTGTAATTTAATTAATAATAAGGTTTAATTTGTAATTTATATAACTTAAGGGTTTAACTTGTAAAATGGTTAAAGTTAAAGGATTGGAACTGTAATTATGGGAAACTTATGGATTAAAATGAACGACTTGTAATACCTGCTAATTCTGGAAACCTGCTAAAAATAGAAAGTTACTAAATATGGAAAGTTGCTATTTTTGGAAAGTTACCTGAAAAGGAAAGTTACTAAAAATGGAAAGCCGACTAAAATAAGTAATCTGAACTAAACAAACTAATAATAAGACAGTCATGAATTCGTGTAGATTCGCTGAAGATGGAGTTGCTTCCGACCTTTATATTTCTGTTGTGTTTTTCATTTGCGGTATAAGGTACAGATATTCTGACCTTCTCACAGGTTTCTCATGAACTCTTTTATTTTATATCTTGTTTTCCGTTGAACCTTGCTATGTTTCCCTTGTTCTGTGAACTCTGCTATGATCCCTTTCATATTCTGATCTGTTTAGCTTCTGATTTGATGCCATTGCTATGAATCCCTTTGCTTTGAACCCTTTCTATTGATCCCCTATGTTATGATCTCTGATATGAATCTGTTATGTGAAAATCTTTTAATTATGACCTGGAAATGTTTTGAGAAAAATCAGTTATTTTAAAAGAATGATTATGAATGGTGATATGATACTATTTTTATATGACATTTGTTAACTTTTGTGAAAACTAGTTTTAAAGAATATTTTTATGAAAAACCGTTTTGAAAGATTACTTTATGAAAACTATTCTGAAAGATCATTTTATTGAAAAACATTATTAAAGGATTGCTTTAAGTGAACTTTTGACTAGAACTTCTAAAATAAACTTTTGCTACGAACTTTTAATTATGAATCTTTGATATACTCTTCTGAACCATTTGATATAGTCCTTTTAATCTGAACTTAAACTTTGATATAAGACTTAATCTGATAAACTCTGATTTGAACCTTTGATATTTAATTCTAAAACTACTTGACATGAACCTTATGCCATGAACCCTTAGATATGACACTTTGTTTATTATATGACATCTGACCTTGACCACGGTTTGATACCCGAGCCACTATCTGTTTCACTAGGCATGAGGGTTTAATGTCCTTGTCATTGATGCACCGATGGCATGACTCTAGGGCAGGAGAGTGATGACCTGTCCCTTCCCTGACTTTATTTTATCTGGCGTGTATTGGTAGACTCTGGCCACTTGGGGCGTATGGATGCATCCTAGATCTGATCTGATTTCTGTTATCCGTATCTGTTTATATGTTATATATATCTGGTGACTGATGGTGTGTGCGATACACGTCTTTCACATATCTGGGAGCTAGCTACTCCATTTGATACATGAGGACACCCCTCATATTATCTGGTTACTTGAGAGGCATCCCCTCTGGATTACTGATATGGCTACATGGTTATTGTATTATCTGTTCTGGGCTCGTGGTAGATTACTGTTCCTTTTTCTTTTCCTTTATTCTTTTTCATTTACTTATCCCTTAATCCATATTATATCTGCATGCCCTTTATTTTTGTTACTTTCTACTGTTCTCTACTACTGCTTTGTTATTGTTATATCTGTTCACTGAGCTCTCGTAGCTCAGCCACATTTCTTTTCCTGCGGCAGGTTTTAGTTTGGAAGCTGGGGTATGAGTGGAGAGAACCTTGGACTTAGAAGATTTGATAGGTATTCTGGATTAGAGATGATTAGAAGTTATTATACTTTAGAATTAGTATTTATCGGAAGTTTCATTTGTAACCTTGTAGTTTCTGTATTTCATTTGTAACCTTTGATAATTCTTGTATTACTATAGATGTATGCTTTGTTTTGATCTGATATGAAACCATTATTGTGATATATTTACCCTTATCGGGTTGGGGTGTTACAATTTATGGTATCAGAGCGACAGGCTGCGACTCGTAATACATTACCCTTGACCTGTGTAAGTTAGACCACTAAGTTTCCACTGTAGGCGCTCACCAGATAACCTTTAAGATTTTGATTTAGGATTTCCCTATAGGACCTTAAGTTCTGAACAGTGAGGAATGGGTAGACTATAAGGCTTTTGTTTAAGTATCATTGCTTCCGCATCACTCTGATCCGTGCCCTGCTTGTTGAGATCACTTTTGGAGATTGAAAGCTCACGCTTTGCACCACCTAAGTTTCCGACTCCGACCTCTGATTCTTTTGTTAATCATTTTGATGCCTCTTCGGGCATTCTGAGAATCTCCATGACGATGACCTATTTGATACATTCTGTTAATTCTCTCTTGCTTTTGATAATCATCTATGAATTTTCTGACACAAATTGATTTCGTTTTAACCATCTCTGTTCCCATGAGAAGCCTTGTGGTGTTTAACCACGAGTGTAAGGATGTTTTCCTTTCACTTTTGAACGATAAGACTCGCTTGTTGATCTGTTTTTCCTTGGATAGTTAACTTTGATTTTATTCTGATAAAGGATTGGTTGATTGACAATTCAATATTGACAACTATCCTCCTTTGGCGTTTGGAAAAAAAAAATTTGAACTTCCCACCATGATTACCGATTGTTAAACTCCTTACTATCACTATTACTCTGGA
Organism: Artemisia tridentata subsp. tridentata; assembly: GCA_021014915.2. Lineage (NCBI taxonomy): Eukaryota > Viridiplantae > Streptophyta > Magnoliopsida > Asterales > Asteraceae > Artemisia > Artemisia tridentata. Next base: position 185,592,545 of record CP139504.1, on the reverse strand, counting down.
GACTCGTGTGTTACTTTCGCGGTTATGAAGTCTTCCTGGAAACCATTTCGTACACCAATGAATGAACCTTATCTTGAGAATTAATTGGCACCCTGAGTTTTCTGAATATGATTCCTGGTTGAACCATCAAGTTTTCCACCGGAATGTGAAGTAGGATTTGACATGATACCGAGAGATTGTCTAGCCGCCAGGCGAAGATGTCTTTTGGATCATACCAGTTGATTTGAGCAACCAGAAAGAGCAGCAACCGAAGACCAGGAAGTGAGCTTGCTTAAGAATATCTTCTGGGCATGCTTCACTACCTGATTTTGATCTTCACTTCTGATCTGTTTGACAAATAGTATGATACCTCACCGACCATCCCAAAGGTCATTTAACCCCAATGTGTTTGAAACATCCTATTAATTCATTTCCAGTGCTGGATATAAATGTATTATCTGATACTACTCCGTCTTGCAAACCCCGTTACTACTCCTATGAGAACTCTGGTGATTATTAACCATGGATATAGGAAGTTTATTCCCTCCCTTTGAATAATGAATCTTGCCGTCAACTAGTTTCCTTTGGAAGGACATGACGATAATTTTGTCTCGATATGAAATTGTTAACTGAGCTTCTATATGCCTCACTTTTGACAGTTATACGATATTCGTATTGCCGATGATTCACAACCTACCTGCCACTTATGCTAAATAGCTAAACAAGACTCCAACACCTTGAATTGTTCGCTTATCTATTTCCACACTCTGATGAACCATGTACTTGACCTTGATATATGAGTTATCCGTCTAGATTGGCGACCGTGCTCATCCTACGAATCCATTTACTTTTGATATATTCGATTTTGAGGTCTTTAAGTTATGGATTGGCTGGCCCTCATAAGCTGCCAGGGATTACCGTATCTGATATGTGACTTCAGAAATCTATTTGCATCCTAAACAGTTACCTCGATCTCATTTGATTGTCAAATTTCTCCTGACACCTATTAATATCCACCCCTTAGAAAGCTTTGGCATTGGAAGTTTTGTTGTACAAATTTTCTGGTGTTTCTGATGAAACTCATGGGTTTCCCTTCTGCTTGAGAAGTGGAATTGACTTTGAACTGATCTCATTTGACGAACCATGATGCTATAGAAGTTGAGAGATTGAAGAAGCTGATGGAATATGACCTTGTTCACCTCAGTGTTTACTTTGAATACCCCTATTAGTTTATGAAGAAGAAAGAGAAAATTATGCGTCAGCGTATCAACTATCGTAAACCTAACCGTATCACTACCCGTAATCATTTTTTTTTCATTTCCGCGTGTCAATGATTGATTTGTTCTATCTTTGTAAATTCCGTATCAGACGGCCTCATTTAATGTTTGAAGGACTGAAGAAGCAACCACAAGAACTTCTAAGATGGGAGATGACTAACTGAGAGTAACCTCCGTGAAGCATTTCGGTTTATGCATGAAGAGGGAGATTGGTGATGTGAAGTAGATATGAAGTTTTCCCTGAAACGATTCATGAAGTTGTTTTCGTACTCGTTGTGACCACTATAAGTTTTTTTTTTGTATTGGCTAATAGGATCATGTTTTCGCGAGTAATTGGACAATTGTCATAGTATGACAGTGTGTTTGTACTCAGAGACGAACGAGGAACATGTAGATCATCTTGTAAAATGACCCTTTATTCTGGAAGAAGTAGATTTGATTGGCGTCCAGAGATTGTAGCAGACAACACTACCCCGTATCCTGTGATGACAGCAGTTTGAGTTGGCGAATTTCGAACTGTGCTGGAAGACCTGGCTAAGACGCACAGTCTTGCTTCTCTATTCATTTTAGTTGCACTAAGATGAATTGAGAGCAGAAGTAGAATCGCGAATGGAAGATGCACAGTGACCATGTCAGAGATTCACGTTCCACACCACAGTGTCCAGAAGAAGTGCTGAAGGCTTGAGGGACCAGACTCAAGTTTATATTTCCTTTCCACTCTGTGATCATATGGACAGACGTAGACAGACTACTTGGAATTTGAAATCATGTATTGAATGTATGATATTTCTGAAGCGAACGTTTGTGTTTGGAAGAGTTGATTCTGTGAAGGATGAAGCTATGAATGACATAATTCATTTTCCTCTTGACTTACCCAAATTTCCGTTACCTGATGATAAGATCCTTTGAATGATTTAGACCCTCTGTTAGAAATTCCGTTTTGTGTAAATTCTGAGTATGTTGGATGATGGCTTGTTATGAGAATTCTGAAGCAACCACTGATATTGCCTGAGTTGATTCTGGTGAGGGAGGAAAGATTGACGCTATTGGCGAAGTACCCAATTCTGATAGACATTCTGGATCTATTCCGTTAACTCTTTCGAGTACTCAGTTCTCCTCTTAATTATGGTGTTTGATTTTAATGACCTCTGAGACTGTAGTTGGATTAGGTGGATTAAGATAAGTTATTTTTGTTCACGACTTGAGATAAAGTATGACCATCATGAGGGCATATTTATATGATGCCAGTATTATGACGTCTAGCCAACGTGATAATACTTACATCATATAACGTGCACTTGTTGTGGGCATCGGATATTTCGAGAATTGCCTTAGAACTTTAGAAATTCTGATAACTGTTTGAGATTATCTGCGTTAGTGAGACTTTAAGTTCATTCTACCTATACGCGTAATCTGCTGTCACCGTTATGCGAATTGATACGTCTGGATTCTTGTCACGCATTTTGCAGACCTCTGCACTTTCAATAAGAATCTTAGGTTCTATTGTAGAACTTTTTGCGAATTGATGTTATCGACAATCTATTTTCTGTACGTTCTAATCTGATTTGTCTAATCAAATTATGTGGACGGCATATCTTTCAAAATCCAGTGTATTTCCTGCGTCTCTTTCGAGAGAATCCGATTATCATCTATTATGTTATTCTTTTGATCTGGATTCAGTATGAATTGTCTCTTCTGATGAAACCGAAGCTTGGGTGTTAGGATCTCTGAGAAATAAGGAATTTCTCATTGCTGCCGATAGTGAAGCTGGTTCCTGCCGATAGTTATACATTGCTGCTGCGGTTGGTTCCTGCCGATAGTTTAAGTTTGTTTCTGCCGATCATGTTTATTGCTGCGGATATTATTGTTTGTTATCCGTATGTTTAGTAAGGTTGTTAGATTTATTTTTAGAAGAGATCATGTTTATCTCTTCACACGTTTTCTTGTAAGACGGGTTAGGGTTAGGGTTTCTTATCATTATAAAAGAAACATCTCGTCCATGAGTTTAATGTACCTTTAACGATTACAATATTCAATAACACAATTCTTAGTTCATAGTCTGATCCATAGAGGATCATTGTCTTTTCTTCTTTAATATTCTTCTTGTTTAGTTTCCGCATAAACACAAGTCTTACACCTAGAGGTTCTCGTTTAACCAAGCTCAATCAAGCTCGAAGTACTCGATCCTACAAGTGGTATCAGAGCCTGGTGAGGATCTCTGATAAAGAAGAAAAAGTTCGATTTCATATCTCTTAACCCTCTTTCAATGGAAGACGAAATCCCACAAAACAATGTCATTAACCAGGAAGATCATCAACCCAAACCTGAAACCTCACAAGTCCAAACACAAATCGTCACCACTATGTCCAATAACAATGCTAAATTCCCATACCTGAAGAAAGATGAGTATGAAGTCTGGGCCATGAGAATGGAATATTGGATCACGCACAGTGATTACAATCTGTGGAATGTCATTCTTAAGGGAAATAGCAAGAAGAATACTGGAAGGGATAATGATGGCAATATCTATATAGAGCCACCTATTACAGCAGAAGAACACCTTGCTGTACAAAGGGAAACCAAGGCAAGAACCCTTTTACTTCAAGCTATTCCAGAGGATCATATGAGTGATTTCCATCACCTTGATGATGCTAGAAAAATTTGGCATGTTGTAAAAGCCAGATTTGGAGGGAATGATGAATCCAGAAAAATGAGAAAGTCTATGCTCAAGCAAGAGTTCTAGGAATTTAAGATCTCTGAGGCTGAGGGGATCCACAAAGAGTATGACAGGTTTCACAAGATCCTGAGCCAACTCAACCCGTTGAAAGCTAGGCTAGACGATGAGGACTGCAACACCAAGTTTCTGAGGGCCTTGCCTCTATCCTGGTCTCAGGTTTCCATAACACTTAAGGCCAAAGGTGGACTGGACTTTATGAGTTTTGATGATCTGTACAACAAACTGAAAACCCTTGAAATTGATATCAAAGGGTATTCCACCTATTCACCTCAAACTCCAACCCATACTGCTTTTGTTAGTACCTCTGGTGCTAATAAAGCATCATATGGAAAAAGTCTGTCACCATCCTCTTCATCACTTTCTTACTCACCTGCCACATCAAAAGTTCAGACAAGATCTGATAATATTCTGGAGGATGTGCTTCATTCATTTGTTGCTGATGAAGCGAAAAGTGTACCGCTTTTAGGGGGTCATTTAAGCCCTAAATCGTATTTATTTGATCAAATATTGCCCTAAATCGTACCTTTTGTCATTTTAGGTACTTTGGAGATGAAATTTGGAAAAGGAAGCATTTTGGACGTTTTTGGAGCATAAAAGTGAAGAAAACGACAAAGTCTCTAAATCTACTGGAAAAGTACCTGTGATGGCGTCAAGCCCTAGTGTGACGCCGTCAACCCTTGATAAGCCAGAGAGGATTTTGGAAGATTAAAGGGGGACGGCGTCAAGAAGGTCTTCAAACCTTGATAAGCCAGAGAGGATTTTGGAAGATTAAAGGGGGACGGCGTCAAGAAGGCCACCAAGAAACCCTAACCGCGGCGAGGTGACGGCGTCACGACCCAAAGGGTGACGCCGTCAGATCTGTTTTCCTATATATACTTTCATAATTTTTAGTCATTAGTGTGCAACTTTGTGAGGAGAAATCCTAAGACGATTTTTCTGCCATTTTTAAGGGTTTTATACCCTTGGATCTCCCATGTTCAATTGAAGATAAGTAATCAATTAATCATTCAATATGTCTATGTGTTGTTTGATTATATCTTGTTCTTGTCTTTTATTTAACATGCTAGGCTAGATTTATCTTGTGTTTGCTTAGATCTAATGAAACCTAACTATTGATTATTGGTTGTTGGTGTGTTATTAATTGTATTGGATGATTGTTTATCGATGTTAGGCTTAAGAAAACTGGCTAACCTCCTATATGGTAACTTGCTTGAACGTCTTAAGAAACATGAACCAATGCGTACTAAGGTTATTATGGTTGTATTTAATGCATGAGCGAATTCTAATGATCCCATGTTAGGAGCTTCTTAGCCGGCTCGACATAGGAGTGAAGTAGGAGCTTGTAGAGTTGGGGAAGTACGTATGACACCCCACGATTGGTATTAAGAAATACACCCGTCATCCACGCAATTAATACACACTAATCAACCGGTAAAAGATAGTTAGGGAGTAAGGAAATCTAAGTAAACACATTTCTCTCCATATAAGTTCCACGACCTTTTTATTTTCAGTTATTTTATTTTATTTGCATTTGTAGTTATTTGGGTTAGTTGACTAGCAACTAATTCCGCCCACTCCTTCAAAACCCGAGATTTTACTTGCTTTCATAAAAATATAAAATACAAAAAGAATCTTCCCTCACCCTTAGACCTATTAGAGTAGTTTTTCAATCCTAACGACACTATTCCCCTAGAGAATGATCAATCCCCCGGTACTTGCCACTTCACTATACTACATCGGTCAGGTACACTGCCTGGTGGGGATTGCAAGCCTCTTGAGATCCCTCGAGAGGTAAAACCTGTTGTAAGGTCGCAAAACCACGCATCAAGTTTTTGGCGCCGCAGCCCGGGGAGTAGTTATTTCTTAGGTTGAAATTTATTTTTATTAGGTCTACTCACAAGATTCCTATCAAGTGAGATTTTTCTTTCTATTTTTGTAGCTTTCTCGTAGTCTATCTTTTCTTTGTGATTTTGTTTGTAATTTGCTTCAAATGGACTTTTCACTTAGACTTCTAAGATTGCAAGATATGGTTGAGTGGCTAGAACACCAAGGAGTTCAAAATACCTCATTTAGAGACACCTATGAATCATATGAGCCTTCACCTAGGATAGATTCTTATGAACAACCTCCATGTTTAGGATCTCATCTTAGTGAGGCCAATAGGAAAAGCGACCTAGTTTGCCAAGGAATTGTGGATAGAGCCGAAGCAATAAACCATAAGTTGGATGAAGCGCTAGGTTTGTTATCATCACTACCTAAGAAAACAATTGATGAGGATATAGGTGATCTTGACACGTGGAATGATGAGGTAAACACCATAAGCCCACAAAATACTCAACCATCATTTGAGGCACCCACACCGCCTGTGACTTACCCGGAAGAAGTAGAAGAGACTTTAGGAATCCCGATGGAGGTAGAACCCTTGGACCAAGCACAACTAGAGGATATAGGTTTGAACACTTTTAGTGATGACCTTACTCTTAGTTCTAGGGAATTTCCTAGTGTTGATGAGCCGGAACCTCAACCTTTACACAACTTTTCATCCTTAGATTTACATCTAGGAGACAAAAGAGGAACCGACCCACCCATAAACCAATATTATCCGGGTAGTTTTAGGATGAAGGAAGCCATTCACTCACCCCCTTCACCTCACGTGGCATATTTCCACCCTAAGGGTGTGTATCGCTACTTCCACCCGCACTTAATCCTAAGTGTAGGGAAAACCTCCCCTATTTCCGTTAAATAAGGGTAGAGTCAGGCTCGTGACTCGAACAAAAACAAGCGCTTCTTGGGAGGCAACCCAAGCTTTATTTGTTTGATTTTATTTGTTTCCGTATGCAAGTTTAATTGTTATTGTTTGTGCTCATGTTTCAAAGTAAATTGTGAAAATGCTTTATTTTGTTTTTAACTTCGTCTTAACTACATATAAAGGTATTTTGCAAAAGATAAGTGTAAGGGAATCCAAATTTGTTTACAAGAACAAGATTGAACATGAATCACAACAATATTAAATGAGCATGCATACTAGTAATTGTTAGAGTCAAATGCTTGTATCGAGTCATAATGAATATTTTGCAGGATTTCCAGGAAGTGAGGCATAAGTTTTTCCAGAAATTTTCCGGAAACTAACCATAAAATTTCTGCAGGTCACTTCTGACGGCGTCAAGGTTAACACCTGACGGCGTCAAGTGTAAAATTCTGGAAATTTTGCAAGTTTTGTTTTTCTACCGGAGTCATAAAGTTTTTGTTAAATCTTTAGTTTTATAAACTCCAGGAAATCTGCAAATATTCATTCTACAAGCATTATATCCTTAATCGTTTTGTTTTTATTTCTAAGTCTGGAATTACATCTAGTTGTGAGTTTTCTTTGTTCAGGTTGATGCTTTGGGTTTTTTGTGTTTGTTTTCTCAGGTTTAACAGGTTATATTGGACAAGAAGATGATTTATATTTCGGAAGGGAAGCTTTCAACGTTCATTTTCTTGGAGGAGGATTTAACCATGTTACCGGATTATCCACATCGAACGAATCAGGGGAGTATTTGTTTTCATTCTTTTACCTTATTTACTTTTACATCCTTTGAATGAACATTGGGGACAATGTTCAGCTTAAGTGTAAGGGGAGGGTAAATGATGATACCTTAGAGAATACAATTGCACTTGATTTTTGTTTGTTTGATGGTAGATGTGTAATAAAACTGAGATAAATACTTGTTAGGGCAATTTTAGTGCCAAATTTAAATTTTTTTACAACATTTAGGAGTGAAACTTTGGTCTTAATGAGCGTCTCATGGATAGGAAGTTATATGACTAGCACAAAACCGTACCACTAAAAAATTTTCCACCCCCAAATATGTGAGGTTCGCCCCTAGAATTGGTAGGAAAAGCATTTATGCTATGATGTGTGTACCGGTAGCACTTAGATTCTAGAACTTGCGTTAGGACCATTCTGAGGCCACAAGTGAGACTACATTCGTGTAGTTAGATTTACTACATGATAAGAGGCATTAGGATTAACCCATTGTTTTACACCTGTGTTTTTGTTATAATTACGTTGGCTACATTGGTCAAGTAATTCTCCCACACCCTTTGCGTTGTACTCATTTTTAGTACACGATACCCCTAGTACACCCCTCAGAGCCTATCTTTTCGTTTCTAACTTTAAGCATTTTACTTAAAGTAAGAATTTGTTTACACCCCACTTAAATGTACACCCAAATCGCCTTAGCCTACCTTGTATGCACTCATTTTTAGTGCATTATTGTGACAACATTTGTTTAAACCCCAAGTTAATTATCTAATTGATTACATGGTTGCTAAGTCGAGTCATATGCTTGTACATATTGTTTTGGGACGATTGGGACTCATGGGTAAAGTACTAGTGTAATGGAGTAATGGGGAAGAACAACATTATTACCCCCATATGTGCTAAATATTTTAAAAGTACTCCAACTATTTCGATTATCTTAATTCGAGTCATTAGAATAGTTAATTGTAAAGTTATGTAAAAGTTCAAGCGTAAGGGGAGAACCGAGGCCCCTATTATAATAACCTGAAAAATCTGAAATGACATTTGAACGTTCGATATGAAAATAACCTAAGATTTAAATCTTTGGTACAAATTAAAATCTCAAAGTATGAAATTCTATAACCTAAAGTACGAGACGAAGTTTGAACGTTTGATAACGACTATAATTTAAATTTTTGAACCATGTGTTATGAAAATTAAATCACAAGTATGATAAATCCTAAACCTAAGCTACAAATAAAATCGACTTAACCTATGATCTAAGTTATTATGAATTCGATACAACTTATATTCTTTCGAGACACATCACACGTTAAGTATATTACTAGGGATCCAATTTCCATTTGAGTTGGGCACAAACTTATATTATTCGTACCACATTCAATGTCATTGAATATTTAGAATAAGGAAATAGTCAACCATTTTCCTTAAAACTCGGCAAGATCATGCCATATCCTCCCATCCGTTTAATATATATATTTCACAATAAAATACCATCTCCTCCATATACTCTCAAACCCTAAATAACAAAAGTAGCGGCTGTTCATAAAATCCTAGGAGAAAAATAGGTACGAAGGTGGTGTGGAGATCAGAGTATACTCAAGTGGCGATAGAGTAGCATTGGTTCGAAGGGGTTTGATTCTTGCTGCGTTCTCATATTCGTTCTTAACAGTCGACAAGAGGTATCCCTGTCACTTATTTGTTATAGCAATACAACACACCCATGTAACTTATAATCTGAAAATAAATCTGATGTGATCGTTATATATGACACTACAAATGAAACCTATAGTTGTCAAGTAGGTGACATACGTAATATAATGTGGTTTTCGAACCTGTTGATGTTGTGTTTTAAGACTACCTATTATGTCGTGCATTGGGGCTGTCTTGTAGTCGTGTTCAAAGCCCTAGATACCGACCCTAAGCCTCCACCAAAATACGCTCTAATGACCAATCTGAGACACGCTTTGTTGCTAACTATGATAACATGAAATCATTCGAATAACATATATATGTAAAAGAGTATCGTACAGAAGTTGTAAACAAGCAAGGTCGAGTCCTGTTTTCCTCCTCTTCGAGCAGCCTTAATTCAGCCTTTAAGTTGGACATCTATACCTTACTAAGCTACGTTAAAGCACGAGTAAGAACCTGGAAACTTCATACTACAGATCAAGTTATGTGGACTGTTTAGTATTGTATATAATCTGTTGGTATCGTATCTTCTGGGTTGTTTCGAAGTCATGTTAAACAGCCCTTAGTCGACCTCACGTTATCATTTTTTTTTTCGAAACTTTAGAACCTGATAATGTATACCCATTTGATGACTTATTTTGATATAAAGTCTGGAATAAGGAGATTCGTATATAGGTGCACGTGTGTCTTGTAATAGAAGGCATTTGTTAGGAATATAAAATTATTGTACATGCATAGTGGATCTGGGAAAAAATTAAAGTGGGAACATGGGAAGTTTTCATGCGTACAAATATATATGGGTGATTATGATGGTTGTTTGGTCAGATAAGTATTGGTCGATATAAGTATTATAAAAGAATACATGTCGACAATGGTTATTTAGGCTGGTATCATGGGCGTTATTAGTAGGTCGAATACTTGGGTTATACATGGGCTAGCAAGGAGACATGAGTGAGTATATTTTATTGACTAGAAACATGGGTAAATATGGGTAAAAGACTTGGTCGAAAAATTGGCTTTAAGTGATTGGTTGTGTGACGTTAAAAAGTAAAACTTCATGAAAAGGGGCTGAGTCTCATGGGTACAAGTAGGGTGGTCAAATCTTATTGTGGTTCATAAAAGGGTAATGAGAAAACTTTTGAGAATTGTCATAAAAGAACCTTAAACCTTCGTAATTTACACATTTAACCCTAAATCATAATAAGTTGACATATTGATCATATTAAGTCTAAAAGTTATTTAATTGGCGTTTTAACCTTAAACGTTATTAAATCGGAAAACTTGCTAAAAATAGAAAGTTACATAAAATGGTTAAACTACTTAAAGAGGAAAACTTACTATTTTTGGAAAGTTACTATTTTTGGAAAGCTGCTATAAGAGGAAAGTTACTAAAAATGGAAAGCCGACTAAAATAAGTAATCTGATTTAAATAAGATATTAATAATAAGACGATCATGTATTCGTGTAGATTCGCTGAAGAAGGAGTTTTTGATTCCGATCTTTATGTTTCGGTTCTGTTGCACTTGCGGTCTAAGGTACAGATATTCTGCCCTTTTTCAGTAAGGGTTTTTCATTCCCTTTTCTTTCAGTTTTACATTTTCTTTATTAGGATCTCCGATACCACTGATATGTTCCCTTCTGTTGTGAATCTTTGTTGTGATCTGTTTGTCTTGAACCTTTTTGTTTGAACCTCTGCTATGATTCTTTTATTCTGAACCTTTTTCCTGAACTCTGATTGACCTCTTGTTCTGAACCCTGAATTTGTGAGTCTTGATTGAATCTGATCTGTGAACCTTGTTCTGAACCTTAACCTGATATATCTGTTGTAAACTTTGATTTGATTTTGGTATAAACCTTAACCTGTTAAATCCTTATCTGAACCTAATTGATTTTGAACCTTTATTAAAAGCTATTTTAAAAAGAAGCTATACCACTTGAAATGGAAGTTACTAAAAGTTTTGGAAGACCATTTTATGAAAACTATTTTGAAAGATCATTTCAATGAAAACCATTATTAAAGGATTGATTTAAATGAACTCTTGACAGGAACTTCTGAAATTGATTATTGCTATAAACTTGTAATTATTAACCTTTGATATACTCTTTTGGACTATTGGAAATAAACCTTTTAATCTGAACTTAAGCTTTGATATTAAACTTAATCTGATAAACTCTGATTTAAACCTTATTATCTTAATCTGAATTGTTGACATGACCCTTCTGCCATGAACCCTTAGATGTGACTCTGTTTATTATATGACATCTGACCTTGACCACAGTCTGATATCCGAGCCAATCACTAGGCATGAGGGTTTCATGTCCATGTCATTGATGCACCGATGGCATGACTCTAGGGCAGGAGAGTGATGACCTGTCCCGTCCCTGATTTTTTCTGTTATGTAGGAGAAGATTTTGGCCTACTGGGGCGCATGGATGCATCTTAGTTCTGATCTGATTTCTGTTATCTGTTATTATGTTATCTGTTATATATATCTCTGGTGATTGATGGTGTGTGCGATACACGTCTTTCACATATATCTGGGAGCTGATCACTCCGATTGGATACATGAAGTCACCCCTCATATTATCTGTTACTTGAGAGGTATCCCCTCTGGATTATTATTTGATTACTCTGTTATGATATTATCTGTTACCTCTGGGCTCGTGATGGATTTCTGTATTTCCCTAAACCTGGTTTGTACATTATCCCTTTCTCATTTCTTTTCTTTTACCCTAATTTCCTTTCCTATTCTTTCACTTTAATTCAGTATCTGTATAATATGTATTTCGGATTTGTTTCTGTATTGTTATCTGTTATTGTTTCTGTCATCTATATATCTGTTCACTGAGCTCTCGTAGCTCAGCCGCATTTCTTTTCCTGCGGCAGGTTTTAGTAGGAAGCTGGGAATGGGTGAGAGTGTACCTCTGGACTTAGAAGGCTTGGTAGCTATTCTGGATTAGAATTGGATAGAAGATATTATGTTTTAGAATTAGTTTTGAAAGTTTTCGTTGTAACCTTGTAAATTCAGTATTTCATTTGTAATCCTTTGAGATTTTTTTGTATTACTGTAGATGTATGCTCTGTTTTGATCTGATATGAATCCATTATTGTGATATCTTTACCCTTGTCGGGTTGGGGTGTTACAATTTACGATATCAGAGCATTCAGGCTGCGACTCGTAATACATTTACCCTTGACCTGTGAAGTCTGGACCACTAAGTTTCCACTATAGGCGCTCGTAGGACAACCTTTGAGAATTTGCTTTAGGATTTTCCTATAGGAACTTAAATTCTGACCAGTGAGGAATGGATAGACTATAAGTCATTTGCTTAAGTATCTTGCTTCCGCACCACTCTGATTCGTGTCTTGCTTTTGGTTAAAATCACATTTGGAAATTTAGAGCTTATGCCTTGCACCACCTAAGAAGTGAAACCTAAATAAAATCTGAAGCATTGGAAATTGCGTAGTAATTATCTGACATTATTTGATCCTTGCCTTCCGATTTCAACTCCGACCTCTGAACCTTCTGTTAATCATTCTGATGCCTCTTTGGGCAATCTGAGAATCCCCATGATGATGATGCACTTGATGCATTCTGTTATTTGTTTCTTGCTTCTGATAATTATCTATGAAGCTTTTGATTCTGTCTTAACCATCTCTGTTCCCATGAGAAGTTTTGTGGCGTTTGACCACGAGTATAAAAATGCATTCCCTCTCATTTCCGAACGATAAGATTTATCTTTATTGATCCGCCTTTCTTTGACAGTAACCTTGATTTTATCCTTATAAGGATTGATTGATTTGATCATTTAATATTGGCGACTATCCTCCTATGTCTCACCTTTGGCGTTTGAAACAATTTTGGAACCCCTGCCATGATTACCGATTGTTAAACTTTTGCTGCCACTACCAAATTTTGACCTTCATTTCTGATCTGTTGGATAAACAGTTTGATATCTTTCCGACCATCCCGAAGACCATTTAACCTTAAAGTGTTTGACACATTCTATAAATTCATGACCCATGCTGGATATAAATGTATCCTCTGATCCTATTCTGTCCTGAATGATGAATCTTATTTGCTCCCTTGAATGATGAATCTTATTTGCCAATCAGTTTTTCTTTGGAAGGATTTGATGCAAATACTATCTCTGCATGGAATTGTTAACTGAACTTATGATGCTGATATCCGACATTTCATACGTCTCACTTCTGACAGTTATACAATGTTCGTGTTACCAATGATGTACACCCTACCTATCACTTATGCTAAAAGCTAAACCAAAAACACCAACACCTTGAACTATTCGCGTACCTATCCCCACACTATACAGAAACATGTACTTGACTCTGACATATGAACTATCCGTCTGGTTAAGTGACCATATACGTTCTGCAGATCTGTTTACTATTGATATACTTGATTTTGGAGATCTTTTGATTATTGATTGACTGGTTCTGCAGCTATCATAAACTACCGCATCTGAAATGTAACAATCTATTCCACCCTACTTTTGATATAATAACCTCTAACCGCTTAAATCTGTTAAGCTTAACCCTGCTATGGAAATATGTACCCTGACCTCATCTGATTATCAAATTCTCCTGTCACCCTATTAGTATCCACCATTAGAAAGTTTTGGCACTGGAAGTTTTGTATACAAATTTTTCTGGTGCTTTCTGATGAAACTCTTGGATATTTTTCTCCCGTTTGAGAAGTAGAATTGATTCTGAACCGATCTTGGTTAGCAAGCCATGATGCTATAGAAGTTGGGAGATTGAAGAAACTGATGAGATATGATTTTGTTTCACCTCAGTGTCCCCTTTAAATACCCTATTAATTTATAAAGAAGAAAGAGAAAATTTTGCGTCTGCATACCAACTATCGTAAACCTAACCGTAATTCTAACCGTAATCACTTTTCATTTCCGAGTATCAATGATTAAATTGTTCTATCCTTGTAAATTCCGTATCAGACGACCTCATTTAATGTTTGAAGGACTGAAGAAGCAACCAAAGAACTCCTAAGATAGGAGATGACTAACTGAGAACAACTTCCGTAAAGTATTTCAGTTTTACTCATAAAAAAAAAGATTGGTGATGCGAATTAGATATGAAGTTTTCCCTGAAACTATTTATGAAAACTGTTCTTATACCCATTATGACCATTATGAGTTTTAAATAATGCCAATAGTATTGGCTAATAAGAATCATGTTTTCACGAGTATTTGGACAATTGTCATAGTATGACAGCATGTTAAATAGAATGACCCTCTGTTCTGGAAAAGCAGATTTGATTGGCGTTCAGAGAGTGTAGAGGAAACCACTACCAAGCATCCGATGACGACAGCAATCTGAGTTGGCGAATTCCGAACTGTGCTAGCAGACTTGTCCAAGACTCGCAGTCTTGCTTCTCTATTCATTTTAGTTGTACTAAGATGAATTGAGAGCAGAAGCAGACTTGCGTATGGAACTTGAGATCATGAGTTTAAATGGATGAAAATTCTGAAGCGAACGTTTGTGTTTGGAAGAATAAATTCTGTGACAAATGAAGCTATGGATGACATAATTTACGTCCGCTCGACCTATTTAAAAATCTGTTACCTGATGATAAAATCCTTTGAATGATTTAGGTTCTCTGTAGTAATTCCGCTCTGTGTTCATTCTGCGTATGTCGGACGATGGTTTTGTTATGTAAAATTTGACGAATGATGGATGATCTGATGTACCAAATTCTGATAGACGTTCTGGGACTTCCATTAATTTTTTTGAGTAATTCGTTCTCCTCTTAGTTAGGGTATTTGATTCTGATGAACTCTGAGACCGTAGGAAGACTAGGTGGGTTAAGATAAGCTATTCTGTTCATGACTTGAGATAAAATATGACCATCATGAGGGCATATTTATATGATGCCAGTATTAGGACGTCTGGCCAACGTGATAATACTTACATCATATGACGTGCACTGGTAGTGGGCATAGGATATTTTAAGAAGTGCCTTAGAACTTTAGAAATTCTGTTAACTGTTGGGATTATATCCATTAGTGAGACTGTAAGTTCATTCTGACTGTACGCGTAATCTGCTTTCACCGTTCTGTAAATAGATACGTATGGAACCTCGTCACGCATTCTGCTGACCCCTGAGCTTCTGATAATAATCTTAGGTTCTGTTATAGAACTTCTGCCAATTGATGTTATCGATAATCTATTTCTGTACGCTCTAATCTGATCTGTCAATTCAATTTCTGTGGACGGCATATCCGTCAAAATCCTATGTATTTCCTTGTCTCTCCCGAGAAAATCTGATTCTCATCTAATATGTTTGGTATGTTATTCTTTCGATCTGGATTCAGTATGTTATGTCTGTTCTGAGGATCTGAAACAATCTTGGGATCTACAAGTTCGAGTCATGAGAAACAAATCTTTCATATTTCTGTTCACCGTCAGTTGTGTTCTCTTCTGTTTCGTTTCGCCTCAATTCTCGTCTTAGTCTGTTATGTCTTTGTTTTGTTCACCGTCAGTTGTGCTCTCTTCTCTTTCTACTTTCTGCAAATTTCGAGGACGAAATTTTTTTGTTAGTGGGGAAGAATTATAATAACCTGAAAAAATCTGAAATGACATTTGAACGTTCGATATGAAAATAACCTAAGATTTAAATCTTTGGTACAAATTAAAATCTCAAAGTATGAAATTCTATAACCTAAAGTACGAGACGAAGTTTGAACGTTTGATAACGACTATAATTTAAAATTTTGAACCATGTGTTATGAAAATTAAATCACAAGTATGATAAATCCTAAACCTAAGCTACAAATAAAATCGACTTAACCTATGATCTAAGTTATTATGAATTCGATACAACTTATATCCTTTCGAGACACATCACACGTTAAGTATATTACTAGGGATCCAATTTCCATTTGAGTTGGGCACAAACTTATATTATTCGTACCACATTCAATGTCATTGAATATTTAGAATAAGGAAATAGTCAACCATTTTCCTTAAAACTCGGCAAGATCATGCCATATCCTCCCATCCGTTTAATATATATATTTCACAATAAAATACCACCTCCTCCATATACTCTCAAACCCTAAATAACAAAAGTAGCGGTTGTTCATAAAATCCTAGGAGAAAAAGACGTACGAAGGTGGTGTGGAGATCAGAGTATACTCAAGTGGCGATAGAGTAGCATTGGTTCGAAGGGGTTTGATTCTTGCTGCGTTCTCATATTCGTTCTTAACAGTCGACAAGAGGTATCCCTGTCACTTATTTGTTATAGCAATACAACACGCCCATGTAACTTATAATCTGAAAATAAATCTGATGTGATCGTTGTATATGACACTACAAATGAAACCTATAGTTGTCACGTAGGAAGACATACGTAATATAATGTGGTTTTCGAACCTGTTGATGTTGTGTTTTAAGACTACCTATTATGTCGTGCATTGGGGCTGTCTTGTAGTCGTGTTCAAAGCCCTAGATACCGACCCTAAGCCTCCACCAAAATACGCTCTAATGACCAATATGAGACACGCTTTGTTGCTAACTATGATAACATGAAATCATTCGAATAACATATATATGTAAAAGAGTATCGTACAGAAGTTGTAAACAAGCAAGGTCGAGTCCTGTTTTCCTCCACTTCGAGCAGCCTTAATTCAGCCTTTAAGTTGGACATCTATACCTTACTAAGCTACGTTAAAACACGAGTAAGAACCTGGAAACTTCATACTACAGATCAAGTTATGTGGACTGTTTAGTATTGTATATAATCTATTGGTATCGTATCTTCTGGGCTGTTTCGAAGTCGTGTTAAACAGCCCTTAGTCGACCTCACGTTATCATTTTTTTTTGAAACTTTAGAACCTGATAATGTATACCCATTTGATGACTTATTTTGATATAAAGTCTGGAATAAGGAGATTCATATATAGGTGCACGTGTGTCTTGTAATAGAAGGCATTTGTTGGGAATATAAAATTATTGTACATGCATAGTGGATCTGGGAGAAAATTAAAATGGGAACATGGGAAGTTTCCATGCGTACAAATATATATGGGTGATTATGATGGTTGTTTAGTCAGATAAGTATTGGTCGATATAAGTATTATAAAAGAATACATGTCGACAATGGTTATTTAGGCTGGTATCATGGGCGTTATTAGTAGGTCGAATACTTGGGTTATACATGGGCTAGCAAGGAAACATGAGTGAGTATATTTTATTGACCAGAAACATGGGTAAATATGGGTAAAAGAATGGTCAAAAGATTGGCTTTAAGTGATTGGTTGTGTGACGTTAAAAAGTACAACTTCATGAAAAGGGGCTGAGTCTCATGGGTACAAGTAGGGTGGTCAAATCTTATTGTGGTTCATAAAAGGGTAATGAGAAAACTTTTGAGAATTGTCATAAAAGAACCTTAAACCTTCGTAATTTACACATTTAACCCTAAATCATAATAAGTTGACATATTGATCATATTAAGTCTAAAAGTTATTTAATTGGCGTTTTAACCTTAAACGTTATTAAATCGGAAAACTTGCTAAAAATAGAAAGTTACATAAAATGGTTAAACTACATAAAGAGGAAAACTTACTATTTTTGGGAAGTTACTATTTTTGGAAAGCTGCTATAAGAGGAAAGTTACTAAAAATGGAAAGCCGACTAAAATAAGTAATCTGATTTAAATAAGATATTAATAATAAGACGATCATGTATTCGTGTAGATTCGCTGAAGAAGGAGTTTTTGATTCCGATCTTTATGTTTCGGTTCTGTTGCACTTGCGGTCTAAGGTACAGATATTCTGCCCTTTTTCAGTAAGGGTTTTTCATTCCCTTTTCTTTGAGTTTTACATTTTCTTTATTAGGATCTCCGATACCACTGATATGTTCCCTTCTGTTGTGAATCTTTGTTGTGATCTGTTTGTCTTGAACCTTTTTGTTTGAACCTCTGCTATGATTCTTTTATTCTGAACCTTTTCCCTGAACTCTGATTGACCTCTTGTTCTGAACCCTGAATTTGTGAGTCTTGATTGAATCTGATCTGTGAACCTTGTTCTGAACCTTAACCTGATATATCTGTTGTAAACTTTGATTTGATTTTGGTATAAACCTTAACCTGTTAAATCCTTATCTGAACCTAATTGATTTTGAACCTTTATTAAAAGCTATTTTAAAAAGAAGCTATACCACTTGAAATGGAAGTTACTAAAGTTTTGGAAGACCATTTTATGAAAACTATTTTGAAAGATCATTTTAATGAAAACCATTATTAAAGGATTGATTTAAATGAACTCTTGACAGGAACTTCTGAAATGGATTATTGCTATAAACTTGTAATTATTAACCTTTGATATACTCTTCTGGACTATTGGAAATAAACCTTTTAATCTGAACTTAAGCTTTGATATTAAACTTAATCTGATAAACTCTGATTTAAACCTTATTATCTTAATCTGAATTGTCGACATGACCCTTCTGCCATGAACCCTTAGATGTGACTCTGTTTATTATATGACATCTGACCTTGACCACAGTCCGATATCCGAGCCAATCACTAGGCATGAGGGTTTCATGTCCATGTCATTGATGCACCGATGGCATGACTCTAGGGCAGGAGAGTGATGACCTGTCCCGTCCCTGATTTTATCTGTTATGTAGGAGAAGATTTTGGCCTACTGGGGCGCATGGATGCATCCTAGTTCTGATCTGATTTCTGTTATCTGTTATTATGTTATCTGTTATATATATCTCTGGTGATTGATGGTGTGTGCGATACACGTCTTTCACATATATCTGGGAGCTGATCACTCCGATTGGATACATGAGGTCACCCCTCATATTATCTGTTACTTGAGAGGTATCCCCTCTGGATTATTATATGATTACTCTGTTATGATATTATCTGTTACCTCTGGGCTCGTGATGGATTTCTGTATTTCCCTAAACCTGGTTTGTACATTATCCCTTTCTCATTTCTTTTCTTTTACCCTTATTTCCTTTCCTATTCTTTCACTTTAATTCAGTATCTGTATAATCTGTATTTCGGATTTGTTTCTGTATTGTTATCTGTTATTGTTTCTGTCATCTATATATCTGTTCACTGAGCTCTCGTAGCTCAGCCGCATTTCTTTTCCTGCGGCAGGTTTTAGTAGGAAGCTGGGAATGGGTGAGAGTGTACCTCTGGACTTAGAAGGCTTGGTAGCTATTCTGGATTAGAATTGGATAGAAGATATTATGTTTTAGAATTAGTTTTGAAAGTTTTCGTTGTAACCTTGTAAATTCAGTATTTCATTTGTAATCCTTTGAGATTTTTTTGTATTACTGTAGATGTATGCTCTGTTTTGATCTGATATGAATCCATTATTGTGATATCCTTACCCTTGTCGGGTTGGGGTGTTAAACCTATGATGTATTATTTTGGATGGTAGGGCAAGAGTGTATGCCAAAAAAAAAAAAAAAAAAAAAAAAAAAGTTGAAAAAACATACGGACTACCATCCCGTTTCATTTTATGTTTATTTTATCTTTTTGTTATTTCTTTCATTAGCTTAAGTCGAGTCTAGTCTTGGCTTAGCAACACCATATTGTACATGTAATTAATCAAGATCTTTAACTCGCCACCAGTAAAATATCCTTTTTCCAACAAAACCGTGTTTATCATATCCCTACACCTAACGTTATAACCCGTTTAAAAGCCCTCTTTGATAGTTTATCTTAGGTGCTTACGCCTAGTGGAGGAGGTTTTTGATCCTTTCCCAAGCCTATGGTAATCTATTTGCTATGACAGGTAGTGAGAGATATTATTCATTTTCATTTATGAGATATACTTTTATGACACCTGAGAGATGTGAGTATCTAAACACTACTTGTGAGGTGCTAGTTTGTAATCTCCGTGCTTATTATGATTAAAGTGGAACGACTATTTGTTGTAATTACTTTTATATTAGCGTTAAATGGCCCCTAACTTGTATTTTGATTAGAATAAAAGCGCATTTGCTTGAGGACAAGCAAATCTCAAGTGTAAGGGTATTTGATGAAGCGAAAAGTGTACCGCTTTTAGGGGGTCATTTAAGCCCTAAATCGTATTTATTTGATCAAATATTGCCCTAAATCGTTCCTTTTGTCATTTTAGGTACTTTGGAGATGAAATCTGGAAAAGGAAGCATTTTGGACGTTTTTGGAGCATAAAAGTGAAGAAAACGAAAAAGTCTCTAAATCTGCTGGAAAAGTACCTGTGACGGCGTCAAGCCCCAGTGTGACGCCGTCAACCCTTGATAAGCCAGAGAGGATTTTGGAAGATTAAAGGGGGACGGCGTCAAGAAGGTCGTCAAGCCTTGATAAGCCAGAGAGGATTTTGGAAGATTAAAGGGGGACGGCGTCAAGAAGGCCATCAAGAAACCCTAACCGCAGCGAGGTGACGGCGTCACGACCCAAAGGGTGACGCCGTCAGATCTGTTTTCCTATATATACTTTCATAATTTTTAGTCATTAGTGTGCAACTTTGTGAGGAGAAACCCTAAGACAATTTTTCTGCCATTTTTAAGGGTTTTATACCCTTGGATCTCCCATGTTCAATTGAGGATAAGTAATCAATTAATCATTCAATATGTCTATGTGTTGTTTGATTATATCTTGTTCTTGTCTTTTATTTAACATGCTAGGCTAGATTTATCTTGTGTTTGCTTAGATCTAATGAAACCTAACTATTGATTATTGGTTGTTGGTGTGTTATTAATTGTATTGGATGATTGTTTATCAATGTTAGGCTTAAGAAAACTGGCTAACCTCCTATACGGTAACTTGCTTGAACGTCTTAAGAAACATGAACCAATGTGTACTAAGGTTATTATGGTTGTATTTAATGCATGAGCGAATTCTAATGATCCCATGTTAGGAGCTTCTTAGCCGGCTCGACATAGGAGTGAAGTAGGAGCTTGTAGAGTTAGGGAAGTACGTACGCCACCCCACGATTGGTATTAAGGAATACATCCGTCATCCACGCAATTAATACACACTAATCAACCGGTAAAAGATAGTTAGGGAGTAAGGAAATCTAAGTAAACACATTTCTCTCCATATAAGTTCCACGACCTTTTTATTTTCAGTTATTTTATTTTATTTGCATTTGTAGTTATTTGGGTTAGTTGACTAGCAACTAATTCCGCCCACTCCTTTAAAACCTGAGATTTTACTTGCTTTCATAAAAATATAAAATACAAAAAGAATCTTCCCTCACCCTTAGACCTATTAGAGTAGTTTTTCAATCCTAACGACACTATTCCCCTAGAGAACGATCAATCCCCCGGTACTTGCCACTTCACTATACTACATCGGTCAGGTACACTGCCTGGTGGGGATTGCAAGCCTCTTGAGATCCCTCGAGAGGTAAAACCTGTTGTAAGGTCGCAAAACCACGCATCAGTTGCTGAGAGTACTCCATAGCAGAAGATTGTTTATGAAGATTTCAATCAGGTTGATGAATTGGATCTGGAAGATATGGACCTTAGATGGCAGGTGGCTATGATATCTTTAAAATTGGATAGGTTTGAAAAGAAGGCAGGAAGAAGGGTCAATTTTGATGGACAGGAGCCTGCCAGGTTTGACAGAAGGAAGGTGAGGTGCTATAAATGTTCTCAAACAGGACATTTTCTAGGGAATGTACAGATAAGAAGGTGGATGATAAAGCACGGTATTCTGCTTTCAAAATTCAAGAGTTGGAATCAGATGACCCCAAGGCTTTGGTATCTGTGGATTCGATGGTGGACTGGGAACATCATGAGAAAGCTGTTGCAAGTGGAGCAGAGAAGGTTTATGGGATGATAGCTGGATATGGTGAGAAGAAACAAGTGGCTAGTCAGTTTGGAATGATGGGTCATCCATCTTAGGTACAAAACTGCCCATTTGGTTGTGCTCCTATATATGCTAAACTTAAACAGGAATTTGATGATATAGAGAGTCAATATAAGGATAATTTTATACAACTTAAGGCTCATAAAAAGGCTGTTAAAACATTAGAACAACAAAAGGTCTGGTATCAACAACAACAGTCTGCTTATGAAGTGAAAATAAAGGTTTTGGAAAGAGATTTAAAAAATGCCACTAATGAGTTTAAACATTCTGAAAGGGAAAAAGCTAAGGTAGTGTTAGAAAATCAGGATTTGCAGTCTAAACTAGATGATTCCTTAGCTAGATTTGATAAATGGAAAGACTCATCCAAAAACCTTCACAAGCTTATTGATAGTTCTATGTCTACAAAAACTAAAAGAGGTTTAGGGTACGGTGACCTGATAGGGCCAAATCAATTTTATGACCCTAATGAGTATAGTGTTTTTGACCCTGAACCTGTAGATTATAGAAAACCTGTAAAGTATGTAAAGGAAGGAGGAATGAATGTTGTTCCTCCACCCATAACTAGAACATTTAAACCTGCTAATCCTTTTGATGACTTTGATGATTCACAAATGATCTATGGCAAACAGGCAAAGAACTTGCCTAATCTTGATTGTGACTCTAATGAATTTGTCTCTTGTTCTTACAGTGACAAATCTTCAGAAATCAAGACTAATGACTATGCCACATGTGGATCAAGTGACAAGTCAGCTTCAATAAAGTCAGAAGATCTCTCCTCAGAAGTAGCTACTGATGAATCTCAGTCAAAGACAGCTGCATTTGAAGATATTTCTTTTGATAGTGTTAAAAACAATAATGTTTCTAGTTGTGGTTCTGTTTCAAACAATTTTGGTTGTGGTTTTAATTCTGTTAAGGATAATTTTGTTTCATGTGGTGGTTTGAATTATTCTGTTAGCAATAAGTAAAATATTGTTAAGAAAAAGTCCCCTAGAAAGAAATCTTGCTTTGTTTGTCGTAGTTATGATCATCTTATTAAAGATTGTGACTATTATGAAAAACAGATGGGTTTACATGCTTGTCAAAATAGGTCTGTATGGAAAAATGTCAATGATATTCCCCCTTATATTCCTCAAACAGCAAGGAGAACTTCAGTTGCTGCTGGCAAGCCAGTTTCTGCTGGTAAGCCTGTTGCTGCTGATAAGTTCATTCCTGCTGATAAGCCTGTTGCTGCTGCTTATTCAGTTCCTGCCGGTAGGATCAATCCTGCTGGTTGGAGAAGCAATACTGCTAGACCTTTCAGCAGACCCACTAGCACTTACTTTCAAAATGATATGAGACCTGTTTATTTTGACACCATGTACATGGGAGGGGCAAGATGGAAAACTGTTGTTAAGTCCTCAGCAGGTTGTTCTTGGAGAATCAATAACCAACATATAAAAATGGGGTCCAAGATCAATGGTGGATCTCATCAATCTCCAGGGTTTAATTCTTATTGATCCACTAGGCAGGCTCAAGTCAGCAATGGCTTGGGTCTCTCTTGTATCTAATGTTGTATATGTATTCTTTGTATCAGGATTTTCCTTTTAGAAGTAAAGATGTTGGGATTGTTGACAGTGGATGTTCCAGGAGTATGACAGGAAATTTAGAAAGATTGCATGACTTTGTGCCTTTGAATGGAGGTACTGTGACATTTGGAGGAGGAGATGGCATAATTACTGGGAAGGGAACTATCAAAACTGCCAAGCTGGACTTTGAAGATGTGCTTTATGTGAAGGAACTTCAAAACTTCAATTTGTTCTCTGTCTCTCAAATTTGTGACAAGAAGAACAGTGTTCTCTTCACTGAGACTGAATGCTTTGTGTTGTCCAAAGACTTCAAGTTGCCTGATGAAAGTCAGGTTAAACTCAAAGTTCCAAGGACTTACAATCTTTACAGCTTCAATCTTAGTGATGTTCAGCCTGAGGGTTCACTTGCTTGTCTGGTGGCAAAAGCTTCTGTGGATGAATCTAATAAATGGCACAGAAGAATGGCTCATGTAAATTTCAAGACCATTAACAAGCTGGCTAAGAATGGTTTGGTTCAAGGGCTTCCTTTCAAGATCTTCTCTAATGAGCACAATTGTGTTGCCTGCAACAAAGGAAAGCAACACAAAACTTCATACAAGGCCATAACTGCTGTGAGCAACATTTCTGAGCCTTTGCAGCTTCTTCATATGGATCTCTTTGCTCCTACTTCTATCAGAAGTATTGATCATAAGTACTACTGCCTGGTGTTTACAGATGATTTTAGCAGGTTTTCTTGGACTTTCCTTTTGGGTACTAAAGATGAAACTTATCCAGTTATTAGGGATTTTATTGCCTTAATAGAAAATCAGCTAAGTAAAAAGGTTAAGTCTATAAGGTGTGATAATGGCACAGAGTTTAAGAATTCTAATCTTATAGTACTCTGTGGGAGTAAGGGGATAAAAAGGGACTATAGTAATGCTAGAACTCCACAACAAAATGGGGTTGCAGAAAGGAAAAATAGGACCCTAATAGAAGCAGCTAGGACTATGTTAGCTGAATCTAAGATGCCCACTATGTTTTGGACCGAAGCAATATGCACTGCTTGTTATGTGTTGAATAGGGTATCTATTACTAGTCCTCATAATAAAACACCTTATGAACTTTTGTCTGGGAAGGTTCCAAACATTAGTTACCTTAAGCCTTTTGGATGTCATGTCACTATTTTGAACACCAGTGATTACCTAGGCAAGTTTGATGGGAAGGCTGATGAAGGGTTTATTGTTGGGTATTCTGCTCCTAGTAAAGTCTATAGGGTTTATAATCTGTCTTCTAAGAGAATAGAAGAGACCCTCAACTTAAGATATCTTGAAGATAAACCTAATTTGCAGGGTGCAGGTCCAGAGTGGTACTTTGATCTGGATTATCTGACTGACACCTTAGGTTATAATAGATTCAAATCAAATCTATCTGTTGGTACACATGTTTCTCAAACTAACAATGCAGGTACCTCAGATGATGATTCTGATGCAGAGAGTGATGAACGACCTATAGTTGTTCCTTCTTTTCCCTCTAACAACATTTCAGGTTCAAAGCTCAAAGATTCTTCTGATATGGCTGGAGGAGATTCTAGTTTTGCAGAAGATCTTGCTAGGCTTCAAAGACAAGAGTTTAATGCCAAGAGAGCTGCTGAAATGTTTGGTTCTGGGTTTTCTAAAGAGACAGAGGAGATTTTGAGAAATGCTGAAGCTGAAGTTCGAAGGGAACTGAATTCGACTGGTGGTATTCCTGTTCCTGCTGCTACCATTTCTGCTGATAGTGGATCTGTTCCTGCCGATTCTTCTAAAGCTTCTGATGTCTCCATTCCTGCTGATGTTCCTGTGTCTTCTCCACCTGTTGACTCTTTGGGTATTGATAACTCTCCTGAAAGATTTCCAATCCCTTCTGATCTTGGAAATTCAGTCTCTTCAAGAGATAAGCTGGATGATCCTCATCATCAGTCTAGAACAGGCATTTTCACTTCTTCTTCATATGATGATGACTTCAACCCCTCAATTACTAATCAGGCATCCTCCATTGATGTCAATCCCATTGTTACCAAGAGGATCAATACAGTTCATCCTCAGTCTTTGATTCTTGGAGATCTCAATTCCCCTATTCAGACAAGAAGTAAACTACATCAACCCAAGTTTGGAGAATCTGCTTTTCTCAGTTATATACAGGATCAATTAAGGAGCAATCATACTGATTACTTACATTGTCTCTATGCTTGTTTCTTATCTCAAGTTGAACCAAGTAGTATCGCTCAAGCTCTTGCTAATGATGATTGGGTTGAGGCTATGCAAGAGGAAATGCAGCAGTTCCAGAATCAGAAAGTATGGATGTTGGTACCTTTGCCTGCAGGAAAGCATGCTATTGGAACTAAATGGATTCTAAAGAATAAAAGGGATGCTAGGGGAATTGTGGTTCGAAATAAAGCTAGGTTGGTAGCTCAAGGTCATAGACAAGAAGAGGGGATTGATTATGATGAGGTGTTTGCACCAGTGGCAAGAGTTGAAGCTATCCGATTGTTTTTGGCTTTTGCTTCCTTTATGGGGTTTGTAGTATATCAGATGGATGTGAAGAGTGCATTTTTGTATGGAAGGATTGAGGAAGAGGTTTATGTTACTCAGGTTTAGGGAATTTGAAGAATTGATGAAGAGTGAATTTGAGATGAGTGCTATGGGTGAAATGACTTTCTTCTTGGGTCTTCAGGTTAAGCAGAAACCAGATGGGATCTTTATCTGCCAGGAGAAGTATGTTTATGACATACTTAAGAAGTTTGATATGGAAAATGTGAAGATTGCCACAACTCCTTTTGAACCTCCAAAGCCTAAGTCCAATAATGAACCTGATGCTGCTGTTAATGTTCATCTGTACAGGTCCATGATTGGATCACTCATGTATTTGACAGCTTCAAGACCTGATATCATGTTTGTTGTTGGTGCATGTGCTAGACATCAGGTTACACCATTGACTTCTAACCTAAACGCAGTTAAGAGAATCTTCAAGTATTTGAAAGGACAGCCAAAGATGGGACTTTGGTATCCAAAAGATTCTCCTTTTGTGTTGGAAGCCTATAGTGATAGTGATTATGCTGGGGCTAACTTTGATAGGAAGTCAACTACTGGAGGTTGTCAGTTTCTGGGTAGGAGGTTGGTTTCTTGGCAGTGCAAGAAGCAGACTATTGTGGCCACATCTTCTACTGAGGCAGAATATGTTGCTGCTGCTAGTTGCTGTGGACAGGTTCTTTGGATGCAAAATCAGCTGTTGGATTATGGGTTCAACTTCATGAACACTAAGATCTTTATTGATAACCAAAGCACCATGTGCATTGTTAAGAATCCTGTTTATCATCAAAGGACAAAGCATATTGAGATTCGACACCATTTCATAAGAGATGCTTATGAAAAGCATCTTATTCAGGTGATTAAGATTCATACTGATGACAATGTGGCTGATCTGCTGACCAAGGCTTTTGATGGACCAAGGTTTAAACATTTGGTGGTCCATATTGGAATGGTAAATCCCTAGATACTGAGTTTGAGGGGAGGTTGATGCTTAAGGGGAGGATTCTTGTTGTTGTTGTATATCTTTTTATCTTTCTTTCTTTTGATTTCTTTTCTTATTTTCTTTCTTTTCTTTTGGTTTGTTTCTGATTTCTTTTTCTTAGTTAAAAAAAAAAAAAAAAAAATTATTTTTTTTTGTATATTTTGTGTGCTAATAAGTTGGTTTTGAGCAACACCTTGCAGGTACAGTGTTGGTGTTTACACCTTCACCTTAAATGGTATTCAACTTACCATGTTTTGCAGACAAGAAAGAGTTGGCTCACCATGAGGGTACGGCTCTGGTGTGATAATCAAATCCGTTGATAGCTGTAATAGCTTGCTCAAAGCTATAGGGTACTTCAACTCACCCATGGTTTCTTCCTGAGAGTTGAAAATGGTTCTCAATTCACCATGGATGTAACCCTTTATGGGATCCAAAGAATTGGCTAGTCCACAAAAGTATGGTTTGTGGTAAAGACACTTGGTATCCATATTTGGTATTCAATTCACCAAGGTTTGCTGTAACCTAAGAATTGGCTAGTCCTGAGCAAACGGCTACAGGTAAAGACAACTCAAATCCGTTTATAGTTGCTGATTTGCTAATAAATCAGATGGTTATCAATGTACCATGGTCTAACACACCTAAACATTGGCTACTCCAGTAGTGATGGCTATTGGTAAAGAGACATCAAATCCATTAATTTTCAATGATTCACCTCTCACAGGAGTTAACACACCTGGATGTGATGAGAATAGTATGAAACTTAAAGTGATTTGATGTACATATTGTCATAGTAGCAGTCAAGCTCAAGAGAATGTCATGGTGACCAGTTTGCATGTTTTGAAGAAGATTTCCTATTGCTGCTGAACTATTGAAGTTGCTGCTATAGATGTTGGAATCTTGCAGGTTATAGATGTTGCTGCTGGTTACTACTTATTGCTGCTGCTAAGTCGCAATCCTCAAGCCTGAGAAGTTACTGCTCTATCACGTTGGAATCTTGCAGGTTAACCTAGTCAACCTCAAGATTAGGGGAGGATTGTTAGGATCTCTGAGAAATAAGGAATTTCTCATTGCTGCCGATAGTGAAGCTGGTTCGTGCCGATAGTTATACATTGCTGCTGCGGTTGGTTCCTGCCGATAGTTTAAGTTTGTTTCTGCCGATCATGTTTATTGCTGCGGATATTATTGTTTGTTATCCGTATGTTTAGTAAGGTTGTTAGATTTATTTTTAGAAGAGATCATGTTTATCTCTTCACATGTTTTCTTGTAAGACGGGTTAGGGTTAGGGTTTCTTATCATTATAAAAGAAACATCCCGTCCATGAGTTTAATGTACCTTTAACGATTACAATATTCAATAACACAATTCTTAGTTCATAGTCTGATCCATAGAGGATCATTGTCTTTTCTTCTTTAATATTCTTGTTGTTTAGTTTCCGCATAAACACAAGTCTTACACCTAGAGGTTCTCGTTTAACCAAGCTCAATCAAGCTCGAAGTACTCGATCCTACATTGGGCAACAATATAGAGTCATGAGAAACAAGTCTTTCGTAATTTCTGTTCACAGTCAGTTGTGTTTCTGTTTCGTTTCACCTCAATTTTCGAGGACGAAAATTTTTCTTTTAGAGGGGAAGAAGTTGTAAAACCCAAAAATCTAAAAGCATGCAAAATGACCAAATTGCCCCTGAAACTTTAAAATTTTAATTAAAACATATATAAAGCACCAAATTAATTCCAAACCTTTGAAAATTAACCACATATGAAGTAAGGAAATTTTTGTGGCAACATTTTAATATTTTATAAAGTACAAAAATATATATAACACATAAAATTGTTGTATGGGCCGAAAATAATTAATTCTTGTATACTTATACATTTTAATTATTTGTTAAATATGTAAAATCAATTTAAAAAGGAGATAAGTATTGTTATTAAGAAGGAAATCAATCAAAATCAGTAATTTGATTCCATAACATCAATTTGGGCCGAGTATATCTCCCTCCCCCTTTGACCCTCGGTTTCATTTATTTTTCCCTATTATTTCCTCACCGAAACCCTAATAACAAACACACAAAATCCTCTCTTCTCCATCCAATTTTTCTGGAGCTATTGGGTATTTTTTTGGTGATCTTTAAGGCCTAAGGGAGCTGGGAAAAATAAGCATAGGGTTGTGGATTCGCTGGTTTGATCGTGGGATATTTTTCTTAGTCGAATTTTTCATTCGAGAGGTAATAATTCATGCGCCTAAATCTACACATCCTAAAATCGATTTGGTATTTTTATGATGTTACTTAGATCACATATGACTCATATAAATTGGTAAAATCGAATCATGCAAGTTAATATGATCGTACGAAATTTTGAGATCAAAAACACACATAAAATGCAAATCAAGTCATACGAATTTTCTAGGTGATATGTTTATTTTATTTGGACCTCATATGAAGTATATGATCTGGGAAATATGATGGAACGAATTGTAGAGGCCTAAATATGTCGTGGTAATTATTGATATCAAAAACATACATAAAATCTAAAATATGCTATACGATTTTTCTGGGCTTGTTATATAAATCTTATGAGTTCCTTATGCATCATATAACCTGAGAAAAATATTGGTTCAAATTTTGGAAGCTTAAATAAAGTGTGGCTAATATTTGTACAAACCGGATTTTTGGAAAAAAAATAAAGAAATAAATAAAACCTAATCGAAATAATTAGGGTTAGGGTTTTTGGGACATGATCTGGTCATTTAATGTGTTTTAAGGTTTTAATAATGATGGGTCAATGATTGGATTTGATTATGGTTTGGAATTGTATTTAAAAAGTGTTATACGATTTGTTTTTAAAACTTAAGGGTGTGTTTTGTAATTTTTCAAACGTATGGGATATTTTTGTAAGGTGGTCTAGATCTGGGGAAAAATGTATAAAATATTTTATGAGGGGTATCTTGTGCTAAATTGGTAATTAGAAGGTTATTTGGTAAATTAAATAAAAGTATAATTCGAATTGGAATTAATTAAAATTGAGGGACCTATTTTGTAAATTCTGGAAATTGAAGGTGGTTTCGTATAATACTTAATATAAGGGGCTTGATGTGTAATTTGGAATAATTGAAGGCTTAATGTGTAAATATGAATATTGTAAGGATTAATTTGTAATTTAATTAATAATAAGGTTTAATTTGTAATTTATATAACTTAAGGGTTTAACTTGTAAAATGGTTAAAGTTAAAGGATTGGAACTGTAATTATGGGAAACTTATGGATTAAAATGAACGACTTGTAATACCTGCTAATTCTGGAAACCTGCTAAAAATAGAAAGTTACTAAATATGGAAAGTTGCTATTTTTGGAAAGTTACCTGAAAAGGAAAGTTACTAAAAATGGAAAGCCGACTAAAATAAGTAATCTGAACTAAACAAACTAATAATAAGACAGTCATGAATTCGTGTAGATTCGCTGAAGATGGAGTTGCTTCCGACCTTTATATTTCTGTTGTGTTTTTCATTTGCGGTATAAGGTACAGATATTCTGACCTTCTCACAGGTTTCTCATGAACTCTTTTCTTTTATATCTTGTTTTCCCTTGAACCTTGCTATGTTTCCCTTGTTCTGTGAACTCTGCTATGATCCCTTTCATATTCTGATCTGTTTAGCTTCTGATTTGATGCCATTGCTATAAATCCCTTTGCTTTGAACCTTTTCTATTGATCCCCATTGTTATGATCTCTGATATGAATCTGTTATGTGAAAATCTTTTAATTATGACCTGGAAATGTTTTGAGAAAAATCAGTTATTTTAAAAGAATGATTATGAATGGTGATATGATACTATTTTTATATGACATTTGTTAACTTTTGTGAAAACTAGTTTTAAAGAATATTTTTATGAAAAACCGTTTTGAAAGATTATTTTATGAAAACTATTCTGAAAGATCATTTTATTGAAAAACATTATTAAAGGATTGCTTTAAGCGAACTTTTGACAGGAACTTCTAAAATAAACTTTTGCTACGAACTTTTAATTATGAATCTTTGATATACTCTTCTGAACCATTTGATATAGTCCTTTTAATCTGAACTTAAACTTTGATATAAGACTTAATCTGATAAAATCTGATTTGAACCTTTGATATTTAATTTTGAAACTACTTGACATGAACCTTATGCTATGAACCCTTAGATATGACACTCTGTTTATTATATGACATCTGACCTTGACCACGGTTTGATACCCGAGCCACTATCTGTTTCACTAGGTATGAGGGTTTCATGTCCTTGTCATTAATGCACCGATGGCATGACTCTAGGGCAGGAGAGTGATGACCTGTCCCGTCCCTGACTTTATTTTATCTGGCGTGTATTGGTAGACTCTGGCCACCTAGGACGTATGGATGCATCCTAGATCTGATGTGATTTCTGTTATCTGTATCTGTTTATCTGTTATATATATCTGGTGACTGATGATGTGTGCGATACACGTCTTTCACATATCTGGGAGCTAGCTACTCCATTTGATACATGAGGACACCCCTCATATTATCTGGTTACTTGAGAGGCATCCCCTCTGGATTATTGATATGGCTACATGGTTATTATATTATCTGTTCTGGGCTCGTGGTGGATTACTGTTCCTTTTTCTTTTCCTTTATTCTTTTTCATTTACTTATCCCTTAATCCATATTATATCTGCATGACCTTTATTTCTGTTACTTTCTACTGTTCTCTACTACTGCTTTGTTATCGTTATATCTGTTCACTGAGCTCTCGTAGCTCAGCCGCATTTCTTTTCCTGCGGCAGGTTTTAGTTTGGAAGCTAGGGTATAAGTGGAGAGAACCTTGGACTTAGAAGATTTGATAGCTATTCTGGATTAGAGATGATTAGAAGTTATTATACTTTAGAATTAGTATTTATCGGAAGTTTCATTTGTAACCTTGTAGTTTCTGTATTTCATTTGTAACCTTTGAGAATTCTTGTATTACTATAGATGCATGCTTTGTTTTGATCTGATATGAAACCATTATTGTGATATCTTTACCCTTATCGGGTTGGGGTGTTACAGTATTTAACAAGCCTTTTAAACCACTTGGTGTCCCGAGTGGACGAGTGTAGTCTCGTGAGGGTTTACAGGGAACACACCCACAAAGTTCATCTAGTTACTAATACAAGGTTAAAGAATGCATGTTAATTTTGAAAATTCATTTTTGCTACAGTGGAGGTTCTACGGTGTAGACTCATAAATTGAGTTACGCCGTAGAGGGGTTGACCTGACAATTCTGTTATGAGCCTGGGGAAGTTATGGCGTAACTTACACAATGGTCTATGCCGTAAGTGATGTCTGATGATGTAACACCCCCTAAATTATGAGATAACAGCGGAAGACTAATCGGGGTATTACGGGGAGGATCGAAGTCATAATCATAAAAAACGGCTCAAAAGAGACGTTTTGAAAGTTGTTTGTCATTCAAATAATACTTTTGATACAAAAGGTGAAATATCTGATTTATAAAATCCCATGAAAGGGTGTGATAGTTTGGAAAGAATGACATATTTGATTTTACACCAAGTAATTTATCAGAGTTATAATGCCCGCTCCGTGTCTTGTCCTGCTCCGTTAATTACCTGAGATAAACATGCTTAAAAGTGTCAACACAAAGATTGGTGAGTTCATAGAGTTTAATGGAAAACAATTTATTTCAATAAATTCAAGTGGTGTATAGTGATAGTTGAAATACATACAAGTACGAGTAAACAGTTGATTTCAATAATTTTGTGAGTGAAGTGATAATTGTAATAAGTACTAATAGTGATAAAACAAGTAGTGAGTTGCGTTGGGTAAAAACCACAAGTAAGTCATTTATGGAATCAGTTAAATTTAAGTATAGGATTCTATGGGAATCATAAACCTAGCTTGGGGTGGTAATAAGGGTGTTCTGCTTGATATCTACAATTGTAATCTGGTGTAATACTAATACAGCTGTATCTAAATATATATGAAAACATATATATTCTTATAAATATATAGCTCTAAGCCTCATGACACGCAAACGTTAACAAAGTACCATAAAATGGAGGTGTCACATCAAATCCATGATGGAATTATGGATCTCGTGTAATAGGTGATTTGCCACTTCCTATTTCTCAAATATAGTGCATCGCGACTAATACGACTAGCCATAAAGGCATTCCGTCCAGTATTAGTGGGATAGGTCGTCAGCCTCCAATAGGTTTCGAAGTTGTCCGCTATATTCGTGTTCACCGCAGTGATTAATGGCTCATGAAAAAGGGTCTTTTTGGCAATACAGTAACTTAGGCAATATCAACTTAATGGTCTACATAGGATACGAGTGCTCTAATTCTAGCAAGTATTTCCATTGAAATGTGGAAATAACATACAAAAGTGATGTGTACATTCATGGAGTTACGTGAAAGTGCATTGTGAAAACAAATATTATGTATCAATAAGTAATAGGGTACTTCATCATTTAAGTATAACATTCCAAGTAAACGAGTAATTTGTAAGTAAAGAAAACGTGTATTTCCCCCAAAGAATAAATCAAAATGTGTAAAGTAGGGGTTATAATTCAGAGTAAATCGTGAGAGTTTTTCAGAGTACTTGTAAAAGTAATAAAATATAGTTGAGCATGTATCTCCCCCAAATAGTATTTATAACACAAGTATAAAAACGGGGCTAAGATTCACCATGAGTGTATCTGGCAAGGTGGAACTATGAAGTTAAGTAAGATTATGGATACGGCTTCAACACGTGACCTGAATATAAGGAAAGTCTGAGATTCTGACTTATTACAAATAACGAGTGTGAAAATGAGAAATAGTGTAACGATTTGATCGGTGATGTGAGTGTGATATGCTTAAAATGCTTGAAGTTCAAAAATAATATTATATATAATATTATATTGTTTTTCAGTCATTTAAATCCAATAATATCGTTTCCTCGAAAATGGTGAAACGAATCGTGAAGTTAAATCGTTTAAAACTCGTTATATATAAATAACGTAACGTTAAATATTACGTAACTAAAACATAGAAAAATGCACGTGACATGACGGGGAATTGTAAAATATAAAATAGAATTGAAAATATCAATTACATTCTGTTGGTCCTTGTCCTTTTCCTGTTTTTACACTTTATACCCTAACGGCGTTAGCGTTGCACCGTTAGTCCTTAGTTAAATATAAATTGCATTTATAGTCCACTACTTGTCCAAAATGACATTCTGAGCTTGGAATATGATATAATATCAGTTTCCACCCTCATGTTTCTGTTTTGGCAGTTTTAGTCCTTGTTTTTAAAGGTTGGCAGTTTTAGTCCTTGAAAGTGAAACTAGTTTGCAATTTAAGTCCAAAAATACAAAAAGAGTGGGGAAAAATTATCCGAATTTTTCTGTAGCTTATTAAAGAATATTAAAGCTTATTTCAACTGCTTATTTGTCAAAATGGCTTATTTTTCAATAAATGGGCCTTTAACGAGCTAAACAAAGGCCCGTTAACATTTAATGATCCGTGGGCTTTGAGACAAGGTGGGCTTATCCTTGGGCTTGTTTTTAGTGCTCTAATATCATATCAAAAGAGCTTTTTAGGTCCAACTTATTTAGATTGCTTAAAAATAGCTTAATGGGCTTTATGATCCAATTTGAATTTTATTAACAGTTTTACAATACGTATGTGCTGGTTTACTTTGGCCATTTTAGAAGGATTAAATGAGCTTATCATTGTAAAGTATAAGCATTAAACTTTTAGTTTGTAGTATAAAGAATTAGGTCGAGCAAAAATATCCATATGTTGTGAAGTCGAGTTTTGATTTACAAGGTCTTTTTGGAGGCGACTTGGGACAGATTTCACATTTTAAAGACTTAGTAAATTTATTGAAATGCAAAATTTTATACGTGTGAACCATGATGCAAATGAGGTCGAAATATGTATGTAGCAAGGAAATAAATGTGACGTGTGCACGTTTCATGGTTCCTAGGCCTTCCACAAGGGAGGCTAACCATGTTTTGTGTTCTAAGAATAAACGTAATACGTAAAAAAATAATAATGAAACATGTACGTTCGAAAACAATGAATATGTGATGCATGGTGAGTTGAAACGTATTGAAATGAACTCGTAATGATAAATGAGGACTTATAACACCTCTAGGGTGGTGAGTGAACGAGTAAGGAAGAGTTAGAACACAAGAAAAATCCACAAGCTTGCTAGAACCAATTTATACGATCGAATATAATACCCTAGGCCTTCGAATTGATTTCAAATGAGATTGTAAATGCTTCCTAGTCATTTTGAGCTTACTAAATGATTGAGAGGAACTTAGAAACATGTAAATGAGTTGAGGGTGAGAGGTGGTGAGCTAGGGGAATAAGATACGTGTAGTATATAAACACGTATGGAATTTTTATGAATTTTTAACCATTGCAATTTGTGAGGACTATTCCATGTCAGGAATATGATGATATTGTGATAGATATTCTGATCTTATAGGACTTTAAGAGAGTATGTGAGTGAGGGAAAATATTGTGTGAGTTGCCTTGTGAATTATATATGTCGACTAAAATATGTTATAGGTCCAAAATCGGTTTGGTCGTGTAACATGGGTCTCTTGGTTGATAAATACACTCAATAACATGTATACAAGCTAAGAAAAATATTAGAAGTAAGTGGGAACAAGTTTGGTTCAAAATGGATAAGTTTGTGAAAAAAAATGTGATTCGAATGGGTGTTCAATGTCAATTCACTTTGATCCTATTAAACGTATCACACGTCCATCTTAGAAGGTAAAACTTGGCACCCTAATTCTTTGGTGGGGGAAGAATTAGGTGGTGCAAAAATACGTGTATGTTGTGTTTCAATATTGGGAGAAAACGGGTTCATTTGGAGTGCATGTGGGTCGACTAGTAAATGAAATAATAATAGAATTGGGCTTTGGTGGGCTGTGGTGAACAGTAAACGAGTAGAAATGTTGGGCTGGGATTTTATGGCCCATTTGGTGTTATATTGTGTATAATTTGATCCCGTGGTTCGTGTGTGAGCTCGTCCCGTTATTTGGTAAATTACGTGATAACGTGTTCACGTTAAAATAATATAATAATGAAAAATTCAAATTTTCCCGTAAAAATGGTAATCAGAAACAGTAATAGAGATTAATTTTAAATTAACTGTTGTTAATTATAGTGGAAATTTGCAGTTTGCTACAGTACCCACTAACCATTTTGAATTCCGTCCCGGGATTCAAGTTTAAAGTGGTTGTTGTTAAGGTAAGAGGTTGTTAGAAATGAAGCTGAGCGATATTTACGTGAATTGGAGTAGACAACTAGTATGCGTATAACGCAGGGACTGCTAATGCAATATTGGAATAGTTGTCATGAGTAAGGCCTATAAATACCCCTCAAGTCTCCACTTGAGGGGTGTGAAAGTGTAACATTATTTGTCATATCAATAATATCTAGTTTTCCTCTCCACCTTCTCTCTCTAAAACTATCATGGATCTAATCTATTTTGATCAACCTCGACCTCCATAAAGTGTTTTTTGATCATTACAATTGGCATCAGAGCTAACCAGGGGCAAATCATGGGGTTTTGGGGTGAAAAAGTGTGATTTATGGTGTGTTTTTATGTTTTGTTACGGTTCATCCGACGTTTCTGTCGAGTTTCTAGAAAATTTGTTGAGTTTCATTTATCGAGTTTCTAAAAAGTTATCGAGTTTGATAACCTTTCGAGTTTCTCTTGCACTATCGAGTTTCATACTATCGACTTTCTGTGAATTATCGAGTTTCTAGTGATCTATCGACTTTGTGCTATCGAGTTTGTAACTTCTACCGAGTTAGGTTGAAGTTACCTAGTTTGGTCTGTTGAGTTTGTGACCTATTGAGTTTGTTACTTATCTAGTTTCTCGAAGAATTTTCGAGTTTCCTACTTGTCGACTTTCTATTTGTCGAGTTTCTCCAATAGTTATCGAGTTTGTAAAGGGTTTGTCGAGTTTCCAAGCTATCGAGTTTCTACCTATCGAGATTGTGACACTATCGACTTTCTCAAAGTTGTCGAGTTTCTCACATTTTTCGACTTTCTCAAAGTTGTCGACTTTCTCACATTTGTCGACTTTCTCATAGTTGTCGACTTTCTCACAATTGTCGACATTCTCAAACTTGTCGAGTTTCTCACATTTGTCGACTTTCTCAAAGTTGTCAAGAACCGAGCTACAAAGGACTTCGGGAAAATTTGAGTAAAATTTAATTTTTATGAGCGACTAAATGTTCAATTTTTACGCTAAATTCAAATTATGGTATAATGGTGAAAATTTTGGCCCAAAATTCAAATTTTTTGGTCAAAATTCAAATTTTTTCGGTGAAATTTGGCGTAAAAATTTTTAAAACTCAAATTTTTCCAGTATCCTTAGAATGGCATTTTATGGCATATTTGTTGGGAATTAAACTAACAGTTGGTACTGCTCATGCATAAATTAGTACTGCTGAAGATCGTTCAAGAATACACTATCATTACTAAGTTAGTTAGTACTGTTGGAACAAGAAATTAGTACTGTTTATAAGATAAAGATGAAAGTCGTGTGAAGTTATATATGGAAAAGATGTAATGTATATCTTATTAATATAGATTTATACGGTAGATGGTTTACTTGTAAAGGACTCCTTGTCCTATAAAAGGAGATCCTAGGTTATGTTTTATATACATGCATTATTGATAGAGCTTCACGATTTCATTGTAATTCTTGTGATATTCCAAGATCACTCGTAATATATTGAAGCTATAATCGTTTGGTTAAACTGTGTGTTATCATTCTTACTGTTACATTCATACAATCACATACAATCACCAAACACTAAATCTTCTAAGTACTTGGTAGTAAATTCCGCGTGCTACTAAGTATATACTCAAAGTATCTCCAACACAATTCGTGTGTTTAGATCCGGTCAAGTGGTATCAGAGCCAGGTTTCTGATACTTTGAGAATTAGAAGATCCAGAAGTTCTTACCAAGAAGATGGACATGGAAACACCCCAAACCTCAATTCTTGCCAAACTTCCCATGCTGAAACAGAATGAATACGATATATGGCGGCTCAGAATTGAACAATATTTCATGGTGCAAGACTATTCACTATGGGATATCATTATCAATGGTGATTCCTTCAAACCGACTACTTCTGAGGAAACACATGCTGATGGTTCCAAGACCACAAAGCTCAATACTGAACCAGTGACTAATGATGAGAAAATTAAGAAGAAGAATGATCAGAAGGCTAGGAATTTGTTACTCATGGCAATTCCTAATGATCAAGTGTTAAACTTTAGCCACTATGAGACTGCTAAGACTCTTTTTGAAGCAGTGGTGGAGAGATTTGGTGGCAACGAAGCTACCAAGAAGGCTCAAAGAACTCTACTTAAACAGAGTTATGAGAACTTCAGTGCCTCAAGCAATGAAACTTTGGATCATATCTTTAATAGGCATCAAAGGATCATTAGTCAACTTACTGTGTTAAAAATTATGATTCCACAGGAAGATCTTAACATGAAGTTTCTTAATAGCCTACCTGCTGAATGGAACACTTATGTTGTGGTTTGGAGTAATAAACCAGAGCTGGAGAAGATGACATTGAATGAACTCTACAACAATCTCAAGATTGTTGAGCAGAAGGTGAAGAAGAGTGGAAGCACTAGTTCTAGTTCAGGAAACACAACATTCTTATCATCTTCTAACAATAACAGTTCTGATGATGTTGAAGTAGTTGATACTGCTAGCCTTAGAGTTAGCACTGCTAGTGTAAAAACTAGTACTGCTGGCTTGACTGAGGAGACCATATATGCATTTGTGTCAGAACAATCTGGTGGGTCTTAAATCTTCAATGAATACCTTCTTCAGATTGCTGAAGATGATTTGGAAGCTATGGATTTAAAGTGGCAGTTGGCCTTGATAAGTATTAGGGCTAAGAAGTATTATCAAAGAACTGGGAACAAGATTACCTTCAATGGAAGAGATGTAGCTGGGTATGATAAGTCCAAGGTGGAGTGCTATAATTGTCATAAGATAGGGCACTTTGCCAGGGAATGTAGGAGCCCAAGACAGCAAAACAACAAGAGTCAGAATAGGAGGACAGTGAATGTGGAAGAAACTTCTTCCTAAAAGGCAATGGTTGCTGTGGATGGAGCTGATTTTGATTGGAGCTTTATGGAAGAGGAAGTGGAACCAGCCAACATTGCATTGATGGCCTTTTCAGACTCTGAGGTACATATAGTTCAAAAATGTTCAAACACTTGTCATGCTTTAAAAGATTATGAAACTCTTAAGAAACAGTATGATGATCTTAGAGTAGAATTTAATCAAGTGAATTTTAGTCTGTCTAATCATAAAAGAGGACTAGCTGTTTTGGAAGAACAACTTGATTTTTATAAAAAGAATGAGTCTAACTTTAATGATGATATAGCTGTGTTAAAGAGAGATTTGCAACTGAAAGATGACAAGATGAGTGGACTTGTATATGAACTAGAGACACTTAAGAAAGAAAAATAAAATATAAAGCTAAGTGTTGACACTCTAGAGTACACATCAAAAGGGGTACAGAAAATAGTAGAGAGTCAAATACTTAATTAAGCTAAGTCTGGTTTAGGGTATAAGTCAGTTGCACCCCCAAATAGAGGAATTTTTGTCCCTCCAGGAAATGATTTAGCTCATACAGGTTTAGAAGAGTTTAAGGATATGGATTTTCCTGGATATGGTACTAAAATTAGTGAAAATCCTGTTAAATTTGTTAAGGCTGAGGATTCTTATGTTAGTGCAAGTGATAAATCTCTCTCTGAGGAAAAAATGTCTTCTGGTAGGAACTCAGATGCTCCAATTATTAAGGATTGGACATCTGATGATGAGGATGATCAGGTTAAGGTTAAACCTGATGTTGTTAAGGTAGAAGTTAAACATGCTCCTAAGGTGGTTAAAACTGAAAACATAAAACCAGTTAGGAAAAATGTTAAATATGCTGAGATGTATAGAACTAAGAACAGATCACCAGTTTCTAAAGATAATTAGAGGAATTGGAACCACTCAAAATCTAAGCAATTGGATGATGAGTTTGTTATGATTAGAAAAGTATGCTTTGTTTGTGGAAGTTTTGACCATTTGGCTGCTTATTGTGATTCTAACCCATGGAAAAAGAATGTTTTTGGGAATTCAAGGGTGAATAGGAATAACAATGCTAGGGTAACTCAAAATAGTCCAACAAGGTTTACTAAACCTAATGTAAATCATAAAATGTCACCCAGAGCAGTTATGTTAAGATCTGGCATCAAAGCAGTTTCAACTGCTAGACCAAACAAATGGTTCAACAACAAACAAACTGTTTCAGGTGTAAAATCATTTTCAAAACATACACAAATAGTTCATAGACCCTTTATGTAACACCCCAACCCGATAAGGGTAGAAGTATTACGTTATGGTGACATATCAAAGCAAACACAAGCATATGACTTAAATAATACTAATGAATTTCAAAGGTTACAAAGGGAAAAAATCCGAAATACAAAGTTACAAATGAGAACAAAAATAAATTCTAAGTCTAAAAATGTAATCACTTCTAGTCATCTTTAATCCAGAATAGGTATCAAAGTATAGTCTTCTAAGTCCAAAGTACTCTCCACTCATAACCCAGCTTCCAACTAAAACCTGCTGCATGAAAAGAAAATGCGGCTGAGCTTAAAAAGCCCAGTGAACAGATATATACAAACAAAACCAAAAGATAAGGAACGAACATATAAAGTATGGTGCATTGGGAAAAGCATAAAGTATAAACAAATGGATATCAAAAGTAAGGAAAGGTCAGTAATCTACCGCGAGCCCGAACACAATTCAAATCAAATATCATAGTAACCATGGAGTAGCTAGCTCCCGAACATGTGAAAGATGTGTATTGCACACAAGCATCAGTCACCGAACATATCATATCATATCATACCATATCCAATCAAATACAAATCGAACCTAGGATGCATCCATACGCCCCCGAACAATCATATTGGCCATAACAAATATAATGTGCACATATAATAATAAAAATGGGACGGTGTGGAACATCACTCAACCACACTAGAGTCATGCCATTGGTGCATCAATGACACGGCCATGTTACCTTCATGGCTAGGAAACGAACTTGGCTCGGGTATCAAACTGAAGGGTTCAAATGTCATATCATACCAAAGTTCATAAGTTCATAGCAAAGGTTCATAATCAAAGGTTCACAAATCTAAGGGAACATAGCAAAGGCATAGATCATATAAGAAAGCCATAATAAGAAGGCTCAGATCATAGGCATCATAATCAAACTAATATCAAAAGGATGTGAATGAATCATGAGAAACCTTAAGAGATAAGGTCAGAATATCTGTACCTTATTCAACAGCAAAAGCAAACAAAGATAGATGGATCACAAGACACAGGATCACTCCCGCTTCACGGAACCTATACGGATCAATAACCAAGTATTACATTAAGTCCAATTGAATTAGGTTACTCTTTTTAGTTACTTTCTATTTTTAGCAGGTTTCCCGAATTAGTAACTTCCCGTAATTAGTAAGTTTTCCCGAAATAGTAATTTAATACTTTAAGGTTGACAATTAAATAATATTTAAGGGTTAAAATGACAAATATAATAGTTTAGGGTTAATTACGTCAAATAAAGTTTAGGGTCATAAATGACAATTTAATAAACTTAAAGGTTTAATGTGATAAATATAATAGTTTAGATTTTAATATGACAATTTATCATAGCTTAGAGTCTAAAATGTAAGTCTAGCAAAGTCTAAAGTTTAATATGACAATTATTATAGTTTAAGGGTTCAAAGTGTTAATATAGTGAAATTCAGGGTCTAACATGTAGATTTATCATTGTTTAGGGTCACTTTTGTTCTCTTTTGGTTCATATTTTACACGTTTCATCTTTCACATGCAATTCTTGTTTCATACGTACACTACTTTTTTTTT
The DNA here is from genome assembly GCA_021014915.2 of Artemisia tridentata subsp. tridentata. NCBI lineage: Eukaryota > Viridiplantae > Streptophyta > Magnoliopsida > Asterales > Asteraceae > Artemisia > Artemisia tridentata. The sequence goes on along the minus strand of CP139504.1, from coordinate 185,550,383 downwards.
AATTTGATATAAGTACTGTGAATTCATGCATCTATCTTCTTCGTTTATTTCATTCGACATGGTGATACCGAGACCCGACATCGAACTCGAAACTCCCAAACATATACGAGTCACATTCATTTAAAGCTACAACGGTTTACCCCATAACACCGCGACACACATTGGCGAGGCCAAATAAGGGTGGTGCGAGGGGTTTACGAGGCAGCAACTAAGGCACAGCAACACACTACTCCATCGCGATCTAGCAACAAGTTTAGGCCGAGCGTAGGCTCTCAATATCGTCACTCAAAATAGCCCACACGACCCAGTTAATTGCGCCCCAAAACACGACAAGACCTTCACATAAAATCATACCATTCGTATGTTGAAACAACCTATGGTTTTATAGTTTTTTATTCTCCTACACGTTCGTTTAACAAGTATTATAGGTGCGTTTTGGTTGAACTAGGGTCGATGAGGTTTAGTAAAACACGACACAATATAGTCACACATCTCGACTTCATTAGTTAACAAAATTCTTATTGTTTTTATGTTGCGTTAATCTTTTTCAAACGTGTATTCGAATGATATGCATGAAGTCATAACGAGATTAGCAGCAAGCATGTTATACGTATTACATTTGACATGGCTAACGCATGATAAAGGTGATAATCGATTTGTACCTCTCGAACACAACCCTTACACGATCACCAGAGGCTAATACAACTCACAAGTTGCTACGACCAGAACCTAAAGGATGCAACCCTAACACACTCGAACACAATGATCACCCCACAAGCTGCTACTCTTATTTCTTGGTAGAGAGAATATACCATTTGTTTATTGTTTATTGTTTTCTTGTTGCCTGGGTTTGAGAGAGGAAGGAAATAAGCAGGATACATGATTTGAGAAAGAAGCGTGTGATGTGAGTGATAAGGGAATGGCGTGTGCATGTTTTAGGAAATAGATATTATGCATATCTTCTATTAGTGTATCATGATATGAGCCTTTGTCAAAACGTGTGGCTTAGTATGGAATGTCGTGTATGTGTGATATGGTAAGAATGATATACATATCTTATAATTCTATTGGCATATGATTCGGTTCCATCCCCTACAAAAACGTATGGATTGCTACAAATAAAAGGAATGTATTGTTGCATGTAATAGGATATAGTTATTAGATAGGTTCGGTTCTCACAAGGTCAAAGGGAAAAACGTGTGAAGAGTATCAAACAAATATGTGTGTGTCGTTTAATATAGGACTAGATAGAGATTTGTAGATTTTGTATTTTATTATATAACATAAGGTATTCTATTTCTTAATTATTCAATTAAACTTTAGGATAAAAATCAAAATGGTTAAAAAAATGTTAATCAAATTTTTAGGGCGTTATACTTTAACAAGAAAATAGCATCAACCAATCAGAAATGGGTACATAATGTTAAACATAATAAGCCAACAGTTTGTACTGTTAAGTCAGCAGTTTCTACTGCTAAACAAGCAGTTCCTACTGTTAGACAAGCAGTTCCTACGGCTAGGAATTTTAATGCTGTTAAGGGTAAATGGGGCAATGCTGTCAAGGCCTCAGCACATTGGGTTAGAAAATCTACCAAACCCAATGGTGCATCAATGACTGTCAATAAACTTTCTCATATTGATGCACAAGGCAGATCCAAGCCAGTGATGGTTTGGGTCCCCAAAAGGCACTAAAACCTTTATTTTGTGTGCAGGAACATCCTTCAAATTGTGAAGAAGACAGAGGCTACTCTGATAGTGGATGTTCCAGGCACATGACTGGTAACATGTCATATCTTTCAGACTTCATTGCTCTGGATGGAGGACCTGTTGTCTTTGGTGGTGGTGTTGGAGGAAGGATTACTGGTAAAGGTGTAATTAACACTGGTAATCTTGATTTTGAGAATGTGTATTTTGTACCAGAGTTAAAGTACAACCTCTTTAGTGTGTCACAGATATGTGATAAAAAGAATAAGGTTCTTTTTACTGATACTGACTGCCTTATTCTTTCTCCTGATTTCAAGCTGTATGATGAAAATCAAGTTTTGCTTAAAATCCCCAGAAAGGGTAATACATACAGTATTGAGATGAACAACCTTGTTCCTAATGTAACACCCCAACCCGATAAGGGTAGAAGTATTACGTTATGGTGACATATCAAAGCAAACACAAGCATATGACTTAATTAATACAAAAGAATTTCAAAGGTTACAAAGGGAACATCTGTAATACAAGGTTACAAATAAGAATTACAATAAATACTAAGTCTAAAAAAATATATAATCACTTCTAGTCATCTCTAATCCAGAATAGCTATCAAGGTATAGTCTTCTAAGTCTAAAGTACTCTCCACTCATAACCCAACTTCCAACTAAAACCTGCCGCAGGAAAAGAAATGCGGCTGAGCTTAAAAAGCCCAGTGAACAGATATGTATAACATAACATAACGGTAAATAAGCATAAGCAACGAAGGAATAAGAATACAAAACGAAATGTATAATCATGAAAGTCATACGAATCTTAAAGAGAACTAAGAATCAAGAATACATGAGAACTGAATTGAAACGAATCAAGAGAGATAATGAAATAAAGGAAAAGTTCATATAAGGATGTGCCATAGGAACTACAAACATAATCCGTCAAATCATACTAAGCAATACATGTATACGAAGAGGGGAGACCTCTAAGTAATAAAAGTGTGAGAAGGAGTGTAAGGCACACACCACCTGGTCACCATAATCATATAAACATAAAACCTAGGATGCATCCATACGCTCCCTAACATAAGTATGTATGTCAGTACTAGACTGGTCACACATATAAAGTTGGCCAATAGTGCACACAAAATCATAACATAAGGTGGAACGCCGTAGATCTATCACACCTCTACGGGAGTGTCATGCCTAGGGTGCCATCCAAGACATGGTCATGGTACCTCCACAACTAGGTTAGCTCAGGCACAGATCTATCATATAATATCCAATAATAATCTAACATGGCAAGAGAAACAATATAGTAACTCAATAAGCATGGCAAAGCATAAGTATAGCATAGCAGAGACATTTAAATAAATATCAGAATGAATCAATAAGAATGACAATCATACAATGAAAGTCATGAGTCAAATAAGGGAATCATATCAGGCATAGGATCAATAGAAATATCCCTACTGAAAAGGGAAAGAATATATGTACCTTATCAAAGCACACAAATCAAAGCAAATAGATGAATGGAAGCAGGGGATCACTCCTTCTTCACCCGATCTAGATAATCATAATTTAGTTATAAGTTTCATAGTTTCACAATCATAAAGGTTTCATTTTAGTTTTCTTTCCATTTTAGGTAACTTTCCATATTTAGCAGGTTTCCATAATTAGTAACTTTCCCAAGGTAGTAACTTTCCAAAAATAGTAAGTTTCCATATTTAGTAACTTTCCAAAAATAGTAAGTTTCCATATTTAGGTTTAAAAGCAATTTAGGGTTTCTAAAAATAGTAAATAGTATTTAAAAAGGTTTAAATAGTTATAAGTGTCAAAATTGAGTTTCATATATCAATATAATCATAACGTGACGTCGTTTCACCATTTAGGGTTTTACAAGTCAAAATAGGGTTTCCAAATTAAGTAAATGTGAGATTAGGGTTTCTAATTACACAAGTCATTTTAATTGATCATTTAAAGTAATTAAATTCCAATTAGGGTTTCATACATTCAATTAAGTCATAATTAAGTCATATTTCCCGAATTAGCAGTTTTAGGGTTTGATTCATATAGTTTGGGTTTCATATCATCATTATTCAAAGATTAGGGTTACTATTGTAATTTATACCAAAGTTTAAGGTTAATATGATAATTAATCAAAACATAAGTTAAATACTTTTAAGATGACCATTAGCTTATTTAGGTTCTAAAAGTGAAGTAATTAAGCTTATAAGTGTTTTAAACAAGTAATTACTTAATTTCAGAATTAACATTAAAATCAGGTCCAACTTTAGCTATTTTTAACACACCTTATACGAGCTTATAAAATTCCATACTTTTACCCAGATGTACCTGTATGTCTTAGGTTGTTTACATAATTTTTTCAGATTTTATTAAGTAGTAAAAGTACCAACTAAAAATCGACCACCACAACATGTTCTCGAATTGGGTCTGCTGGAACACCCCGAAAGTATGTAATTATTTACCCCAGTTCAACATCTCAAAAAAATCTACAAAAATTACAAAACGTTACTCATATACCAAATATCATTCTGCCAAAATCTCAGGTCCTAATTCATTATAGATATTAAATTAAAAATCGTGGACCACGACTGAATTTTCGTAACTCGAAATACAGTTTTGACACATGAATTTGTAAAAATCAAACGGGTGCCTTCCCGACCTCTAAAAATCACCAAATAAATTTCATTCGAACCCTATTTCACTGAAATAAGTTTTAGAGCAAAGAACCACCAAAATTCATGTATATATCATTGGTTTATAATTCGATTATATAGCACAAAATTTCTGATAGATTATTTTGTTTATATATGTCCGATTTCCATAACATAATTAATCATATTAACACATATCATTATATATTGATCCGAAAGTATTATTTTAGATTGAAGTTTACATGCTACCTCTTGTATAATTCGAATAGAATGAGAACACAAATATCTCTACGTCGGAAAAATCACCATCACCTCTCTTCTCCTTCTTGATCAATCGAATGAAAGAAAAGAAAAATAAAATAAAATAATACGGATCGATTACGTTTGGTTCACAATTCGAATGGATTACAATGATATGTATATGATTACCTTTGTGAGATATGAATTGAAGAAAACAATGATCAAGATCAAGTGTTGCTCCTCCTTCTTCTCCTTAGTCGAATAGAACAAAGCTTTAGGGTTTTTGTTTGATTTCTTGCTGTCAAAATGGGATAGAGAAAAAGGGTTTTTAGGGTTTGATGGAGATGTGATAATACACGGTTTTGGAGAGGGATTTTAGGAGTGATAGGCCGAAATTTAGGATGTCATTAAGGTTGATTTACAAACTTCCAAAATAGCCAATATTCTTTCATACTTATCTCCTTAATAGGTTGTGAACAAGTTTTATTATTTTTGGACTATAAAAAGCTTCTTAAACGTGCCATACTTTTATTTATAAAGTTCTTATATCATTTCGTATTTTACTTTAGGTTATAAGTTCATATTGTATGGTTTCGAGTCATAACATGTTATATAACTCAAGTTTTAATTTATAGCGTATTTTATAAGTCGTATTTAATTTAGGGTGTTATAATTCTTCCCTTCTAAAAAGAAAATTTCGTCCGCGAAATTGAAATACGAAGTCGAAATAGAAATGCGAAATACGAAATCAAAATCGATATCAAAATGAATACGTACCAAGTCAAAAAGAAAAATGTGGATAACTGGATCGCATCGATTCTTCGGTCTCCCAAGTAGCCTCGCTCTCAGGATGATTCTTCCAAAGAATCTTTACGAATAGAATGGTTTTAGTTCTCATGACTCTTTCCTGACGCTCCAAAACGGCCTCAGGTTCTTCACTATACGAAAGATTTTCCCAAATCTGATCGAATGGGCAAGACACAACATGAAGCGGATGATAATTATACCCACGAAGAAGTGATACGTGGAATACATCGTATACATGAGATAACTTGGAAGGTAACGCTAAGCGATGAGATACCTCGCCAACCTGATCAAAATCATTGAAAAGCCCTAGGCTTTCATAATTCACAACGAATTCGTTCCAAGGAATACGAAACAACAATGTAGCGGATAACGATTTAAATCTCACACAGAGATACATGAAACATTCATGCTTGTAAGCAATACGAAGGTAGTACTAAAGAGTAAAACCTCATCAACTTAGTCCAGATTCTTAACGAAAAGGGAACTAGTGCATCATTATAGAAGAACTCATCAATTTCAAACAGATACTGATCGAACTAAGGAACGTACCACCGGTCAATGAAGCACGTGACGAATCATCAAATGTATCAAGAGTTTTATAAGCGATAGATAGTATAATTGTACTGATGATCAATCGAGTACAACTCGAAATATCAACTTGTATTGAAACACATAATGAGATGGGTAGCATATTTGTACCGTCGATCAATAGAGTATAAATCGGAGTATCGAAACGCATCAGAAAACAAAACAAAATAGGTTGAATAATCATACGGATAAAACACATCAAAGAGCTAATGTAGTCGTACAGACGATAAACTAAGCATATAACAGAAGATCAGAACGTAACGGAGAGCATAAAGGAATAGGTCGGATAATCGTATGGAAAACAACAACTCAAAGGATTAACGCATCGTGAACCAGATCTTCTTCATACGCCCAAAACGTCTAACTCACTACAACGGGGACATCGTACGAAACATACAAATTTCATAGTCCACCATTCAAGGTTTCTCTTCCACAAGGATAACTAATCCACCAATCACAGTAATCAACCCCGGACCTTAAACCAGCAAATCTCCAACTTAATCCAATCCAAAAGGTGTTCTACATCTCCGTAGGCAAACTCAATCATGCCAATACACTTGTCAAACTCTCCGTTCCATACATCTTCAATTTCAACATAGTTGCTTTGTACGTCCATCCATCTGAAGGTGAGTAGTCGCCATAAAATCTCGAGCCGGTCTTGAAGGTCTTCTGCATTTCTTCTGGAAGTGTGAAACAAAACTCGATTTTTCTGACACTATCACTGTAGGTGCGCCAAGGAGCTTGAATAATCTTCTGTTGAAATAAATCTCTGCCGATCTTCCAAGTGAGCCACCAAGTTGAACGATTCACTACAACCCACATCGTTTTGTCCTTCCCAACGTGCGCGTAAATCCCGTTACAAAGTTATTGACAGTTTTTAATCCCACTTCTACATATGAACATCCAAAATGAGGACAACCACTCGTACGCTGATGCTAACTCCCAATCTGTTGACATGCTAGACACTTTGCCATCAAAGCATTCACATCCGTTGTCATACTATCCCGTTATAATTTATGCTACAAGTCTCTACATAATAGTACAACTAATATGTATAGAGCGAAAAGAACGGGGTGCTTCGAGCATAGCCGTTTCATTCAAATATTCTACATAGATCATAATTCCACCACCTTGCTCCTGAGCTTCTTCACATCCGTCATAACCAATCTCCAGTCGAGCGTCTGATAGTTCGCCTCCCACGGTTTATCTGCATAGATGTATCACTAGCTATCTTTCCGTATAACCCAAGGACATAGCTGACCTTCTTCTCAAGTATAGACAAATATCCCTCTTAACTTTCCAAAAGTTCTCCAACTTATTCTTCATCCCTACCAAAATTATACTCTTCGAGAAACTTACATCGAGCTCTTCTGACATAGAAATTTTTCAACACCAAAATACAAGGATGATTCCCGTGTTTCTCTTTCGTCCCTGAATGTACTAAATCGTCATACTATGACAATTGTCCAAGCATTCATGAAATACACGATTCATCAAGCTCACAAGAATAGTCAGAGCAGTAGCCAATACAATTGGCATCATAATGCTCGTAGAGATTATAACGGATACAAATCAATGCTAGGAACATCTTGCTCCTTCACATGAAAATGGACATAATCAGATTACAAATCGATCATAGAGAAAACTTCACCCTGAAGTTGATTAGATAAGTCGTCGATAACGGTATCAGTCCTAATCACCATACTACTAAGATTCCAGAATTCCATGAACAACCTCATACCACCATCATTCTTCTTCATAACCAAACTGAAACACAGCACAGAGACGCACACAGACGGATAAACCACTTCCTAGAAGTAGGTCCTTCAATACTCTTCATTCAACGTATGTCGTTCGTAAGGGATTTCGGAAATAGGCAAAACGTCGCTTACACATGAATAGAGTTCTGATTCAAATAACACACTGACCTCAGGCACTCCTCAAGACATTCTATGACTCTAATAAGTTCAAGGTATATGATGTAACTATTATCACGCTGGCCAGATGTCATAATACTTGCATCATATACACATGCCTTTATTGCAATCACAGTCTACCTCAAGTCATGACAAAACACATTCTAATAAACGGATCAAAACAATTACATTTGAGAGGAAAACTTGGTAGTCCATCAAGGAGTACATCGCGAAATTCAACATCGAAAACTCTCGGGCGAGTTACATCAAACGGAATATCTTCACAAACGCGAGGGATTAATATACGGAATTTCAAAGCAAAAGTGATCGTAATAGTATGCCAGGTCAGAAACCTGGGCACGGAGTTTGAGTTTCATAAGTCGTCAGAGATGACAAAATCATAACTGTTGTTAGCATCTCAATGCTCAGTCAACAATTACATGACCAGAATGAAATTGAATAGAACATTCCTAAGGAAATCAGATTAGCAGGATGAAATTGATCTTCAAACATCCTCAACCGTACAGGATAATCTCCACTCGTGATGGATATTTACAAGATTCTCATAGAGATAGAATTAGGAATAGCAATTCAATAATGCAGAGGGGACTTAATGTGCTCAGTAAAATAAAAATACACCACAGGATATGTCGTTCTCGTATCAAATAAAACCACGCAGCACGATCGCATAAGTAAGGAATACCCGAAATGGTGCTTGATGTGTTAGAAGCTTGGTCCCTGGTCAGAGCGAACACTCAACCCTCGGCAGATTGCTGTCAATCATTCTCATTTTTACGGTTGTTACCATTCACCTTTGGACACTCTTTCGTCCGACGTCCAATCACACTACAACTGAACCCGGCATCCAACGTCTTATACACGATAACCCAGATGAAACTTCTCACAGTCAACACATGGAGGAGATGGAACCTGGTCCCACAACTTCTTCTGCTCAGAAGAACCCGAACGTAGGGATCAAAACGAACAATGAAGACAAATCAAACGTCAGGATCAAAATACGAAGGAAGAGATCGCGTCAAACGAGAAGCCTAATGTCTACCCAATATCCTCACAGGTCATTCTAAGGGAGGGAAACAAATCTTCCTATATCCGTGGTTAATAATTACCAGAGTTCTCATAGGATTAGCAATGGATTATGCAGATTCAAGTAGTATCAGATGATACATTCTATATCCAGCATAAGTAATGAATTCACAGAATGTGTCAAACACATGACGGTTGAATGACCTTCGGATGGTCGGAAAGGTATCAAACAACTCAGAGATGGAGGTCAAAATCAGGAAGTGAAACCTAAATGGTGTAAGGTATCCATGCAGTTCTTAAGGCATTCCAATCTTACTTGGTTACTAAGCTTAGGTTGCAAAACTTTCTAGCTTCTGAAACAAATGTTCTTATAAGGCATAGCTAAAGGCAGAGGCACGAATCAGAGTGATGCGGAAGCAATGCTACTTACATAGATGTCCTAGTCTACCCATTCCTCACCGGTTATAACTTATGTTCCTATGGGGAGATCCTAAAGCAATTTCTCAAAGGTTGTCTTATGAGCGCCTACAGTGGAAACTTAGTGGTCCAAACTTCACAGGTCAAGGGTAAATGTATTACAAGTCGCAGCCTGTTCTCTGATACCATAATTGTAACACCCCAACCCGATAAGGGTAGAAGTATTACGTTATGGTGACATATCAAAGCAAAAACAAGCATATGACTTAATTAATACAAAAGAATTTCAAAGGTTACAAAGGGAAAATCTGTAATACAAGGTTACAAATGAGAATTACAATAAATACTAAGTCTAAAAAAAATATAATCACTTCTAGTCATCTCTAATCCAGAATAGCTATCAAGGTATAGTCTTCTAAGTCCAAAGTACTCTCCACTCATAACCCAGCTTCCAACTAAAACCTGCCGCAGGAAAAGAAATGCGGCTGAGCTTAAAAAGCCCAGTGAACAGATATGTATAACATAACATAACGGTAAATAAGCATAAGCAATGAAGGAATAAGAATACAAAATGAAATGTATAATCATGAAAGTCATACGAATCTTAAAGAGAACTGAGAATCAAGAATGCATGAGAACTGAATAGAAACGAATCAAGAGAGATAATGAAATAAAGGAAAAGTTCATATAAGGATGTGCCATAGGAACTACATACATAATCCGTCAAATCATACTAAGCAATACATGTATACGAAGAGGGGAGACCTCTAAGTAATAAAAGTGTGAGAAGGAGTGTAAGACACACACCACCTGGTCACCATAATCATATAAACATAAAACCTAGGATGCATCCATACGCTCCCTAACATAAGTATGTATGTCAGTACTAGACTGGTCACACATATAAAGTTGGCCAATAGTGCACACAAAATCATAACATAAGGGGGAACACCGTAGATCTATCACACCTCTACGAGAGTGCCATGCCTAGGGTGTCATCCAAGACATGGTCATGGTACCTCCACAACTAGGTTAGCTCAGGCACAGATCTATCATATCATATCCAATAATAATCTAACATGGCAAGAGAAACAATATAGTAACTCAATAAGCATGGCAAAGCATAAGTATAGCATAGCAGAGACATTTAAATAAATGTCAGAATGAATCAATAAGAATGACAATCATACAATGAAAGTCATGAGTCAAATAAGGGAATCATATTAGGCATAGGACCAATAGAAATATCCCTACTAAAAAGGGAAAGAATATCTGTACCTTATCAAAGCACACAAATCAAAGCAAATAGATGAATGGAAGCAGGGGATCACTCCTTCTTCACCCGATCTACATAATCATAATTTACTTATAAGTTTCATAGTTTCACAATCATGAAGGTTTCATTTTAGTTTTCTTTCCATTTTAGGTAACTTTCCACATTTACCAGGTTTCCATAATTAGTAACTTTCCCAATAGTAGTAACTTTCCAAAAATAGTAAGTTTCCATATTTAGTAACTTTCAAAAAATAGTAAGTTTCCATATTTAGGTTTAAAAGCAATTTAGGGTTTCTAAAAATAGTAAATAGTATTTAAAAAGGTTTAAATAGTTATAAGTGTCAAAATTGAGTTTCATATATTAATATAATCATAACGTGATGTCGTTTCACCATTTAGGGTTTTACAAGTCAAAATAGTGTTTCCAAATTAAGTAAATGTGAGATTAGGGTTTCTAATTACATAAGTCATTTTAATTGATCATTTAAAGTAATTAAATTCCAATTAGGGTTTCATACATTCAATTAAGTCATAATTAAATCATATTTCCCGAATTAGCAGTTTTAGGGTTTGATTCATATAGTTTGGGTTTCATATCATCATTATTCAAAGATTAGGGTTACTATTGTAATTTATACCAAAGTTTAAGGTTAATATGATAATTAATCAAAACATAAGTTAAATACTTTTAGGATGACCATTAGCTTATTTAGGTTCTAAAAGTGAAGTAATTAAGCTTATAAGTGTTTTAAACAAGTAATTACTTAATTTCAGAATTAACATTAAAATCAGGTCCATTTTTAGCTATTTTTAACACACCTTATACCAGCTTATAAAATTCTATAACTTTTACCCAGATGTACCTATATGTCTTAGGTATTTTACATAATTTTTCCAAATTTTATTATGCAGTACAAGTACCAACTAAAAATCGACCACCACAACATGTTCTCGAATTGGGTCTGCTGGAACACCCCGAAAGTATGTAATTATTTACCCTAGTTCAACTACTCATAAAATCTCTACAAAAATTACACAGCGTGACCCATATACCAAATATCATTCTGCCAAAATATCATGTCCTAATTCGTTATAAATATTAAATTAAAAATCGTGGACCACGACTGAATTTTCGTACCTCGAAATACAGTTTTGACACAAGAATTTGTAAAAATCAAACGGGTGCCTTCCCGACCTCTAAAAATCACCAAATAAATTTCATTCGAACCCTATTTCACTGAATTAAGTTTTAAACCAAAGAACCACCAAAATTCATGTATATATCATTGGTTAATAATTCGATTATTTAGCACAAAATTTTTGATAGATTATTTTGTTTATATATGTCCGATTTCCATAACATAATTAATCATATTAACACATATCATTATATATTGATCCGAAAGTATTATTTTAGATTGAAGTTTACATGTTACCTCTTGTATAATTCGAATAGAATGAGAACACAAAGATCTCTACGTCGGACAAATCACCAACACCTCTGTTCTCCTTCTTGATCAATCGAATGAAAGAAAAGAAAAATAATAATAATATGGATCGATTAGGTTTGGTTCACAATTCGAATGGATTACAATGATATGTATATGATTACCTTTGTGTGATACGAATTGAAGAAAACAATGATCAAGATCAAGTGTTGCTCCTCCTTCTTCTCCTTAGTCGAATAGAACAAAGCTTTAGGGTTTTTGTTTGATTTCTTGCCGTCAAAATGGGATAGAGAAAAAGGGTTTTTAGGTTTTGATGGAGATGTGATAATACACGGTTTTGGAGAGGGATTTTAGGAGTGATAGGCCGAAATTTAGGATGTCATTAAGGGTGATTTGCAACCTTCCAAAATAGCCAATATTCTTTCATACTTATCTCCTTAATAGGTTGTGAACAAGTTTTATTATTTTTGGACTATAGAAAGCTTCTTAAACGTGCCATACTTTTATTTATAAAGTTCTTATATCATTTCGTATTTTACTTTAGGTTATAAGTTCATATTGTATGGTTTCGAGTCATAACATGTTATATAACTCAAGTTTTAATTTATAGCGTATTTTATAAGTCGTATTTAATTTAGGGTGTTATACCTAAAGAATGTCTTACTTGCCTTGTTGCAAAAGCCACATTAGAGGAATCAATGTTGTGGCATAGAAGGCTTGGTCATGTTAATTTTAAAACCATTAACAAAATTGCTAAAATTGGATTGGTAAGAGGATTACCAAATAAGTTCTTTCAAAATGACCAAACCTGTGTTTCTTGCCTTAAGGGTAAACAAAACAGAGCCTCTTGTAAGCCCAAGGTTCATAACTCAAATTCTCAAGCTTTATATATGCAGCATATGGACTTGTTTGGTCCTACTTCCGTGAATAGCTTGAATTTTAAAAGATATTGTTTGGTTATTACTGATGATTATTCAAGGTTTTCTTGGGTTTCCTTTCTGAGAACTAAGGATGAGACTAGTGAAATCCTTAAGTTGTTTATTGTTGAGGTAGAAAACCTAGCTGATAAGAAAGTCAAAATAATTAGATATGATAATGAACAGAATTTAAGAATAGGGTTATGGATGAGTTTTGCAGAGAAAAAGGTATTAAGAGGGAATTTAGTGTGGCTAGAACCCCCCAGCAAAATGGAGTAGCTGAAAGGAAAAATAGGACCTCAATAGAGGCTGCTAGAACAATGTTAGCAGATTATAAGTTACCTATTTCATTTTGGGCTGAAGCAGTTAGCACTGCTTGTTATGTTCAGAATAGGGTTCTGGTAGTGCAACCTTACAATAAGACTCCTTATGAGCTTTTTAGAGGTAGAACCCCTGCCTTAGGCTTTATGAGACCTTTTGGTTGCCATGTTACTATCTTGAATACCAAAGACCAACTAGGAAAGTTTGATGGGAAATCTGATGAGGGTTTCTTTGTTGCTTATTCTCTGCACAGTAAGGCTTTTAGGGTGTACAACAAAAGCACCAAACATGTTGAAGAAAATTTGCACATTGAATTTCAGGAAAACATACAAAATGTTGCAGGTGTTGGTCCAGATTGGTTGTTTGATCTTGATATGCTTTCAGATTCTATGAATTATGTGCCTGTTACAGGTACAAATACTAACCATGATGCAGGTTCAGAAGAAGATGATGAAGAGTATATTTTGATGCCAATTATGGAGGATAGTCCAGTGTCTGATTCTTCCTCAAAGGATGCTAATGGAGAGAAGAATGATGCTGCTAACAATGGACAAGCTGGAAAAGAAACAGATATTCCTGAGAGCAGTAAAAATGGAGTTAGTGTACTGCTGAGCCAGATAATCATACTGCTAAGCAAAATTTCTCTACTGCTGAACCAAGTCAACCTATTCTTGCTTCACCAGTTACTACTACTCAACAAGATGATGATATTGATTTCTTTGGAGATGGTCTGCACAATATGCCTATCACCTATGAGGCTCCTTCTACTCCTCAAACAATAGTTCACAGAAATCATCCACTTACCAATGTCATTGGAGATGTACAATCTGGAGTAAAGACTAGAAGGCAGATTCAAGATCCAGATCATCATGGCTTTCTCAGTGTTGTTTATGAGGAAAAACATCATGAAGATGAGCATAAGTGTATGTTTGTATGTTTCCTATCTTAGATGGAACCCAAGAATGTGCTAAAGGCTTTAGAAGAATCAAGTTGGGTTGAGGCAATGCAAGAAGAACTGCTTCAATTCAAAATTCAGAAAGTTTGGGTTCTGGTTGATCTACTAAAGGGAATGAGAGTGATTGGTACTAAGTGGATATTCAGGAACAAGAAGGATGAGAGGGGTATTGTGATAAAGAACAAAGCAAGACTGGTTGCTCAAGGCTATACTCAGGAAGAAGGGATTTATTATGACGATGTTTTTGCTCCTGTTGCCAGGATTGAAGCAATAAGGCTATTTCTTGCTTATGCTTCCTTTATGGGTTTTATGGTCTATCAAATTGATGTGAAGAGTGCCTTTCTGTATGGTACTATTGATGAGGAGGTCTATGTTTCTCAACCTCCAGGTTTTATAGACCCAGACCATCCTGACAAAGTTTACAAAGTGGTTAAAGCCCTTTATGGATTGCATCAAGCTCCAAGAGCTTGGTATGGGACTCTTGCTACTTATCTGTTGAAGAATGGGTTCCATAGGGGTAAAATTGATCAAACTCTGTTTATCAAAAAGAACAAGGGTGATATACTACTGGTTCAAGTTTATGTAGATGATATCATCTTTGGTTCTACAAAGAAAGAAATGTGCAGAGAGTTTGAGCAATTAATGAAAGATCAGTTTGATATGAGCTCTATGGGTGAGCTTACTTTCTTTCTTGGACTTCAAGTACAGCAGAAGCCAGATGGAATATTTATCTCTCAAGATAAATATGTTGGTGAAATTTTGAGAAAATTTCAATTCACAGATGCCAAGGTTGTTAGCACACCTGTTGATAAGGAGACACATTTGTTATTGAAAGATCACAGTGGTAAAGATGTGGATGTGCACATGTATAGATCTATGATTGGTTCTTTGATGTATCTCACATCATCCAGGCCTGAAATTATGTTTGCAGTTTGTGCTTGTGCAAGATTCCAAGTCAATCCTAAGGTGTCTCATCTAACAGCTGTTAAGAGAATATTTAGATACCTTAAAGGTCAACCTAACTTAGGTCTATGGTATCCTAAAGAGTCTGCATTTGATCTGGTGGCATTCTCAGACTATGATTATGCTGGTGCTAGCATGGATAGAAAATCTACAACAGGTGGTTGTAAATTCTTGGGTTGTAGATTGATCTCTTGGCAGTGTAAGAAGCAGTCTATGGTGGCCACTTCTACTACTGAGGCTGAATATGTGGCTGCAGCAAGTTGTTGTGCTCAAGTTCTTTGGATTCAAAATCAGATGCTTGATTATGGGTACAATTTCTTAAACAAAATTATACACATAGACAATAGCAGTACATTGTGTATTATTAAAAATCCAGTTCAACATTCAAAAACTAAACACATTGAAATTAGACATCATTTTATAAGAGACTGTGTTGAAAAGAGGTTAGTAAAAGTTGTTAAAATACATACTGATGACAACTTTGCTGATTTATTAACAAAAGGTTTTGATGTAGGAAGGTTTCAGTACTTGGTAACAGGTATTGGAATGCTTAATCCTTCAAAAGATTAATGTCTACGTGTTTTTGTTTTTGTACTGCTAGTTGTGCTATTTGTATAGTTTGTACTGCTTGATTGTTTTTAGGTACTGCTTATGGAAATTTGTTAGTCATATGTGATAACTGTTAAAAGAAAATATTGTGTATTGTGTTTCCTGTGGTTTTGGACTAACATTTCAGGTTAAGAACGCTTTTTACTATGGATTGTGCTTTGGAAAGTATAGTGGTTTGAAATGTCAGGTGTGAAAGCTTGTCACACAACAAATGGTAATTGGTTCACCATGTCTAATCCACATAAGAACCAACTAGTCCAGATCAAACGTTTCTGGTAAAGACTAATCAAATCCGTTCATGGTTGACAGTTTACTAAAAACTAAATGGTCATCAACTCACCATATCTAAGTGTAAAGAGTTGCCTAGTCCAAAGCAAACGGCTATTGGTAAAGACATATCAAATCCGTTGATAGATGATAGTTTGCTAAAAACTATAAGTGGACAAAACTATTTTCATCTCCACATTGAGTTTATCCTAATCTCTAAACATTTTGCTAAACAGTTTGTACTGCTAGTTTCAACTAGTTTGTACTGATGGTTTTAACTTGGTTTCATACTGAGTTTATGCTCTATGATTCACCTCTCTCAGAAGGTTACACATCTGGAAGTGTTGAGAGCAGATTGAAACTAAACAACTGAATTGATGGTAACTTGTACAAATTGTCACATTGAAGATAGCTGAGCTCGCATGTCATATGTTCCAGTTAATGTGATGGTGAAGATTCTTCCAAACAGGGGAGGAATTCGTTGCTGTTAAAGATGATTATGTAACTCAGGGGAGGAAATCAATTCAAGATGAAGAAAAGATTGAAGTTTATATTAGAGTACTTACTGTTATGGTTTCTTCAAAAGCTTATATGTGAAGAAAATTCTCAAGTGATTCAAGATTGAAGATAAGTGTTTGAAAGAATCCACCCCATCATCAACATTGGAGTTTAATTCGAAAACTTATTGATTTACACAGAAATCATAAGTTTAGGGGAGGATTGTTGGGAATTAAACTAATAGTTGGTACTGCTCATGCATAAATTAGTACTGCTGAAGATCGTTCAAGAATACACTATCAGTACTAAGTTAGTTAGTACTGTTGGAACAAGAAGTTAGTACTGTTTATAAGATAAAGATGAAAGTCGTGTGAAGATATATATGGAAAAGATGTAATGTATATCTTATTAATATAGATTTATACGGTAGATGGTTTACTTATAAAGGACTCCTTGTCCTATAAAAGGCGATCCTAGGTTAAGTTTTATATACATGCATTATTGATAGAGCTTCACGATTTCATTGTAATTCTTGTGATATTCCAAGATCACTCGTAATATATTGAAGCTATAATCGTTTGGATAAACTGTGTGTTATCATTCTTACTGTTACATTCATACAATCACATACAATCACCAAACACTAAATCTTCTAAGTACTTGGTAGTAAATTCAGCGTGCTACTAAGTATATACTCAAAGTATCTCCAACACAATTCGTGTATTTAGATCCGGTCAATATTTCAAACTCACCACACCAAAATCACAAATGATATTATTGGCCTACACCTTCAAAATCACCACATATAGCTTAAAAGATCTTGATCAAGAAGTGGAATTTCACGGGTGCGTGTACTTAGTATCTTGAAGATATCGAGTTTGGTTGGATGCATGATTCTTCGAGATCCTTGTTTGAGCTTTTAACCACAAGAATGATTAGGACTTGAGCTATCTAGTTATACCTGATGTAAGGAGTTACGTTGTTGTGCTCACAGTGTATAGCTGTCACTTTAAAGGAGTTACATTGTAGTGCTCAAGTGTCACAAAAAGTTGTGGATAATTCGAGAGAGGTTCATATACAGTTAAGGATGGTTGGATAGGTATATGATTCTACCTTTAATAAAATTCTCAGTATTGGTTCTTAGTCAGATAATAGTACAAGTTTAAGTCACAAGTTCGGGTTATTTTACTTCATTCTCAAGTTTGTCATATCGGCTTGTCTCCATACGTGGTCATTTACTATTAGCCAGAGGAAGAGAAAAGAGGTTTGATAAGAGGTTGATCTGAAGAGAATTGTAGAGAGAATAGTTATCGACATCCACTCATGGGGTATTGATTTGTATTTTGCTTCCAGTTGATATGTTTATATACACATATGTAGGATGATTCCGAATGATCGTCATCATCCTGGAGGGAGAAATGTGTACATCGGGGCTGTTATTGAAGAACTGGAAGCATTCTAAGTGAGTTGAAGATGTCGATATGATGCTCCCCAAACAAACATGTGAAGAAGTTAGAGATTATCAGTCTATGATCCATTTTCCGCTGTGCAAGAGACTGAAGACAATTTGGGCAGAATTTAGAGAAACTTCTTCTACAAGCATCAGAGCTATATCAAACGGGTTGTCAATTTAGGAGGGAGCATGTAAAAGAAAAGGGCTTACTAACTGGGAGGGAGTAATAACCCAATTAGATCATCACAGTGATTCTGCAAGTAATTCAAGCAAGCTGAGAAAGATACGAGAAGATCAAGATCTGTGAAGACATCCTCAGAGGAAACTGCTCTACTTCAGCATTGTATTCATCATAGTTATGTACTTGTTAGGAATCATTGTAACCAATTCTCGTATATCTCCAGCTGGAGGGAGATTATTAGAAATGAAGCTGAGCAATATTTACGTGAATTGGAGTAGACAACTAGTATGTGTATAACGGCTAATGTAACATTGGAATAGTTGTCATGAGTAAGGCCTATAAATACCCCTCAAGTCTCCACTTGAGGGTTGTGAGAGTGTAACCTTATTTTTCATATCAATAATATCTTAGTTTTCCTCTCCACCTTCTCTCTCTAAAACTATCATGGATCTAATCTATTTTGATCAACCTCGACCTCCAAAAAGTGTTTTTTTGATCATTACAGAGGTTATGGAAAAAGGGTCGTCGAGGAATTTCTATTCGGTATTTAGGAAAACGTAACTTCGTTAGATTTATTCATACTAGATGAAATAATTTGAATGTCTCGCCACCGTATAAATCCAACGGCTGTGAATAGTAAAAAATAACGGTCAGGAATAGTAAATACTCAACGGCTATGAACAGTGTTCCAACGGTCGTGAATAGTAAATCCCAACGGTCAGGAATAGTGACCAACGGCTAGTTTTTTGCCTATATATACTCCATTTTAATTTCCATTCTTCCACCAAACATATATCTCTCATTTATTACTTCCAAAATGCCGCACCTCATTACTATTCTAGCAATCGTGTATGTCGTTCTTGCGGTTATCTACTTGGCGTACGTTCTTGATGAAGATTACGTATTCATGGTTTGCGTTCTAGCGGTTCTTATGCCATTCGTGATCTTAGCTATTGGTGTGGACAAGATATGGGGGTAATAGTCTCGTGCTAGGGTTGTTGAAATGAGTCCTTGTTGTGTTTCTATGTAATCCTCAATAAAAGTGAAATAAAACTTGTTTGTTTTTGTGTCTAAGACCTAGTCTTGCTTTCGTGTTTAATGGTTTGTTTATATTTATCATACAGAATAATGAAGGTGATACATCCCGTGGTGGCTCTCGCTCTCGTTGGGTTGGTGGTGTTTTTCGTTGCCTTGGCGGGTCAACCTATTGGCGATTCTATACCTTTCCTTGTAATCTTTGTAACATTAGCACTTCCATTGCTAATTATATCACTATGTATTAATTTTCATGGATTCTAATAAAATTTGTGCTATTTGTGTTTTCCATAAATTTCTGTGAATTCTTAGGGTTCTCATGTTTGTACTTTTGTCTGTTTCCTATCATAGAGGTGATGGGTAATAGGTGTAGATATCTATTGTGGTTGGTCAAAAGTGATGTTTTATGAACAGTTTGTTTTGTTTCAAGATTTTGCTTTTGAATGAAGATTGTTATTAGGAAATCTGAAAAGATAACTATTCCATTTATGACATGATTCTTCCTAAATTAGACATAGGTGATCAGGCTATGTGTAATTGAAGATCAATGATGTGATGTTTGGCTCAGTCACAGTGGTATTTATGCTTTTCAAAAAGTTTTAGATGGTGTTCAACGTGTTGTTTTTGTAAAATAACAACATAATTATTTTTCAAAAGAATAAGAAAATTTTGGTTCATACTACTATGATGAGTTAGGAATTTCTAGGGTGATAATAGGATATCCTTGAAATGAATCTTAGGGTTCATGTGAAAATCTTACAGGGTAGTAATAGTCCATTGTTCGGTCAGAAATGATATTAATCAAATTTCTAAGGGGATATCAGTGTATTGTTACGTAACGACTATGAATAGGGGAAATGGAATAGAAACTGGAAATAGACTCATGTTGTGATTATTACGGAAATATTACAAGATAGATTTTTCATACGCTAGAAAGGTAGTTGTTACACTTAGGTTACATCCATCGTACCTAAGGTAAAGTACAAAAGGAAATACAACTTAGAGAGTTTTAAACTATGGTTTATTTATCTACAACAGGAATTTATTCTTCTGTTTCATCATTGGTGTCATCCTTTGATGTTGTTAAGGTTATAAAGAGCTTTCATTCTCTTCTACTGGCCTTGTTGTTATAATTGGTATTCCGGGTTGGGCACTGATTCTCGTAAAGTCCCGTTTAACTTCTTGGTCTAGAAATCCTTGGGTAATGGTGATGGTAGGTTTAGTCATTTATTCTGGACCTTTAAGGTGAGTTGGTCTGCAACCCGTGAAACTTTCATGGGTATGCTTACAAGACATACTCGTCTTCTTTTCTCCTGTTGCTATATTGTTGCTACTCGGATGAACTAATGTAGTCACTTCAAGTACCACTGCAACTATATTGTTTACCAACTTCCAGATAGTTTCAGGAGTCATAGTTGTGGTAGGTGCTGGTGGGGTATGTGTACTGCTCATGCTGGCCATCTTCTACAATTATTACAAGAAACACAGATTTAGAATCCACCTAATGGCCATGTTAAAATAATTCGAGTAACAAGGTATTTGCATACTAGTCCTAACAATGTGGTCACAATGCGAAATTATAACCAATTGAGAATCATAAAATCACGATGTGTCTGGGTAGTATCGCAGATAAATGATCAACTCTTGGTATGGAACTGCTAAGGAACAAACTGATTCATCTACAAAAGCTGAAGTTCAGCAACTTTCTCTTCATTCATTAAGTTTTCTTCCGAAATTTGTCTTAGAGAATTCTATGGTTATAGCCCAGTTATGGCAGGTATAAGGAATCTTAACAATCGTAAGTAATATCACGGTAGGTCTGGATATAATCACTGTAAACAACATAATATTAATAACTTGATCGATTGTTTTTTGCAAAACAAGGGTTATAAGGTCTTATATTAATGCTCCATGAGGTAGGTTAAGGTGTCTCTGTCTCTAGTATAAGTGCTTGGTTCTGTGTTGAAAACAGCGGCCAAAGCTTCTGCCACTTGCTGTGCTACAAATTGTGTCAAAGTTGGTCGGTTGACTAGGTTCGGAGGGAGGGGAAAGTGACATTTGTTGAGTTTCGAGTATGATTTGATTTGCGTAAAGCCATTTGTCTACCAAAGAGAGTAACAAATGGTGAGATTTTGCATGAGGGTATGAAAAGTCATCACATGCATGAATATAGTAGGACATGATAGAAAGAATTTATTCACAACAGAGAGATATAACAAAAGGAGGTTGTTATAGATTAAAAGTCGGTTACAAGTTCTGAAAGTTTCAAGCTTATTGGAAAATACGTGAAACACTAACCAAAAACTATTCAATTTAGTGGGTACAACAACGATACTTGTGAACTTAAGATTAGTTATGTCCTTGACGTAAACGCTTAACTTCTGCCTCAAGTTCCAGTTGTGTAGCTTTCATGTCTGAGAAGCGTTCCTGGCACATGCTCATCTGAGTAGCCAACATGGTTTCTAAGGCGGAAATTTTCTGACCCTGGTTTCTTGCCGTGTCTCTGGCCATCCATAGGGTCCTTTCAATGTCTTCCACTCTACCATGTGTCTGACCGTGTTCTCTTCTCGAATAGCGGATTCTGGAATCCAAGATTCTAAGCTCATGGTTGTAAGTATCCTTCATCTTATCAACCTTCATTCCTAAGTCAAACACTTCTCGTCTCTCGGCATCGGCTCTTCTAAACAGAGTGTCAATATTACGGTCGTACCATTCAAAACGTATTGGTTGTAAACTTTCCAGTTGTTCGGTGTGAACGTCTAGTGTGCTGGCTTGTTGATAAAGACGAGTCCATATTGAATCACGAGTGTTTACATTGTAGTCAGGGGAATTAGGTGAAGATACGTCGTCTGGGATGTCTGGTATTGAGGAATCTGGAGTGTCAGGTAGTGGAGAGTTTGGCTCAACATCTTTCCAAATCGTTTCTTGGTGTGAATTCTGTCCAACCTCGAATGTTGTCGGACAACCAATCAACTCTTCATCTGAATAAGATTCAGTAGCTCTCCTAAGTTTCTGACGTGGAGGCGATTGAGTAGGTGATGATGGGAGTGGTATTTGAGTGAGTTCCGTATTGGCCTGTGGTTGAGATATTATTACATAGGGATCTTCAGCATCCAGAGCGATCTGATAAGTAGGTGATGTACGAGTAGTACGGAGGGTAGTTTTGGTAATATCAACTGGTTTGGAAGACATGGTACTCTAGTAATCCGCAAATAGTAATTATAAGTAATCCATAACATTAAAGGTGCAAAAGTAAACGTGAAACAATCAACTGTGTAGAGTAAATATCAAGCGTGTAAAGATTAGTGTAAAATAATCCTAATAGGTAATGTACTGAGCACGGTGATATGCAGACACGGAGGGCGTAAAATGATATGGTGTAAAATCATTCATTTTGAAAGTGTAGTTATAGTCCAATGTTTGAAAATATTTGGTTCTCTATAACCATGGCTCTGATACCAATTTGTAACACCCCCTAAATTATGAGATAACAGCGGAAGACTAATCGGGGTATTACGGGGAGGATCGAAGTCATAATCATAGAAAACGGCTCAAAAGAGACGTTTTGAAAGTTGTTTGTCATTCAAATAATACTTTTGATACAAAAGGTGAAATATCTGATTTATAAAATCCCATGAAAGGGTGTGATAGTTTGGAAAGAATGACATATTTGATTTTACACCAAGTAATTTATCAGAGTTATAATGCCCGCTCCGTGTCTTGTCCTGCTCCGTTAATTACCTGAGATAAACATGCTTAAAAGTGTCAACACAAAGATTGGTGAGTTCATAGAGTTTAATGGAAAACAATTTATTTCAATAAATTCAAGTGGTGTATAGTGATAGTTGAAATACGTACAAGTACGAGTAAACAGTTGATTTCAATAATTTTGTGAGTGAAGTGATAGTTGTAATAAATACTAATAGTGATAAAACAAGTAGTGAGTTGCGTTGGGTAAAAACCACAAGTAAGTCATTTATGGAATCAGTTAAATATAAGTATAGGATTCTATGGGAATCATAAACCTAGCTTGTGGTGGTAATAAGGGTGTTCTGCCTGAAATCTACAATTGTAATAAGGTGTAATACTAATACAACTGTATCTAAATATATATGAAAACATATATATTCTTATAAATATATTGTTCTAAGCCTCATGACACGCAAACGTTAACAAAGTACCATAAAACGGAGGTGTCACATCAAATAAATGATGGAATTATGGCCCTCGTGTAATAGGTGATTTGCCACTTTCTATTTCTCAAATATAGTGCATCGCGACTAATACGACTAGCCATAAAGGCATTCCGTCCAGTATTAGTGGGACAGGTCGTCAGCCTTCAACAGGTTTCGAAGCTGTCTACTATATTCACATTCACCGCGGTGATTAATGGCTCATGATAAATGGCCTTTTTGGCAATACAGTAACTTAGGCAATATCAAATTAATTGTGTACATAGGATACGAGTGCTCTACTTCGAGCAAGTATTTCCATTGAAATGTGGAAATAACATATAAAGGTGATGTGTACATTCATGGTGTTACGTGAAAGTGTATTGTGAAAACAAATATTATGTGTCAATAAGTAATAGGGTACTTCATCATTTAAGTATAACATTCCAAGTAAACGAGTAATTTGTAAGTAAAGCAAACGTGTATTTCCTCCAAAGAGTAAATCAAAATGTGTAAAGTAGGGGTTATAATTCAGAGTAAATCGTGAGAGTTTTTTAGAGTACTTGTAAAAGTAATAAAATATAGTTGAGCATGTATCTCCCCCAAATAGTATTTATAACACAAGTATAAAAACGGGGCTATGACTCACCTTGAGTGTATCTGGCAAGGTGGAATTATGAAATTAAGTAAGATTACGGATACGGCTTCAACACGTGACCTGAATATAAGGGAAGTCTGAGATTCTGAATTATTACGAATAATGAGTGCGAAAATGAGAAATCGTATAACGATTTGATCGGTGATGTGAGTGTGATATGCTTAAAATGCTTGAAGTTCAAAAATAATATTATATATAATATTATCTTGTTTTTATGTCATTTAAATCCAATAATATCGTTTCCTCGAAAATGGTGAAACGAATCGTGAAGTTAAATCGTTTAAAACTCGTTATATATAGATAACGTAATGTTAAATATTACGTAACTGAAACATAGAAAAATGCACGTGACATGACGGGGAATTGTAAAATGTAAAATAGAAATTAAAATATCAATTACATTCTGTTGGTCCTTGTCCTTTTCCTGTTTTTACACTTTATACCCTAACGGCGTTAGCGTTGCATCGTTAGTCCTTAGTTAAATATAAATTGCATTTATAGTCCACTACTTGTCCAAAATGACATTCTGAGCTTGGAATATGATATAATATCAATTTCTACCATCATGTTTCTATTTTGGCAGTTTTAGTCCTTGTTTTTAAGGGTTGGCAGTTTTAGTCCTTGAAAGTGAAACTAGTTTGCAATTTAAGTCCAAAATTACAAAAAGAGTAGGGAAAAATTATCCGAATTTTTCTGTAGCTTATTAAAGATTATTAAAGCTTATTGCAACTTCTTATTTGCTAAAATGGATTATTTTTCAATAAATGGGTCTTTAACGAGCTAAACAAAGGCCCATTAATGTTTAATGATCCGTGGGCTTTGAGACAAGGTAGGCTTATCCTTGGGCTTGTTTTTAGTGCTCTAAAATCATATAAAAAGAGCTTTTAGGTCGAGCTTATTTAGATTGCTTAAAAATAGCTTAATGGGCTTTATGACCCAATTCGAATTTTATTAACAGTTTTACAATACGTGTGTGCTGGTTTACTTTGGCCATTTTAGAAGGATTAAATGAGCTTATCATTGTAAGTATAAGCATGAAACTTTTAGTTTGTATTATAAAGAATTAGGTCGAGCAAAAATATCCATATGTTGTGAAGTCGAGTTTTGAACCATGATGCAAATGAAATGCAAAATTTTATACGTGTGAACCATGATGCAAATGATGTCGAAATATGTATGTAGCAAGGAAATAAATGTGATGTGTGCACGTTTCATGGTTCCTAGGCCTTCCACAAGGGAGGCTAACCATGTTTTGTGTTCTAAGAATAAATGTAATACGTAAAAAAAAATAATGAAACATGTACGTTCAAAAACAATGAATATGTGATGCATGGTGAGTTGAAACGTATTGAAATGAACTCGTAATGATAAATGAGGACTTACAACACCTATAGGGTGGTGAGTGAACGAGTAAGGAAGAGTTAGAACACAAGAAAAATCCACAAGCTTGCTAGAACCAATTTATACGACCAAATATAATACCCTAGGCCTTCGAATTGATTTCAAATGAGATTGTAAATGCTTCATGGTCGTTTTGAGCTTACTAAATGATTGAGAGGAACTTAGAAACATGTAAATGAGTTGAGGGTGAGAGGTGGTGAGCTAGGGGAATAAGATACGTGTAGTATATAAACACGTATGGAATTTTTATGAATTTTTAACAATTGCAACTTGTGAGGACTATTCCATGTCAGGAATATGATGATATTGTGATAGGTATTCTGATCTTATAGGACTTTAAGAGAGTATGTGAGTGAGGGAAAATACTGTGTGAGTTGCCTTGTGAATTATATATGTCGACTAGAACATGTTATAGGTCCAAAATTGGTTTGGTCGTGTAAGATGGGTCTCTTGGTTGATAAATAAACTCAATAACATGTATACAAGCTAAGAAAAATATTAGAAGTAAGTGGGAACAAGTTTGGTTCAAAATGGATAAGTTTGTGAAAAAAAATGTGATTCAAATGGGTGTTCAATGTCAATTCACTT
Source organism: Artemisia tridentata subsp. tridentata (assembly GCA_021014915.2). NCBI lineage: Eukaryota > Viridiplantae > Streptophyta > Magnoliopsida > Asterales > Asteraceae > Artemisia > Artemisia tridentata. The sequence continues at coordinate 185,524,258 of CP139504.1, read as the reverse complement.
TGATCCTATTAAACGTATCACACGTTCATCTTAGAAGTTAAAACTTAGCACCCTAATTCTTTAGTGAAGAAAGAATTAGGTGGTGCAAAAATACGTGTATGTTGTGTTTCAATATTGGGAGAAAACGGGTTCATTTGGAGTGCATGTGGGTCGACTAGTAAATGAAATAATAATAGAATTGGGCTTTGGTGGGCTATGGTGAACAGTAACCGAGTAGAAATGTTGGGCTGGGATTTTTTGGCCCATTTGGTGTTATATTGTGTATAATTTGATCCTGTGGTTCGTGTGTGAGCTCGTCCCGTTATTTGGTAAATTACGTGATAACGTGTTCGCGTTAAAATAATATAATAATGAAAAATTCAAAATTTCCTGTAAAAATGGTAATAAAAAACAGTAATAGAGATTAATTTTAAATTAACTGTTGTTAATTGTAGTGGAAATTTGCAGTTTGCTACAGATGATGTTTTCCCACTTGTGTTCAACTCCATGGCTTGATTCGAGCCATCCTATGCCCTCCAATGTTGGGTAGGTACCTGCAAAAATAATAAACAAACAAACCAAACCAATCTAACTACTAAAAAGGAAAGAAAAGAAAAGACAGGTTGTCTCCCGACAAGCACTTGTGTTTATTAACGAGTCTTTAAGTTAGACTCGGAGCCATGAAGCTTAAGATGGTGCCCTTTGTATACGTCCATCCGCATCCATCTCCTTCATTAGATTACCGCTTACCCACGCAACGTTAGACATAGTTCATGGGGTTTCATTTCTCTCAATGCTCCTCACCTTTTCAAACCTTTCATCTGGTCCAATCTTATATCGTACTATTTCAAATTTTCTGGCTATAATAGGTGTGGGTTTAGTATACGTGATCCCGAGGAACTTGCATCTCTTTTTCTCGTATTCTTCGTCTTCCGGATCAGTAAACCCATCACACCCTTCTAACTTTAGGTAATCCATAATTCCTTCAAGGTTATCATCATCTTCCTCGGTCCCCGTGTACCACTTTTTATCGAGTTTAGCTTCAATCAACTCGAGTAGGACCCGTTCATTTTCTTCTCCCCAATTTATTGTGTATCCCTTCTTGGTCTCAACTGGATGTTCACAATTTCCCCTGTGATTAGGTTCCCCGTCATGGTCTTTTGGGTGGGTCATCTTCTACGCTTGGAGTGTCTTCATTACTAGGACGATTAATATCATCCCAAATCTTCCCTTTGGTCAGCCTATCTACCTTACCGTAGCGTATCCTAACCCACTCATCGAAAGCCGTCCTTCCTTCCCAGTTAAGGTTCTCCCTTTCGTTATCATTTGTGGACTTCCAAAGGTACGTGTTATTGTTCCTTCTAACTTTATTACTTCCTCTATCACATGCATCACTATAAGGGTCGCAAGATGGCCATAAATCATACCATTTGTCATTATCCTCCGGTATTGCTTCGCACCAATGCTTTTTACTTGTACCTTTCATTGATGCATCAACATTCTCCTTTTGATGCTTTGCCAAAGTATTGAAGAGCAAGCCTGTTTCCTTTTCAGTCATATTTAAGTCAATGATTACTCATTTTTCAGGCTTCCCTTCTAACAACACATATTTCGTGTTTGCTCCTATTTCCCTTCTTGCCAAATCGTTTCTTTCTTCAAGTTACAGCATAAATCTGCTAGCTGGGTTACGCCATAGGTCTGTCTTGACAGCCTTGTCTTCTTGATTTCATTATGTAGTCTTACCAATTTGACTTTCCTCTGTTTCATCCAGCAAAATTCCACTAGACACTTCCTTATGATTAGTAATTAAGTGTTCGTGTGTTTGGATTTTGTCTTTTAGAGATTAAGTTTCTAGGTTCACTCTCTAACTCACTTGTATGATTTTCATTCTCTAATATCACAAAAACCGATTCAATTGGTCTGCATACTTCGCCATCTTCCATGCTAAAGACTAATTTCATATATTTTATTTTAAGAGAAATCAGCTTATTGAAAACGTCAATTTTGACATGTGCAATTGCAAGTAAAGGTCTTCCTAATATCAAAAAGCATTCTAAAATCTTCTTTCATATCAAGGATGACAAAATCCACCGGAAAGGTGAATTTGTCAATTTTGACCAACACATTTTCTACCATGCCTTTTGGTATGCTAACCATTCTATCTGCCATTTTTATTTTCATGCAAATAGGTTTAATGACCCCTAAGTTTAGTTTTTGGTACATAGATTATGGCATTATACTTATACTAGCACCTAAATCAGCTAGAGCATTATTAACACACAAATTACCAATAGAACAAGGAAGAATAAAACTCCCTGGGTCATTTTCCTTAGGTGGTACTGATTCTGCAAGACAGCGGAACACCTTGCATTAAGCTTTATTTCTTCGCTATCCATTGTCTTTGTCTCGACACACTGCCTCAGTTGGCTCGTCCGGCTTCATGAAAGGCTTGGTGCATTCATCCTCTTGATCCCCCTGTTTAGACAATTAGGAAAAGTATTCAAGTTCTTCATCAACATATCTAAAAGGTGTATAGAGAGGTAACCCTTTGCTTGAGAATATCGCCTTGCATTCCCCTAAACCATTGGAAGAGTTGGCTTTTCCTTTCGTGTTCTGCCTTTGCACATCTTGTGTCAATAACCCGATTTTGGTCTCCAAACTTCTCAGAGTCTCGTTGTGAGCCTTCAGGTTCAGATTAGTTCCTACTTAAAAATTCTTCAGCCATTCTTCTCGTTCAGTATGCTTCTTCGCTGATTCTTCTAAAAACTTATGAATGGTCTCTTCAAGGCTATTTCTTCTTTCCCCGTAAGTGTTCTATTATCCGATCTTGAAGAATAATCTGGTGGTCCCACGTGGTACCTTGTACCGTTACTTCCATTACCTTGAAAAGGCCTACTACCCTCACCATACTTAACTTCCTCAACGAAATTGGTTTCCTTAGTAAGAGGGCAATCCTTCGTTAAATGTGGTCCTTCACAAGTTTCGCACCCTACTTGTATAGTATGCAAACTCTCCTTGTTAGCATTAAAGAAAAGTAGCGGTCATTCTAGTCATAGGAACTTTGTAAACGTGTTATAGAAAATATAGTAGAATAGTCAAAGGGCTTGTGGATTGGATTAATCTAATAGGTTAGTATTTATATATAAGTTAGTCTCTTATGTAAAGTCCAATCCAACCCAATCCAAGCCCATAACCAAGCCCTTTAGGGCGTCACTTTCCATGTATAAAAGCACTTCAAATCCTCATTTGAGGTATGTTCTTGAGTGTGTAAGTGTGTGTTTTTATATATGAAATTCTCTCTTTATCTCACTACTTTCTCTCTCTAATATATACGATATACACATACTCTTGTACCACCATCGTGCATCATTATTGTGTGATAAAATTTACTAGATCTAAGGACCTACAAGTGGTATCAATCGCCTAACAATGATTTAGGAATGTTTGTGTTTCATTTTTTGGTTAAAGCTTTACAAAGGTTGCGTTTTTCTATATAAAAACGTTAGCTTTTCTATAAAAGCTTTGATTTTTATGTTTCCTAGTTGAAAGTTGTTGTCTTTCTTATAGTTCTACTACTTATTAGTGAGTTTTGGCAAAAAAAATCGCATCAAAAACGTCAAAAACTTGATTCTTAACGATATAAAACGTGTTGGCTACTTATCGAATTGATTCAAAGTTGGTTATAAACGTTAAAGGTCTCAACTTTATTGTTATTTAAGTATTTTTGAAGGTTTTTGTTCGATAGAAACTGTTTAGAAGTTTGTTTTTAGTCGTAATATTGAACCATAAAAAATCAGTTCGTCCATCGGAATTGCAATTTTAAGGGTTTATCGGATTTGCATTTTTTAAGGGTTTATCAGAATTGGTTCATCGGAATTGGTTATCGAAATCAATCAAGGACAAGTTTACTTCACGATCCAACGATTACTTAGTATTCCCTTGCTTGTATAAGTTTGTGGAATACTTCGACTTAGGAAAAAATCTTATAATCTGTACAAATTAGATAGATTATATCGAAATTGCAACTTTCATCGAACTTGAAACTTTCATCGGAATTGCAAATTTCATTGGAATTGCATAACTCATCGAAATTGCAACTTTCATCGAAATTGCAACTTTCATCGAAATTGCATAATTTATCGAAATTACAAGGATTCATCGAAATTGGACCAAAGTGAACAGTATTCATCGGAATTGAACCTAATCCATCAGAATTGAACCAAATCCATTGGAATTGAACCAAAGTCATCGGAATTGAACCTTCAAAGTTGACTTTTGTTTGACTTTTTACGACAAAACTTCAAACGGCCATAACTTTTGAACCCTAACTCCGTTTTCAGCGAAACACCTGTCAAAATGACCGGAACAGCCTGAATATTGTGAGGTTACCCCACTACGTCAGGTAACAAAATTTTTGAAGCCTGAAATTGCTCTGGAAAGATGTTATCAACAATTTTAAGTTTTAAGACCAAAATTTCACTACAACAACCGAACTTAACTTTCACCAAACACAACTCCTACATCGTTGAACAGATCCAAGATCAAATTTATCATACATACCTTCATCTATGGCAACTCAACAAGACATTCATCCAGCCGGTGTGGAAAACTGTCCTCCTATACTTGAAAAAGGTGGGTATCTTCCATGGACAAGCCGCATGCTTCATTACATCAAAACCAAGCCTGATGGTAAACTCCTGCTCCAATCTATTAAGAATGGACCCTTCAAGCCTCGAAAAATTCAAGACCCTGGAGATCCAAATGGAACACCTCCTGTTCTACCATTCTTTCATGAACAAACAGAAGCAGAATACACAGAAGAAGACAAGAAGCAGATCGACGCTGATGATATGGCAATGCACTTAATCCAAACTAGGATTACCATGAGAGATCTTTGTTGCTGTCGACAGATGTGAAACTGCCTATGACATGTGGGAACGAGTTAGAAGGCTATGTCATGGAATAGAAATTGGGCAACAAGATGTAGAAAACAAGCTACTAACTGAATGGGAGAAGTTTACATCCACTCCTGGAGAATCCATTGAATCCTACTATACCAGGTTCTGCACTTTAATGAATGAGCTAATCAGAAATAAGTTGACACCAAGACCAATCGCGAGCAACATCAAGTTCATCAACAATCTTCAAGAAGAATGGGGACGATATGTCACTATTGTCAACCAGACCAAGGATCTACATCAGGTGAATTATGATCAGCTCTACGATTTTCTGAAGCAAAACCAAGCTGAGGCTAATGAAGTTAGGAAAGAAAGATTGTCAAAGAATCATGATCCTCTTGCATTCATTGCTCAAACACCAACACCTTTACCAGTGAACACACAACATCAACATTCATCATCTACCACTCACAACTACATGCAACAACAATACATTCAACAACAACAAACTGCTGTAATCCCACAACAAAAATTCTACCCACAACAACAACATGTTATTCCACTACAACAATATCCACAATTCTAAGAACCAGAGTTCACTGACAATGATAAGTCCACTGCTGCTTTGACACAAGCATTTTCTTATTTGACAAAGGCATTCCAAGGACGCTATTCTACACCAACCAACAACAACCAAAGGATTTCATCAAATACTCACAACAGGCAGATTGCACAGCTGAGTTTCAATATGGGTCAAGGAGGATAAATGGTTGGAGTTATTGGGATTCAGCAGGGATATGTTACTAGATTTCAGATGGGTAATCAGAATATGCAGAATGCAGGGCAGTATGCAGGATATCAGTTGGGTCAGTATGCAGGGAATCAGATGGGTGAATTTGTTGGAAATCAGAGGGGTCAGAATGTTGGGAATCAGAAAGTGGGCATTCAGATTGGGAATGTTGCAGCTCCAGTTGCTGGAAATCATGGAAATATGAATCAGGGAAATTAATGAACTTAGCAAGTATAATAAGTTGGTTAAGAAAGAAATTGAGTTTAGAACCAGTCCTTATATGAATAATACTACCTCTAGTGATGAATTAAAAGAGGAACTAGAGGATGACTATAGGGTATTTAAAAATTTCTTTCCAACATATGAGGAATTAAACTATCATAAGTTTCTCTGAAAGTACCCTTGCCCCTCGAAATATTGTAAGAGACCGTGGATTAAGAAGCGCAATTATATGAACTAGTTTTAGACCCCCGTGCACACACGAGGCTATGGGTTTAATTTTTATTAGATTAAACTTTGGTTTAAATTTTGTTATATAAATGTTTATTGAAGTAAAAATTTTTTGGTATTTTTGGGTATATTAAGTTGACACTCATCACAAAGTAAATAGTAAAACTATAGATATATAGACTAAATTATGACAGTTATCACTATCTAATTTTTACCACATACTATAAATTAAATTCACTAATTACCTTCAACTACCTATAATTTCTTCTTATTTAAATAACACTGGTATCTAATCTTGAATCTAACTATCCACTCTAATACAAATAGAAACACACACATAATACTTCATTTAGATCAAAATTTTTAAGTGTTTTTTATAATTTGTACGTAATTACAGATATTATTATCCTAAGAATGGGTTACATTTAATTTTTAAAAAATCATATAAGTTTCTTTCGATTTTAAGAATGGGTTACATTTGATTTGTACCTACTTTCTAAACAAATAACATCATGCACATGTATCATCTTTACCGGTAAGAAATAAAATACATGAACAACTCATTATGAGTTCATCAGAAACCGTTATGGTCTTAAATCAGAAACCAGTCGTTCAATATAAAACGATTAAGAAATGGTTAAACATATCGAATTTTTGTATTTATGTTATTGTTGTTTTCATGATGGTGTATTTCAATAATAAAATTATTTCGCTAGCAACACAAAGCCATAAGAAACAAAGAAACCAACTTATTTATAACATTAACCCGTCAGAAATATAATGAAAAGAAATTCACCCCATCAGAATCGTTTCCAAATATAAGATGCGTGTTCTATAATGTTTTAAAATCCATAGTTATCTTCGTTGATATCTTTATTATGTTTAAATTATGTTACATGATAAGTTCTAAATTTGTATGGTATATATCTTTTCAAAATTTGAATGTGACACTTTTACATCTAACGAAACTTATGCGATTTTTAAAAAATTAAAGCTAACCAATTCTTAGAATAATAATATCTATTATTACGTAAATATTATAAAAAATTTGGTATACGAACATAAATAAAAGTTAAATCATAAAAATATAGATTTGTATTTATTTTATAAACAAACATCATCATGCACATGTATCATATTGAACCAATTAGAAATATAATACATGAACAACTCATTGTTCATCAGAAACCATTATGGTCTTAAATCAGAAACCAATCGCTCAACAAAAAATGATTAAAATTTCGTTAAACATATCGACTTTTTGTATTTATGCTATTATTGTTTTCTTGATGGTATATTTAACTAATAAAATAATTTCTTTAGCAACGCATAGTCATCATAAACAAAGAAACCAAGTTATTGATAACATTAACTTGTCAGAAATATTAAAAAAAAAAAAAAAAAAAAAAAAAAAAAAAAAAAAAAAAAGAATCGCCCCAAATATAAGATGCATGTTTTAGAATGTTTAAAAAACCATAGTTATCTTCGTCTATATCATTTCTATATTTAAATTATGTTACGTAATAAGTTTTAAATTTGTATGATACATATCTTATCAAAATTTAAATGCAACACTGTTCTATCTAAATAAATTTATGTGATTTTAAAAAAATTAAATCTAACCATTCTTAGAATAATAATATCTATAATTACACAGATATTATAAAAAATTTAGTATACGAACATAAATAAAAGGTAAAACCTACAAACTTAGATTTGTACCTATTTTCTAAACAAACATCATTAAGCACATGTATCATATTGAACCTGTTAGAAATAAAATACATGTACAACTCATTGTTCATCCGAAATCGTTATGGTTTTAAATTAGAAACCAGTCTTTCAACAGAAAACGATTAAAAAATGGTTAAACATATCGAATTTTTGTATTCATGCTATTGTTGTTTTCTGGATAGTGTATTTAAACTAATAAAGTTATTTCGTTAGCAACGCAAAGCCATCAGAAATAAAGAAACCAATTTATTGATAACATTGACCAGTCAGAAATATAATAAAAAGAAATTCGCCCCATCAGAATCGTTTCCATATATAAGATACATGTTCTAGAATGTTTTAAAAACCATACTATTATAGAAAATTTGGTATACGAACATAAATAAAAGGTAAAACATACAAAATTGGATTTGTATTTATTTTCTAAACAAACATCCTCATGCACATGTATCATACTGAACCAGTCAGAAATATAATAGATGAACAACTCATTGTTCATCAGAAACCGTTATGTTTTTAAATCAGAAACCAGTCGTTCAACAAAATGATTAAAATTTGGTTAAACATATTGACTTTTTGTATTTATGCTATTGTTGTTTTCTTGATGGTATATTTAACTAATAAAATTATTTCTTTAACAACGCAAAGTCTTTAGAAACAAAGAAACCATCTTATTGATAATACTAACCTGTCTTAAATATAATAGAAGAAATTCGTCCCATCAGAATTCTTTCTAAATATAAGATGCATGTTTTAGAATGTTTTAAAAACCATAGTTATCTTCATCGATATCTTTTGTATATTTAAATTATGTTACGTGATAAGTTCTAAAATTGTATGGTGTATATCTTTTCAAAATTTGAATGCAACACTTTTCTATCTAAAGAAACTCATGTGATTTTATAAAAATTAAATCTAACCCATTCTTAGAATAATAATATCTATAATTACGTAGATATTATAAAAAATTTAGTACCCAAACATAAATAAAAAGTAAAACCTATAAACTTAGATTTGTACCTATTTTCTAAACAAACATCATCATGCACATGTATCATATTGAACCAGTCAGAAATATAATACATGAACAACTCATTGTTCATCAGAAACCATTATAGTCTTAAATCAGAAACCAATTGTTCAACAGAAAACGATTAAAATTTGGTTAAGCATAGTGACTTTTTGTATTTATGCTATTGTTGTTTTCTTGATGATATATTTAACAAATAAAATTATTTCTTTAGCAACGCAAAGTCATTAGAAACAAAGAAACCAACTTATCGATAACATTAACCGGTCAAAAGTATAATAAAAGAAATTCGCCCCATCAGAATCGTTTCCATATATAAGATGCATGTTATAGAATGTTTTAAAAATCATAATTATTTTCGTCGATATCTTTTCTATATTTAATATGTTACATTATAAGTTCTAAATTTATATGGTATATATTTTTTCAAAATTTGAATGTGACACTTTTTCATCTAAAGAAACGTAGGTGATTTTTTTAAAATTAAATCTAAACCCTTCGTAGGATAATAATATCTATAATTACGTAGATATTATTAACAAATTGGTCTACGAACATAAATTGAAGGTAAAACCTACAAAATAGGATTTGTTCCTTCTTTCTAAACCAAATCATCATGAACATATATCATCTTAATTATAAATGACAAATATATTGTCATCAGGAATGATGGATCAAAGTCCATATCCTCATCATAAACAAACTTTTGAAGTAGTTTATGTTAAAAAAATAAATAAATAAAAAAATAATAATAAAAACAAAATAATAATAAAAACAAAAATAAAATAAAAATTCATGATTATACTTATCAGAATCCGCTGCATTTTTATGAGCAAACTGAACATCTTTATGAACCACATATAAGCATAGCTAAACATAATCATATATATAAATAAAACATAATTTTCTACATTAGCAATCCTTGAATTATTATGATCTTGAAAGACGTACTTTTAGTTGGACTTGTTTATGCCCAAAGGCAGTTTGCTTTAATCAGAAGTGTAATTCGTCTAAGACTCCATAATAGGTTGAACGTATATAGTGTTTTCTTAGTGCATAAACTCTAAATATTCTTCTGAGACTTCTAACACGTGAGGACAAACAATTTTTGTTATAGAAACGAATTTCTAATTATTCAATGTGATCATTAAATATGTTACTCATTAGCTTTCTGATGTGTATATTATTATTAAGGGGATAATTATCGAACTTTAAAAGTATCAACCTAGACATTTATCTTTTCTTTTCAAATAAACCTACTGAACTAATAATGTCGAATCCCATAGTTTGAGGCTATGTATACCTGCGGGTGTAGTGCCAAAGAGAATTTAGCAGATTCAAAAAGTCGTTCTTGATGGAGCATAAATACTACGAAGTAAGCACCTTATTGATTAATCAATACAGAGGTCCCAATATAATAAACAAAACAATTACATGTTTCATTGATTACTTGTTAAATAATAATAATAATAATAAACTTAATTGAACACATACCTTAATTATCGATATCAACTTTGAGAGTACGGTGGTCGACATGGGTTTGCCTGCGATAAGAAAACGAACACACAAAAGTTAGACGGCTAAAAAAGGATGAGTACCCTACATTGGGCGAGTATATATAGGCACCGATTAGGGTTTCATATTCGTATTCTAATAGATAACTACGTAACGTAATTCAAATATAGAAAAGATATCAGAGAAGATAACTACCATTTTAAACCCTTCTAGAATGTGCATCTTATGTTTGGATGCACGATTCTGATGGGTGTATTTTCTTTTTCTTTTTTTACTTTTTCGACACTAAAGTTTTATAAATCACCCCTCTTTTTCGAAGCTTTTTTCTTCGCGTTTTCGACACGTCTATGTTTGGGGAGACTTTTACAAAACACCTATAACTACCCTATTTTTTCTCAATTAGAAACCCAATTAACTAATGAGAGGGCTCGATTTTAAAACTGAGCCCTCTCATTGGTTAATCGAATCCCTCGATTTCATGAAAAATGAGTTCTCTTATTATATACTCCCTCCGTCCGATATTAAGTGTCCACTTTCAAAATGCACAATGTTTTAGGAAATTCCACTAACTACACTCTCCACCAATTAAATATCATTTTTACGAACTCAAGTCTCATCTCATTAGTTGGAATACAATATGGACACTTAATTTGGGACATCCCAAAATTCTATTGTGGACACTTAATATGGGACGGATGGAGTAAAAGATATCAAAATCCCTTGCATGATTGGTTATATGTATAGACAGCACACATACATTGACTTAAAAGCTCCTATGAATATTATGTCTAGGCTCTAATACAATCGGATCATGAATAAAGAATTGAAACCTAGAAAAGATCCGTATAACCCTAATCAATTGTGCAATTTTGTTGGGAGAGTTTAAGGGTTGCATGTCTTCGTCGGGAATTTTACTTATCAATGTAATTTTATGATCCTTGATGATGTTAGAGGTATTATAGACCAATTATTATGTGAGATAATGTTAGGAAAACCATTTATAGAAGCATCTAAAATGGCCTATGATAGAGAAGAAGGAATAGTTAAGTTTTCGGATGGAGTAGAGAGTGTCAAATATAGAATGCCGTATAAGGTAGAAAGATTCAAGGACATTGAAGATTTAGATGTCGATAATATTCCCGCTTTTGAGGTTGATTGCGAAGACAAAGTTTATTACACAGCTTGCTTAAGCTTAGGCCCGGAATATAAGCGTGATGAAGGTAGGATTAAGAAGTTTGAATAGGCACATAAGTTGTGCAAGAAGACGTAATAGGCCATGACTTTGAGTCTAGCTACAAGACTCGTAAATAAGAAAAACGCTTCTTGGGAGGCAACCCAAGCTTTTTGTTTGTTTGTTTGATTTTTATTTGTGTTTGTGTTAGATATATGTATTATCATCGTTGTTTATCTTCCATGTTTCGAATATAACTTTGTGAAAATGCTTTATTTTGTTTTAACATTCTCTTAATTATATATAAAGGTATTTTACAAAAAGATAGGTGTAGGGAAATTCATATTTGTTTAAAAGAACGAATTCAAAAATGAAAGTTAACAATTGATGATTAACATATATTCTATCTTAGTTGAGTGTTTGTTTGAGTCAAATGCTTGTATCGAGTCACAATGAATGTTTTAAAGAATTTCCAAGTTTTAATGATTAGATTTTTCCAGCATTTTTTCAGGAATAAAACGTAGAAATTTTGCCAGGTCTATCCTGATAGCGTCAGGGTTTAAACCCGACGGCGTTAGGCACTATAGCAATAGTTTTCCAGATTTTTGTTTTTTTGTCGAAACTAAATTTTTGAAAATTTCCAATATTCTGTAAACATTTATTTATCAAGCATTATATCTTATTTGCTTTCTATGATTTTTATTTTATATTATATATAGTGTTTACCGCCGATTTTATGCGAGGTTTCGTGTTCGCTTTCTTAGTGATTTACAGGTTATATTGGAAAAGAAGATGAAAGTATACATTGGAAGTGAAGCTTATCTTGTTTATCTTCTCGAGGAGGATTTAACCATATTTTACATCATCCATGCCAAGCTAATCAGGGGAGTATTAGTTTCTCTCATCTCTTTTATTCTTTCCTTTATTATAACTTTGATGCTTTTCAAGAACATTGGGGACAATGTTCAATTTAAGTGTAGGGATGGAAAAATGGGATACCTTATAAACTATAACTCGCTTGATATTTGTTTTATCTTAGAGAAATTGTGTAATAAACTAAAAGAAATACTTGTAAAGGTGATTTTAGCAAAAAATTAATTTTTTTTATGACATATAGGAGTGAAATTTTAGTTTAAATAAGCGTCTCATGGATATAGCTAGCACAAAAACCCTTCAACTCAAAAAAATTCACCCCAAAAATGTGAGGTTCGCCTTTAGATTGTTAGGAAAAAGCATTCACCTTTAATGTTGATCCCAGTTATGTCGTTGATCAAATTCCTTAGCTTGCAAAGGTTTTGCTATGCTAGATAAATCTAACACGACTAGTATAGAAACTGTCTAAGAATTACATTAAAGTTTATGCGGAATATAAAATTCAACCTTAAGAAGAACTTTTGATGAAACAATAAACACAAGATTAACAAACAAAGCTTCAATATTAATAATAATATGAATACTTAAAAGTATTAGGTTTTACAACCTTGACGCTAATCAGCTTTCTAATAACACGTATCAATCTAAATGCCCTAGGACCTCCTTTTATATACTAAGCAGTCCTAGTCGGCTTACAATAACTTTCTTAACTTTATCTAACCGACTATACAATGTATATATCATTAACAGCATTAACTATGACACAATATAGCTTAACAGTCTTAACTCTTGTTCTTGCAGCATTAATCCTTCAGCAGTAGTAATCTTGAACTAGCAGCATTAACTTTTGTTACAGCAGCACTAACTACTTAGAGTATTTTTCCTTGAAGTCTTCCAGCAGTTATAATATACTCTAGCAGTCTTAACTTCAACTAGCAGTCTTAACTCTTTAACCAGCAGCAGTAATGACTTAGAACAATTCCCTTGAAATACCTGAGCAGTCTTAACATCTTAGAACAATAGTATCATCAACAGCATCAAGAAGCTTTAATTCCCAACAATCCTCCCCTAAACTTGATATTTTCTCCTAAAATCATCAAGTTTCATTCAAAGCTTTAACCATCACTAGGAGGATGCTTCCAAACACCTTACTTTTTCTTCTCTTTTGGAGTAAGTATTCTCTCCATTTTCTTGAGCATGTGATAGGTCATTTCATCAAAAACATCAATTTGAAGTTTGACTGTTCCATTTAGCATTTGATGAACTATAGCATGATTCAAAGGATATGTTTTCTCAACCAGCATGTAGACCTGAAGTCCATTCATGGCCACAATATGAACTCCACAAGAATGATAAAGCTTCCAACTCAAAACTTTATTTTGAAACTGATCATGCCATACTCTATCTTCTGGATGTGGTTCAAACATAACTTTCAAATCACCCCAAAGAACTCTATCCAAGATATCATCTGGCCTTGTATATCCATACTTATCCTTAACCAGCTTCTATAAAGTTTCTAAGTCATCTCTATCAAAACTTTTGAGCATCTGGCCAAAAACAATAAATCTTTGAGACTTTCCACTAGCTCTCACTATGTCCCACCAAGATGTCTTTCCATGATAGCCAGTTTTCCAATAAATAATAGGAACTTTAGTCTTCAAATGAACAACATCCACAATTTCCTCTTTAGTATCTGAAGCAAGCACTATTAATTGTTGCATTTCAGCTTTTTCTTGGTCATAACTTTCTTGATGCTCTTGCTCTGTCTGCTCATCAAGTTTTTGTTTCTTAGTTACCTCCTGCTCTATCTCTTCACCTGCTCTCTTAGAACTCCCCACCACCTCTTTTGTTTCCATTGGCACAAATGTGTTCACCCTCTTAAAAACCTGGTCAAACTTATCTTTGATCATCTCAAAACTGAAATTCTTCAACTGATTTGGCTTCAAGTTGTCCATGTTTCTTAGATAGGTGCTCATAATGTTTCTTTGTTGAGTTTTGGTGGGTGGCTTGTTCCTCTTAGCTTCAGCTCTCTTGGATGCAAAGAACTTTTTCCTTTGTTCTAAGAACTCCATGAGCAGCTTAGCTTTCTCTGCCTCAGCTAACTGCTCTCTTTCTTCTTGTTGCAGCCTTTCAGCTAAAAGATAATCAGCTTCACAATTGGCTTTTGTAACACCCCAAACCCGACAAGGGTAGAAATGTCACATCATGGTGTCAATCAGAACATAATATACACAAACGGAAGACTTAAATAAATAGATACAAGTCATGAAACAAAATGACTTCTAAAGAAATACAAATCAAATCCAACTCTAAAATGAAATAAAATAACCAAGACATAAGTCATAAACTACTTCCAAAAGATAGGGAAACTAAGGTTGGGTTGGTCCTCTAAAAGCTCCTACTCTCATCACTCAAATCCCAGCATCCCGCTTGAATATCTACCGCAGAGGAAAGAAAAATGCGGTTGAGCTTAAAAATCCAAGTGAACGGATCTAAACGAATAATGAACTGAATATAAATAAGTATATGCAATGAAATCAAAAAGAATCCGCCGAACAGAATATCATAGGTTATGAGAATCAAATGAATAATAAATTAAATGAAAGGTAACGAAGGTAATGATTCATAAGAAATTATCCACGATCTCACAAGCAGCCACCTGCTTAATCACACAATAATATATCATAACTTAACAAATGGAGACATGACCTCCCAAAAGTGACATGGGGTGTATGGCACACACCACCATTCACTACAAAGCCATAACATAATCATATCACAAAACAAACCTAGGATGCATCCATACGCTCACTGCAAAACAAAATATGTACACCACCATACATCTGCACTCTGACAAATATATTGGCGTACCAAAATGGAAAATAAGTGTACGAGCTCAATAATCATATACATACCAAAAGGGAACGCCCTGGGCCAATCACACCGCCACAGATAGTTTCATTCCATTGGTGCCTCAATGACATGGCCATGGTACCTCCATGACTAGTTAGCTTAGGTGATAGAATAAACAAGATATCAAATCATAACGAATTAATGATAGTATATTGAAACAAAAGAATATTAACTGAAATGAATGCCATATTAAATGACAAGGAACTAAATATCATATCATAAGAAATCATATCAAACGAAAATCACCAACGAATATCATAACGAATGAAATAAAGTCAAGAATCGAAGAGTCAATGCGAAACCCTTACTGAGAAAGGGTAGATTATCCGTACCTTAGCAAGCAATGAAATGGAAACGAAAGGAATGAACACGGGGACGGGAATCACTCCTTCTTCAGAGAATCTACATGAATTATGGATCAATTTTTATTTATCAGTTCATTTATTATCTTTATTTAGGGTTTCCTTCCGTTTTTAGTATCTTTCTATTTTTAGTAACTTTCCGATTTTAGTAACTTACCACTTTTAGTAACTTCCTGTTAATTGGTCAAATTAGGGTTTACATTGATAACCAATTTAAGCAAGATCAATTAAATATAGGGTTAGGTCAAAAGTAGGTTAACGCATGTTTAAAAGTATCCGAATTAATGTTACAATGTTATTAAAGTTAAAACACATTCAATGGTTTTAGGTTATATTAACTTCTTAACTTGAAAGATGGTTCAGATTTTTATCCCATTCTGGTCCTGATTTTTATGAATTTTAAACCATACTTAAGTGTCTACTGGGAAGCTAAGATTTTTATCATAGATACCTATACATGTTGAACACTTACTGTAATTTTCTTAGATTTTATTTCAAAGTGATAGTACCCTTTCAAAAATCGTTTTCCCAGACCTGCCCAGAAAGATAACTGCACAGACACCCAGAAAGTTTGCATTTGGCTACCCCATGAGAACCCTTCATAAAATTCTATAAAAATTCCAGTAAGTCCCATACATCCTAAATATTCTACCTGTAAAAGGAGACCTCCTAATTTCTCACCGTTTCGAAATAAAAATTCAAAAACACCAGCTAAATTTCCAGACACCTAAACTAAGGATTGACATCTAATGTTATAAAAATCAAAAAGTCATCTTCCCGACCTCCAAAAATTATGAAATTTTTTATGCAGATAGTACACAACCTGAACTTAGTTTTAGGCTCAAAAATCTTGCAAAAACACGTTGTCATCATCGATTTATGACCCTCTAAACCCGACCTAATTTTTTGAACAGCATGCAGTTATGACAGAAAACAAATCCTTAACCCTCTTATAAACCCTAATCAAGCATTAATTAATTCTAGGGTTTCTTTTCCAGGTTTTAACACATATTAAATGCATCTTTAATAATCTTATTAGGGCTTCATAAGTTGTATCTTAGGGCTATAAAAGAATGACACAAACAGTCCACGTATAGGCGCATATAGTTATGATTTCATGTGTGATTTCATGTGTTATACTTACCAACGATTTAACAAGCTTCAAAGCTTCTTTTCCCACGATCTTTAAGGGCTGAATGAAAAAGAAGATGGCTACTAGGGTTTGAGAAAATTCGGTGTAGGGAGGGGATATATGGACCGACTTTTATTTTTGTATGATGTGGGTTGGATCAAATTCTAGTTGGGCTTGGATTTGGTAAGTAACAAAATTAGCCCAAAACCTTATATATATTTAAAGCAATTGGCCCAATGTTATATTTATATTACTATTTATTTATTTATTTAACTTATGGTATAATTAAAGTAGATAATTACAAATGTTATTCAAATTTTAGGGCGTTATAGCTTCAATGTCATCCCATTGATCCATAAGTGCAATTTTCTGTGCTTCTTTTTTAGCTGCAACTCTTGCCTTTTTAGCCACAATTTTGTTTTCTTCTTTAAACTCTGCTTGCAACTGCCTTGCAACTTCTGCATCTGCTAGCTCTTTTTCTTTTCTTGATAAAGGCTTAACCACAGGTTCTTCAATCATTATTCCTTCCCCCTTACCCTGTGGTTGTTGTAAAGTGATTGTTGTTTTGGTTGTTGATGTAGGTTCCTTGATAGTAATTCCTTTTTCTTTTGGTCTTGTGCTCTTTAACTTTGTAAGTGCTTGAGCTATGGTGATATCATCATCAGTTGTTGTTTTAGCAGCAGCAGTATTCACTTCAGACTTAGCAGCACTAACATTCTCACTAGCAGCATTAACTGGTACACTAGCAGCATTAAGTGTAGCAGTTTCCACCATCAACTTAGCAACTTCAACAACCTTACCAACATCAATCCCAGCATCAACACTAGCAGTATTAACTGACTTAGCAGCATCATGATCCTTTTCAACCTCTTCCACAACATCTTCAACACCTACAAGAGTAATTTCAGCCTCATTATCTTCAACCACAAACCCAGCACCTTCATGCTCTGTCTCCAAAGGCTCATCCTCCTTATCCATATGAGTATCCTCCCCTGCATTTATGCTATCATTCCTCCCCTGTTTGGGAGCAT
This sequence comes from Artemisia tridentata subsp. tridentata, assembly GCA_021014915.2. Lineage (NCBI taxonomy): Eukaryota > Viridiplantae > Streptophyta > Magnoliopsida > Asterales > Asteraceae > Artemisia > Artemisia tridentata. The sequence goes on along the minus strand of CP139504.1, from coordinate 185,506,380 downwards.
CCTTCCCCAAACTTTCGTCACTTGTAGAGGATTCCACCCTAAATGTACTCCCAACTTTTTATAACGTTGTAAGCTTGTGTATTCTTTCCCTTTTGCCCTTCTTAAGCTGCTTAACCCTTGTCTTTAACTGACTAATCTCCTTCTGTTGGTTAGATGTGAGTGTTTTGAGAGCAAGAACCTCTGACTGTAAAGTGGTACATGTAGCCATCAATTCCTTGATTAGTTGCATACTATCCTCATCACTTCGGAGTGTGTTACCTCTCCCGAGTGGTGAATCATAGGGTAAGTTAGATTCAGTCTCAAACCTAGTTTGAGCTTCTGAACCCCCCATAGTTTCCTTTTGGCTGGGACCATCACCTGAATCAGTTCCATGGAAACTTGACTCATTAGATGTAGCCTTGGATTGGGTCTTAGATATGTTACCACTGTCCTGCTCTGCTTTTAAGCTCGCAGCAGTAGTGGCAGCCCTCACCAATCTACCTCCCCTCTCCTTATGGGTAGCCTCATCTGCAACCATACTAGCACTAGCCTGAGGTAGCTCAGTGCCCTTTGTTATGATCCTACGTTTATAGGTCTTGTGAGGTTGTGATTGTAACCCCCCAACCCGGCAAGGGTAGAAGTTTCACGAAAATGGTGACATATGAAAGGCAAGCATAACATACGACTTACATAATACAAATGGTTTACAATATTACAAAGGAAAAATATACCAAATCTACGTAGTCATACATAATTGAATACTAAAACTAAGGTATCGTCTTCAAAAGCTAATCTCTCATCCCAAAGCAAACCCAAGCTCCTGGCTTCCTACTAAAACCTGCCGCAGGAAAAGAAATGCGGCTGAGCTTAAAAAGCCCAGTGAACAGATATATAGAGAACGGAAACAAAAGCAAATGAAAATGAACAGACATATCATAATAAATGAGATATAGGAAACGGAAATAAAGAGTAAGGTTTAGGACAGTCATCCACCACGAGCCCATATCATAACCTATCTCATATCATATCATATCATATCTTCATAATCATATAGAGGGGAGACCTCTCAGATAATCAGATAATATGAGGGGTGTCCTCATTCTTCAAATGGAGTAGCTAGCTCCCATATTTTGTGAAAGGAGTGGATTGCACCCAGCCCCAGTCACCATATCATATCATATCAAAACATATCATATCAGAACATATCTAGGATGCATCCATTCGCCCCCCAAACAAATCATATTGGCCATATCAAAACATATCATAGTGAGCTCATATCATATCATAATGGGGACGGTGTAACCAAATCACTAGGGCTACACACTAGTCATGCCATTGGTGCATCAATGACACGGCCATGTTACCTTCATGGCTAGGAAACATATTTTGGCTCGTAGTATCAAACTGGGGTCAAGGTTAAAGGTTCATATCAAAGCAAAGGTTCATATGTCATAATCATAGTCCAAATCTCAAGGTTCATATCACAGGGTTCATATAAGACGTTCAGAAGTCAAAGGTTCGTATCAAAGGTTCATGTCAAAGGTTCAAATGCCAAAGGTTCATATCATAAGTTCAAATCAGAAATCAAGAGGTCGAAGGCACCTTATTAAAAAGGGCAGAATATCTGTACCTTAACGAATACGCAAGCAAAAGAAATGAAAGTCAAATCAACTAGGAGATCACTCCTTCTTCAACCGATCTACAAATAATCACAAGTTCTCTTAAGTTTCATATCATCGCAAGGTTTCATGTTTGTTCTCATTTCATATTAGATAACCTTAAGTTATATCTTTCTCATATGCCAATTCAAAGTATTACCAAATGATCATATTCATAGTTCAAAATTCATAATGTCTTTTACCAAATTTAAGGTTTTATGTAATTATCACAACTTTAGGGATTAGTATGTAATTTTCATAATTTAGGTTGTATTATGAAAGTATCCTCACGTTACAGATTTTACCAGTTAAGACCTTTGGTTTTAGCAAAATATCCATTTATACCCTTTAGGTTACACAGTAAACACATAGCACCCTTTAGTTTACAATTTAACCCTTTTATAACATCACACAGTTTTAAGTACGAATTTGTCAGGTTTTCCATAAATTATAAATCATATAAGAACTCAGTATTAAAATTCCCAAAAATTCCCAGAGGTGCTCATATGTCTAAAGTATTTTACCAAATTTTTCCAGATTTTATTATGTAGTATAGGTATGTGCTAAAAATCCATTTTCTCAACTCGTCCAGATTTCTGAGTAATTTTACTATACGAAAAGTTATCAATTAGAACCCTTTAATAAAATTTCAAAAAAATCTAGAAAAATTCCAGGAAGTATAATACATCTTATATATTACCCAGTTCAAAGGACTCTTCCTAACTCAACAAGGTTTGAAAATTAAAAATCAAAAACCCGGACTGATTTTCCAGACTCACAAATCCGACCAGACACATAATTTTCTAAAAATCAAAAAGTAACCTTCTAGGCCTCTAAAAATTACAAACTAAATTTTCCCAGGTAGCTATTTCAATGAACTTAGTTTTGGGATTTTAAAACACTCAAAAACTCGATTCCATCATAAATTTACAGCTATTCAAAGTCGACCAAAAATCTCACTCAGAATCAGACATCACAGCAACTTAACCAATTTAGGGTTTTTAATATCCAAATCATAAGTTTTTCACTCCAAACGATTTTGGTTGAGTCCATAACATATTTTGGTCATTCTATAATATATTTAACATAATCACAACTAATTATTTCACCACAAATATGCAGCCAATTCATATATACGATTTTAGGGTTTGTAAATTTTATGATTTCATGTGATTGTTTTGTGCATATATTTGATTAGAACCAAAAGAAAAAAAAACAAGAATTATTGATTGAACATAGAGGGTGATACAATACCCTCGTAGCGTGATCGAAGAACACAAGAACACAAGATTAATCACCACACGAATCACCAATTCCTCCTCTCTTCTTCTTGATCGCACGAACAGCCCACAAACCGAAGAAAGAACATGGTTTTTGTTAGTTTTTGATGCGTAAAATTCGTATGGAATCATCATAGATGTTAGGGACTTACCTTGTGATGATTAAACAAGAGTTAGAACAAGATTTCGAAGCTTCTTGGATAGGATTTGAGGCGTGGCAGCAGCAAGGTTGAAGACAGCCGATTGTTTGTTTTTGTTTAGGGTTTCTTTGCTTTCCAAATTGAAGATCGGTATTTGATAAAAGGAGGAACCGACAATTGTGTTTTAAGGTAATTTAGGAATGATTAAATCACATTAAAAGGCTTAACATATATAGTGAAATCATGCATTTGGCCTTGATTATGGCCTGGGGGGGGGGGGGCGGCACCATACATAGGTTCTCTTTTTTTTTTTTTTTTTTTTTTTTTTTTTTTTTTTTTGTACAACTTATAACATAATGTTTTTTTTTTTTGATTTGCTTAAATATTGGAAGCTTAGAATATACATATGTTACTTATGTGATCTTTCGTAGGTTCTCAAAATTTTAATTTCGAGGGTATTTTTGTCTTTTCATCTTATGTTAATTTGCGGGTTTTACAACTCTTCCCCTCTAAAAAAAATTTTCGTCCTCGAAAATTGAAATGCGAAATCAGAATGAAAGTACGAAATCGGAAATGAAATCGAATGAATACGTACCAAGTCAAAAAGAGAAACGCGGATAATCGGATCGTATTGACTCTTCGGTTTCCCAAGTAGCCTCCCGCTCTGCGTGGTTCTTCCAAAGAATCCTTACGAACGGAAGTGAAAATCCCAACGATCGGAAATGAAACGAAACAGAAGACACAACGGACAGCGAACGGAAATGTACAAAGACTTGCTTCTCATGACTCTTCGATGTCGATCTAAGATGGCTTCGGGTTTCTCAGAAAAACATACTATACTGAATTTCAGATTGCAAAGATCATATCCAACATGACGAATGGTTATCATATTCTCTCAGAAGAGATACAAGAATACGCAAGATTGTGACGGATATGCCGTCCATAGCATTCGATTAGACAAATCAGATGAGATCGTACAGAAAATAAATTGTAGGTGATATCAATGGAAGAAACTTATAGCAGAACTTAAGATTCTTATCGGAATTACAAAGGTCAACAACCGCGTACCGAGAATCCAAACGTATCAAATCGCATAGCGGCGAAACAGATTAAGCGTATAGGTGGAACGAACCTAAATCTTACAAATGCGAAATTTCTCACATCTCTAATCAAAATTCTAAGGTTTCTAAAGTACTCCTCGAAATATCCTATGAACACAATGAGGGTACGTCATATGACGTAAGTATTATCACGTTCGCGAACCGTCATAATACCAGCCTCATATGAGTATACCATCATGATGGTCATACTTTATCTCAAGTCGTGAACAGAACTTCTTATCTTAACCACCTATCAGTCTTTCTACCTCCTCAGGTTGGTCCAAAACAAACATCACTACGGATTCTAAATCGGAGGAATTTGAACGTACAAATAGCGTAACGGAATGAGTACACCTCAAAATGAAACTCGTCGTCGAAACGTTAGGTCTTCTACAATTCATCATCCTTCTCATATCGAAACCATCATCCAAACAATTGCATAACGAACACAGAACGGAATTTCTAATAGGGTAAAGCTCATTCAAAGGATCCTATCGAAAGGTAACGGAAACTTAAGTGGTCTAAGAGAAAATGAATTACGTCTTCAATATCTTCATCCTTTACAACAATCAAATCTTCCAAATCCAAACGTTTACTGCAAAATTCCATCCATTCAATTTCATGATCTCGGGTCTTTTCAAATTCCAAGTAGTCGCTCTCTTGTCTAATCATACGATCATAGGGTGAAAAGGAATTCATAAACTTGAGTCTGGTTCCTCAAGTCTTCGATACTTCTTCTGGACACTTCGGTGTGGTAGCGTGAATCTCTGACATGATCACCATGCATTCCTCCATTGGCGAGTCTGCTTCAGCTCTCCATTCATCTTAGTACAACTAAAATGACTAGAGAAACAAGGTTGCGTGTCTCCTACAGGTCTTCTAGCATGATTCGAAATTCACCAACTCAAACTGCTGTGGACTTCCTGGTTTATGTGCTGAAGCTCATCTCCTACGGTCTGGTCGTCTTAATGCCCAACTGAAGTCTCCACGTGCTGCTTGGGGTATAATCGAGTCTCATCTCAGTCTGTCTTCTTCTTACCTGCTTCTCTCTTGGTAATGCCTGTCACGAACCTCTTCTACACATCTTCTACAAGGTTTCTAACTCCGACAATGGTCTTCAGTCCTGGTCCTTTTCGTGAAAGCTCTTTAGTCCTCGGATACCTGGTGGTGTTGTCTGCTACAATCTCTGATCGTCAAGTAATCTATTCTTCTAGAACAAAGGGGTCGGTTCACTTCATACTAAAATGGTCAACGTGCTCCTCGTTCGTCTCTGAGCACAAACATACTGTCATGCTATGACAATTGTCCGAATACTTGTGAAAACATGAATCTTCTAGTCAATACAATTGACATCATTCAAAACTCACAGTGGTCACACGGGTACTAAAGCAACTTCAGGAAATCTTCTTAGGGAAAAACTTCATATCACAAATCTTTCTCTTCACAAATCAAATTGTAATGCTTCATGGAACCTAATCTCAACTAATCAACTTCCTTCTCAGATGTTCTTGTGGTTGCTTCTTCCGTCTTTCAAACCCAGAAGAGGTCGTCTGCTACGGAGTTTCAAAAATAGCACAAATCGAATATTGATACGCGGAAATGGAATGGAATAACGATTACGGTTAAATTCACGATGGTCAGTGCGCCGCCGCACACTTCTCTCTTTCTTCTTCATAACCCAACAGGAGCATTCAAGAGATCACTGAAGTGAACAAACTCATATCCCATCAGTTCCTACAATCTCTTAACTTCTTCAATATCGTGGTTTCGCCAATTCAGATCGGTTCAATGCAAACTTTACTACCCAAACGGATTTCAAAAGGTTCATTAGAAACACCAGAAATTCGTACAACAAACTTTCAAGTGCCGGAGTTTTCCAAGAGTGGATACTAACAGGCGTTAGGAGAAAATTGGAAATCAAAGAGATCGGAGTATGTGCTTCATACAACAATAATCTTAACAGATTCAAATGATTGAGAATATTCTATCAAAATATGGTGAAGTAGATTGCTACAGGCTGCATTTCAAATATTGTAGTCCATGATAGCTTTACAAAAACTACCAACCCATAATCAAAAGACCTCAAAGTCAAATGCATCCAAAGTAAACGGGTTCTTAGAGCGAATGTGGTTGTCAAATCATACGGATAGTTCACATATCAAATTTAGGTACATGGTTCATCAAAGTGTGGGATGGGAGAGTATTAGAATATATCAAGGTCAAATATATCAAATTGAAGGTTAGAATTGTGAACAGTTCAAAAGGTTGGAATCTTATAACATAGGAATGATAGGGTGTGCACCGATAGTAATACGAACATCGTTTAACTGTCAGAGTTGAGATGTATGGAATATCAGTTATCAGCATCAGCATGCTTAGATAACAATTTCGTACTGGACAAATATCAACATCAAATCCTTCTAAAGGAAATTGGTTAACATACAACGTTCATCTTTCAAATGACGGAAGGTAAGACTCCCTCGTCTTCTGCGACAACGTTCTTATAAGGCATGACTAAAGGTAAAGGCAAGATTCAGAGTGATGCGGAAGCAAATACTACTCACATGGATGTCCTAGACTACCCATTCCTCACCGGTTATGACTTATGTTCCTATGGGAAAATCTTACGTAACTTTGCAAAGGTTATCCTACGAGCGCTTAAAGTGGAAACTTAGGGGTCCTAACTTACACAGGCCAAGGGTAGATGTACTACAAGTCGTAAACCTGTCTCTGATACCATAATTGTAACACCCCAACCCGGCAAGGGTAGAAGTGTCACGAAAATGGTGACATATCAAAGGCAAGCATAACATACGACTTACATAATACAAATGGTTTACAATATTACAAAGGAAAAATATACCAAATCTACGTAGTCATACATAATTGAATACTAAAAATAAGGTATCGTCTTCAAAAGCTAATCTCTCATCCCAAAGCAAACCCAAGCTCCTGGCTTCCTACTAAAACCTGCCGCAGGAAAAGAAATGCGGCTGAGCTTAAAAAGCCCAGTGAACAGATATATAGAGAACGGAAACAAAAGCAAATGAAAATGAACAGACATATCATAATAAATGAGATATAGGAAACGGAAATAAAGAGTAAGGTTTAGGACAGTCATCCACCACGAGCCCATATCATAACCTATCTCATATCATATCATATCATATCTTCATAATCATATAGAGGGGAGACCTCTCAGATAATCAGATAATATGAGGGGTGTCCTCATTCTTCAAATGGAGTAGCTAGCTCCCATATTTTGTGAAAGGAGTGGATTGCACCCAGCCCCAGTCACCATATCATATCATATCAAAACATATCATATCAGAACATATCTAGGATGCATCCATTCGCCCCCCAAACAAATCATATTGGCCATATCAAAACATATCATAGTGAGCTCATATCATATCATAATGGGGACGGTGTAACCAAATCACTAGGGCTACACAATAGTCATTCCATTGGTGCATCAATGACACGGCCATGTTACCTTCGTGGCTAGGAAACATATTTTGGCTCGTAGTATCAAACTGGGGTCAAGGTTAAAGGTTCATATCAAAGCAAAGGTTCATATGTCATAATCATAGTCCAAATCTCAAGGTTCATATCACAGGGTTCATATAAGAGGTTCAGAAGTCAAAGGTTCGTATCAAAGGTTCATGTCAAAGGTTCAAATGCCAAAGGTTCATATCATAAGTTCAAATCAGAAATCAAGAGGTCGAAGGCACCTTATTAAAAAGGGCAGAATATCTGTACCTTAACGAATACGCAAGCAAAAGAAATGAAAGTCAAATCAACTAGGAGATCACTCCTTCTTCAACTAATCTACAAATAATCATAAGTTCTCTTAAGTTTCATATCATCGCAAGGTTTCATGTTTGTTCTCATTTCATATTAGATAACCTTAAGTTATATCTTTCTCATATGCCAATTCAAAGTATTACCAAATGATCATATTCATAGTTCAATATTCATAATGTCTTTTACCAAATTTAGGGTTTTATGTAATTATCACAACTTTAGGGATTAGTATGTAATTCTCATAATTTAGGTTGTATTATGAAAGTATCCTCACGTTACAGATTTTACCAGTTAAGACCTTTGGTTTTAGCAAAATATCCATTTATACCCTTTAGGTTACACAGTAAACACATAGCACCCTTTAGTTTACAATTTAACCCTTTTATAACATCACACAGTTTTAAGTACGAATTTGTCAAGTTTTCCATAAATTATAAATCATATAAGAACTCAGTATTAAAATTCCCAAAAATTCCCAGAGGTGCTCATATGTCTAACGTATTTTACCAAATTTTTCCAGATTTTATTATGTAGTATAGGTATGTGCTAAAAATCCATTTTCTCAACTTGTCCAGATTTCTGAGTAATTTTACTATACGAAAAGTTATCAATTAGAACCCTTTAAGAAAATTTCAAAAAAATCTAGAAAAATTCCAGGAAGTAGAATACATCTTATAGATTACCCAGTTCAAAGGACTCTTCCTAACTCAACAAGGTTTGAAAATTAAAAATCAAAAACCCGGACTGATTTTCCAGACTCACAAATCCGACCAGACACATAATTTTCTAAAAATCAAAAAGTAACCTTCTAAGCCTCTAAAAATTACAAACTAAATTTTCCCAGGTAGCTATTTCAATGAACTTAGTTTTGGGATTTTAAAACACTCAAAAACTCGATTCCATCATCAATTTACAGCCATTCAAAGTCGACCAAAAATCTCACTCAGAATCAGACATCACAGCAACTTAACCAATTTAGGGTTTTTAATATCCAAATCATAAGTTTTTCACTCCAAACGATTTTGGTTGAGTCCATAACATATTTTGGTCATTCTATAGTATATTTAACATAATCACAACTAATTATTTCACCACAAATATGCAGCCAATTCATATATACGATTTTAGGGTTTGTAAATTTTATGATTTCATGTGATTGTTTTGTGCATATATTCGATTAGAACCAAAAGAAAAAAAAAACAAGAATTATTGATTGAACATAGAGGGTGATACAATACCCTCGTAGCGTGATCGAAGAACACAAGAACACAAGATTAATCACCACACGAATCACCAATTCCTCCTCTCTTCTTCTTGATCGCACGAACAGCCCACAAACCGAAGAAAGAAAATGGTTTTTGTTAGTTTTTGATGCGTAAAATTCGTATGGAATCATCATAGATGTTAGGGACTTACCTTGTGATGATTAAACAAGAGTTAGAACAAGATTTCGAAGCTTCTTGGATAGGATTTGAGGCGTGGCAGCAGCAAGGTTGAAGACAGCCGATTGTTTGTTTTTGTTTAGGGTTTCTTTGCTTTCCAAATTGAAGATCGGTATTTGATAAAAGGAGGAACCGACAATTGTGTTTTAAGGTAATTTAGGAATGATTAAATCACATTAAAAGGCTTAACATATATAGTGAAATCATGCATTTGGCCTTGATTATGGCCTGGGGGGGGGGGGGGGGGGGGCGGCACCATACATAGGTTCTCTTTTTTTTTTTTTTTTTTTTTTTTTTTTTTTTTTTTTTTGTACAACTTATAACATAAGGTTTTTTTTTTTTTTTTTTGATTTGCTTAAATATTGGAAGCTTAGAATATACATATGTTACTTATGTGATCTTTCGTAGGTTCTCAAAATTTTAATTTCGAGGGTATTTTTGTCTTTTCATCTTATGTTAATTTGCGGGTTTTACAGTGATGATGAAGGTAAAATGGTGGGTGTGTGATGGGTTTCAGTTGGGATTTTTGAACCTTCACCCATTTGGGTTTGGGCTAGTGCGATCATTGTAGGAAACAAAGGTGTCACTCTCCCTAAAAAGTCTTTTCCCACCCTCTTCATGTTTGCAAAAATCTTTTTGGTATGAGAGGGTGTAGGATAAACTCTTTTGTGAGTTTTCTTATTAGTAAATTGTTTGTCCAAGAAAACTAGTAAAAACATTGGATATATGTAAAATTTGTTTGCTGATTTATCCAAGTTCTTAACCATACCATCAAAAATCATCTTTGAAAAATTGAACTTCTGGTTTTTAGCCAATCAAATTATAGTAGAAGGCATATTAGTGCCAAACTAATTCCATGAAGTTGTTTTAGGACTTAAACATTGTAAGATAGTATGAATTAAGAATTTCCACTGTGGGGAGAAGTTTGCTTTGAAAATTTTTAAGGAATCATTTTTCTTCTCATATCCCATCAGTGCAAGGTTTTCAAAAATTGCAGAATTTGAGAGACACTCAATACTGTCTTTAGCATCTGCTAGTCAAAGAAATCTTCTAACGGACGTTGTAATGAGTATATATTGACAATCTACAACAGCCTTAATTTGTACTTCACCATTGAGTGTTATGGCCATAGCAGTAGACCAAAACTATTCAATGTGTGAAATATATATAATAGGATTCACAGTTAATGCAAACCTTATAGGGTTTGCATTCAAGAAATCAATGATTTCTGTAAACCCTTCAGACTCTTTTGGTTTTTGTAAAAATGCAATCATGTTGTGAGTGTCGGCAAAAGTAAGGTTCGACATTGTTGTGATTTTGTTGTAATCGATGGTGGGTTTTTACAAATTGATGATAAAAAGGGTGTTAGGTTTTGTATTTGAGAGAATTATGTGAGCGTGAATTCAATTAAATGACTGATTTGGGGATTTAAACCCTTAATCGAAGAAGTTACAGAACAGTCCCCTATACTCTCAAACTCAGCAGTAGAAACCTAGCAGCATTAAGTTAAGCATGGCAGCATTAACTTCTGCCTAGCAGTAGTAACTCAGTTTCCAGTTCAAACACCTTATTTCTCAGCACTCCATCACTTGTCTTTGCTTATCCTACAAAATGTTATTCCAAAAACCACAAAAACACAAGCAATAACCATATTCACAATGATCACAAGATCATACTTAACAGCAGTATTAAGTATAACCAGCAATATTAACTTAGCAGTTCTAAGTATAACTAGCAGCACCAATTATACTAAGCAGCAGAAAAAACTTATGACTTGAATAACAATACTAATTCATACAAAACTTTACAAAAACATAAGGAGATCAAAAACTTTAAAGATTGAGCATTCCAATACTGGCAGTTAAATATTGAAATCTAACTACATCAAAAGCTTTTGTAAGCAGATCTGCAACATTCTTTTCAGTATGAATTTTAACCATTTGAATTAACTTTTTATCATTGCAATCTCTTATAAAATGATGCCTGATCTCTATATGCTTTGTTTTTGAATGAAAAACAGGATTCCTAATTATGCACATAGTACTGTTATTGTTAATAAAAATCTTTGTATGCATAAAATTATACCTATAATCCAGCAATTGATTCTGAATCCAAAGCACTTGTCCACAACAACTTGAAGCAGCCACATATTCAGCTTCTGTTGTGGAATTTGCAACCACAGTCTGTTTCTTGCACTACCATGAGATCAATCTGCACCCCAAGAATTGACAACCACCTGTTATTGACTTCTTATCCAAGCTTGCTCCAGCATAATCACTATCAGTGTATGCTTCCAAAGTAAAAGGAGAATCTTTTGGATACCAAAACCAAAAGGCCCAATTTAGGTTGACCTTTTGAGTACCTAAAAATCCTTTTCACATAATGAAGGTGTGAAACCTTTGGTGTGACTTGGTATCTTGCACATGCACACACTACAAACATAATGTCAGGTCTTGAAGAAGTAAGATACATCAATGAACCAATCATTGATCTATACAAGTGAACATCAACTTCTTCACCATCTTCATCCTTGAATAAAGGCTTGGAAGTTTCCATTGGTGTACTTGCAGTCTTGACATCTGTATACCCAAATTTCTTCAAAATGTCAGCCACATACTTATCTTGACTGATAAATATGCCTTCCTTGTTCTGCTTTACTTGTAAACCTAGAAAGAAAGTAAATTCTCCCATAGAACTCATTTGAAACTTTTCATGCATAAGCTTCTCAAATTCAATACACAGCTCCTTCCTTGTAGATCCAAAGATGATATCATCTACATAAACCTGAACTAGCAAAATATCATCCTTGTGTATTCTGATAAACAAAGTCTTATCAATCTTTCCTCTGTGAAACCCATTGTCCAACAAGTATGCTGACAAGGTTTCATACCATGCTCTAGGAGCTTGATGTAAACCATAAAGTGCCTTTTCAACCTTGTAAACTTTATCAGGAAAGTCAGTATCTTCAAACCCTTGTGGTTGACTAACATAAACTTCTTCTTCAATCTTTCCATACAGAAAAGCACTTTTTACATCCATCTGGTACACCACAAAGTATTTAAATGAAGCATAAGCTAGAAAGAGCCTAATTGCTTCAATTCTTGCAACTGGGCAATACTTCATCATAGTCAATCCCTTCTTCTTGTGTGTATCCTTGAGCTACCAATCTTGCTTTGTTTCTTATCACAATCCCTCTTTCATCCTTCTTGTTTCAGAAAACCCATTTTGTACCTATAGCCCTCTTTCCTTTAAGCAAATCCACCAGAGTCCAAACTTCTTGTAACTTGAATTGTAGAAGTTCTTCCTGCATGGCTTCTACCCAGCTTGAATCAATCAAAGCTTGGATTGTCTTTTTGGGTTCCACTTGTGATAGAAAATAAGCAAACAAACAATTTTGAAGATCTTTATTATTGTTTCTTTGTTTAATAGTTCTAACAAAGAGCCCCTGATCTGTTAAATTCTTGGTCATCTTCCTTGTTTGTACAGCTGAATGCACATCTCCAATCACCTAAGTAAGAGGATGTGTTTTTTTGAATCCTTGTAGTTGTAACTGGACTGACAGGAATTGTAGGATCCAAATTGTTTATGTCAGCCTCTTTACCAGCATCTTCATCATCAGTTTCAGTCCATACATCTTCCAATATAGGCATGTCTGGATCATCTGAATATTCACTGCTATCTTTTTCACCAATAGCATCATCTTGTATGCCAGCAGCATCAACAATTGAACTAGCAGTATTAACTTTGTTAGTACTGTTAGTGTTGTTAACACCATCATTCTTCTCCTTATCATCACTCTTATTGTCTGTTCTTAGACCTTCATCATCCTTATTGTCATCATCACTTGAATGCTTGACTTCATCATCTTGAAAACTATTTGGATCCTAGGTTGAGATTGGTGGATCAGTAGTCCATAATGGTAGCAAGATGTACCTCTTTGCAGGTTCTGTCTCCTTACTAGCTTGACCTGCATCAGTATTAGCTTTTGTACCTGCAAAACCATTAGACTGTGTACCTGCAACAACTGGCTCATAATTCATTGTCTTTGTTAGTGCATCAATATCAAACAACCAATTTGGTCCACTACCTGCAACATTTGGTGTACTCTCTCTAAACTTAACATGTAGGTTCTCTTCCACTATCCTGGTTCTACTATTGAATACTCTAAAGGCTTTACTACTTAGTGTGTATCCAACAAATAATCCTTCATCAGCCTTACCATCAAACTTGCCTAGGTGATCTATGGTATTGAGAATTGTAACAGGACACCCAAATGGTTTCATAAAACATAGAGTTGGTGTTCTACCATGAAAAAGTTCGTAAGGGGTCTTGTTATGAGGCTTAACAACTAACACTCTATTTTGCACATAGCAAGTAGTACTAACTGCTTCAGCCCAAAAGGTTGTTGGCAATTTAGAATCAGCTAAGATTGTTCTAGCAGCCTCAATTAGTGTCCTATTTCTCCTCTCTGCGACACCATTTTGTTGAGGAGTTCTAGCTACACTATACTGTCTCATAATACCCTTCATCTCACAAAACTAATTCATATCCATATTCTTGAACTCAGTTCCATTGTCACATCTTATCACTTTAACCCCGTGATTTACTAGATTTTCTACCCTTGATATGAATGACTTAAGGATTCCACTGGTTTGATCCTTAGTTGCTAAAAAGAAAACCCAAGTAAACCTACTATAATCATCTATGACAACTAGGTAGTACATCTTTTTCATTAAGCTTTCTACAAATGTTGGTCCAAACAAATCCATATGTAAAGGTAAGCTGATAGAGTTCACTATTTTGGACTTACAAGAGGCTCTGTGTTGCTTTCCCTTCTGACAAGCAACACAGGTTTCATCATGTTCAAAAAGTTTGGAAGGTAAACCTCTTACAAGATTTCCTTTAACCAAGCCATTGCTGACTTGGATCTGCCTTGTGCATCAACATAATCAAATTTCTTTAAAACTATTGATGCACTGTTGTGTTTGGAAACACGTTCTAAAACTTTAATCTTCGGTTTCTAAACCCAACAAGTTGAGGCCTTAACAGCATAAAAGTGATTTCCCTGGAGAGTATTAATTACTGCTTTTGGCCTAACAGTATTAACTACTGCTTTTGCCTTAGCAGTATTAATTGCTATTGTCTTTTGAGTGGGCCTGTTCACAAATGAATATGCTGTTTTTGAAAAATGTGACTTTGATTTAGCACCATTCACTGTTCTTTTTATGGGAGCAGTATTAACTGGTCTAGCAGCATTAGTCAATACTGCTGTTTTAGAAACATTTTGCTTGGCAGTATTAACTGATACAAGGCCAGACTTCATTAACACTGCTCTTGGAACCATATTCCTTTTAGAATTGGGGTGAGTATTTTTAGAAAAACTTTGGTGATTCACCCTCTGAGCATAGTTCCACACAGGTTTTTGATAGTAATGACAATCATACTGCAAATGTTCAAAACTACCACATAAATAACAAGCCTTATTAAACATCTCAAAATTACTTCCTAATATTTGAGACATCATACCATTCCAATTCCTTTGGTTTCCTCTAGGCCTGTTAGTGTTTTCCCTAGGTTGCTCAACTTGATTGACAGTTTTCCTAGTATTTTGACCTTGTGAATTAGGTTTAACAAACTTTATCTTTTCAACACTAGGTCTAACTGTTTTACTTGCAACCTTAGATGTAGACACAACCTGCTCCTCATCATCAGACACCCAATCTTCAGTGAGTGGTGCATCAGTATACTTCCTATTAATCACTTTAGACTCTTCCTCTTTCTCAATTACCGGCTTAGTAACTAACTCACTTAAATAAGACAATTTAGGTGTAGGAGGCACAAACTTTCCTGTAATGGGAGGAGGAACTTCATTATATCCTAAACCACTACATTTCTTTATAATTTGACACTCTATTATCTTGTTCACACTTTCAGATGCATGTTTAAGCCTATTCACTTTAAATTCAATACTTTCTTGTTCCAGTTGAACTACATCTTTTTCTTTTTGAGCTTTTTCAAGCCTTGTCCTAAGCTCTGTAACAAGTGATTCTTTTACAAAAAGTTCACCTTCTAAAACATTAACCTTTTCTACATACTCAACCTCATTCTTCTTATAAAATTTAAGTCTTTGTTCTACAGACTCTAAACCTACCTTATAGCCTCGAATATGCAACTCAGCTTTCTGTAAATCTTCTACAAGTTTATTATTCTGAACTTTAAGTGACTCAACAGTATCTAAACAAGATTTATAAGAACAACAAGAATCATTTGATACCTCAGAGTCAGAACTTGAAGATGAAGATGAATAGGCCATAAGAGCATAGTTGGGTCCTTCTTCTGCTTGATCACTCCAATCATAGCCACCCAAACCATCACAAGATACCAAAGCTGTGGAATTACTTGTTTCCACAGGCACAGTTCTCCTTGAGCTTTCTCCATTCTTGTAGTCTTGACTCCTTGGTGCCCTGCATTCTCTAGCAAAGTGTCCCTTTTTGTGACAGTTATAGCATTCCACCTTGGACTTGTCAAAGCCAATGTTATCATTCCCATTGACTGTCAGCTTCCTTCCAGTTTTCTTCAAGAATCTCCTAGCTCTCATTGTCAACATAGCCATCTGTCATCTTAAATCCATCTCTTCCACATCATCTGGATGAATTTGTTCCAGATCCTCATTTATCAGTTGAGGACTATTGGGTTGACTAGCCAAGAATGCACAGATAACAGCATCACTCAAGTTATCAATATTTGTAGAATTAGCAGCATTAACTTGAGTGCTAGCAGTAGTAACTCCATGAGCAGTATTAACTGCTTCACTAGGACTGCTAGAACTGTTATTGTTTGAGGAGGACACAAAAGCCATGTTTTGTGAACTTGAGCTTGAGTTGGACATCCCTTTGACCTCTGGTTCATACATTTTAGATTGTTGTAAAGATCATCTATGCTCATTGTGTCCAGATCAGGTTTGTTTCTCGACATAACAACATGTGTGTTCCACTCTGGTGACAAACTCCTCAACAGGTTTTGGTTAATTTCTTTTTGGGAAATACTTTCACCCAAAAGCTATAATTGACTCACAAGTTTCTGAAGCCTGTTAAAGGTTTGGTCAAGCTTCTCTAAACTTGGAGCAGAAAAGTTCTCATACAGTTGCTTCAAGAGAATCTTCTTGGTCTTCTTAGTAGCAGCATTCCCTCCAAATCTCTTCTCAATAGCTTCTAAAAATGACTTAGCATCTTTGATAGAATTAAAAGTCAACTGATGTTCGTTAGGAATGCCCATCATTAGAGTGCTTCTTGCTTTTACCTCCAATCTCCTTTGTGCCTTGTCTTCAGCAGTTTTAATAGGCACAATGGACACAACACCAGCATCAGATGTTGTTGTTTTTGGCAAGGTATTACCAGTCTCTATGACCTCCCATAGAGAATAGTCAATCATCTTAATATACTGCTCAATTCTCATTCTTCAGATCTCATACTCACCAGGCTTAAGCATTTGTACCTTAGATGCAGCAACCATATGTGCAGACTCTGAATCCATGTCTTCGAGTAAGATTGTATGAAGTAAAACAGGTTCTTCTTGATTACAGCTTCTAGATCACAAGCTCTGATACCACTTGTTGATCCCAGTTATGTACTTGATCGAATTCGTTAGCTTGAAAAGGTTTAGCTATGCTAGATAAATCTAACATGACTAGTATAGAAACTGTCTAAGAATTATATTAAAGTTTATGCGGAATATAAACTTCAACCTTAAGAAGAACTTTTGATGAAATAGTAAACACAAGATTAACAAAAAAAGCTTCAATATTATTAATAATACGAATACTCAAAAGTATTAGGGTTTACAACCTTGAAGCTAATCGACTTTCTAATAACATGTATCTATCTCAATGCCCTAGGACCTCCTTTTATAGACTAAGGAGTCCTAGTCGGCTTACAATAACTTTCTATACAAGATAAATCTTTTCTATATTTATCTAACCGACTATACAATGTATATCTCATTAACAGCATTAACTATTACACAATATAGATTAACAGTCTTAACTCCAGTTCTAGCAGCATTAATCCTTCAGCAGTAGTAATCTTGAACTAGCAGCATTAACTTTTGTTCCAGCAGCACTAACTACTTAGAGTATTTTTCCTTGAATTCTTCAAGCAGTTATAATATACTCTAGCAATCTTAACTTCAACTAGCAGTCTTAACTCTTTAACCAGCAGCAGTAATGACTTAGAACAATTCCCTTGAAATACCTGAGCAGTCTTAACATCTTAAAGCAGCAGTATCATCAACAGCATCAAGAAGCTTTAATTCCCAAGATTTAATGCTTATAAGTGTACCAGTAGTATATAGATTCTAGAACTTGCGTTTGTGATGCATCCTGAGATCGCTAGTGAGACTACATTTGTGTAGTTAGGATTGACTAAATGATAAGAGGCACTTAAACATGTTATTATAATTACATTGGCTTTATTGGTCAAGTAATTCTCCCACACCCTTGCAATGTACTCATTTTTAGTACAAGATACCCCTAGTACACCCCTCAGAGCTTATCCTTTTCGCGGTTCTTGTGATATTTTGGTGGATTACGAAATATTAATGAAGAGCATTATTTACAATCCACCTCCAAATGTACACCCAAATCGCCTTAGCCTACCTTGTATGCACTCATCTTTAGTGCATTATTGTTACAACATTTATGTTAAACCCTTTGTAAATTGTCTAGTTGATTACATGGTTGCTAAGTCGAGTCATATCTTGTAAATACAGTTTTGGGATGATTGGGACTCAAGGGTAAAGTACTAGTTATTATGGATTAATGGGGAAGAAAGTCAATGTTATTACCTCCATATGTACGTTAAAAGTTTTAAAGTACTCCATGTGTTTTGATCCTCTTAATTCGAGTCATTAGTTAGTTTTAATTATTTAAAAGTTCAAGTGTAGGGATGCAACTATAAATCCCTTTTGTATGGATGTATATTTTTGATGGTAGGGCAAGAGTGTATGAAAAAAAATTAAAAAAAAATCGAAAATAAAATGATAATAGAAAAAACAATTGAAAAAAAATGATAAAAAGAATAAAAAAAGAGAAAAAGAAAGAAAAAACTTACGGACTAACATCCCGTCTTTTTATTTTTGTTCAAGTCAAGAAAGTGTAAAGAAAAATACAAAAAGAGTTAGTAGTTAGCGAGTCGACTCGAGTCTTGGCTTAGCAACGCCATCTTGTACATGTGATTGACTTAGATAATTGACTTGCTACCAGTAAAAACTCCCTATATCCAACAAAACTGTGTTTTCTATACCCTTGTGTGGGAAACTAGAAGGGGAGTTGAATAGTTTACCGGTTTAAAATTCTTTTAAAAATCTTGTTTTAAAAGTTGGCTATTGGAAACTTTGATTCGAACTCTATGTGTAATCAATCAACACCAATATGAACTACACACTAATCTAACAAATGATAAATAATAAAAGTAAAGAGTAGAGTTGGAAAGATCAAACCGAGACAAAGGATTTATAGTGGTTCGGCTACGAAGCTCTTCTTCGCCCTACTCCACTCCTCGAGTACCACACTCGAGAGTTTCAAACACTATATCAACAACCTCCCTTCAGGCGGAGAAAACCGTACACGTCGCTTATCCTATTTCCGACACTAAGCTAGATGTCGAGTGCTAATCTTAGCTAGCACCAATCTACCAAGGTCCGCGTGACCAAACACACAAACCCAATGCCTTCAAGAGATCAACAAGATCTCAACACGATCACAATGATCAACTCACTCTACTAACTCTATCCTAATGACCCTTGATCTTCTTGATCAATCACACAAGCTCAATGGCTTCAAGAGATGTTCACTATCTCTTATAAGATCACACTTGATCTTCACTCTCTCTCACAAAAGATAAATAAACTTGATGTATGCTATGATACAACAAGGTTGTAACAAGTGTTACAAAAACCTACCCACTACAACTCTTGTATCTTCTTGAAGATTTTGAGTTCTTCTCTTGCACTTGGAAGAGGAATGATAACACCTTGTATCTTTTTGGATACTTGTGTTCTTCTCTTGCTAATCAAGAGGAATGAAGAGGATCTCTTGGTGGATGATTGGATCACTCTTAAAAGAAAAGAAACTAATCTAAATGATCAAAAAGAAAGAAAGGTGTAAGAGGTTTAAAACCAGAAAGTTTTCTGTGTGAAAGGGTGCCTAAAATCTGTGAAAGGGGTTGGTATTTATAGGCAAAGAAAATCTTAACGTTACAGAAAAAATAGTACGGACGGCTCCACTAAACATGCCACGGCTCCACTAAATTTAGTGGAACCGTGTAGCCGTCCTAGACTAGGACGTTCCAAATTTTGTCTTTTCTGGTGAAAACTTATTTGGGGAAGGTTGGAGCTGATTTTGGGGGGAAAAATAGCTGTTGTGATTTTCAAACTTATTTTTCCATTAAAACATTTCTTAATAATTCAAAAATAATTTGTCATGTGTATTTTTGAAAATTTTTTTTGTCCCATTAAAAAATGTGAACTCTCAAAACCAAAATTTACTTCTTTGATCATTTGTCAAGTTTGTAAATTTGTCTAAGAGTGATTTGCGTATAAACGGGATCTTCCGATTAAAAACTTATTTACGTTAATTTTAACGTAACGTGATTTCACATTTTGTCATCCTCAAAACGTGAAGTAATCGAAAGATATAAATAACGTTTTTAGAAATATTATTTGCATCAACAATCTCCCCCTTTTTGATGATGACAAAATATAAACTCATTTTAAGTTAAAATTAGTTTTAACAAGTTTTTAATGAGTTTACTCCCATTTCTCCCCCTTTTTGTCGAATCAAAAAGGTGACGACGGCTCCCCCTTGATGTGTACTCCCCCTCATTTGGAGAACACAAAGGAATCGAGCAATGGTTTGTGCTACAAAACAAAGTTAGACGACAAGTATACAATATCTAACAAGTAGCCCATTTGACAAATATCCAACCACAAAAAAATAGCTAAGTAGCCAAATTGAAAAGCCCATTTCATAAACATAAAATAAATGTCATACATAAGTATGACTACATCAAGAAAGCAAATTTAAAACAACAAGAAGACACATAAACATCAATAGTAGTATGAGGCTTCAAGATTTGCTTCCAACTTCAAAAGGGTTCCTAAGCATTTATTGGAGGGACTAAACATAACCATGTTTAGTTTGGGCTATTGTGTGGTGGAGGAGGTGGAAGGATGATGGGTCCTATGGGTGGTGTGAGGAGGTGTTCTAGGTATGAGAACCTAAAGTTAAGCTCATCTCTAAGGTTCATGATGAGTTCAAGGTTGTGATGGCAACAAGCACAACTCAAGGTGTGTGAGTGAAGGGGATAAAGGATGGGATAACCCATTAAGGGTTGAGGTGATGGTGATAGGGAAGGTGATGATGTATTGCTCCCAAACTCAAAGGGAGTGTTTGGTGATAGGGTAAGGGTGAGAGTTAGAGGTTGTGGTGATGGTGAAAGTGATGAGGGTGATGTCTTAGTTCCCATTTCAAGGGAAGTTGATGGTGATGAGTTAAGTGTTAAGGCTAAAGGGTGAATGGGACTAGGTTGAGATGAATGTGTGTTGGTTCTAGTTGTAGAGGATGAGGATGTGGGTTTGATAGAGGTTGCCTTGGATGGAGCTTGGGGTGTAGTGAAGGAAGATGATGATTTAGTATAGGTTATGGGTGTGTGGGTTTCATCTTCATCATCTAACGTGAGATCAATGAAGGCAATGTCATTTGTGATAGGTTTAGTTGATGATTGAGGTGTGTGAGTACTCTTGATCCATTGATCAACTAGAGTGGTTTGATTGGTTGGTTTGATGTTGAATCTAGGTTTCTTAAATACTCTTGATCCCATAATGGTTGAATGGTGAATATGAAGGTGTAAGGGTGGGTGTAAGGATGGCAATGCATGATGTTAGATTAAATAGCCAAATCAAAAGCATGCAAGGTTGAAAAGGATGTTGGATTTGGGGATTTGGGTGTATGGGAATCAGGTAATGTTGGCAGATTTCCTGGAAAAAGAAGTCAAAAAGTGGAAGGAAATAGTGAAAATCGTCTTCCAGAGGCACGGTACCACTAAATGTACCACGGCACCACTAAATTTAGTGGAGCCGTCCCCTATTTAGTGGAGCCGTGGCCTCCATTTGACCTTCTTTCCAGGTCTGCAGGTTTTAGGCAACCTAAATGGGGAAATTTCTGGGGAATCCATTGGCTGCAAATCTCAAAGCCTCAAACCACTAAACACGTAGAATTCCTAAAGCTAGTTTCAACTAGCAACCAACATGATCAAGTGATCATCTATGTATTTAGGCAACTATTAAGCATGCATGAATTCAATCAAGTTTAACATCTAGTGCATGTAATAAAATAATAGAACATGCATGAACTAGGCAAGATTGATTAACATAAAGGTTAATTAACTAAGCAAATTAACCAAGTTCAAGTATGAAATGTTAAAAGGAAAACACTTCAAGCAAATTAATGTTTATGGACATTGCCATGACTTTATTTATAATAGCTTAATAATACTTAAGTTAATAGTACTACTTAAGCTAATCCTAACTAGTCTCGTTTCTTCCCCAACTTTTTAATCTTGTTCCCAAGCCCTTTGATCGCCTTGCCGATGGACTTGAATCCCCCGATAGTTTGCTCATGCATCTCCACTTGTTGATTGTACATTGTAGTTTGCCTTCTCATCATGTGGAATAGGGTGACCATCCCGTTTTCGAGGTCGGTTGTACTTCGAAATGATGAGGTGTCAAGGTTGTCAAAGTAGATGTCGGGAGAAGGAGAACGTGGACAAGACATTCCTTCTTCGTTTACCTCATCATCATCCGCATGCATAGGTTGAGATGATGATTCGTGACCGAAGGAAGAGGATGAGAGAGGAATGTCGGAAGTGGATTTATGACCACCCTTGGACCCTTTGTCCTTACGTTGCTTTGTGCGACGTTGTGGTCCACCAAGAGGTTTCATAACAGGATTGACTAGGACATAGTTGACACTTTGGATATTGGGAAAATGTTCCATGACCCAATGGAAAAGACGTATAAGCAGCATACCATATGGCATGAGCTTATCCGAACGACTGTGATTATTGGCCATCCTTTTGACCATATAGTATGCGAGGTTATATGGTTCCTCGATACTAAGACAGTAGAGCATATGGGCGAGACTCGCAGAGACGTGATCACGGTTGCCCACAAGGCTCAACACGTTCTCACGAAGAAGGAGTTCCCAACTTCTAAGGTCGGGAAGGAGCTCTTTGAGGTAGATATGGTTTGGGTCAAGGTGGACAATTGAACCATCACGCTTTTGATACGTGTGGATGACTTGAGGTGTTTGGATGACTTGTTTGATGGACTCGAGGTCGGGAATTTCAGTGCGATAGGCACCTACATTCTCAAGATTATAGAAGAGAGACTCAAGAGAATGGTCTTCAGTGTATGCACACTGACCATATGCAGGAACACCGAGAATTTGACCAATCTCGGAGACAGACAGGATGATATTTTGGTTTTGAATCCAAAAATCAAGAAAGACATTACCATCATCATCAGTGAAGGTACGGACTCGACTATAAAACTCGAGAACAAAACGAGGACAGACTTGATCGTTTATTTTGTATAAACAATCTAACTCGATAGAAGGGAAACAGAAATGGATGTTGTCTGTCGTGACATAGAGTGCATCGACTACACGCCCTTCGTGTATGTATCGATTTTGGACTTTTGCGAAATAAGCTCTTTGCTCATCAGGAATGTTTAGATTTTCAAGAGTACTAAGGATGTATTGTCTGGTATCTTGATAATCATTTCGAGGCATTGTTATCTACAAAAAAAATTATTTTTGTATATGTTAGTTCGTTGCATTTTAATGATTACACTTCTAGTGTGTGTGCCTAAATGCAAACAATGTGGAGGTGCGGCAATCTCGACTCTAAAAATATCCTAATGAGATTACCCAAACGCTCCTAACTTCACTTTTGCTCAATCAAATATGTCGAACAATACATATCAATTATGTACTTCGACCCATATTTGAGAGTTCGCGTATACATGCAAAAACGTTTTTAATTTGCATCAACAATGCATGAAAAAGGTTTCATGATCCTAGACTTGTGAAGTTTTTCGAAAAATGATTGAATTGGGGTGTTTGGCAAACGCCTCAACATGGCGCCAACTAGCTTTAAGTTTGAAAAGCTTTAATGCAAAACGTTCCTAATCCATTTTTAGTAATCCTAAACATGATTCCACTACAAACAATCAATCATAATCTGATTTTAGTTATTAAATTTGGACTAGGTTTTGCAACATAAGTGGGTTTATGAAAATCCTAGGTTTAGGGAATCATGTGAATGCTACATTGTCTAATCCTAGTCTTAATTTCACAAAGGATTAACAAAATTCGATAATCCCCAATTCAATTTTGAACTCAATAACAAACCCTAGACTCAAATTGAAAGAAATTAAGTATGATTTACTTACAATTAGTGTTGTTGTGATTAGGATTTGTTGATTCCAATGCCTCAATCTTGATTTGCAAGAGCTTAATTGAATTTTAGTGTATTGGTTCGGTTTTGACAGCAAGAGGAAGTGGTTTTGGGTTTGATTGAAAGGATGTGCAGAAGAAAAGAAAGAGTGGCGCATTTTTCAGTTGCACGGCACCACGGTTCCACTAAACATTAGTGGAGCCGTGTCTATTTAATGGAGCCGTGTATCTGATTGTGCCATTTTTCTTCTGTTTTGCCTTTTGGCAGATTAATCTTACTTATTTATTAAGACTTTTTGACACGAGGAAAAAGTTTATACCTAATAAACTTTTTGACGAAAACGATTAGGAGGGATGACAAGGAATGACCTTAGTGTTTCCAAGGAAATTGACTAAGTTGTCATTTGATGAGGATTGACTTCTAATATTTCCCGTGAAATAAATAGAAGTTATGAGTCGTGTTTTGGTGGATGACTATAATATTTCCCATGAAATATTTAATTAGTCGGAATACGAGACGCGAGGAATGACTTAATATTTCACGTGAAATATTCAAGAAGTCATGTGACGAGTTGTGAGGGAATGACTTAGAACTTCTAGAGGAATTTCTAAAAGTCATGAGATGAGTTAGATAGATTACTTAAGAAGTCATGGGTGATTCGTGGAGGATGACTTCAATATTTCCCGTGAAATATTTGAGGAGTCATAGAAGGGATAAAACGTATATAAGATATGACACAAGGGATGACTTTAATATTTCCATTGAAATATCGAAATAGTCATAAGCGGGATGAGAGGAATGACTTAAGAGTCATGAGGCGATGTGAGTGAAATGACAAATGAGTCATGGAACAAGATGTGAGAAATGACGTTAATATTTCAAGTGAATTATTAAGAGGTCATGAGGAGAGAGGTGGACGATGACTTTAATAATTCGAAAGAATTATCTAAATAGTCATGAGTGGGGTGACGAGAACGTATTGGTTGGAGAATTGACGATGTTGTCATTCAAGAGATGGAGGAGATGACGTACTTCGACGAGCTTCGTTCATGAGCAAACTACAGGGTTCCCGGTCAAGTCTAATGGCATCTTGACTGCTACTCTTCATAGGGGGTTGTCTCATCTATGGTGTTTGTTGCCATGCCTTTCCGGCGCTTACGTACTCGGCTTCGGTCGTGGAGACAATAAGAGTAGTTTGTTTCTTGGGGAACCAAGATGTTTGTTAATCAACCTATGAAGGTACAAACATTACTCTCTATGTTTCAATCCACATTTACTCTCTCATTATCAGAGTTGGTATAGAAACATTTTCTACATCAATCTCCTTGAGATATCACAATCTCAAGTGTGTAGTTCCTTTGATGTATCGAATGATACATCAAACACTTTGATGCAAAAAGTCTTGGGGCACTTCTTACAAGTGGGCACAAAGCCAAACACTATTCATGATAATGGACCTACTTGCCGTTAGGTAAACTACTTTACCTATTATGCCCCTAACCTAGTTATATCTGCGCACTCACCTTTTTCGTCTCTTGTGAGTTTCGTTTTTGCGGATATGGGCGTCAGTGTCAATTAAGACTATTACTTAAACTATGTTTCTCATACATATAGTATACATAAGTTTAAAGGGATACTTAATTTAGGAAAGATTACTTATGTGCAAGGAAGGAAACTTGATTCACTCATCAATGCTTAATTCAAATTTGTCACGCATGATCTTCAAGCGATCATCGAACATTTCTGGACAAGTTGAGTTTGACATGATGAGATGTGAATAAAGTTTCTGTGTTATAGTGCCTACCATGTTAGATTCTAACTACACTATTTCATGCCGAACATTACTACTAACAAAGGGTGTTTTAAGAAAGCGTACTTGTGCCTGAGGTGTTGCTCTTAAAACTAGAGGATTAGACTACCTTTGTTGAATGTTGAGCATATAAGACACGACTTGACTTTTGCGTCACCAGACTTGTTTGATAACACATCATACTCTTTTTGTTAGACTCCGAAATTTATTTACACTCATGTTTTCCTAGCAAAACAAAAGTTCAGACATCTGGTCCCCAATATCTCATGGGTCCAAAGTTGTTAGAGTCAAACATCCTACGCATTTGTTGCGTTAGTTTAGGATGTGAGAATGGAGGACACATTTCCCATGGTAAGTAACCTTTTGATGGACGATCATTCCAAGTTACGGGAAAGTTACTTGGATGATTTTGTCTTCTAAAGTTACCTCTCGGTAGAGGAGTTCTAGACCAAGGTTTGGGAGAATTAATTTTTCTGGGTGGAGGAGTAGTAGACCTAGTGCCACGCTTTACAAATCCATGTCTGGGAGATTACAATGGTTTTTAAAAGCCTTTGGCTTTCTCTTTACTTGGTGTAGACACTCTAGTACTATCTATAACTACGTGACTCGGTTTAGGACTCAAGTTCCTTTTTTGAATTGACCCAGTTTTGTCCTCAGCACCAGACGGTACAACGGTACCACTAAATTTAGTGGTGCCGTCTGTATCATTAGTGGTGCCGTCACTTTCAGACTTGGACATTTCAGGCATTACAAATTTTACTTGTTTAGTACCACTTGTAGAAGCCTGATTTGGGTCAAATCCTAAACCCGAACGGTCATGTTCACTATATCTAATGTTTTCAAGTATATCATTAAGTGTTTTGGTTCCTTCATCAAACTTAATGATTCTTAAAGCATTTTCTTTAAGCTTTTCATTTTCTACTTGAAGACTTATACATGACCCACATCCTAAGTCTACTTCTTTGTTTTTCTCAAGTCTCTTGACATGATCTTTTAATTCTAAAACTTGTAGTTCTAGTTCTTTTAGTTTTAATTTTAGCTTTGTGTTTCTACCTAAGATCTTAGTACTAACTACACATAGTTTGTTGTATTCGTCATGCACCTCGTTAGAAGCTTGAGCCATTAGGCATGTTTCATCGTTAAGCTTCTTCTCTTCTTCTTCACCGCTATCACTCCAAGAGCCTCCTACAAAAGCTCTTTGGTTGTTGGAGTTCGGTGGTTTAGGACATTCTCCTATGAGGTGATTAGGATCTCCGCATCTATAGCATTTCCTATCACTTGTCCCTTTCCTTTCATCACGATTCTTTTGAGATGACCTCCTTTCATCGCGAGGTTGTCTAGGAAATCTACCTTTCCTCCTAAAGAACTTTCTAAAGTTTCTAACGGCTAGTGCATATTCTTCATCTTCACTATCGGAACTCGAACATTCCTCATCACTAGTCTCCTTTTTGGCTTTCAATGCTAGAGATCTAACTCTCTCGCTTTTGCCTTTGACAATGTCCGAGTCCTTCTTGATTATCATCTCGTGAACTTTCAAGTTTCCTATAAGTTCATCGAATGACAAGGTCGCCAAGTCCTTTGACTCTTCTATGGCGGTGACCTTTGCTCTCCATTTAGGATGTAGAGCCCTAAGAAACTTCCTAACATAATTCTTGCTAAAGTAACCTTCATCAAGAGCTTTAAGACTAGTGATAATAGTATTAAATCTAGCAAAAGCATTATCTATTGACTCATCCTCCGAAATGGAGAATTGTTCATATTGTTGAACAAGAAGATCTATCTTGTTCTCTTTGACTTGGTTATTACCTTGGTGAGTGACTAACAAAGTTTTCCAAATATCTTTTTCCGTATTACACATGAAAATTCTTTCAAATTCCTTTTTAGGCAAAGCATTATAAATCATCATTTTAGCCTCATTATTTTTGGCTAATTTCCTTTTTAGTTCATCACGTTGTTTATCATATGAAACAATTTCATCCTTTTTAGTTATCGGATTCAATTGAATCGGTTGAAAGTCACCCTCGGTAATAACATGCCAAAGATCAATGTCTTTTGATTTCACATACGTTTCGAATCTTGTTTTCCAATATATAAAACAATCGGTTTCGAAAAGTGGTGGTCTTTGCATAGATTGCCCTTCTAGATATTTGTCTGAATCCATTGATCGATTCAAGTTTTAAAATACAATATATTTTAAAATCTTGACTGACGTAGCTTCGGATACCAATTGTGGGAAACTAGAAGGGAGGTTGAATAGTTTACCGGTTTAAAATTCTTTTAAAAATATTTTTTAAAAGTTGGCTATTGGAAACTTTGATTCGAACTCTATGTGTAATCAATCAACACCAATATGAACTACACACTAATCTAACAAATGATAAATAATAAAAGTAAAGAGTAGAGTTGGAAAGATCAAACCGAGACAAAGGATTTATAGTTGTTTGGCTACGAAGCTCTTCTTCGCCCTACTCCACTCCTCGAGTACCACACTCGAGAGTTTCAAACACTATATCAACAACCTCCCTTCAGGCGGAGAAAACCGTACACGTCGCTTATCCTATTTCCAACAATAATCTAGATGTCAAGTGCTAAGAAATCTTAGCTAGCACCAATCTACCAAGGTCCACGTGACCAAACACACAAACCTAATGCCTTCAAGAGATCACCAAGATCTCAACACGATCACAATGATCAACTCACTCTACTAACTCTATCCTAATGACCCTTGATCTTCTTGATCAATCACACAAGCTCAATGGCTTCAAGAGATGTTCACTATCTCTTATAAGATCACACTTGATCTTCACTCTCTCTCACAAAAGATAAATAAACTTGATGTATGCTATGATACAACAAGGTTGTAACAAGTGTTACAAAAACCTAACCACTACAACTCTTGTATCTTCTTGAAGATTTTGAGTTCATCTCTTGCACTTAGAAGAGGAATGATAACACCTTGTATCTTTTTGGATACTTGTGTTCTTCTCTTGCTAATCAAGAGGAATGAAGAGGATCTCTTGGTGGATGATTGGATTACTCTTAAAACAAAAGAAACTAATCTAAATGATCAAAAAGAAAGAACGGTGTGAGAGGTTTAAAACCAGAAAGTTTTATGTGTGAAAGGGTGCCTAAAATCATTGAAAGGGGTTGGTATTTATAGGCAAAGAAAATCTGAACGTTACAGAAAAAATAGTACGGACGGCTCCACTAAACATTCCACGGCTCCACTAAATTTAGTGGAACCGTGGAGCCGTCCTAGACTAGGACGCTCCAAATTTTGTCTTTTCTGGTGAAAACTTATTTGGGGAAGGTTGGAGCTGATTTTGGGTGAGAAAATAGCTGTTGTGATTTTCAAACTTATTTTTCCATTAAAACATTTCTTAATAATTCAAAAATAATTTGTCATGTGTATTTTTGAAAAAATGTTTTGTCCCATTAAAAAATGTGAGCTCTCAAAACCAAAATTTACTTCTTTGATCATTTGTCAAGTTTGTAAATTTGTCTAAGAGTGATTTGCGTAGAAACGGGATCTTCCGATTAAAAACTTGTTTACGTTAATTTTAATGTAACGTGATTTCACATTTTGTCATCCTCAAAACGTGAAGTAATCGAAAGATATAAATAACGTTTTTAGAAACATTATTTGCATCAACACCTTGCACCTAACATTACAACACTTTAAAAGCCCTCTTTGATAGTTTATCCTTGGTGCTTATGCCAAAGTGGTGGAGGTTTGATCCGTTCTCAAACCTATGGTAATCTATGTGCTATGACAGGTACAGAGTGTTTATTTTTGCCGTTTCTATTCATGTTATATAACTTATACACCCGAGAGATGTGAGAATCCAAGCACTTTATGTGAGGTGCTAGTATATAATTTATGTGCTTATTGTGACTATGGTGGAATGAATATGTGTTGTAATTACTTTTATACCAATGCTAAATGACCCCTAACTTGTAGATTGATTAGATAAAAGCACATTTGCTTGAGGACAAGCAAATCCCAAGTGTAGGGATATTTGATAAGGATTTATTTGATACCTTTTTAAGGGGTCATTTAGGCCCAAAAGTCGTATGTAATTGATTAAATATTGCTCTAAATTGTTTCTTTTGCATTTTAGTTACTTGGGACGAGAATTATGAAAACCGGCATGTTTTGGACAAAAATTGACAAGAAAACGAAAGAAAAACGACCAAGTCAAGAATCTGTCAATATGGAGACCTGAGGGCGTCACGAAATACAACCTGACGTTGTCGCTTGTATTTGAAGACCCAATTTCAGTGCAAAGTTTACACGAGACGGCTCAGATGTTTTAAAGAGTGACGGCGTCAAGACCTACCTGACGGCGTCAGAACCCAAACGAGACGGCGTCATGACGACGATTATCACAGACGAAACCCTAATTGGAGGCGAGCTGACAGCGTCACAGATTGCAAGTGACGCCGTCACGGTTGTAAATCTATATATATTTTTCGTGTCTTTTTCATTCATGGTAACATCTTGGAGGAACATAAACCCTAGACGATTTTCTCAGCTTTTGTAAGGATTTTTCAGCCTTTTTCATCCATGTTTAATTGAAGATAACTTATTCGTTCAATCATTCAATATGTCTATGTGTTGTTTGATTATTTGTTTCTCTTTTCTTCACTTTAACATACTAGGCTAGATTTATTAGTGTTTGCTTAGATCTAATGAAACCTAGTTGTTGATTATTGATTTCTCGTCGCTTGTTTAATTGATTTCCTCACGTTAGGAGTAGGAAAACTGGCTTCTCTCTTATATGTGCTGAGAGGATTATAAAACACTTAGGATGTTACTCCCTTATAATGTGTTTGTGATACTTTGATGGTATGCAGTTAAGTATGTGGAATCTACTTAACCACACTTAGAAGTTTAATGGAACAGTAATGTTAGTATGTGAGTAATGAACACAGAAAGATTAACACCAAACGATTCAATATTATTGCTTGAATAATACGAGTGATCTTGCTATCACTAGGGCTACAATGACCTTGAATCTTAACAAAAACTATCTTTATATATTAACCTAGGATCTCCTTTTATACACACAATGAGTCTTGTACAAGATAAGTATTCTACCGTATAATTCTAACTAATTAAGATATACACAAAATCTATACCATACTTATCCTTAATATAAAACACTTATCCATGCAGCAGTACCTTTGATATAACTAGCAGTACTAACTCAGCAGTTTCTACTGTTAGTTATTTCTTCGGCAGTCTTCACTTATACACTAACAGTTTGTACTGTTAGTGAAATTCTCCAGCAGTACTAATTTCAGAACATTTAATTCCTAACAATCCTCCCCTAAACTTGTGATTTACCCTAAATCATCAAGTTTCTTCTGAATTAAATGAGGATGTGAGGATTCTTCCAAACACTACATAGTTAATCTAAGACCTTTAGCCTTTCTCTGTTCTCCAAGCTGAAATATCTTCCTGATAAGCTCATTTGCCATCTCTGAATCTTCTTCAGTCTTAAGTCTTTTCTTCTTTCTCAGCTAATTCATCCTACTTTTCCTCTTGTACTGCTTCTTTTTTAACTGATTCTTCCTCAATTCTTGGTTTCTTTGCTTCACCTGACTCTAA
Source organism: Artemisia tridentata subsp. tridentata (assembly GCA_021014915.2). NCBI lineage: Eukaryota > Viridiplantae > Streptophyta > Magnoliopsida > Asterales > Asteraceae > Artemisia > Artemisia tridentata. The sequence continues at coordinate 185,475,037 of CP139504.1, read as the reverse complement.
CTGTTCTGCAGTTCTCTTTTCTCCCCTTCCTTTTTTCTCTAAATCTCCTTGAAGAAATTTATGAAGTCTTCCATAAGTTTTGATGTAGATTTCTTCAATCTCTTCATATGTCCTATATCTGAAGTGCTTCTCTTCCCAATTGTCTTGACTTTTCAAATATGCCTTCATGTACTTCAGCTTTTCACTTCTAGTGGGAGGTTTCTTTTGGTAAGCTTTCTTCTTACTTTGTTTCCTTCTGATCTCCTGTAATAAATCATAAAGAGCTGAATCTTGTTCTTATAGAGTATACTTTGATCTTTCTTCTCTTTGTAACTCTTCAGCCATCTTCTGATCTGCAAGAATCCGAGCAGCTGTCTGATCTGCTTCAGTCTGATATTTTCTTTCAATCATAAAAGCAACCAATCTTGCTTCTTCAGCTGATCTTTCTTCTTCTATAACTCTTTCTAACTCTTCTTCATGAAATCTCTGTGCTAACTCTTCATCCAGGGCTAACTGAGTTTTCTCCTTCTTGGACAACTGTTTAGTAGATGGTTCTTGCTCTGTCATTATGGCTTTGCCCTTATTTGCTCTTGATAACCTTTGCCTTCTTGTATATACTGCACTGGCAGTACCTTGATATCCAGTAGCAAGAAGATCTTTATAGCTAGCAGTACCTTGAACATTAGCAGTATCTTCTTCACAGGTAGCAGTACCTTCATCCATCTGTTCTACTTGCCTCCCCTGAGTGTCATATTCTTCTTGAACGCGAGAAATATTAGGATCTTGATCTATATCTGAAATTTTCCTCCCCTGTTTGGAAGACTCCTCACCCTGATCTTCACTTGGACCCTCTGAGGAACTGGACGAAGAAGATGAACTAGTTGAAACCACCATCTTTGCTGATCTTTTTCTTTTGAGTAACTTGACTGTAGTCTCCAACTTCTTCACTTTTAGGACCGGCTTTGTGTAGAAAAGTCCAAAATTCTTCTTGTGGCTCCTGAGTTCAGCTTCCAAGGTATGCACCTTCTCAGACAGTTTGGTACAAAAATCCATCAATTCATTGAGTGTCTTGCTTCCCTCAACACTTCCTGATGTGTTACCTTCAGGGAGAGGTGTATCATGGGGCAAAGACTCATAATCCATCATAGGATGAATTTCTGAGCCACCTGAGTTTCCATTTGGCTAGGGATTCCACCAGGAGTACTAGGTACTGCTGGTGTTGCCATGGATTGGGTCTTAAGGATGTTACTTCTGTCCTGCCCAGCTTCTAAGCCAGATATAGTAGAAGTAGCCCTTTCCATACTGACAAAGTCAGCCTCATCTGCTACAAGTGTGGAAGTAGGAACTCTGTGCTGAGGTACATCACAGTCTTGTCTGGATGAAGTCCTATCAGGTGATGATGTTGGTTGTGAAGATAAGTTTTCTAATGCTATGGGTGTGTGATGGGAGGCAACTGGGCTTGTTGCTCCTTCACCCTGAGCTTGCAACATAGAATCAAAAAGTGGTACAGCTTCCCCACCATAACCCCTTGAAGCCATTTTCATATTACTGAAATTTTTTTGAGTTAGCTTGGGAGTTGGATAAACAGTTTTGTGTGGAAGCAGTTGATGTTTTCTCATGTTCAAAATGGTTTGAATGAACCTGCGATACATCAAAAATTTTGATTTACTATCAACATTTTTAACCATACCTTCAAAAATGAGTTTAGAAAAGTTGAAGGTTCTGTCAGTAGCCAAGCAAATGAGAGCAGTAGCAATATTACTACTGAAATGTTCCCATGAGGTTTTCTTGGGACTAAGACAGTGAAGGATGGTATGTATTAAAAATCTCGATTGAGGGGCAAAACGACTCTTTTCAAAAGTTAAAGCTTGTGAGCCAGTGCTGTACCCCATCTTGGTTAAGTTTTCAAAAATCTATGTGTTTGGCATAGCATTAATACCATTTTCATCATTCAAGTGGAGATGCCTCCTGAGTGATGATTCAGTAATAATGATAGATTTGCCATCCACTTTAGCATTAATCTCTCTGTCACCATTTTCAAATGTTTTGACAGTAGCAGTCTGCCAAAACTGTTTGATGTGAGTGACATAGATAGTGGGATTTAGAAGTAAAGAATAACTTGTGTAAGAGTTATTTAAGAAATCCACTATCTGATGAAAATTTGTGTCATCCTCTGCTTTTTCCAAGTAGGCGACCACGTTATGTTTGTCAACAAAAGATAAAGAAGCCATGTTTGTTCAGTAAAAAGTGATTTGACTGCTGGGAATAGTAGAATTTAAGGGTAGAAAGTAGAAGAAGAAATTGAATTGAGAGAATACTAGAAGCTTGGTAGGGTTTCTATTTGACCGCCTTTGAGTAAAAGATAACTTTTAATCAAGAAAAGGTTAATAAAATATTATAAAGGTAAAAATATCCAAAAAGGAAACCCTTAAAACAAGGAAATTATCAGTAAAACTCTCAACTAACTCTCAACGGCTATTTTCAAAAAGCTGTTATTTCGCCGCAGTACTAACGACTATCCAGCAGTACAAACTAAGCCTACTAGTACTAACTTTTAAGCCTGGCAGTACAAACTTTTTAGAAAAATTTTACTCAGCAGTATGAACTCAATTTTGATTAAAAACCATACTGCTAACAACCTTTTTGAAGAGATTAAGTGTAGAGACATACACTTAATCAAGAATTCGGTTTAAAGCAACCTCTAGTTGTGTGAGAACAAATGTTTTCAGTTATAAATAACTGCCTGTGATCAGATAAACTCATTCAAAGAGCTTTCTTGACAGGGTTTCCAGCTCGTGGCAGTTGTTGCCTCTAACACAAGTGTTAGATTCACGTTTGCTCGCTATTCTTTCTATCAGATGTCCTTAGACTAACTCATTATACTAATAAAAGTATAAAATGATAGAAAGTGAGTTAAGTCAGTTACTGTCTGACTAACTAAGCCATCAATTCAATACAAAACATCATAATATGATTTCAAGAAAGAAGTTTTAAGGAATCAATCTACTTAGGTATAAACCTTCGTTAATGAATTCCCAAACTCTGTAAATCATTAACCTATTATGTCAACAACTTAAACCACCATTTGCTGCTCACACAATGCACTAGTAATTCCCTTTGTGCTCAAATTAAGATCCAGATCTTTCATACTTAGTTTTGTCATTATCAACTTTATCACCTGCAATTGTTAGTCCAAAACCAAGAAAACAAAGTGCAAAGCACTTACCTCATAACAGTATAAACATATGACTAACAGTTCTAACAAAAACATACCAAATTTGTACTAACAGTACAAACTATACAATACCAGTACTAATTGACAAGCCTAGCAGTACAAATCTAAGTTAATACACAAAAACACATAGATTGAAAAGTTTAAGGGTTAAGCATTCCAATACTTGCTACCAAGTATTGAAACCTTCCTACATCAAAGGCTTTTGTGAGAAGATCTGCAAAGTTTTGATCAAAATCAATTTTAACCACTTGAATCAACTTTTTCTCATTGCAGTCTCTAATAAAATGATGCCTAATTTCTATGTGTTTTGTTTTAGAATGTTGCACTGGATTTTTAATTATACAAATTGTACTGCTATTGTCAATGTATATCACAGTGTTCATGAAATTATACCCATAGTCAAGCAGTTGATTTTGAATCCAAAGCACTTGACCACAGCAACTTGCAGCAGCTACATATTCAGCTTCAGTTGTATAAGTTGCCACAATAGTCTGCTTCTTACACTGCCATGATATAAGTCTGCATCCAAGAAACTGACATCCACCAGTTGTTGATTTTCTATCCAGGCTTGCACCAACATAATCACTATCTGAATATGCTACCAAGTCAAAAGGTGATTCTTTAGGATACCACAGACCCAACCAAGGTTGACCCTTAAGATATCTAAAGATTCTTTTAACAGCAGTTAGATGAGAAGCCTTGGGAGTCACTTGAAATCTTGCACAGGCACATACAGCAAACATGATATCAGGTCTTGATGATGTAAGATACATCAAGGACCCTATCATAGACCTGTAAGTGTGCACATCAACACATTCTCCATCAGCATCTTTAAGTAAAGGTTTGTCTGAATCAACTGGTGTGCTTGCCACTTTAGCATCAGCAAACTGAAACTTCCTTAGAATCTCTGCCACATATTTATCCTGGCTGATAAATATGCCTTCACTTGATTGCTTGACTTGCCATCCCAAAAAGAAGGTAAGTTCCCCCATGGAACTCATCTGAAACTTATCATTCATAAGTTTCTCAAACTCTACACACATATCCTTCCTTGTAGATCCAAAGATAATATCATCTACATACACCTGTACCAGCAAGATATCCTTCTTGTTCTTCTTGATGAATAAAGTATGATCTATCTTGCCCTTTTGGAATCCATTCTCTAGCAAATAAGAAGCCAAAGTCTCATACCATGCCCTTGGAGCTTGATGTAGACCATAAAGAGCCTTCACAACTTTGTACACCTTATCAGGATGTTCTGGATCAACAAAACCTGGAGGTTGAGAGACATACACCTCCTCTTCAATAGTACCATACAGAAAGGTACTCTTGACATCCATTTGGTAAATAGTGAAGCCCATGAAAGAAGCATAGGCCAAGAATAGTCTGATTGCTTCAATCCTTGCCACTGGTGCAAAATTTTCTTCATAGTCTATCCCCTCTTCTTGTGTGTACCCCTGGGCTACAAGTCTAGCCTTATTTCTAATCACAATACCCCTTTCATCCCTCTTGTTTCTGAAAACCCATTTGGTGCCAATTACCCTCATACCCTTGGGTAAATCCACTAGTACCCAAACCTTCTGAATCTTGAATTGGAGAAGCTCCTCTTGCATTGCTTCTACCCAGCTTGAGTCTTCTAAGGCTTTGAGAACATTTTTGGGTTCAGACTGTGAGAGGAAACATACAAACAAGCATGTATTGGCATCTTCATGCTGCTTTTCTTCATAAACTGCACTAAGAAACCCTTGTTGGTCTGAAGTCATGAGTTGCTTTCTTGTCTTTACTCCAGACTGCATGTCACCAATCACATTGTCTAGGGAGTGATCTTTGTTTATCCTTATGTGTGGTGTAGTGAGAACTTGATAGGTTGGTGGTAGATTGTTGAAATCCACCTCATCTTCTGAGAAATCCGCTGCATTAATGTCTGATGGGCCAGCAGTATGAACATTATGCCCAGTAGTACCAACTTGGGGCTCAACAGTACAGTCATCATTGGTATTGTTATTTTGATTCTCTTGTTCCTCAGCTCTAACTACATTGTTTTAATCTTCAATTCCTTCCTTGGCTTCATCAGTAGAAGGCTTACCAATCTTTGAAGATGAATCCACACTGTTCCATATTGGCATCAATATCTGATCTTGATCTTTCTCCATTCCCAAGCCTGCTTCATCTGTTGCATCATTAGCTTCTGAACCTGCAAAATTATTAGAAAAGGTTCCTGCAACAACTGGCACATAATTCATGGATTGGGTTAGAGCATCAAGGCCAAACAGCCATTTTGGACCTTCACCGGCAATATTAGATTTATTTTCTAAAAACTGTACATGCAGGTTCTCCTCAACTTTCCTTGTTCTTGTGTTGTATACTCTAAAGGCCTTGCTATGTAGTGAGTAACCAACCAAGAATCCTTCATCAGATTTGCCATCAAACTTGCCTTGATGGTCTAAGGTATTTAGAATAGTTACATGACACCCAAAAGGTTTTAGAAATCCTAATGCAGGAGTTCTACCTCTAAAAAGCTCATATGGTGTCTTGTTGTAGGGTTTAACTACCAAAACCCTGTTCTGCACATAGCAAGCAGTATTAACTACTTCAGCCCAAAAGGTGATGGGCAACTTAGAGTCAGCTAACATGGTTCTAGCAGCTTCTATTAGTATTCTATTTCTCCTTTCAGCAACACCATTCTGCTGAGGAGTTCTAGAAGCACTAAACTCTCTTCTAATACCTTTCTCTTTACAAAACTCATCCATAACTCTATTCTTGAATTCTGTCCCATTATCACATCTAATGACTTTAACTTTCTTATCCATTAGGTTTTCTATCTCAGTAATAAATGTCTTAAGAATGCTAGGTGTCTCATCCTTAGAACCTAAAAAGAAAAACCATGTGAACCTACTATAGACATCAGTAACTACAAGACAGTACCTTTTATGCATAATACTACTCACAGAAGTTGGGCCAAATAAATCCATATGTCGCATAAACAAAGGTTGATCAATAGAGTTAAGGGTCTTGGGCTTACAAGAAGCCTTGTGTTGTTTGCCATTAAGACAGGCAACACAAGTCTGGTCATTTTCAAATCTTTTCGGAGGCAAGCCTCTTACCAAACCATCTTTTACAATCTTATTTATGGTTTTATAATTTATGTGACCAAGTCTTGTATGCCATAACATTGACTCATCCAATGTGGCCCTTGCAACAAGACAAGTAAGGGCCTCTTGAGGAACAATCTTCTTCATATCAACACTGTACATGTTGCCCTTTCTTGGAACTTTAAGAAGTACCTGACTTTCATCAGGAAGCTTAAAGTATGGGGAAAGTACAAGACATTCAGTGTCAGTAAAAAGAACCTTGTTCTTTTTGTCACACATTTGTGAGACAATAAACAGGTTATACTTAAGCTCTTGCACAAAGTACACATCCTCAAAGTCCAATTTACCGGTTTTAAGTGTACCTTTACCAGTAATTCTTCCTCCTATTCCTCCCCCAAAGGTAACATATCCTCCATCCATTGGTTGAAAGTCTGAAAGATAGGACATGTTGCCTGTCATGTTCCTGGAACATCCACTGTCTGCATAACCTTGATCTTCATCATTATCCTGCAAATGTTCCTGCACATGAAGTAAGGAAATTAGTTTCCTTGGGGTACCCAAGCCATTACTGACTTGGGCTTTCCTCGTGCATCAATATAGCCCAATCTTTTTAGAACAGTTGATGCACCATTGGACTGGATTGGTCTCCAAATCCATCATGCTGAGGCATTTACAGCATTTGCCCTCTTATCCCTAGCAGTGTTTTTAAAGTTACCAGTACTAACTGCTTGGTTAACAGTACTAACTGCTGGCTTTGTAGTTTGTGCCTTTGGTTTCCAAATTTGTTTTTGTACCACTGCTTTCTTTTGAAAAGGCCTTTTAGCAGTTTGATGTGCATTTTTGAAAGTTGGTTTTGCACTTTTAACTGCTGGTCTAGGGTAAACAGTTTTAAAAGGTCTGGCAGTATGAACTGCTGGTTGAGCAGTACTAATTAGTTTTGGGCCAGTCTTTAATAAAAGTGCTCTGGGTGTCATTCTATTGGCATTAAGGTTAGTGTTCACCCTATGACTTAAGTTCTCAGATACCTTGTTGTTCCCAGTAACCATCTTTCTACCTTGATGGTTATCACAAAAAGCCTCAAGGTGGCCAAAACTACCACAAGTGTAATAGCCCTTCTTATACAGGACAAAGTCATCACCTAGTTGGTGAGACTTGAGGTTATTCCAGTTCCTCTGGTTACCTCTTGGCTTGTCTGTGGATCTATACATCTCACAGTACCTAACTGTTTTCCTAACTGCTTTAACATTTGATTTAGGCCTAACAGTTTAATCATTTACCACCTTAGGAACACTGGTTCCTTCTACTTTAACCACATCAGGTTTAACCACAACCTGATCTTCCTCTTCATCAGATGTCCAGTCTTTAATGGTTGGAGCATCTGAATTCCTATCAGTAGAGACCTTGTCCTCAGTAAGTGAAGTGTCACTTGCACTCTCAAAAGGTTCACTGACTTCTACAGGCTTATCAACAACTACATTCTCTTTTGGCTTAAGACCATATTCTAACTTAGGTTGTTGAAATTCAGGTAAACCTGTATGCTCTAGGTCTATCCCTGGGGGTGCAGGCACTCCTCTATAAGGAGGTGGACATGTTTTGTACCCCAACCCAGACTTAGCCTTGTTAATCAACTGACATTCAATTATTTTGTTTACACCTTTAGAGGCATATTCTAAGGTTTCTACACTTAATTGAATATTTTCATTAGCCTTTTTAATTCTATCCAGCTCAGCTTTCAAAAGACTAATCTCAACATTCTTAATTGACAAATCCCTTTTAAGAACTGCTATATCATCAGCAAAAACAGACTCATTGTTCTTATAATGCACTATTTGATCTTCTAGGACTGCTAAACCTCTCTTATGATTTGACAAATTATAATTAGTTTTGTTTAGTTCAATCCTTTGTTCATCATAGTGTTTCTTTAAAGTTTCTAGTTCTTTAAAAGCAGTACATGTTTTAGAACATTTAGCAGATTGTACCTCAGAGTCAGAGAAGGCCATAAGTGCCATCTCAGTAGGTGCTTCCTCATCATCTGCCATAAAACTCCAATCATAGCCTAATCCATCAATAGCCACCATAGCCTTTGAGGTTGGCCAAGCATCTTCCACAGCCTTGGGCTTGATTCCATAGCTTTTGTTCCTGCTATCTTGTTGTCTTGGCCTCCTGCATTCCCTTGAAAAATGCCCCAACTTGTGGCAGTTGTAGCACTCTATCTTAGATTTGTCAAAACCAACAGTATCATTGCTATTGATGTTGATCTTCTTTCCAGTTCTTTGGTAGAATTTCTTAGCCCTCATGCTAAGAAAGGAAATCTGCCATTTAAGATCCATCTCCTCCAAATCATCATCATTTATCTCCTGGAGATCTTCATTAGTCAGCATTGAGCCATTATTCTGGGTTGTCAGGAAGGCACAGTAGGTTGTTTCATTCAGAATACCAGTGGTACTGCTTGAAGAACTAGCAGTACTAACACCAGGGTTAGCAGTACTAACTCCTGCAACAACTTTCACTTCTTCAGGACTTGAATTACTAGGAGATGACACAAATGCCATGTTCCCAGTGCTTGAACTAGTTCCTCCAGTCTTCTTCACATCCTGCTCAACAATCTTGAAATTTCTGTATAGATCATTAAGGCTAATAGAATCAATGTCTGGCTTGTTCTTCCAGACCACCACATGCATAGCCCATTCTGCAGGTAAACTCCTCAAGAACTTGAAGTTCAAATCTTCCTGAGGTATATCAACACCAAGAACAGCAAGCTGGCTAACAATCTTTTGCAGCCTATTGAACATGTGATGCAAAGACTCATTACTGGTTGTAGAGAAGTTTTCAAAGTTTTGTTTCAAAAGAGTCTTCTGGGTCTTCTTGGTGGCTTCATTCCCACCAAACCTAACAATGATTGCTTCAAATAAGGACTTTGCATCCTTATACTTGCTGAAGTTCAAGAGCTGATCATTAGGTATTGTCATCATCAGCAAACTCCTAGCCTTGATATCATTTTTCTTTTGCAGCCTCTCTTCTGCAGTTACTGAGATGTCTAAACAACATTTTCTACCTTACCATCAACTGTTGTTGTAGAGGTTGAAGGCTTGAAAGAGTTTCCTTCTTCAATAATCTCCCAGAGTGCATAGTCTTGCACCTGGAAGTACTGCTCTATTCTCAGCCTCCACATATCAAATTCATTCTGCTTAAACATTGGCAGTTTAGCAGCCATGTTTGTTTGAGTAGTCTCCATGTCCATTATCTTCAGAAAAGAGTTCTTCTAAATTCAATAGTATCAACCTGGCTCTGATACCACTTGAGAGGATTATAAAACACTTAGGATGTTACTCCCTTATAATGTGTTTGTGATACTTTGATGGTATGCAGTTAAGTATGCGGAATCTACTTAACCACACTTAGAAGTTTAATGGAACAGTAATGCTAGTATGTGAGTAATGAACACAGAAAGATTAACACCAAACGATTCAATATTATTGCTTGAATAATACGAGTGATCTTGCTATCACTAGGGTTACAATGACCTTGAATCTTAACAAAAACTATCTTTATATATTAACCTAGGATCTCCTTTTATACACACAAGGAGTCTTGTACAAGATAAGTATTCTACCGTATAATTCTAACTAATTAAGATATACACAAAATCTATACCATACTTATCCTTAATACAAAACACTTATCCATGCAGCAGTACCTTTGATATAACTAGCAGTACTAACTCCGCAGTTTGTACTGTTAGTTATTTCATCAGCAGTCTTCACTTGTTCACTAACAGTTTGTACTGTTAGTGCAATTCTCCAGCAGTACTAACTTCAGAACATTTAATTCCCAACATGTGCTAGCTTGAACGTCTTACTAAATGCAACCATAGAGTGCACTATTGATTTTTCTCGTTGTATTTATTGCATGAATTGCGACTTGTAGATCCTGGAAGACTTAATAGACTTTAGGGTTTTTAGGGGAGTCTTATATGTTCATAGAGTTGGGGACTTCGGCACCTCCCCACGACCAATATTAAGGAATACAACGCTTCAATTAAAACAAGGACGTGAAAATTCGAAAAATCAATAGGAGATAACTAGGGAGTAAAGAAATCTAAGTAAACACGTTTTCCTCACTATAAGAGTTACCAATTTACTTTTCTTGTTATTTACTTTAATTAGTAGTTTAGGTTTAATTAATTAGTAGTTAAACCGCCCACTCTTCAAACCTCAAGATTTTAAATTGCTTTTCATAAAATATAAAAATACAAAAAGACTCATCCCTCACCTTTAAACCTATTTCGACATACACTTCGGCCTTCACGTACACTATTCCCCTAGAGAACAATCAATCCCCCGTGTCTTACCTATACTACACTACAATGGTTAGGTACACTTCCTAGGAGAATTGTAAAACTTCTTGTGAGGTCTTAAAACTGCCGCATCATGCTACACCAACCTGATGAAATTCTCTAACGGCTCAACCACCCCGTTGGTCGTGTAACAAATGGTAATTTTCTATTTTTAATAATTATGATTAATTATCAGAAAATGTGTAATAATTATTTTCTGACACTTGTTAATGAGGGATTATCTCATTTAATTACGTTATCATACTACGATAACACAAAAACATTGATATGTGACATAATACATTGGAACGAGCTCACACACGGACCACGAATATCATTTAAACGGATTTTAAACCAAACGGATCCTTAATTTCATGATTGGGCCAGACCTGAGCCTGCCACTGTTCATAAGCCCAAACCAAATTTATTATAAGTCCTATAACAATCGACTGAACATGGTTAGCTTTACCTCGATATCTTGCAAATTCGACACATGACATATGGAACTTTTTACACAACTCGATTCTTTGTACTTCAAACATTCAGGATCAACAAGTCTCATTTCACGATTAGATCATTTGATCATGGAACGAAACGCAAAGTGAAATGCATCCGAGACATATAAAAACGCAACCAATATTAATCCAACTTAACAAAAATCGACCAAACCAAGTTTTAACCTATATCTTTGATCATTTATTGTCGAATAAAAGTTCATGGAACCATTCCTAACAATTCTCAAGTCGTTGGTCACGTTAGAAATGATTTTGGACCTTTAAGTATATCGAATGGGACTTTTAAACACAAACTTGATCATAACCAAAACCAAGAGCAAACCCCCCCCCCTTGATCTCATTTAATGCTCATCTTATCTTCTAATATCTCACAAAATCTGCTAGGGGAATATATTCCCTCAACTTGAGCAATATAAAACTATATAACTATATATGTGTATGCATATATATCGACCAACATATATACACTTCTCATTTTACCCTTAACACACTTCAAACCCATTCTCTCCACACTTGCTCACTGCCGAGAGCACACAAAGAAGCTAGGAACCTTTCTCCTTTGATTCGAACCATGTCAAGTCGTATAATTCACTCTTTAAGCTTTGGTGATCGACCTTAAGGTTTGTACTTGTTCTTGATCGTTTTAAACGTCTAACAGACCCTCCCAAGTGATCGTAAGTCCTTCTAATCTATTTCCTACTTATATATATATATATCGAATTCATCATGTCATGCAACATATTTCATTTTGTTTAATCGTATTTACTTTTATTTCATTTATAAGCTTCTTGTTTATTTATTTTTCGTTGATACACTTTGACCACCTTCATGGATGGCTAGAATTACAATATACACATTTATATTACGTTTACATGTTCGTTACAATTCAATTCGAGCTTCATTCTTATTATTCATTCTATCGAATAACATATATTCATGTCATTTTATCTTTAGTATCATGCATCGATTGGCTTAAGAAACGACTCAATATAATCTAATACAGACACTGATCTGTTGTGAGTATATATATAATATCAGACTGATATACATGATACGCGGGAAATGACAAATCAACCCTTTAGGAAAAAGGTTAACTTACAAAACCCGTGAATACGATATGTGTGATACCGGGCAAGTGATCACCCTGGTCGTGTCCCAACGAGGTGTGAATCGAGGATATCATTTTTGGTTCGGAATTAAAGTGCTTGATGTTTGGAAAGAGATTTTTGGTGTTTGATTAAATATCCTACAACTACGGGAAGCATAAATAGGGTAAGGGAAACTTAAACATGTAAATCTACTAAGCATAAATAAGCAAAAACACAAAGAAAGAAAAATAACGTAATTAAAAACCGGGAAAACGCGAGACTAAAAGTGAAATCTAAGAAATATTGCTCCTAGGAATGCCAAATTAATTTTCCAACGTTCTAAATTACAAAAGAAAATTTTGGAAAAAAGAATTATATTTTTTTGACTTTTTATTTATTTTTTATGAATTTAAAACTAAAAGAAACTATTTAAATGATTTAAAAATAGCAAATGACTGTGGAAAAATATGAAATTTAGCAGATAAATCTAAAATATTATTCTGAATCTAGAAAAAATGAAATTTGAAATCTACTGAACACTAATAAGCAATTGGGGCAAATAAGCAGTTTAAATTAAGCCCTAAAATAAGCACTTAAGCACTAACAGATACCACAAGCTCAGAAACAGTTCCAACAACTTTTTTAAGCATAAAACAACTTAATTCAAACAGCTAAACTCACAGAATAAGCCAAATAAGCAATTATGCAGATTCAAAATGAAGACAGAAAAGACAGCTACAACCCCTACTTGCAGATCAAAATTAAGCACTCAATTAAGCTGATTAGTGAAAACTTATGGGGGCAAAAGCTTCCTAGTACTACAGGCTACACTAAAACACCAAAAGCCCTAATTTTAACACCCAATTGCTTATCCAAATTAGCCCTAGATCAGATGCTCATGGGAACTCAAAACTGATGCAGGTCAGGTCAGTCCAAAGGGGCTGATTTGCAGACCTAATTTAGTACTTAAAATAAGCTCTATTCCTCTCAAAAAGCTGAAACAGATCAAGACAAGCAGGCAAAGAACTAGAATACCAATTTGCAGACAATAAGTGCTTATAAATAAGCCAAAAACAAGCTGATAAGGGAGCTAGTTAAGACAGAATAGGCTGTGCAGGCTTGGGTATTTTGACCTCAGATCATGCAAAACTTAAGTAAATGTGCCAAACTTTGTATCATCATTCAACTCCCTATTTAGAACTCAAAAGTGCCAAAAAAATTGGTCACAATAAGCTCAGCTTAATGATGTGCTTATAGGAAACAGTTGCAAACTAAGATTGTACCTATCTACTAGAAAGCTACAAAGGCTCCAAAATAAACCAAGGCCATCTAAAAACTTCTTGTACAGACTAAAATAAGCTAGAACCAAACTCATCAAGATGCATGTGAACATAGACAAGCTCATTTGGCCAAAAATTAGCTCAAACCAAACACTCCCTTAGAGACTGAGATTGCAAGATTTAAACTGAAACAGACAACTAAAGCTAATATTTTTGTTGAAAACTGATTTGATGACTTAACTAAAACTTATTGAGCAGTTTTTCAAAGGCAAATAAGCAGTCAAATAAGCTGAGCTTATTTGACTGTCTTTAACTTAACTTTGGTTTGTAGAACTAAATTAACACAGGCAATCTCAGATTATTAAACTAAGCTTAAAACATCTAAATAAGCTTAAGGAATCAGAAATAAGGACATTAAAAACACAATAAGCAGTAATACAGTAAGTTGACTTTTGTTGACTAAACTTGGAATTTCATTAAAAATCGAATTACAAAGCTGGAAAAGGAAGACAAGATAACAATAAGCTAAGAGAATACATGTACCTTAAAATAAAAATGCTAAATAAAACTTGCCTATTAAGGCTTACACTTGACCTATTTATACTAATCTAAAAAAAAACTAAAGTCTTCCTCCTTTGTGCTTCTTTTGTGAGATAAAGCAGTGTTAATCCTCATTTATGCTTTCTTTCTTGGATTTCAACCCTTGGATTTAATCTTGGTCTCCAACTTATAATCTCAGCCGTTTGATAGCTTTTGGCGCCCAAAAATAGCACTTGGATTGCCAGCGTGGCAATGGTCACACGTGAAGATAGTACTTGGGGGGTGGTATCTCGTGGACTAGATGGAGCAGAGGAGTAGGGTGGGTGGTGGCGTGTGGCAGAGGTGGTGATGATGGTGTTTTTTGTTTGGCGGGAAATGGGAAAGGGAAGAATTGAGTTGAGTCTGACCTAGGTCAGACTTAGCTAAAACAACAAACGGGTTGTGGGTTTTAGTTGTGGGTTGGGCTTTTGTTATGGTGATGGGCTGGTGGGTTAAGGTAAAGGGTTTGGTTGTGTTTAGTTAGATGGATTTAACCAAGGACCAAAAGTGCAATTGTTGTAATTTATGGGGACCAAATCTGCCATATTTCCAAAGTTAAACCAAGGGACTAATGTTGCCAAATGAGAATAATCCAAGGACCAATTGGGATTTTCTGAGCTTGAATTTTATCCGAATAAATAATTTCTTTTCCGGCATCGGCTTTCGGCTCTTTTCCATATCATGCTCGATTTTGTCCATATTTGCCTCGTTTTCAATCCTTTTTGTACCTGAAACACATAAAACACAATCCAAGGATATTTGTAACAATATATGGTCCATTTGGGTGTTTTTGGTCGTATTTGTGTCTTATATGGGTGTAAAATGATGAGTATTTACACACTCATCAATCCCCCACACTAAACTATTGCTAGTCCCTAGCAATCCGATCATGTAAAATAATGAAAGGATCAAAAGAATACCAAGTATACCCCGTTTCGACTTTTTATTCAATGCGAGAAATTTAAACTAAAAACAAAAATAGATAACATGCTTGATTTCCAAAAATGGTATCATGGAACGGGATTCACACAAAATGGGTGTCTCCAGGGAATTGTAATCGTCATCCTCTTTTTATACTCCCAACTAAGCTTAAACTCAATGTGCAAATGTTTTTGTAAAATGCTAACACTACTTATACTAATAATCTATGTAAGCCGAGACTTAACTTTTCACTCCCACATTTATTTTAAGTTAGGTGAATGTGCTTGATTTTCAAAATTTTGATCACAAAAATCGACGTTTTTATAAAATTTTGACTAATACTAGTTGAAAAGATAGATTTAAAATTCACAACAAGCAAGTTTCAAAACTTTATTGCATTTTGCAATATCATTCCATTTTATTTTATTTTCATTTTTTTTTTACTTGTGCAACATAAACTAACGGAGTTTCACGGGAACCAAGACCTTACACCTTCCTGGAATAAAGGATCCAAGGGCCGTTACAACGGAGAGTTCCAAGACCTTAACGCCTTTCAGAATTAAGGGTCCAAGGGCCGGTGTAAGAGGGTAGCCAAGACCTAAACGCCTTCCGGAAATAAGGATCCAAGGGCCGATCTTGAACCTTAGCTTTTTAGCACATTTATTTATTACTTAACTTTTTGCAACTTTCAAGCAACGTCTCACTTTCATTTTGCATTATTCTGACATATGCTTGTTCCAAAGTTTAAATAAAGCCTTGAACTAGTATTTTTCAAAATCGTATGAAAAAATGATTTTGTGTGTTCAAATGTTTGAAAATAAGCACTTATTAAGTCAGATTAGGAGCTACTGGGAGGAAAAGCCATATATTACATATATAAGCTCTAAAGAGAACCAACTACTCTACGCTTAGCATTTTCATTTGCACAAATCGTAAAAACTTAGTCTAATCGTTAAGGAAGCAGCTAGATCAACACTCTAGCAGAGTCGGGATTCCCCTTGTTCTAACCTAATCAAGACTAACACACTTTTATTGATGACATTTTATATATATATATATATATATATATATATGACAAAAATTTTAAAATTTTGGTAAAAAACGGGGGTACTAGGGAACTAGAAGGTACTTATGTGACAAAATTCGCGAGAATTCCCCCCCACACTTAGAATTGAATATTGCCCTCAATATTCAAAGTACCGGCTATTATGCCGACACTTAGAACGTAAAAAGGTAATACTAATAGCCAAGTGTGAAACGGAAATCTCCATTTTTCACAAAAAAAGGTTGAAAAGATATCCCTAGATAAACGTTAGTAAAAAGATCGGATATTGGGCGGCTGGATTGAAAACAGGCGCATCAATCATCACGATCTTTGGGAAATCTGCAAACAAGAGCAAACAACACACAAAAGCACAGCACAGCAGAGGAATTCCCCCACACTTAGTGTTAGAAAATAGGAAGAAGTCAGAAACATGGGCGTTTACCCATGCAATGCTAATGTTTTTGTTAACCGAGTCACTAGCTTGACTCGACCCCGAATTCATTTGTTCATGGGGAAGCATGTGGAAGAAATAATCTCCATCAGACTTTCATTCAATGTGTTTGGATAAACATTTGAATATAAGAAAGTTCCACACCGACGAGATACCCACGGTATTTTAATAGTAGAAACTATTAGGGACGATACCGGGGTCAAAGATGGTGTCCTCATTCCCGTAGGAGAAAAGGGAAAGAGAAATCACACCATATGTGATGAAGAGAAGCAAGATTTTTATGACTATCATAAAAAACTCTTCATCATCAAAAGCAATATCATCTTCAACAGGAGGGAGGGTCGGGATGAAATCTTCAAGAACTAAATTCTTATGATCAATAACATCTCCCACCACACTAGAATCATTCTCAATCTCGAAATAAAAATGATCAAATTTCGGCTGAGAGAGTTCACCGGAGAACTCTTCAAAGATAACTGGATCATTTTTATCAAAGAGAAATGAGTCATACTCGGGAAGAGAGATATAAGCATGAGAAGTGGTACTGCCACTACTCGTCTCTTCCAACAGATTGATATCAAAAGAAAAGGCTTCATAAGCCGGGAGAGAAAAATCAGAATGAGAAGTGGGATTGCCACTACTCTCTTCAGCCGTATCAAAGATAAAACTCTCATATTCGGGAACAAGATCCTCGAGCTCGAGCTCCAAAGGATCTGACGGCTTATCTTCAACAACTTCCTTCGGGGGGAGGGAAAATAATGGTTCATCAAACATTATTTTTTCTAATAACGGAGCATCTCCCCCCGGATCACCATCGGGCTCAACAATTTCCGGCGAAATTGGAGCATCAAATAAGAAAACCTCGAGCTCTTCCATATAGATATCACTTCCCTCAATCGGAGGAGAAGTAATGGAAGAGTCGGAAATGATTGGTGCAGAAATAGGAGTGGAATTTTTAGTTCCATCCATAGAATCAACAATTTCGATACGACAAACCGATTCCGGAGGTGGGACAAGTGGTGTGCTCTTAGAGCTAGCAATTTTTACCACTTCCGTTGTGATCTCCGGTTCTTGTTCATCGTAATCAAAAACACTCTTTACTTCCCCAGCACATTTCTCAAACCATTTGGTTGTGCCAGGTGTAATTTACAGTGCTTTGAGTTCAGCACGTTTGTTTGAAGTACTCTTAACCTCGAATCTTCAAAGTATCGAATCACTTCTTTTGGAAGCAATTACGAGATCAGATTTTTGATTCACCGTAGCAACGTTGCCTTTGGTGGTTCGAGGTTTAGAGTCTTGATTGATGTTAAACGTGACTTCTTCATTTTCAACACGAATGGTTAACTCTTCAGCATATACATCAATGAGAGCACGACTCGTTCTTAAGAAAGCTCTACCCAGAATGAGTGGAACTCTAGAATCGGCATCAAAGTCTACAACAACGAAATCAGTAGGAAAGTGGAACTTTCCTACTTTCACAACAACATCCTCGGCTATTCCAAGCGGATGAGTTACAGTACGGTCCGCTAGCTCAAGTGTCATGCAAGTATCGGTAAGCTTCGGAAGAGATAATTTCTTCCATATCGAGAGTGGCATAAGGTTAATGCTTGCGCCAAGATCGGCCAAGGCGGAGCAATGAACCATCCCCGAGAAATCACATGGGATTAAAAACTTGTCGGGGTCTACGAGCTTTTCGGGAAGCTTTTTGAGGATAACCGCCGAGCATTGCTCATTAAGTGGGGTCTTTGCCATCTCAGTCAACTTATCTTTGTTGCTTAGCAAACTTTTGAGTGTAGATGCAAACTTGGGCATAAGAACGAGAGCATCAGCGAAGCTTATGTCAAAGTGCAATTCATTGAAGATTTTAAAAAATTTCTCCATTTGTTGATTTGTTTTATCATGGAGCTTTTGTTCATTAAGCCTTGAGGGATATGGAATTGAAGGCTTAGGATTGGTCTTCGGAACATCGGGTTTCGGAACTTGAGTTTGGACATCTGGAGGTTGGACGTGTGATTGCGTGGTTTTGTAACCTTACAACAGGTTTTACCTCTCGAGGGATCTCAAGAGGCTTACAACCCCACCAGGCAGTGTACCTGACCGATGTAGTATAGTGTAGTGGTAAGTACGGGGGATTGATCGTTCTCCACAGGGAATAGTGTTCGTTAGCTATGAAAGGTTACTCTAATTAGGCCTAAGGGTTGAGGAAGATTCTTTTTTATGTTTTTATAGTTTTTATGAAAGCAAGTAAAATCTCGGGTTTTGAAGGAGTGGGCGGAATTAGTTGCTAGTCAACTAACCCAAATTACTACGAATGCAAATAAAATAAAATAACAAAAATGAAATGTGGTGAGAAACTTATGTGTAGAGAAATGTGTTTTACTTAGATTTCCTTACTCCCTAGCTATCTTTTACCGGTTAATTAGTGTGTATTAGTCGCGTGGATGACGGGTGTATTCCTTAATACCATTCGTGGGGTGGCGTACTTACTTCCCCAACTCTACAAGCTCCTACTTCACTCCTATGTCGAGCCGGCTAGGAAGCTCCTAACATGGGATCACTAGAATTCGCTTGTGCATTAAATACAACCATAAAAACCTTTAGTACGCGTTTGGTTCATGTTTCTTAAGACGTTCAAGCAAGTTACCGAATAGGAAGTTAGCCAGTTTTCTTAAGCCTAACATAGATAAACAATCATCCAATACAACTAACAACACACTAACAACCAATAATCAATAGCTAAGTTTCATTAGATCTAAGCAAACACAAGATAAAATTAGCCTAACATGTTAAACAAAAGACAAGAATAAGATAGAATCAAACAACACATAGACATATTGAATGATTAATTGATAACTTATCTTTCAATGAAACATGGGAGATCTCAAGGCAAAAAGCCCTGAAAAAGTAGCTAAAATCGTCTTAGGATTTTTTCCCAAAATTCCACACACTAAGCTCTCTCTCATGACAAAAGATTAGAAAACTATATATAGATTTTTGGATCTGACGGCGTCACCTTATGGAGTGTGACGCCGTCACCTCGCCGCTTTTAGGGTTCCCGGATGACCTTCTTGACGCCGTCCCTCTTTAGCTCTTCCAAAATCCATTCTGGCTTATCAAGGCTTGACGCCGTCAGCTCGTGAACGTGACGCCGTCCCCTTATGATTTAAGCCGTGACGCCCTTGATCAAGTTAAAGCGTGACGCCGTCAGAATTCACATGCTATTTTCACTGGCTTATCATGAGTAAATTTCACGTCCAACTTTTCTTGCCAAAGCATGACGCCGTCCAGAGTAAATTGTGACGCCGTCAAGAGTAACTTTTATCCGATTTTTGAGACTTTGTCGTTTTCTTCACTTTAATGCTCCAAAAACGTCCAAAATGCCTCCTTTTCCAGATTTCTCCTCAAAAGTACCTAAAATGACAAAAGGAACGATTTAGGGCAATATTTGATCAAATAAATACGATTTAGGGCTTAAATGACCCCTTAAAAGCGGTACACTTTTCGCCTCATCAAATACCCTTACACTTGAGATTTGCTTGTCCTCAAGCAAATGCGCTTTTATTCTAATCAAAATATAAGTTAGGGGTCATTTAATGCTAATATAAAAGTAATTACAACAAATAATCGTTCCACTTCAATCATAATAAGCACAGAGATTATAAACTAGCACCTCACAAGTAGTGTTTAGATACTCACATCTCTCAAGTGTCATCAAAATAAATCTCATAAATGAAAACGGATAATATCTCTCACTACCTGTTATAGCAAATAGATTACCATAGGCTTGGGAAAGGATCGAAAACCTCCTCCACTAGGCGTAAGCACCAAAGATAAACTATCAAAGAGGGCTTTTAAACAGGTTATAACGTTAGGTGTAGGGATATGATAAACACGGTTTTGTTGGATAAAGGATATTTTACTGGTGGCTAGTTAAAGATCTTGATCAATTACATGTACTATACAATGTTGCTAAGCCAAGACTCGACTCAATCTTAAGCTAATGAAAGAAAATAACAAAAACATAAAATAAACATAAAATAAAACGGGATGGTAGTCCGTATGTTTTTTCTATTTTTCTTTTTCTCATTTTTTTTTTTTTTTTTTTGATTTTTTCGATTTTTTTTTTTTTTTTTTTTTTTTTTTTTTTTTTTTTTGCATACACTTTTGCCCTACCATCCAAAATAATACATCATAGGGGCATTGCATTCCCCTTACACTTGAATTTTTACATAACTTTACAAATACTAATCTAATGACTCGAATTAAGATAATCGAAAAACTTGGAGTACTTTTAAAATATTTAGCACATATGGGGGTAATAAATGATGTTCTTCCCCATTACTCCATTATACTAGTACTTTACCCATGAGTCCCAATCGTCCCAAAACAATATGTACAAGGATATGACTCGACTTAGCAACCATGTAATCAACTAGATAATTAACTTGGGTTTAAACAAATGTTGTCACAATAATGCACTAAAAATGAGTGCATACAAGGTAGGCTAAGGCGATTTAGGTGTACATTTTAGTGGGGTGTAAACAAATTCTTCCTTTAAGTAAAATGCTTAAAGGTCGAAACGAAAAGATAGGCTCTGAGGGGTGTACTAGGGGTATCGTGTACCAAAAATGGGTACAACGCAAAGGGTGTGGGAGAATTACTTGACCAATGTAGCCAAAGTAATTATAACAAAAACACAGGTGTAAAACAATGGGTTAATCCTAATGCCTCTTATCATGTAGTAAATCTAACTACACGAATGTAGTCTCACTTGTGGCCTCGGAATGGTCCCAACGCAAGTTCTAGAATCTAAGTGCTACCGGTACGCATCATAGCATAAATGCTTTTCCTACCAATTCTAGGGGCGAACCTCACATATTTGGGGGGGAAAATTTTTTAGTGGTACGGTTTTTGTGCTAGTTATATAACTCCTATCCGTGAGACGCTCATTAAGATCAAAGTTTCACTCCTATATGTTGTAAAAAATTTTTAAATTTGGCACTAAAATTACCTTAACAAGTATTTCTCTCAGTTTTATTACACATCTACCATCAAACAAACAAAAATCAAGCGCAATGGCATTCTCTAAAATCGTACTTTTACCCTCCCCTTACACTTAAGATGAACATTGTCCCCAATGTTCAAATAACAAGATGTAAAAGCAAAAAAAGTAAAAGAATGAAATCAAATACTCCCCTGATTCGCTCGGTGGATAATGAAATTACACGGTTAAATCTTCCTCCAAAGAGAATGTTGAAACTCCATGACTAATGTATCGCCATAAGCTTGATCCCATAAACATCTCCTTGTCCAAAATAACCTGTTAAACCTGAGAAAACAAACACGAAAACCTGCATAACATCGGCGGGAAAAATCTATATATAAGGATATAATGCTTGTGGAATGATAATTTTGCAGATTCCTGGAGATTATAAGTTGGAGATTTTAATAAAAAAAACTTTCTAAAAACAAAACTTTCAAAAATTTCTGGAAATTAAATCTGACGCCGTCAGGTTATAACCCCTGACGCCGTCAGAAATGACCTGACAAAAATTTTCGTTTTAAGTTTCCGGAAAATTTCTGGAAAAACCTTTACCTTACTTCCTGGAAATCCTGCAAAACATCATTATGACTCGATACAAGCATTTGACTCAAAAAAATACGAATATGTATGCTAATTTATTATTATTACGATTCATGTTCATTTGTGTTCTAATAAACCGATTTAGATTTCCCTTACACTTATCTTTTGCAAAATACCTTTATATGTAGTTAAGACGAAGTTAAAAACAAAATAAAGCATTTTCACAAATTAGTTTTGAACATGAATCAATAATGATAAAAATTAAACACACATACGGGAAATAAATAAAAACAAACAAACAAATAAATAAACACACAAAGCAAATAAAACAAATAAAGCTTGGGTTGCCTCCCAAGAAGCGCTTTTCTTTATTAACGAGTCTTGTAGCTAGACTCAAAGTCACGTACATTACGTGACTCCATCATCGGTCACGGTTCCTAGGCCATTCTCTTTCCCGGTTCTATATTCCGGTCCTAATTTCAAACAATCCTTGTAGAAACCGAATATCCTTTCCATAACATAGTCTACTCCTTTACTTCTATCCTTATCATTCCTATAGTAGACCGCTTGTTTAAGCTCCTTCTCAACATTTGACAAGTGTTGGAATTGTTCTATCTTATATGGCATTTGGTAGCTTACTTCATCGGTCTCATCCTTAAATCTAACTATCCCTAAGGAAGGTTCATAAGTCATTCTAGAGACCTCAACAAATGGTTTTCCAAAAGCCACTTGAGTCAAGGATGCATCGACTATTGGGCGGATATCTTCTACAATTACAAAGTCGGTGACATAGGTGAAGTTTCCTACATAAACCGGTAATCCCTTAACTCTTCCCGTGAAGTTACTCATCCAACCCTTGTCAGGGAGCATCCTATACCCAAGTTGATTTTTCATTATCAAGTTGTAGTGGGCTCTAGTCATGATGTTTATGGGCGATCTAAGGTCGATGTAAGCTTTCCACACATGTAGATGTCCGATGTTGCATGGTATGTTGAGATTAGAAGGGTCGCCTATTTCTATGATTGGTCTACCTAGGAAGTATGGTGTCTCGGGGTCATCGAATAAGTTTGTATGATATGCACGCTCTTCCTTAGTGGGTAGCCTATTGAAGTAGTCCTCATCATCATCTACTTCTTCAATCTCACTTGTCCTAACTTCCTTATCAACCTCGACTTTCCTATCCTCATCCTTAGGTTCACTATTATCCTCATTCCTATCAATTGGTTTAATAGTGACAATGTTGACAAAGTGGACGTGTTTGGATGAAGAGGGGTCTTTTACTTGGGGTCCGCTATTTGTGTTCCTAGCGTCTGTATGTGGAGGTGATAACACTTGGTTATTGAGGGCTTTCAACAAGTTGTCAATTTTATTGGTCATCTCAGTTTGTTGTTGATTGAATTCGGTCTCGAATCTAGCTATCCGAGCTTCTTGAGATGCCATAAATTGGGAAATCAATCCTTCAAAGTTATTGGTACTACCATTGCCGGAAGGATTGTTGTTGAAAGTACGGTTCGAGTTGGAACCGCTTGATTGGAAACGATTAGGTGGGTTGGAAGAATTGGTTTGTTGAGAGTTTTGGTTTTGTTTCCACCTAAGGTTCGGGTGATTTTTCCATGAGGGGTTGTATGAATCACCATAATGGTTTGGCTCAGGTTTGAAAGTGTACCACTTGTCTCCCGCTCCGTCGGTACGCGAGGATGCGTAGTCCACAAAAGCTTGTTCGGGGAGTTCCATGCAATCACGAGTGTCGTGGGGACCACTACATAATTCACATGAAGAAGTGATTTTGTTCACTTGGTTTGAAGGTTTAGGAGCCTCGTAGGATTTCATGAGAAACTTGACTTGGTCTTCAAGTTCTATGATCCTACGGTCGGAAGTGCTTGAATTGTTCGAAGGCAAAGATATTGCCTTGACCGTTTTATTCAAATCACGGGGATCACTCCAACTTTCGTTGTCATAAAGAGCAAGATCCTCTAGGAGAACCCATGATTGTTCCGCACTTAGATCACGTAGCTTGCCACCGGCCGATTGGTCAATGGTTTGCCTCGTGGAGAGATTGATATGGTCATAGAAGATTTGGACTTGGAGCCAAAGTTCTATGCCATGGTGAGGGACTTTTTGGAGTAAGTCCTTGAATCGAGTCCATGCCTCGTAGAGAGTTTCGCCTTGACGTTGTTGGAACATCAAGATATCATTCCTTAGCTTGGTAGTTCTTCCCGGTGGGAAAAACTGAGCAAGGAAACGAGTGGTGAGATCATCCCAAGAGGTGATGGATCCTGCAGGTTGACGTTCTAGCCACTGACTAGCTTGGTCCCGCAAAGAGAATTGGAAGAGACGCAATCGGGTCGTCTCTCGAGTGGCAACATCAAGGTCTATAGAATCAACGATTTTAAGAAAGTCCTTGAGATGTTGATTAGGATCTTCAGAACGAAGTCCATGGAATGCGCATCCGCTTTGCACCAACCGGATGGTGTCGGATCGCAAGGGTGTGATATTGGCTCCTTGAGTGAGCTCAATGGTGTTTCGATAGCCATGGTGGCTAGGACGGGAATACTCTCCTAAAGTACGGGCTCTAGGAGGTGGTTGTGGTTGTTGTGGTGGTGGGTTGTGGGGGTTAAGGATATTACCATCTTCCATGATGTCGGATGGTATGGTTACGAACAAAGACACGAAGAAAATCGATAGACTAAAGAAAACCTAGAAAAATAAAATAAAAATCTCACTAGAAAGGAATCTAGTGAGTAGACCTAATAGAAATAAAAATTCAACCTAAACAATAACTATTCCCCGGCAGCGGCGCCAAAAACTTGATTGCGTGGTTTTGTAACCTTACAACAGGTTTTACCTCTCGAGGGATCTCAAGAGGCTTACAACCCCACCAGGCAGTGTACCTGACCGATGTAGTATAGTGTAGTGGTAAGTACGGGGGATTGATCGTTCTCCACAAGGAATAGTGTTCGTTAGGTATGAAAGGCTACTCTAATTAGGCCTAAGGGTTGAGGAAGATTCTTTTTTATGTTTTTATAGTTTTTATGAAAGCAAGTAAAATCTCGGGTTTTGAAGGAGTGGGCGGAATTAGTTGCTAGTCAACTAACCCAAATTACTACGAATGCAAATAAAATAAAATAACAAAAATGAAATGTGGTGAGAAACTTATGTGTAGAGAAATGTGTTTACTTAGATTTCCTTACTCCCTAGCTATCTTTTACCGGTTAATTAGTGTGTATTAGTCGAGTGGATGACGGGTGTATTCCTTAATACCATTCGTGGGGTGGCGTACTTACTTCCCCAACTCTACAAGCTCCTACTTCACTCCTATGTCGAGCCGGCTAGGAAGCTCCTAACATGGGATCACTAGAATTCGCTTGTGCATTAAATACAACCATAAAAACCTTTAGTACGCGTTTGGTTCATGTTTCTTAAGACGTTCAAGCAAGTTACCGAATAGGAAGTTAGCCAGTTTTTTTAAGCCTAACATAGATAAACAATCATCCAATACAACTAACAACACACTAACAACCAATAATCAATAGCTAAGTTTCATTAGATCTAAGCAAACACAAGATAAAATTAGCCTAACATGTTAAACAAAAGACAAGAATAAGATAGAATCAAACAACACATAGACATATTGAATGATTAATTGATAACTTATCTTTCAATGAAACATGGGAGATCTCAAGGCAAAAAGCCCTGAAGAAGTAGCTAAAATCGTCTTAGGGTTTTTTCCCAAAATTCCACACACTAAGCTCTCTCTCATGACAAAAGATTAGAAAACTATATATAGATTTTTGGATCTGACGGCGTCACCTTATGGAGTGTGACGCCGTCACCTCGCCGCTTTTAGGGTTCCCGGATGACCTTCTTGACGTCGTCCCTCTTTAGCTCTTCCAAAATCCATTCTGGCTTATCAAGGCTTGAGGCCGTCAGCTCGTGAACGTGACGCCGTCCCCTTATGATTTAAGCCGTGACGCCCTTGATCAAGTTAAAGCGTGACGCCGTCAGAATTCACATGCTATTTTCACTGGCTTATCATGAGTAAATTTCACGTCCAACTTTTCTTGCCAAAGCATGACGCCGTCCAGAGTAAATTGTGACGCCGTCAAGAGTAACTTTTAGCCGATTTTTGAGACTTTGTCGTTTTCTTCACTTTAATGCTCCAAAAACGTCCAAAATGCCTCCTTTTCCAGATTTCTCCTCAAAAGTACCTAAAATGACAAAAGGAACGATTTAGGGCAATATTTGATCAAATAAATACGATTTAGGGCTTAAATGACCCCTTAAAAGCGGTACACTTTTCGCCTCATCAACGTGTGCGGTACTTCGTGGGCTTGAGAAATGCACCTTGTCTGTTTTCACCTCGGTATCTCGATTCACTACCCCCGGTGGAGAGGGCATATGAGTCGAGGGTCCATTATGCGTCTTACCACTTCGAGTGGTGACGGCTTTCAACTCACCCTTCGGGTTGGGAATGGTATTTCCCGGAAGACCTCCCGAAGTTGAAGCTTGATTCATTAGGTTCATGAGGCTAGCAAACATGTTCTCAATTTTACTTTGAGATTGCTCAATTTTATGATTAGTTGTTCTAAGTTCGTTTTTGAGCTCATGACCTTGTTTTGTTATTGAGGTTTGAAAATCATTTTTCAAAGTGGTGATTTGATTTTGCATTGACCTCATATTGGTCTCATTTGACTTGATGTAGTTAGCAAGCTGATGAAGCGAAAAGTGTACCGCTTTTAGGGGGTCATTTAAGCCCTAAATCGTATTTATTTGATCAAATATTGCCCTAAATCGTTCCTTTTGTTATTTTAGGTACTTTGGAGAAGAAATCTGGAAAAGGAAGCATTTTGGACGTTTTTGGAGCATAAAAGTGAAGAAAACGACAAAGTCTCAAAATCGGCTGGAAAAGTACCCTTGACGGCGTCAGGGATTGTTCCTGACGGCGTCATGGCTTGGCAAAAAAGGTGGATATGAAAAATACACATGATAAGCCAGAGAATTTTGCAATGGAAATTCTGACGGCATCACCCTTTAAGGTGTTCAAGGCCATCACGGTTTAAGTTAAAGAGGGACGGCGTCAAGCCAATTTCTGATGGCGTCAAGCCTTGATAAGCCAGAGCGGATTTTGGAGCACTAAAGAGGGACGGCGTCAAGAAGGCCATCTGGGAACCCTAGACACGGCGAGGTGACGGCGTCAAGTCCTATAACGTGACGCCGTCAGCCCTTAAGTTCTATATATAGTTTTGCAATTTTTTGTTATTAGTGTGCAACTTTGTGAGGAGAAACCCAAGATGAATTTCTGCCATTTTTAAGGGTTTTTATACCCTTGGATCTCCCATGTTCAATTGAAGATAAGTAATCATTTAATCAATCAATATGTCTATGTGTTGTTTGATTATATCTTGTTCTTGTCTTTTAATTAACATGTTAGGCTAGATTTATCTTGTGTTTGCTTAGATCTAATGAAACCTAACTATTGATTATTGGTTATTAGTGTGTTATTTATTGTATTGGATGATTGTTTATCGATGTTAGGCTTAAGAAAACTGGCTAACCTCCTATTCGGTAACTTGCTTGAACGTCTTAAGAAACATGAACCAATGCGTACTAGGTTTATATGGTTGTATTTAATGCATGAGCGAATACTAGTGATCCCATGTTAGGAGCTTCCTAGCCGGCTCGACATAGGAGTGAAGTAGGAGCTTGTAGAGTTGGGGAAGTACGTACGCCACCCCACGATTGGTATTAAGGATTACACCCGTCATCCACGCAATTAATACGCACTAATCAACCGGTAAAAGATAGTTAGGGAGTAAGGAAATCTAAGTAAACACATTTCTCCCCATATAAGTTTCACAACTCTTTTCATTTTCAGTTATTTTATTTTATTTGCATTTGTAGTTATTTGGGTTAGTTGACTAGAAAATAATTCCGCCCACTCATTCAAACCCGAGATTTTACTTGTTTTCATAAAAACATAAAAAATACAAAAAGAATCTTCCCTCACCCTTAGACCTATTAGAGTAGTTTTTCAATCCTAACGACACTATTCCCTGTGGAGAACGATCAATCCCCCGTACTTACCACTACACTATACTACATCGGTCAGGTACACTGCCTGGTGGGGTTGTAAGCCTCTTGAGATCCCTCGAGAGGTAAAACCTGTTGTAAGGTCGCAAAACCACGCATCAAGTTTTTGGCGCCGCTGCCGAGGAATAGTTATTGTTTAGGTTGAATTTTTTATTTTATTAGGTCTACTTACTAGATTCCTTTCTAGTGAGATTTTTATTTTCTTTTTCTAGGTTTTCTTTAGTCTATCTTTTTTCTTCGTTTCTTTGTTCGTAACAATTACCATCCGACCTCATGGAAGGTGGTAATATCCTTGATCCCAACAACCCACCACCACAACAACCACCACAACCTCCTAGAGCCCGTACCTTAGGAGACTATTCTCGTCCTAGCCACCATGGCTATCGAAACACCATTGAGCTCACTCAAGGAGCCAATGTCACTCCCTTGCGATCCGACACCATCCGGTTGGTGCAAAGCGGATGCGCATTCCATGGACTTCGTTCCGAAGATCCTAACCAACATCTCAAGGACTTTCTCAAAATCATTGATTCTATAGACCTTGATGTTGCCACTCGAGAGACGACCCGACTGCGTCTCTTTCAATTCTCTCTACGGGACCAAGCTAGTCAATGGCTAGAGCGTCTACCCGCAGGATCCATTACCTCTTGGGATGATCTCACCACTCGTTTTCTTGCTCAGTTTTTCCCACCGGGAAGAACTACCAAGCTAAGGAATGATATCTTGATGTTCCAACAACGTCAAGGCGAAACCCTCTACGAGGCATGGACTCGATTCAAGGACTTACTCCAAAAAGTCCCTCACCATGGCATAGAACTTTGGCTCCAAGTCCAAATCTTCTATGACCATATCAATCTCTCCACGAGGCAAACCATTGACCAATCGGCCGGTGGTAAGCTACATGATCTAAGTGCGGAACAATCATGGGCTCTCCTAGAAGATCTTGCTCTTTATGACAACAAAAGTTGGAATGATCCCCGTGATTTGAATAAAACGGTCAAGGCAATATCTTTGCCTTCGAACAATTCAAGAACTTCCGACCGTAGGATCATAGAACTTGAAGACCAAGTCAAGTTTCTTATGAAATCCTACGAGGCTCCTAAACCTTCAAGCCAAGTGAACAAAATCACTTCTTCATGTGAATTATGTAGTGGTCCCCACGACACTCGTGATTGCATGGAACTCCCCGAACAAGCTTTTGCGGACTACGCATCCTCGCGTACCGACGGAGCGGGAGACAAGTGGTACACTTTCAAACCCGAGCCAAACCCCTACGGTGATTCATACAACCCCTCATGGAAAAATCACCCAAACCTTAGGTGGAAACAAAACCAAAACGCACAGCAAACCAATTCTTCCAACCCACCTAATCGTTTCCAATCAAGCGGTTCATCCTCGAACCGTACTTTCAACAACAATCCTTCCAGCAATGGTAGTACCAATAACTTTGAAGGATTGATGTCCCAATTTATGGCATCTCAAAAAGCTCGTTTAGCCAAGTTTGAAGCCGATTTCAAACAAAAACAAAGCGAGATGACCAATAAGATTGACACTTTGTTGAAAGCCCTCAATGACCGAGAAATAGGAGCACTCCCTAGCAACACAGTCAA
This sequence comes from Artemisia tridentata subsp. tridentata, assembly GCA_021014915.2. Lineage (NCBI taxonomy): Eukaryota > Viridiplantae > Streptophyta > Magnoliopsida > Asterales > Asteraceae > Artemisia > Artemisia tridentata. The sequence continues at coordinate 185,445,232 of CP139504.1, read as the reverse complement.
GAACCCGAAGCTAAACGTCAACGCCGTTTTATCGGTTACGTCTCCTAGTTCTTGTCCACAATATTATTCGGTCAATTCCATGAGCACGTGTTTCAAACAAACCAAGTCGTTCAAAATGACCAAGAAGTTATGATATCCAAATTGGTCAACAACATAGTTGAAACACCTCCCACTCAAAACCTTGATGAAGAATTCAAGGAGCTCCACCTTGAAAGTCCGGTTATTGATGTGTTGGATGAGAAGAAGCTCAAGTTAGGCGAAAAAGGGACCGCCTTCGTTCAAAACAAGCTACCTAAGAAGTTAGATGATCCGGGCTTATTTGTTCTACCTTGCAAGATCGGTAATTCGGAGGCTTATGACACATTAGCCGATCTTGGATCAAGCCTTAACCTACTTCCGTTACCTCTCTACACCTCTCTAAAACTAGGAAAACTTGAAGAAACCGAGGTAATAATAGGCTTAGCGGATGGAAGTGTTGCTTACCCGGTTGAAGTAGTCAAAGACGTGTTAGTACACATAGGAAAACTAACCATTTTAGCCGATTTCCACGTCCTTGATATGGTTAGCGACCCTACATGCCCCTTGTTGATAGGTAGAGGATTTTTGGCAACCGCTAGTGCTATGATTGATTGGAAGGAATCTAAGATAGCGGTAGGAGAAGGTGATACTTGGTCAGTCTATGATGTGAAGAAACATGCCTATGATACTAGTGAGGAACCAACACCCCATTGGTTAGAATTAAATAGGAGACCATCTAGATATGGACCTTGGATCGATAGAGACTTCATAGGACCCCAACGCCCATTTTACCTAGAAGAGGACTTTGTGAACCGAACACATACGGTAGAACAACTCTTGGCTAGGGACACCGAATTGGATCCATTTGAAGACCCTCTAGTTTTTAGGAAGATGATTGAGTTCCTAGGAGTTTTGCCAATTAACCTAGGGATGAATAAGTGGACTTGTGAGGACGATGATCATAAGTGGGATTGGGACAAACCACCCAAAGATGGAGATGGGTCACGGCATATTAAGATGACATTGTATGACCCGGATGGAGAGAAGTTTGAAAAGATATATTGTACTAAGCGGACCAATAGGAAACTTCAATCCAAGCTTAACCCTAAAGACGTCCTCGATGACGAGCTCACTTACATAGGGTAGAAGGACTTTGAGTCTAGCTACAAGACTCGTTAATAAAGAAAAGCGCTTCTTGGGAGGCAACCCAAGTTTTATTTGTTTTATGTGTTTATTTATTTGTTTGTTGGATTTTATTTGTTTCCGTATGTATGTTTAATTTTTATTATTATTGATTCATGTTCAAAAGTAAATTGTGAAAACGCTTTATCTTGTTTTTAACTTCGTCTTAACTACATATAAAGATATTTTGCAAAAGATAAGAGTAAGGGAAATCCAAATCGGTTTATTATAACACAAATGAACATGAATCATAATAATATTAAATTAACATACATATTAGTATTTGTTTGAGTCAAATGCTTGTATCGAGTCATAGTGATATTTTGCAGGATTTCCAGGAAGTAAGGTATAGGTTTTTCCAGAAATTTTCTGGAAACTTAACATGAGAATTCTGTCAAATCATTTCTGACGGCGTCAGGCTTTATAACCTGACGGCTTCAGGTTTTAATTTTCAGAAATTTTTGAAAGTTTTGTTTTCATAAAAAGTTTTTACTAAATCTTTAACTTATAAACTCCAGGAATCTGCAAAATTATCATTCCACAAGCATTATATCCTTATATATAGATTTATCCCGCCGATGTTATGCAGGTTTTCGTGTTTGTTTTCTCAGGTTTAACAGGTTATTTTGGACAAGGAAATGTATGTGGAATCAAGCTTATGGCGATGCTTTAGTCTTGGAGCTTCTACATTCTCTTAGAAGAAGATCTAACCATGTTACCACATTATCCACCGAGCGAATCAGGGGAGTATTTGATTTCATTCGTTTACCTTTTTTACTTTTACATCTTGTTATTTGAACATTGGGGACAATGTTCATCTTAAGTGTAAGGGGGGGGGGGGTAAAAATACGATACTTTAGAGAATGCTATTACGCTTGATTTTTGTTTGTTTGATGGTAGATGTGTAATAAAACTAAGATAAATACCTGTTAGGGCAATTTTAGTGCCAAATTTAAAATTTTTTACAACATATAGGAGTGAAACTTTGATCTTAATGAGCGTCTCATGGATAGGAGTTATATGACAAGCACAAAAACCGTACCACTAAAAAATTTTCCACCCCCAAATATGTGAGGTTCGCCGCTAGAATTGGTAGGAAAAGCATTTATGCTATGATGTGTGTACCGGTAGCACTTAGATTCTAGAACTTGCGTTAGGACCATTCCGAGGCCACAAGTGAGACTACATTCGTGTAGTTAGATTTACTACATGATAAAAGGCATTAGGATTAACCCATTGTTTTACACCTGTGTTTTTGTTATAATTACTTTGGCTACATCAGTCAAGTAATTCCCCCACACCCTTTGCGTTGTACTCATTTTTAGTACACGATACCCCTAGTACACCCCTTAGAGCCTATCTTTTCGTTTCTAACTTTAAGCATTTTACTTAAAGGAAGAATTTGTTTACACCCCACTTAAATGTACACCCAAATCGCCTTAGCCTACGTTGTATGCACTCATCTTTAGTGCATTATTGTGACAACATTTGTTTAAACCCTTAGTTAATTATCTAATTGATTACATGGTTGCTAAGTCGAGTCATATCCTTGTACATATTGTTTTGGGACGATTGGGACTCATGGGTAAAGTACTAGTGTAATAGAGTAATGGGGAAGAACATCATTTATTACCCCCATATGTGCTAAATATTTTTAAAAAAAGTACTCCAAGTGTTTCGATTATCTTAATTCGAGTCATTAGAATAGTTAATTGTAAAGTTATGTAAAAGTTCAAGTGTAAGGGGAATGCAATGCCCCTATGATGTATTATTTTGGATGGTAGGGCAAGAGTGTATGAAAAAAAAAAAAAAAAAAAAAAAAAAAAAAAAAAAAAAAAAAAATCGAAAAAAATCAAGAAAAATACAAAAAAATGAGAAAAAGAAAAATAGAAAAAAAACATACGGACTACCATCCCGTTTCATTTTATGTTTGTTTTATGTTTTTGTTATTTTGTTTTTAGCTTAAGTCGAGTCTAGTCTTGGGTTAGCAACGCCATATTGTACATGTAATTAATCAAGATCTTTAACTCGTCACCAGTAAAATATCCCTTATCCAACAAAACCGTGTTTATCATATCCTTAAACTTCACGTTATAACCCATGTAAAAGCCCTCTTTGATAGTTTTTCTTAGGTGCTTACGCCTAGTGGAGGAGGTTTTCGATCCTTTCCCAAGCCTATGGTAATCTATTTGCTATGACAGGTAGTGAGAGATATTATCCGTTTTCATTTATGAGATTTATTTTGATGACACCTGAGAGATGTGAGTATCTAAACACTACTTGTGAGGTGCTAGTTTGTAATCTCCGTGCTTATTATGATTAAAGTGGAACGACTATTTGTTGTAATTACTTTTATATTAGCATTAAATGACCCCTAACTTGTATTTTGATTAGAATAAAAGCGCATTTGCTTGAGGACAAGCAAATCTCAAGTGTAAGGGTATTTGATGAAGCGAAAAGTGTACCGCTTTTAGGGGGTCATTTAAGCCCTAAATCGTATTTATTTGATCAAATATTGCCCTAAATCGTTCCTTTTGTCATTTTAGGTACTTTGGAGAAGAAATCTGGAAAAGGAAGCATTTTGGACGTTTTTGGAGCATAAAAGTGAAGAAAACGACAAAGTCTCAAAATCGGCTGGAAAAGTACCCTTGACGGCGTCATGGATTGTTCCTGACGGCGTCATGGCTTGGTAAAAAAGGTGGATATGAAAAATACACATGATAAGCTAGAGAATTTTGCAATGGAAATTCTAACGGCGTCACCCTTTAAGGTGATCAAGGCCATCACGGTTTAAGTTAAAGAGGGACGGCGTCAAGCCAATTTCTAAAGGCGTCAAGCCTTGATAAGCCAAAGCGGATTTTGGAGCACTAAAGAGGGACGGCGTCAAGAAGGCCATCCGGGAACCCTAGACACGGCGAGGTGACGGCGTCAAGTCCTATAACGTGACGCCATCAGCCCTTAAGTTCTATATATAGTTTTGCAATTTTTTGTTATTAGTGTGCAACTTTGTGAGGAGAAACCCTAAGACGAATTTCTGCCGTTTTTAAGGGTTTTTATACCCTTGGATCTCCCATGTTCAATTGAAGATAAGTAATCATTTAATCAATCAATATGTCTATGTGTTGTTTGATTATATCTTGTTCTTGTCTTTTAATTAACATGTTAGGCTAGATTTATCTTGTGTTTGCTTAGATCTAATGAAACCTAACTATTGATTATTGGTTATTAGTGTGTTGTTTATTGTATTGGATGATTGTTTATCGATGTTAGGCTTAAGAAAACTGGCTACCCTCCTATTCGGTAACTTGCTTGAACGTCTTAAGAAACATGAACCAATGCGTACTAGGTTTATATGGTTGTATTTAATGCATGAGCGAATTCTAGTGATCCCATGTTAGGAGCTTCCTAGCCGGCTCGACATAGGAGTGAAGTAGGAGCTTGTAGAGTTGAGGAAGTACGTACGCCACCCCACGATTGGTATTAAGGAATACACCCGTCATCCACGCAATTAATACGCACTAATCAACCGGTAAAAGATAGTTAGGGAGTAAGGAAATCTCAGTAAACACATTTCTCCCCATATAAGTTTCACAACTCTTTTCATTTTCAGTTATTTTATTTTATTTGCATTTGTAGTTATTTGGGTTAGTTGACTAGCAACTAATTCCGCCCACTCATTCAAACCTGAGATTTTACTTGCTTTCATAAAAACATAAAAAATACAAAAAGAATCTTCCCTCACCCTTAGACCTATTAGAGTAGTTTTTCAATCCTAACGACACTATTCCCTGTATAGAACGATCAATCCCCCGTACTTACCACTACACTATACTACATCGGTCAGGTACACTGCCTGGTGGGGTTGTAAGCCTCTTGAGATCCCTCGAGAGGTAAAACCTGTTGTAAGGTCGCAAAACCACGCATCACAAGCTCATTTGAGGGACCAACGGGGCCTTGGTAATTAGAAGCCTGAAAGCCTTGTTTGAAATTACCCCCTTGGGTTGGGTATTGATTTACCGAGGCTTGAAATTGGTTTCGAACATCTTGCCCTCTCGGTTGGTTTTGGTTGAATCTATTTGGATTGTTGGGTTGAGAGAATCCGGATGGTCCACTTTGATTACTAACACGATAGTTCGGGTCAACTTGAGGACGGTATTGGTTACCTCCTTGGTTGTAAGCCCCGGCTACCGCATTAACTTCAAATCAACTACCATCGGTGGCAGTACAATTGTAGTATGCATGAGGACCACCACAAGTGACACAAGTTTCTTCCACCGCTTTTATTTGAGTCGGTGAAGAAGTTTGTGGGGAAGAAAGTTTCTTTTGCTTGGAAAGAACCAAGGCTTGCATTGCATCCGTGAGTTTTTCAATCTTAGCATCGGTGCTAGAAGTACTCACGTGAGATGAAGAAGAAGAAGCACTACTAACTTGGGAAACAACCGGCTTGCTTCGGGTAGTGCGGACCTTGGACTTATTCTCGACGATGGTTAATGCATCTTTCGTAGTCCGATTCAAGAGATTTCCACCGGCGGCGGCATTAAGAGAATCTTGGTCCGTTTGGTTCAAACCATTATAGAAGGTGTCGAGTTGATGTAACTCAGAGAAACCGTGGTGTGGACATTTGTGAAGTAATTCTTTAAAACGATCCCACGCTTCACTAAAGGATTCATCAAATTTTTTAGTGAATTTGGTGATTTCATTTTTAAGGCTTGTGGTTTTAGAAGGGGGAAGAAATTCATTCACAAATTTCGACACTAAATCTTCCCATGTTTCAATAGAATGAGGGGGTTGTTTTTCGAGCCAAATACGGGCTGCCCCCTCGAGAGAAAAAGGAAAAAGAAGAAGTTTGATAGCTTCTTGAGGAACATTTCGGTATTTGATGGTAGAGGTGATCTTATTAAACCATCGAATGTGGGAATGAGGATCGTCCCTCTCAAATCTGAAATATTGACTTGAAGTTACTAAGGATAGCAACCCCGTTTTAAGTTCAAAGCTATCGGCAACGATTGCCGGAACAACAATAGCATCTCCGTAACCCTCGGTGGGTGCTTGGAGAAGCTCCGACATGGTGCGTTCTTCCGCCATTGTGACAATGGGAGGAACGGGAATAGCACGAATCTCGGGTTCGGCTATAGAGGCAGAATGCCTACGATTACGTCTCTGATTACGTCTTCTCGGGGTATGCACGAGTTCACGTAAAGGACTTGTTGACGGAGAAGAACGAGTGCGCATGCACTAAAAACAATTCAATTAAAACAAGACCGAGGAAAAACACAAGTGAACTTAAACCTTAAATCAAACAAGCGTACGGTAGCTCTTTGAAAGAAAAACGCACAGGGTGGCGGAGGAGCAAAGGTAGGCAATAAATGCTCCTTAAAAACCCGCTCCTTTCGGTTCGTCAATTTAATGACAAACCTCCTGAAACCTCCGTTAGAGTTTGTTAATCAATCAAAGGTGAGCCGAATTCGCAAGCGACACAAAGGCAAGTTTTATATCTTTTGCTTGGGAACTTAATATGATAATACTCCAAGTTGAGGAATATTATATTGAGATTGCTTTTATCTTTTATTTAACACAATAAAACGACGAATGTTTTTGTATTTTTGTTTTTATATGATAATATATATACAAAAGAAAAAGAAAAATATTTTTGTATTTTATTGGGTTTATGGAAAACGGGAACTTCACAAGGAAGGATCTCAAGTCACTAATCGTTAAAATCTTTAACAATATTGTCGCAACACAACCTCCCTGGCAGCGGTGCCAAAATTTGATCCGTTGTGAGTATATATATAATATCAGACGGATATACGTGATACGCGGGAAATGACAAATCAACCCTTTAGGAAAAAGGTTCACTTACAAAACCCGTGAATACGATATGTGTGATACCGGGCAAGTGATCACCCAGATCGTGTCCCAACGAGGTTTGAATCGAGGATATCGTTTTTTGTTCGGAATTAAAGTGCTTGATGTTTGGAAAGAGATTTTTGGTGTTTGATTAAATATCCTACAACTACGGGAAGCATAAATAGCGTAAGGGAAACTTAAACATGTAAATCTACTAAGCATAAATAAGCAAAAACACAAAGAAAGAAAAATAACGTAATTAAAAACCGGGAAAACGCGAGACTAAAAGTGAAATCTAAGAAATATTGCTCCTATGAATGCCAAATTAATTTTCCTACGTTCTAAATTACAAAAGAAAATTTTGGAAAAAAGAATTATATTTTTTTGACTTTTTATTTATTTTTTATGAATTTAAAACTAAAAGAAACTATTTAAATGATTTAAAAATAGCAAATGACTTTGAAAAAATATGAAATTTAGCAGATAAATCTAAAATATTATTCTGAATCTAGAAAAAATGAAATTTGAAATCTACTGAACACTAATAAGCAATTGGGGCAAATAAGAAGTTTAAATTAAGCCCTAAAATAAGCACTTAAGCACTAACAGATACCACAAGCTCAGAAACAGTTCCAACAACTTTTTTAAGCATAAAACAACTTAATTCAAACAGCTAAACTAACAGAATAAGCCAAATAAGCAATTATGCAGATTCAAAATGAAGACAGAAAAGACAGCTACAACCCCTACATGCAGATCAAAATTAAGCACTCAATTAAGCTGATTAGTGGAAACTTATGGGGGCAAAAGCTTCCTAGTACTACAGGCTACACTAAAACATCAAAAGCCCCAATTTTAACACCCAATTGCTTATCCAAATTAGCCCTAGATCAGATGCTCATGGGAACTCAAAACTGATGCAGGTCAGGTATGAAGCAGTCCAAAGGGCTTATTTGCAGACCTAATTTAGTACTTAAAATAAGCTTTATTCCTCTCAAAAAGCTGAAACAGATCAAGACAAGCAGGCAAAGAACTAGAATACCAATTTTCAGACAATAAGGGCTTATAAATAAGCCAAAACAAGTTGATAAGGGAGCTAGTTAAGACAGAATAGGCTGTGCAAGCTTGGGTATTTTGACCTCAGATCATGCAAAACTTAAGTAAATGTGCCTAAGATTGTACCTATCTACTAGAAAGCTACAAAGGCTCCAAAATAAACCAAGGCCATCTAAAAACTACTTGTACAGACTAAAATAAGCTAGAACCAAACTCATCAAGATGAATGTGAACATAGACAGGCTCATTTAGCCAAAAATAAGCTCAAACCAAACACTCCCTTAGAGACTGAGATTGCAAGATTTAAACTGAAACAGACAACTAAAGCTAATATTTTTGTTGAAAACTGATTTGATGACTTAACTAAAACTTATTGAGCAGTTTTTGAAAGGCCAATAAGCAGTCAAATAAGCTGATCTTATTTGACTGTCTTTAACTTAACTTTGGTTTGTAGAACTAAATTAACATAGGCAATCTCAGATTATTAAACTAAGTTTAAAACATCTAATAAGCTTAAGGAATCAAAAATAAGGACATTAAAAACACAATAAGCAGTAATACAGTAAGTTGACTTTTGTTGACTAAACTTGGAATTTCATTAAAAATCGAATTACGAAGCTGGAAAAGGAAGACAAGATAACAATAAGCTAAGAGAATACATGTACCATAAAATAAAAATGCTAAATAAAACCTGCCTATTAAGGCTTACACTTGACCTATTTATACTAATCTAAAAAAAACTAAAGTCTTCCTCCTTTGTGCTTCTTTTGTGAGATAAAGCAGTGTTAATCCTCATTTGTGCTTTCTTTCTTGGATTTCAACCCTTGGATTTAATCTTGGTCTCTAACTCATAATCTCAGCCGTTTGATAGCTTTTGGCGCCCAAAAATAGCACGTGGATTGCCAGCGTGGCAATGGTCACACGTGAAGATAGTACTTGGGGGGTGGTATCTCGTGAACTAGATAGAGCAGAGGAGTAGGGTGGGTGGTGGCGTGTGGCAGAGGTGGTGATGATGGTGTTTTTTGTTTGGCGGGAAATGGGAAAGGGAAGAATTGAGTTGAGTCTGACCTAGGTCAGACTTAGCTAAAACAACAAACGGGTTGTGGGTTTTAGTTGTGGGTTGGGCTTTTGTTATGGTGATGGGCTGGTGGGTTAAGGTAAAGGGTTTGGTTGTGTTTAGTTAGATGGATTTAACCAAGGACCAAAAGTGCAATTGTTGTAATTTATGGGGACCAAATCTGCCATATTTCCAAAGTTAAACCAAGGGACTAATGTTGCCAAATGAGAATAATCCAAGGACCAATTGGGATTTTCTGAGCTTGAATTTTATCCGAATAAATAATTTCTTTTCCGGCATCGGCTTTTGGCTCTTTTCCATATCATGCTCGGTTTTGTCCATATTTGCCTCGTTTTCAATCCTTTTTGTACCTGAAACACATAAAACACAATCCAAGGATATTTGTAACAATATATGGTCCATTTGGGTGTTTTTGGTCGTATTTGTGTCTTATATGGGTGTAAAATGATGAGTATTTACACACTCATCAGACACGCAACATGTTGTTATTATCATTCATACTAATTCTTTACAATACCATCTACCAAATTGATGTTTTGAGTTTTCTTTAATAAGCTCTTATAAGCCTTCTAAAAGCCACGAACCAAACGCTACTCACACGTTTTCCTTATATATATGTTATTCGAAATGGCCTTTAGTCATATAAGCAGCCCATTAAGCTTTTGCGTATAACCTGAGAAATAAGCAGTTTGAAAGAGATTTTATGATGATGAAATAAGCCCAATCAAAAGCCCATCACCCTCATAAACCCATTGGATCAAATATTGTTAATGGGCTTTGGTTAATCTCGTTAAAAGCCCATTAACCGAAAAAATAAGCTCTTTTGAAAATAAGCTGATCATTTTGACTCAAATAAGCTTTAAAAAGCTATAGAAACTTTCGGAATTCAATTCCCACTATTTTTGTGATTTTTGGACTAAACTTGCAAAATGTTTCAACCTTAGCGACTAAAACTGCCAAGTTGGTAAAAACCCATCCAATACTGTCATTACAGTAAATGGGATAATTACTAAAATAACCCGATTGCCCAACTGCTAAGAGTATCTATCCCGATCTCAAAAAATTCCCCCCTTAGCCCAGGGCAACTCGTATAATCACGTATTGTACGGTAGTGTATTTTGGGCAACTTTTATTTGTTGGGCAACCGTATACTTTACAGATGGTTTTTTGGTCATTTCAAAAATTTTACACTATTCACTGCTTTCATTACTGTTCATACCGTATTCGAAAATAAAATTTAAAAACAAACAGCATCTCCTCTATACACTTCTTCCCTCCATCTCGTTTCACAGTCACGGTCAAAAAAAATAAACTCGGTTTATGTTCGCGCTTGTTTATCTTGTTACACTATTATTTCAATCTCCAATCTACTACTATTGTTTTCCCTGATTGTCATCTGAAAACAGAGTAATTGTTCATTGAACAGTGTTCCAATAAAATCATTTAACACCGTCGATTGTTTGTTTGATTCGAAAAAATGTGGTATAATATGGTATGTACAGCGTATTACGAATCTTTGTTACATTTGTTTTGTATCGTTATTGATTTTTGTTTATCTGGTATAATATAGTGTTGTTTGTTTGTTTATGCATTTATGTGGATTATGATTTGATTTTTGTTTTGGGATGTATTTGATAAGCCACGATTTTGGGTTGTATCTGATACGTCATGCCTGATTCAAATAAGGTCATAAGCAAAACACCCTATTCTTATGGTCCAACACTAAGTGGTTGTAGTTAAGTTGTAATCATCTGAACTGTGTATGATAGTGTTTACGCTGGCTGTATACATGTGTTCAAACTTATTTTGTTATGAATTGTATGTTCTGAGTTAACATATTTTTTCCTTTTAGGACTATGAAGCTAAACTAATCATTAGTAGCAAACTCAACTACTTTTGGTTGATAAATCAGAAATTAGACGCAAAACGACGGAACTTGTTTAGGAGTACATGCTTTGGAAAATGGTTGGATTTGTTATACTTTGAACATGAAACACACCTCATTGACTATATGGTACGGAAACAAAGAAGAGTGGACGAGTCTCATTATGATATGCCCTTTATCTATTACCTAGATGGACATACTCTGCATTTTGGTCGTCCTGAGTTTTGTCTAATGACGGGGTTGCGGTTTGGAAGTGTGAGCTTTGAGTTATACACTTCTGGTGCTCTCAAATTTCGAGATAGGGTGTTTCCTGACAAGCGAGGTTTGATTGTAACCAACTTAGACCTTATTGGTTTCATCGAGGATGAAGAGCAGTTTCGCAAGCTATGTGATCAAGACGCAATACGGATATCTCTTTTGTTAGTCTTAGAGGTGATCTTTATGGGTCGTTTATTGACATCCCAAGTTGATGACACATTGATGAGGTTGGTTGAAAACCTAGAAGCTTGGAATGCATTTCCGTGGGGTGAACATATTTGGACCCATTTATATGACCAACTTCATAATGTAATGGATAAGCACACGGATAACCACCTTTTAGTATTGAAGAAAAACCCAAAATCTGTTCTGACCTATACTTTGTCTGGATTTGTATTTGCTTTCCAGGTTTGTATTTATTTTTATTAATAATATATTTTTCAGCCGAACATTTTGATGGACTAATTGATATGTTTGTGTTTTACAATTTGTTTAGATTTGGATACTAGAGTCTTTAGAAAGATCTGAACGTTGGTGGAGTAAAGACCCTAATGTGATTCCAAGAGCTATTGCATGGTCTATGAAGTCACCATTCAAAAGAAGCGACCGTTCCTACCTTTTTTCAAAGGTCACTCTTTTTTTCTATTTGTTTTTACGTAAAATAAATTGTTGAATCCCTGTTGAGCAATGATATTTTTTTTTCTTGAATTGAAACAAAATTAATCACTACGCCGAATATAATGAATAATCTTAAGGAGAGCAATGAACACACATAGGTAGGAGCCTGTTATTTTTGTACTATCCCTTATGCTTCTTTCTAAGTTGCAGAACCAAACTTGTAGGATCGACGCCTTGATTGATCTTTGAGCCAATAAAAATCTCTGTATGACAAACTTATATTTATGCGGAAACTAAATATAAGATTGTGAAGAAGACAATGACTAATGAACTATGATCCTCTATGGATCTTTTATTAACTTTTGTATTCGATTACCAAAACATATATGAAACTCTAAGCCGTATGTTTCTTTTATAGGCAAGAAACCTAATACGACTTCTATGAAAACGTGTGTAGACATAAACACAAATCTCTTCCTAGAATAACTGTAACTAACATACTAAAAATAAGCAACGACCAGCAGCAATAAACACTGCCAGCAGGAACACACCAAAGCTACCAGCAGGATTGCACTTGCGCAGCAGCAAGATTAAGTAACCAGAAGCAACATCTTTAAAGCAAACATTTCCAGCAGCAACCTCTATATAAAAGCAGCAACATAATATAATCATCTCCAATTAAGCTGGTTACCATGTAATTCTCTTGATCTTGACTGCTACTATGACAATGTGTACATCAAATCACTTAAGTTTCATACTATTCTCATCACTTCCAGGTGTGTTAACTCCTGTGAGAGGTGAATCATTGAAAATTAATGGATTTGATGTCTCTTTACCAATAGCCATCACTACTGGAGTAGCCAATGTTTTTGTGTGTAAGACCATGGTACATTGATAACCATATGATTTTTAGTAAATCATCAACTATAAACGGATTTGACTTGTCTTTACCTGTAGCCGTTTGCTCAGGACTAGCCAATTCTTGGTTACAGCAGAACCTTGGTGAATTGAGTACCAAATATGGTTTTCAAACTGCCTTTACCACAAGCCATATGCATGTGGGCTAGCCAATTCTTAGGAAACCCAAAAGGGTAAAATCCATGGTGAATTGACACCCATTTCAACTCTCAGTTCTTAAACATGGGTGAGTTGAAGTACCCTAATAGTTTTTAGCAAACTATCACAGCTATAAACGGATTTGAGGATCACACCAGAGCCGTACCCTCATGGTGAGCCAACTTTTCCTTGTCTGCTAGACATGGTAAGTTGAATACCATTTGTTGTGTGGTTCAAGAACCAACACTGTACCTGCAAGTGGTGCCCTCAAAACAAACAAGTTTGCAAAATAAACTAAATACGAAGATTTTTATAATTTTTTTAATTTTCTATTAATTTATTTAATTATTTTTGAGTACTGAAAGAAAGAAAAGAAAATTATACAAGAACAACAAGAAAATAAGCCTCCCCTTAGGCTTATACCAAAATAAAACAGATCAACCTTTGGTAGTGGCAATTTGATTTTTGATAAATCTAACCAATTGTTCAGCTGTGGTCATATCATTCCCAACAGCCATTTTGCTGACCTTCAACTTACTTTTAAGCATTCTTTCCATCAGCTCTACAGACAAAGGATACTGAACATCCGCAAACATACATAACACCTTATTAGAGATGCTTTCAAGGACATGAACATTAGAAGGAGAATACAACCTCCAACTATGAACTCTCCAAGACTGTTGATCAGACCAAACATTACAAGAACCTCCTCCCACTTGAGAATCCATTAAAACTTTCAAATCACCCCAAAGGTGAAGACCAAACCCAGAAGGCTTATTAGATTCATAATACTGTTCCACCATTTCATACAAGTTAATCAAATCTTTTTTGGTCACCAAATGCAGAATCTCCCGAAGAAAGATGAACCGTTTGGTTTTGCCATCCAGTGTGAACAACATATTGACTTCCCCTCCAGGTATAGTCACAACTTTCCAATGAGCAATATGACCACACAAAAGAGAGGAATAATCTTCGTATTCACTCTCTGAAGCCAACTGAATAAACTCCTCATCATCCATTTCTGCAATAGATTCAGCAGAATGCATGTTAGCATGACTCTTCTTTCTGGTGCTGGGAGTAGAAGAGGATGACTCAAACTGAGCAGTTTTAGCAGTTTCAGGAGCAGCGGAAGCTTCGTGATCAGCAGGAATAGAAAACTTTTTTCTTGAGAGTGAGGAAGTATCAAGGACAGAGACATCACCAGAAAGGTCAGCAGAATCAGTGACTTTAAATCTCTTGGAAGAAGGTTCTTCCAATGAAGATGAAGGCTTGGCTGGAAAACCTTTCATGATCCTGTCATAGTACATGTCTAGGTCTTCATCTGACATATTCCTCACCTGAGCCATAGTCCACCCAGAAGAACAAAATTGAATACTCTGATTCTTGACAACTTGTCTCTTAACATTTCTCATTTCTGCATATGTAAGAGGTTTATTCCTTTTATCCTTGGCTTTGAGTTCTGCAAGAGCCCTTGTCCTTTGCTTTGTCAATGCAACCATTTTGGCAGGAAAATCATCATCTGAGATATCAATGCCCAAAATATCCTTGGCCAGGTTAGGATTGGCAGCCACTTGAGAAGAAAGATGCATCCAATCTGCTTCAGAATATTGTAAAGAAGCAGCAGCCAACTCTTTTTGTCTTTCTGGAGGCAAAGTGGTTGTAAAAGGTCTATCAGTCGTTGCTAAATCTGCAGCAAGATCTGCAGCATGAAGCTGCTTAGCCATGGCTTCCCCCATCATGTAATCTTCATGGTTTTTAAGCAACCTTTCTTGCTCAGCCCTTTCTTTATCAGAGACCAAACCCCCAAGTTCATCCAGCATTGCAGGAGTAGGATCAGATACAGCAGGAATGGGAGTGTCACTTGTAGGGGCAATGGTAACATTACCAGTAGCAATGGAGGAGCTACCAGGTGGATCACTATGAGGCTTAGGATCAGCTTTATCAATTCCAGCTGGATCAATGACAGCAGGAATAGATTGACCGTTAGGGGGAACGATAGTACTACCAGAAGCAATGATAGAACTATCAGCAGCAACACCAGTGGAAAGATGACCAACAGAAAGGTCTTGAGTACCAGAAGAAGTAGCAGCATCAACATGAACAGAAGAATCAGCAGTAAGAGCTGCACTCCTAGATACATCATCCACATCATACTTCTTCACTAGTCTCCTTTTGTACCTGCTCCTTGTACTAATGACTGGAGACTTGGCGGAAATTTCCGAACTTGCTTTGGCCAACAATTTTAGAGGGTCCAAATTCAAAGCAGCCTCACCCTCTTCTGAGTCAGAAAGCACAGCTTTTCTTTTCTTGCTCTTTAACTGATCTTCCAAAGTTGCAACTCTATCAACCAACTTATGGATTGTATCATGAAAATTCTCTTTTGTTTCCTTCACTTCCTTTTCTAAAGCAATCACCTTGTCTCCAAGCTCCTTTTCGGTGTCATGTAACGCAGACTCCAAATCTGCAATTTTCTGCTTATACCTGTCAACTACAATTGACACAGAGGTGAGAGCATCAAGATTCTCAGCTGCACCAGTACCTGTGGTGTAATGAGCTTTGTTGGATCTGGGTGGAGACACATGAGAATCTCCACCAATATTGGTTTCAAACTCAAAAGGCTGCCTAGATGGACTAGGATATGATACCCTGGATGAGGAAGGAACATCAACAGAAGGCATAACTGAGGGTGTTGGTTGGTCAACATGAGGCCCTACAGGTGTGGTCTGGACTATAGGCTCAACTGGGTCAATAGGTTCAGGGGAGGGCGCCCTGGGAGATGGTGGTAACTGGGCTTCAGAAGCATTGGATGCACTTGCACCAACAGCATCTGATGCCCCAGTACCAGCAGGAATGGGTGGATTAGCATCAGCAGCATTGACTACTGCATCACCAGCTGCATCAGCTGCACCACCAGCTGCATTAGCTGCTCCAGCAGGTTCACCAGGCAACATAGCTGGTAAAAGAGGCATATGGTCTCCCACAAATCTAGTCTTCATAGTTGCAAACAATTTAGCAGTCAACTTAGCCATGATCCTAGGTAAGGGGTCAGTGGTCTGAACACCTACAATGATTTGTAAGAATCTAGGGTACATGAGGAATTTGGTTTTAACATTATCTATATTCCTTATCATTCCCTCAAATATGTATTTAGACCAATTGAATACCCTCCCATCAGACAAACAAATAAGGGCAGAGGCAATGGGACTAACAAATTGATCCCACCCACCAGACTTTTTACTAAGGCATTGCAACAAAGTGTGAATAAGAAACCTCCATTGAGGTGAAACCTTCTTCTTTAGAAATGTAAAGTTACCAGCAATTGGATACCCTATTGCTTCCATCCCATCTAAAATCTGCTGCTCAGATAAGTCATACAGCCCATTCTCATCATTTAGCTGAAGATGAACTCGAATAGACTCCTCAGTAATAATGTGTTCTTGCCCATCAATCGTTGCAACTATCTCCTGAGGTCTTCCCACAATCGTTCGAACAACAGCAGTATCCCAAAATTGGCGCACCAGTGAGTCATATACCACCATTGGGCAATGAGTAATAGCAAACCTAAGAGAGGAACCTCTTAAGAAGGAAAGAATCTCATCATATCCTTCACCTCGATCAGAAGATTCAAGAAATCCAACTTTGTTGTGATCTTCTTTGTATTCAAGGGTTGCCATAGTGTTGAATCAGGGATTGAGATGTGCAAATAAGAAGGAATGAGATGTGCAATTGATTTGAGAGACTGAGGTTATTTTGGGAGAGGAATTTAATATTTAGTTCATGAATACGGTTTCCAAATTTAGCAGCTTTAAATTCTAAATTTCTCGCGTAAACTTTGACCAATTTGAATTTAATTTATTCCCAAAATTAATCCCCCAAATTCTTAAACGTCCGCAGCAATGAAGTCAACCAGAGTACCTTTGACTAAAAAACACTACCAGCAGCAACGTTAAGTCAACCGGCAGCAATGAGATGGTCAATCGGCAGCAATGAATGATGTGTGACAAACGTCAAATCCCCAATTATATTTATTATTATATACATATATACATATATATATATATATTATATATATATATATATATATATATATATATATATATATATATATATATATATATATATATATATATAAAGAGCAGGATTTGTGGAGCTCCATTTGATCGACACATGGCTACGTAATTAAACAAAACATGTCCCTATTGACTTAAAGATGAGAAGCCACGTATAACATTGCTGGAGACATTCTATTGGTTGTGTGGATGTGGGCTAGTAGAAAATGTTTGGGCCTAAAGAAAAGGCTAAAGGGGCCTGTTTTGAAGGCAACATTTTTACTAATATTTTATGCATTTGTTTCCGAGTCCACCATCTATGTATTATATAGAGAATAAATAATTTTAAAAAAAATGTATATAAATAAATAAATAAAAGGGCGCTCTGTATATCTCCATTTGATCGACACGTGGCTAAATAAATAAAAATAGGCAACTTTATAGTGTGTATCCCCTAAAAAATAGGAAACTTTATAAAAGGGATAAAAATCTAGGTACCGTGAATATAACACATGCCTTTATAAAATTGGGCAATAAATTATATTGGCTTTCCAAAAAAAAAAAGTTATAGGCAGTTGAGCAGACTATCCACATTTGGAAATTTCAGTCGATACTCGCAACAAGTTGAACTTGGATAATTTGTGTACCTTTCCAAGACTTTGAAAAGACAAGACAATTCACTTAATGTCTAGTCCAACATGCAAGGTAGGCACGCCAGCTACAAGTTTAGGCACGTGGCCAGACGAATAAGAGTCAGGCAACGTCACTGTTCACACGTGAAACTACAGTGTTTCCTCTTCTATAAAAGGTTATTACAACGAAAGAAGGAGCAACCAACCCCGCAAAAATAATAAGGACGTCTAACACACACAATCACAACCGTTTTAGAGAAGTTGAAGATGTTATCGTTCTTTTACGACTGGTTCCTGAATAACAATATAAAGTTGCTTACCATATATTATAACCACGGTCTTCACTCAATGACAAAACGTCATTTGCTGATGATCATCATTTACATACTCGTTTATTCAAGCATGTACTCACACATTAAGTGGGTTACCATGCAGCGTCAAGAGGGTCATCTCACGGCCCACACATGTTCTTAAATGACTACTAATAGCACTTAGTCGTTCTTAAATGACGACTAATAACTCTAAACCATAACGCTCTACAATCTAAACTCCCATCCAGTGAAGTAGACTCCCGTTGGCCATCAAGGGTCTCGTTAGAAGAATCAAGGCTCTCGTTGGCATCAAAGTGGTATCACGAAAAGGGAGATGGATAATGAGAAGAGCCCACGCTACTAGGGAGATACAGGGGCAATTCATTGCATAGAGTTAGGACCCGATAAAGCTCAAAAGGCTCCTACAACATCAAACAACAAAGGATTAAAATGATGCCTTCAATTTTTTTGCAGGCCTGACATGGAAAACTTGTAACCATACTAAGTGGTATATACACTTTTTTAAGCGACTTCTCACCCAAAACACCACATTATTTCGTAGTGTAACTATTTTATAAAACATTGTTGTGTACTTTATTTTTAATTTCGTAGGTTTTAATTTTTTTTTTTTTTCTGTTTTGTTCTTTTATTTATGTTATTTGTTGTGTATTTATTTTTAAAAATTCAACGTTTGCTTCCATTTTATAAAAATGTTAGTAAACGATTGTTTGCAAAGTAGAAACAATAAATATATGAACTTGTGTTGAGCATTTACAATGGCAAAAGTCTTTAATGACTTTTTGCATTTAATGCATTAAATGATGCTATAAAAAGGTTTTTGCAAAAACCTATCACTCCAATGCAACAAATTACCCTATCACTTTTTGTATTTAATTATATTCCATATAAAATTACCCTTACGTATTTATATTTTTACAAAATGATTTTCAAAAAACATAAATCAATTTTCATATCGTTGTGTATATATTTACTTTTAAAATTTGGCAAACTTATAAAAAACGTTATGCGGTATTTAAAAAATGGGCAACTTTAAAACGGGTAACTTTAAATGAAAGTTAATGGTCACTATATAATTTTTTTATATTTTTTTTATTATTTTTATTTTAAACTTTTTTTTTGGGTTGTGAAATAAAATAAAGTTGAAGTACTTTTGTGTACTGTATGAAGCGCAACCTACATGGGAAAATTATGCATCGTTTTAAAAACTGGGCAACTTACAAAGGATGGTCAACTAAAACTGAGCATCATAAAAATGACTATACTAAATTGGGTAAATTGGTAGTGCCATGTCATAAACATTCTACTGCTGGTAGGCTAAATGTTCAACTGCTTGGTTTAGTTGTTACATGGCCGCCATAACCAATTTTTTTGCCATCACTCGAAAGAACAAACAATATGTTGTTTAAGTATCGACGTTTAATTGGTTTGTCTTTTTGTTGTACAATTCATGGATAAAACAATCAAAATTAATTGGACAACTTAAATAAATGGGCAACGTAAAATGGTGGTGGTTTTACAACTTGGGCAACTAATAATGGGCAACTAAATATGTGATGCTGCTGGTAGCTCTTCCATTGCTACTGGTAGTGACACCCTTGCTCCTCTGGACGTATTCTTGCTTGGTTTTTTTTATGTAATAGTCATGAAAAAGAAAATTAACAATTGGTAAAGGTACCTACTTTCTTTTGCAGGAAATTAAAAATAGTTACAATTAAGCTCCTTCGTTATATCACGAATACATGTTATCTCCATTCAATTAGAAAGAAAAGTAGGCAACTTTCCCACTTTTATACACTAGTCATCATTTCCCCATAACTAATTACTAAATGCATACAAATTAAAGGAAACTGCAAAGTTAATACACTTATGGTAATCATATCCTATTTTTAATGATGTTGATGAGGTACAAATGAGACGGGAGCTTGAATCTGTTATCTTCACTTCTAAGTAGCTTTTTCATTGCAAATCAACCGGATTTTAACCTAGCCGGCACGAATGTCCTTTGTCCTTCCGGGCAGGGCAGCAACAAGGATGAGAAATAAGGGATTTTAATCCTCTTCCCAACCATCTGTCCCCCTTTAATAGCCTCTGATGATCCACCATTTTTCCCTTCAAATATGGTTATTACTGAGACTAACCATATTACACCCTTGGATGTTCCACTCTCATAAACTTACATGGAACTAAGTTCCCAACAAGATTCCACCAGTATTTAACAACTGGTGGTGCTGAGGGGGAGTGAAGGAAAAGCTTGTGGATAGGCAGTTAGAGCAAATCCTCGCACCAGAAAGGTTGAATGTAACTTTCTCGTTTAAGGAGACACTCGACAACAACATGCAGGGGATTTTGATGTTAGGGTTTTGGTAGAGGATGATGGTTGTATGTTATTAGCCGTCATTTAAGAACGGCTAAAAGTTATTAGCAGTCATTTAAGAACGGATCTAGATCATAAGAATGATCCACCCTGTCTGAGACCATTTGTAGGGCCGCTTTAAACTTGTGCAACTGATGAATTAACAAGATATACATGAACACGTGCCGTTTGGACATCGAAAAGACAACGACTCTATGATGCATGCTGGGAAAAATTACAAGGTTACTCCAGTGAGAGCCGATTGAAAGTTATTAGTAGGCTTGGGTTGAGAGCCGATTGAAAGTTATTAGTAGGCTTGGGTTAATTTTGATGAGGATAGTAATAGGTTATGGATTTCAGACTTGTTACTCTCGTTGAATGCGCACGTTCTGCTTTGGTTGGAAGTGATTTATATAGCGATAAGATTACTGTTGCTTCACTTGTGTATAGTGATCTTATTTGAATTTTGAATTTTTTATGCTTAATTATATATCCACAATGGCATTATTTAATTAACAACAACAACAATAAATGATGAACTGAATAGTCCCTATGCAATCGTTTCGCTTCCCTTCTGAAAGGTTAAATTCATAATGATAAATAATAATAACACAATTTGTAAAAAGTTGGTGTTTTTACAAATGTATTTGTTTTTACCTTAGTTTCGGGTTGAACATATACAATGGTAGAAATTGATTTGAGAGACTGAGGTTATTTTGGGAGAGGAATTTTATATTTAGTTCGTGAATACGGTTTCCAAATTTAGCAGCTTTAAATTCTAAATTTCTCGCGTAAACTTTGACCAATTTGAATTTAATTTATTCCCAAAATTAATCCCCCAAATTGTTAAACGTCCGCAGCAATGAAGTCAACCAGAGTACCTTTGACTAAAAAACACTACCAGCAGCAACGTTAAGTCAACCGGCAGCAATGAGATGGTCAATCGGCAGCAATGATGTGTGACAAACGTCAAATCCCCAATTAACTCCAAACCAACCCAACATTTAATTCCATTAACCTCCCCTTAAGGCTATATAATCCCTTGAAAAATCAATCACAAAGAGTTGCTTGCAAACGAACATTTCCTTTAATTTTCAGTTTCCTTTAATGTTTATGTTTTTATTTATGAAGTAGGAAAGTTCCTTACTTTCATTTGTAAATGAATGGAGAGAACATGTATTCGTGATATAATGAAGGGGCTTAATTGTAACTATTTTTAATTTCCTACAAAAGAAATTTGGAACCTTTCCTACTTTCTTTATTTATTTATTAACTTATTAATATTAATATTTTTCATGCCTTTTACAACAAAAAACCAACCAAGTAAACGTCCTTTGTTAAACCACATACTTTGTGTGTAATGATGGTGGGTATAGGGGTTTGGTGTGTGGGTTTATTGGTTCCCGCGAAAAGAAGTACATATTCCTCACGTTGCGCAACGTGTTATAAAAGTCAATTTTGGATAGTGACTTGGTGAATAGTTGGGTCATGTCACGTTGGGCAACTTGTTATAAAGGCTGCTCCCTTCCTGTCCACTAATTTACAGCACAACACAGTTATAAAATTTGGGCAATTATTTATAAAATTTGGGCAACTGGTTATAAAATATGTGGAAGGTTAAAATAATAATAAAAAATAATCATAACACCGTTCGTAAAGAGTAATTGTTTTTTCAAATGTATTTTTTCCCCTTTGTATGAATTGAACATATAAAATGGTAAAATGGCACCACCAATAACAGTAGAACAAGACAAGTTTCAAAGCGACCAATACAAACCTCAGCAGTAGAAAGTTTTTGTGCCTAGCAGCAAAAGTAGCGAATTAGCAGTCGAATGTCTGGTGAAAGTTCCAATTTTATAAAGTTGCCCAATTTTTTAAGTTGCTCACCTTTTTATTATTGCCCATTAAAAAATTTAAACGTTGCCAGATTTTGCCATGTAGGTTGCGCTACAGCTCACACAAGTACATATACTTTACCCATTTTAAGTTGCCCATTTTTTTTTGTTGCACATGTTGTAAGTTGCCCAATTTTGTTACCTAGTTATAATGCCTTTTTAAGTTTCCCAATTTTTGGGTTGCCCATCATTTAAGCTGCCCATTTTTTAGTTGCCCATCTTTTAAATATTGCCCATTTTCTTACGATATCTTTCAGCTTATAAATCTTCCCAATCTTGAATAGTGATTTATATAGCGATAAGAATACTGTTGCTTCACTTGGGAATAGTGATCTTATTCGATTTTTGAATTTTTTATTGTTATTATATCTCCACAATGTCATTATTTAATTAACAAGAACAACAATAATTGATGAACTGAATAGTCCCTATGCAATCGTTTCGCTTCCCTTCTATGTTTTTCCAGATTTACATTATCATGTTAGATAGGTGTCATGTTATTGGCCATGTCCAAGCCAATTCTATGTTTTTGCAGATTTACATTATCATGTTTGTTATGTGTTTTATGGTTTCGTTACTGCGTTTGTAAGCTGTTTATGTTTGTGATACATATCAAAGACACTCAAAAAGTAAAAACATATAACACATTACACACTGAAAATGTTAATCATAAGATCCATTACATTTAATTAAATCGTTGATTTTACAAAAGGAACCCACCATAACCAGTTGATTTTACAAAATCACACTATTTCACGCGCTCATAAATCACACTAGTTCAAACTGTAGCAAATAGCAAAATGATTGATACGTAGCCAAATCAATTCTACAAAATATTTCATGCATCCTTATCATACACAATAACGAAACATTACTACTTCCAAATTTAACACACTAAAGTCACCATATCATATGCTGGAATCTAACAATAAAACCTTCATGAAAGTTTCTTTATCTTTTCAAGGAATGCCGTTTTTTCGAATGTCCGCAACTGTGCTTCCTTGCAGTCAATTTCTAGTTTTATCTTCAAGGCGAGTTCCTTTTCTTGAACGGCATTGAAGAATGCTGCACTTTCCACGGCACGCAGACTCTTATCGAATTTCAAGTCATTAATAATACCTTGCCTCTTCTCCATACTATCATTCAGATCTTTAATTACATCAAACAGTTTTCTTGCTATTTGAAAATCTCTTTTGGTCTCCTCTTGGATTACAATTAGCCACATGTCTGACATACGGTTAGAGCTTGCTGTCTTTGCTAGTTCTTCTAAAGTTGGCCGATCCATATTTTATTACTTTAGTGGGTGATAGATAATAACGAATATATGTTATGTTGGTTAAGCGTGCCTTAAATACTTAAAAAAGTTAACCGTTACGGCTACTAATTACACTGAACAGTTGTATCGCATCACTACGGGTGTGACTATTGTAAATTCATTGAACAGTGGTGCCCTTTAAAAAACAAATAAACCATTACGGTTTTTAAATACTCTTGCTTGGTTTGTTGTTTTAAACGCCATAAAAAAAATAACAATAAATATAAATAATAAGTAATTAAACAAATAAATACGTAAAAATTGAGGAAACTAAAATGTGAATACACTTATGGTAATCACATACTTTTAGTAATCACATAACTAGGTTGCCCAACAAGGAAAAATAGTTTCGCTAATTACCCAGCCAGGTTGCCCAAAGTACAAAAAATAAATGGTGTAGTCAGTCGTTCAGAAGAACATGCGGTTCTCAAAGTACAAATAATAAATGGTGCTAGTACATACTCAAGCTACAATGTACGAAGGTTTGTGATAGTTTTTTGTCTTGCGAATGTCGATGTCTATTTATAGTATGTACTTTGTCCCTTTACCAAATTTGGTACATTGTAATTTGACCCTTTGCATCAGTTC
Organism: Artemisia tridentata subsp. tridentata; assembly: GCA_021014915.2. Lineage (NCBI taxonomy): Eukaryota > Viridiplantae > Streptophyta > Magnoliopsida > Asterales > Asteraceae > Artemisia > Artemisia tridentata. The sequence continues at coordinate 185,421,067 of CP139504.1, read as the reverse complement.
CAACCCAGATAAAACTTCCATACAATCCAAGACGCATAAACACATTATGCAACAACTAAACTACTAGAAACGACTGCATTACCCACAACAAAAAGTAAGTATGGCTGTCAATGCTAGAAACCGGAACATACTCCCTCCGTCTTTATTGTCCAATTTTTCCATTTCGGCCGTCCCAAAATTATTGTCTCATACCAAAAATGGAAAGTGAATAGGTAGTGGAGTTTGGTAAAGTTTACTATATTACCCTTGGTTGAAATTAATATTACAAACTTTAATGAAGTATTAATTAATTGGTTAAGGGTAAACTTGTCATTTGGCAAAAAAGTAAGAGGAGATAAAGTAGTGATAGTGATGTTTTCCGAAAAGAATGTGGCATTAATTTTGGGACAATAATTTTGGGACGGAGGGAGTATTATGAGTAGACCCATGAAGTGGCATTAAATTAAAAAAACGAACACTACATGGCAAAAATACCAAACGTTTAAGAGAAAAGGGATGGGATATACTAACCCTCCCATAAAATGTTAGCCGGACCCTCCCCTTTTTTTTTTCTTTTTTTTTTTTTTGATTTTTTTTTTATTTTTTATAATTTTGTTTATATCAAAAAGCTATAAACCTGAAAATGCGGAACAGAAAATATAAAGTTTAATAAGTCAAACGCTTAAAACTGTCAAAAATACGGAACAGAAACTGACAAAAACTGTGCTGTGCAGGGAAAAAAATAGGGGACAAGTGGGGAGACAAAAGGCCTGCCACCCTTGTCCCCCGTCCGGTTAAACAGTCCCCGAAAGAAAATGGGCAACACTTAAAAGGTGGCCAACTTAAAGATTGGGCAACTTAAAATGGTGGGCAATTTTTTAATTGGGCAATTTAAAAAGGCATTACAACAACCTTTAAAAATGGGCAACTAACAGATGTGCAACTAAAAAAATGGGCAACGTAATAAGGCAATTTTATATCGCAACCTACATGGCAAAATTAGGCAATGTTTGAAAAAATGGGGAATTTTCAAATTATCGGCAACTTAATATTTGGCAAAAATTTTAAACTTTTGTGTACTATAGAGCGACACTGCTGTAATTTGTCCCTTTACATCAGTTCCAAACCAGATAGAAGTTACCTACAGTCCAAGACGCATAACGAACACTACGTGTCAAATTTACGCAACGTATTAAGAAAATGGGCAATATTTAAAAATATGGGCAACTAAAAAAATGTGCAACTTAAAAGGTGGGCAACTTAAACATGCATTACAACAAAGCCTTAAAAGATGCGCTACTAAATATGGGCAACTTAAATACATAGGCAACTTAAAAAAATAAAAATAAATAATAAGTAAATAAACACGTGAAAAAGAGATGCAAGTGACATGTTAATACACTTATAGTAATCACATAACTAGGTTGCCCAACGTCGATAAATATTTGCGCAAATTACCCAACAAGGTTGACCAAAGTACCAAAAATAAACGGTGTAGTCTGTCGTTCAGAAGAATATGGGGTTCTCAAAGTACAAATAATAAATCTTGCTAGTACATATACTCAATCTAAAATGTACTACCAAAGTTGGTGAAACTTTTTTTTTGCTGTATGGATCGATGTCTATTTACAGTATGTACTTTGTCCCTTTACCAAACTTGGTACGTAATTACGTATTTTCTAAAAGATTGTTGTGCACTTTATTTTTATTTGGTAGATTTGTAATTTTTTTATGTTTTGTTCATATTTTTTATGTATACTGTGATATGGTTTTGTACTTACTAAAAGGTTGTTGTGCGTATTTGGTGACCTATTCTCTAAAAGATTGTTGCGTATTATTTTTAAAAATACGACATTTTTTCCATTTTAAAAGCCTTACAAGATTTGGCTTTTCAAAGTAGACACAATAAATTAAAGTAGATGACACATATATATTGGATCCTAATTGCTTATGATTACACCTACAGGTAGAAGTGCCTGTGAACTGTAGAGCAACCTACGTGGCAAAATTGGGCAACGTTTACTAAAATTGGGCAATGTAAAAAAAGATGGGCAACTTTATATTGATGCATCGTTGTGGCTAGACAACATGTCAGTATTTTAGTCGTCAGTCATTCAGAAGAATATATAGGAGTGTCATGAATTATGCCTAAAGTATCAAGTGGCATTAAAGGAAAATGTAACATAAAGTAGATTTCCATTGTCTGCACTGTAGCGCAACGTACATGGCAAATTTTAGAAACGTTTACAATAAAATGGGCATTACTTTAAAAAATGGCCAACCTAAAAAATGGGCAACGTAAAATTATGGGCAATTTATAAATGGGCAACATAAAAAAAGGGCCAACTTATAAATGGCCAACTTTAGATGGCCAGCATTTTAAATTTGCCAAATTTCTGCTGCTGTTGAAGGCGGTTGAGTAGACTCACACCTTTGGAAATTTCAGCCGACATTCTAACGTTGCACCCAAACCACTGTTTGGACAAGATAACTTCAATTATGAATAGACTGGTATGGTGAACCAGTTATGTTGCCAACCCAACTGTACTCTCGTAGGGAGTTGAAACATATTGAACTTCATTGGTGCACTTTTCCCAGTTTGGTATCTTTTATTAGCTTTCCATATTTATTGAGATTAGAATTGTTATATGCTGACTTTTGTTAGGAAGTCAGGAAATAAGATATTTCTCATTGCTGCCGATAGTGTAAGCTGGTTCCTGCCGACAGTTGTGGTTCCTGCTCAAGCTCATTGCCGCTGATTGTTATATTTTGTTTCTGCCGATAGTAGTCATTACTGCGGGTTTTATTGTTAGTTATCCCGTATGTTTACAAAGTTTGTTAGATTTATTTTTAGAAGAGATTCATGTATATCTCTTCACACGTTTTCTTGTAGAACGGGTTAGGGTTACGAGTTGTTGTTAGTATAAAAGAAACACCCGTCTATGAGTTATGTACACCTTTATCAATTTCAATATCAATTATCTTTAGTTTATAATCGATCCATAGAGGATCAAAACCTTCCTGTAGTTTATGCATGTATGGGTTGAATACTCAATGACAATCAACGTCGTATTTTGTTGTTTGCAATTACCTTATTTGTTATTACCAAATACTGTATAAAGATTTATAAAAATTGTTTTATTCCAACACTTTTAGCAAAAACTGCATCAAGCAAGACGACATTGGAGTTCAATTGGGGTTTTAATGAGCAAAAGTAGTTTGGTACCCAAAAGGTGTATTTAAGTTGGCCAAAAATAGTTATGGCATAACTATTGTTGCTCTATTGTTATTTTGGTACGTCGGTTGCAAACCATGACAAACATAAACAAGTTAAATAATACAACAGAATAAAAACATAACATAGTACAATTACTAAGTATCTGCTGAAAATGATAAACCACTACGATTTACTATATAGTAGCCAATAATTTGAAGGTTACATGTTAACGACGCCTTCCGTTGATGACAGTAACAAGGTTCCAAAGGCGAATGACACTAGACTTCGAAGCCATACTGAAAACTTATCAAACGACGAATCTGGATCCATAACTTCATACCTTCCCAAACCGGAGGTAAACCTGTTCAGATAAATGTATGAAATTAGTGTTAACGTTTTAACATGTGTAAGTGTACTAGACATATTTTTGAGTGTCAGTAATATAATACGAATGCAATTGAATGATAGCTTAAAATGTAAACGTACTGTACAACGCACGGTCTGGGAGGTTTGCCAGAAGAAGAGATTCTTTGTAAGGAGCGATGTAGAATGAACCAGCATTTCCTTCAATTCCCAAACTAACAAAGTGTCAACCTGATGATCGTAGACAAAAATTGTGTTACCCAAAATGTTTCGACATTTGCCTTCCACTATTGGAGCTTGCCTACTTGTAAAAGCCAACCAGCCTAATCGCCATGGGGGTAGGGATGCATAATAGATTTGAAAATCGTGTTACGGATGCACCATCCACTCCAAAAGCCATGCGCTGAACAGTGGGACCTCAGTAATTCATGATCATACCAGAAAGCACAAGAGATTTCTAGTCGTGAACAGAAAAAGAAACTGGCATTACCACTTTCAAAAGAGTGAAGGTATCTCTATGAGTGAAAATTGGCGGGTAATCATATCAAAAGAAATCAAAGTGTAAATCCTTGTAGGGACCCCCCTTTGCACTATGTAACCTTTCAGTGCACCCCAATAGTTATAAAAGACCACAACTGCCTGACTTTTTCTTTTCAATTCTTATTAGGGGACGTGGCAACTCAAAATCTTGGACACGTGACCAGGTCTTAGTGTTCAATGAAAAAGACTGACACATACCACCAAAAACCAGTTTGAAAACATGGATAAGATACCTTGACAATTGTCGGGTCTAGAGTGTCCGGACGGACACCAAAACACGAAAGCAATCTTTGAACATTCTATTTGGTTATTGTAAAAGGGATGAATATGCAACAGATTTTCTATATGGATGGGTTCCAAAGAACTGCCATCATGTTAGTACCATACATAAAGCACGTAAGGCCGCTATGAAGTGCCTAAGGCATCATAAATGCAAGGTTTTGATGTGAATCATATAGGGAAATGGTTAAATTTTTAGCTACAGATGTCATATAAACCTGTATGACCATGATCAAATGTTAGATTAATAAGACACTCATCATTGGGACGAGCACCGTATGAAGGATGAAGATTTGTGGAATCTATGATTGCCTTCCATATCTTTGAAAACACTAGTTATTGGTGTATACCTTTAAGTGGTACCCTATTCAAGATATCTATTTGAACATCCAAAGGTATGTTGTCAGACATAGTTTAAATAGTTTCGAGCAAATGGGTGGGCTATAGGTAGGATGTATAAAGTTGTGTGTATGAGAAGGCAATGGCTAAAATGTACACACATATATATTTGTCTCATTGATTATGATTGCACTGTTAAGTGGCATTAAATTAATAATTTTAAAGCAGATGTACGAGTGTGTACTGTTGGCGCAACCTTAAATGGCATATTAAAAGATGGGCAACATTAGGAAAATAATTAAAAAAAAAAAAAAAAAAAAAAAAAAAAAAATCAGGAATTTTTAAAAGGGAAAAAAGTTATAAATACATAATGTACTTTTAAAAAAAAACTCATTATGCTCTATGAACTTACATATTGTCATTATACATAGCATTTGCTATGTATAATGACAATATGTATAGTTCAAGTTTTTTTTTTAAGTACATTATGTATTTATAACTTTTTCCCATAGAGCACTAATGAGTTTTTAAAAGTACAAAAATGAAAAAATGCTATGTTAATGACAATATGTATAGTTCATAGATCATAATGAGTTTTTTTTTTAAAGTACATTATGTATTTAAAACTTTTTCCTTTTTAAAACATGGGCAACTTAAAAAGATTCTGCTGTTCTAAAAACTTTTTACAAATTTTCATGCATGTGTTTTGCAAATTTTTGTAAACTTGCTGCTTGGTTTGAAAGTTAAGGGACTGTTTTGTAACTTGGCGCCAATATAACCCGAATTAGAATCTGAACGGTAATAAATCACAATTGGATCACACAATTCACTTTGTGCGCACAAATTTCACTTTAATACAAAGCCTAAACACCTGTTATCATCTGATTGCCGGTACCCCCCAAATTGAAAACTAATAAACATGGCGGAAAGGAAATACTCAAGCAGCACAATCAGGTTTCATTTCTTGAAAAGGTCCCAGGAGCTGAAGCATTTGCTGATGTTTTTGACTTTCTTAATGCTACTCCCTTAGGTATGCATTAACAGAAATCCACTATATACAAAATCCATATGGAACAGTTCTGGTCCACTGTTAGGACCAAACAAAAAAAATGGTGACAGAATTTAATGGCTATGGTAGATGGCAAAACGGATAATTATTTCTGAATCATATGTAAGAAAAGCTCTTACTTTTTAGATGAAGAAGAGATAATTTGCCTTGAAAATGATGTAATTTTTAAAGAACTTGAGGAATATGGGTTATGAGAAGAAAAAGGATGTTGATGCGCGTGATGTGTCGTTGCGGTTTAGCAGTTTTTAATGCCTACTCAAGTTTTAAATTTATATTTAGCCGAACTTATTCAATAAACACACACTTAAAGAGCAGTGTACCCGGTCAGTATGAGATAATGGTAAGTAGAGTGTCGATCACTAGAGTGGAACGTATTATCTCGTTATCTAATCAGTATTTTAATATCCTAACGCAAGGGGGTTTTTAGCCTGAGAGATGGCACAGTTTTGTTGCAATTAAATATACTAAATAAACAAAATAGGCACGAATCAGCAAAGTAGCACACACGTACACAGTAGATACTCGAGACAATAAGAGGGCTTGTCCTTATATTTAGTAGATTGTCACTTGTTTTATTGATGAGCTTTTATATGAAGTGTATGTAGTTAACCTTTGCGTTGGTCCTATTCTTATCGGCGAGTAAACCCTTAATGAATTACTTATGTCTAAAGTTATTCCTAAGTGATCAATTAGAAACAACCGTGGGAGCCACATCTTGTCCCGCAGTCAAATGCCGCAAGCCACTAATAAACACAGAGGTTATCAATGCACTAATAAGTAGTAACCCCAAAAACATCAAACATATAAACTTTATTTGATGGGAAAGCAAGTATTAAAGGGAGTGCAATCTTTCGTTGTCACATTACACAAGCCACCAATCATGATGAATTAAAGTTTGCTAACACATAAAACAAAAATACTTAATGAATTAAATACATGCAGCACTTCTTACAGCTCTTGTATCTTCGATTTGGGTTGTGTCTTGTGCTGCTCCTTGAATGAATTCGTTCCTTTTGCTCTGCTGTCGAACTTCGGTTTTTAGGGTTTCGAACTCGAACTCGAACTCTTAAATTCGTCTGGTCACGGGGTATTTATAGTTTCTGTCTGAGGGAAGATGCGGCGCATCTACTAAGTAGATGCGGCGCATGTATCTTAACATCGCGTGGGGTCCAAGATTATAATATTCAGGAATATTCGTTACACCGCAGAAGATGCGGCGTAACTCCTTGATTAGATGCGGCGCATGTCCTCTTGTATCTTGGATCGTATCTGGTGATATCTTGATAGAGATGCGGCGCATTTCGAGAGTGAGATGCGGCGCATCTGGAGCAGAATTGACTTGATCTTGTCCATGTCAGTAGACTTCACTTTTGTCGTTTTGCTCATAATTGTCCAAAATAGCTAAGTTCACCAAATGCTTGTTTTTACCTGAGAATTACAAAGTAAACGATTAAGTTTCAATCCTCATACATAATATAGTAAAACAAGTCAAATTAATGGATAAATGATAGTAATAAAATGTACTTATTGAGTTCATCAAATATCCCCACTTGAACTTTACTTGTCCCCAAGTAAACCTTAGAATTTCATTTATGAAAATGTATCCTAAAAGATGTTAGGATTTATTTTTATATTTAAGCATGTATTCGTTTATTTCATAATCACACAACTAAACACTTAACGAATTAGAAGTAAAATAAATTAAGTCGATAAAGCAAATCTTATCGTTTTACCTGTCCAGTCGCAACGAATATCTATCATAAGCTTGGCAAGTATACACATCTCCACCACTAAAGCTAAAGAATAACAAGTCTAATGAGCGGTAAAAAGGGTTTTAGGCTTAAGGGTTAATTATTCTTAATCACTATCGATCTCAAATTCCAGAAAAGGCGACAAAATCACAAATACATGATCGAATCACGAACACGATACTTGCAATTTGCTCAAATCCTTAATCGAATAAAGTAAGATAGGTCCAAACTTCACCAATAATAATATATCAAAAAGGGCGACAAAAATCATAAATACATAGCCGATCCACGACTTACGATACTTAAGATTGCTCAAATCCCTAATCTCAATAAATCAAAGGTTCGGTTGGATAATGAATAATATAAGGGGTATGGATAACATTTGGATATAAAATGGTTGTAAAAAAAAAAAATAAAACAAAACAAATAAATTAAAATCCTAAGTGGTGGTTATTCACTATCCAACCATCCATGAATAAGATCATATCATTGAATAACTCACGCTTTAACACTTGAAACACACGCTTTAGGTTAGACACGAATTATACTCAACAAGATCTTAATCAAGAGATAAACCTTAATTGGCGTTCCATAACTGCCAATTCCCATTCAATCATAGTTAATACAACAAATAGTGGTGATATCGACCACTTACATAACTCTACATCGTTGGCTTAAAATAAACATCAACTCTTTTTTCTTTCTTTTTCTTTTCTCATTTTTTTTTCGATTTTTTTTTTTTTTTTTTTTTTTTTTTTTTTTTTTTTTTTTTTTTTACTTGAAACATAAACATAGATGTGTTAAAATTTCACCACATCACCACACTTTCTTTCCGGATATTTTTCATACTTTTTCATTACTTTCAGAAATAACGGTAATAGTGAAAGTAGTAAACACACGAAAAAAAAAACTCAAAAATATACATTATTTACTTTCACTCCAATTTGCATTGTGCAATTCCGACCTAACCATAGATAATGAATTACGCACGCGAAACAGGTAATGTAAGGAAACACACTCTGCCTATAGCAATTAACCAACCACGGATTCTAATCTACAGGGTAGGCTAAGGTGTAAGGGTGGAACGAACATTTTAAACATAGGTGTAAGAAACGAAAGGAATGGCTCTGAGGGTTTTTCTAGGGTATCTTACTCTAAAAATGAGAGTAACAAAAGGTTTATACGGGGGTTAACTAACCAGGGTAGTTAGCTAATAACACATAACAATATAAAGGCTATTGGTGTAATCCTAGAATTTTACCAAGTTAGACAAGTCACTCCATTATATAATAATAACTCATTTGGTGGTCTAGAATAGTATACAAGCAAGTTCTAAAGTTTACAAGTCACCGGGCACACTCATAGATTTGTGGAATTTTGAAAAATCACAATTTTTGAAAATAACGTCTTGTGTGCAGTTATGAACTTAGATCTTAAACAAAAACATGCTAAAAAATTTTTAAGTTTGATATATTAAGCACATTTTAAGCATAATTTTGAAAAAGTTTAGGCAAGAATTGTTAAGTGTTCTAATTTCTCCAATCCCCCACTTAAGTTAACAACGTCCTCGTTGTTTGTATAAAAGGTTAAAACTGGAAAATAAAGAATTAGAACAAGAAAATCCCTGAGATTTGGCTCGGTATGATCCTCCATTAGATAAGAGCAAAAAATCATCTTCTTGTGGATTAGAACGTTAAATCTTCATACTTATGTATCCACAGGAAATCCAGGAAAACTATAATACACAACACTTAAAACACACCTAAGATAAGAAAGGTTCAACTTGCATAAAAACATTAGTAGTTAGGAAAAATAAAACTTAAAAAATTAAAACTGAAAATCATCAGGTCAGTCGATGCGCCGTATCTTATTGAAGAAGATACGCCGTATCGAGCCTGGAATAAATACGGATCAGAATAAAGATGCGCCGCTCCTTAACCAGGGATTGCGCCGCATTAAATAAAACTGATAAATAGTTTTAAAGTCGAAATAAAAATGCAGAAAAATAAAATAAGATATGGACCATTGCAGAGGATTGCGTCGACATTCAGGACTGAGATGCGCCGTAATCTTCGGCGGCCTGGACTGACTCGACACAGAAAAAGAATAATAAAAGATAAATCCGGGTTGTCTCCCGGTGAGCACTTGTCTTTATTCCAGAGTCTTCAAGTTTAGATCTACGTTCAGCTCCTTATATCGACATCGAAGGAGTCGGAAACATTCACGCTCCTTCATTCCCAATTTAGTAATATGAACATCCTTGCTCGTCTTTAATTTCACGCCGTTCTTCTTTAATATCTGTATAAACAAAGTCCTGTCCCTTTCGGGCAGAGTTTGACAAAATGATAGACGGGAAATTTTTTATTATCATACAGGGCACAAATAAGCAAGGTGGGGTGGTAGTTCAATAAACACATCATTATTCAAATTCGTTTTCTCAACTATCTCCTACGTTTATTAATTACTACACAATCATACCACTCATCATCAGAATCACTAACAATATCGCGTCTAAGTTCCGTAGGTTACATTAAGGTCAATGAATTCCTCAAAAGTCTTCATGATTAGGATTAGTTGAGTTGTTTTGAATCAATGTTTCTCCCATAGTCTAGCTTAAGATCGAGGTATACGCTCTCTTAATCCTAGCACATAAACACCTCTAATTATGCTCTTCACTGGATTTGGCACTTATAGACTAGTTTATTATTCCCTACCTTAATGAAAATTTTATCTAAACACATCAATCTTGCATGGGCAGTAGACAAGAAAGGTCTTCCGAGGATTAAAGGAATCTTAACATCCTCGGGCATGTCTAGTATAATAAAGTCTTACGGGAAAAATAAACTGCTCAATCTTAACTAAGCACATTTTATTGCAATTCCTTCAGGTCGTTTTACTGTTTTTATCAGCCAATTCAATAAGTAATTTAGTTGGTGTAATTTTCCTAGTCCTAGGGTAGCGAATTTTCTTTAGAGCATACACTAACAACTAGTCCTAAGTCAGCCAACACATTATTGAAAGATATTTATTAATAGAACAAGGTAGAGTAAAACTTCGCTGGGGTCTCTTTCTTTATGAGCAAGCATTTGAATCGGTTGCAGGGCTCTCTTCTTTCATTGTTGCCTTGATTCTCTTCAATTTTTGTCTTCTTTTTAGTGTCTCCTTAAGCTGATTGAAGAGTTTAAAGAAAAATTCGGGTCTTGCTCCATCATTACCATTCATCGACCTTTCTAGATATATTAGGAGTGATTCTTTAGTGGTGGCTTATTGCTTGGACAATGATCTCTTGGATTTGTTTCAGTTGAGCTTGGTAAAACTTCCATATCCCCTTTCTTGAAGAACTTTGCTCATTTGACCAATTTGCTGTTCCAATGCTTTGATCGAAGCTCCTTGATTTCTTGTAGTAGGTGGTCGTGTTGAGCTCGAATTTCCTTGATCATAGCAGTATTCTCTTCATGTCTTTTAGTTAGCATCGGCCATAATTTGCTTTAAAGTATCATCTAAAGTCTGCCTCCTCTCTTGATAAGCGGGATGAAGTTGTTTCTTTTGATAGTATCCCGGACTAGCTTCCCTAAATCTTGTGAAGGTCGGAACGGTTGTCCAAATTGGGTGTAATAAGCTTCTTCAAATGTCTCATTTCATTCTTGTTCGGGCAATCTTAGTGTAGTGAGGGTCCTTCGCACTTTTCACATCCAACTTGGGCAGCATATGCTCTTTCATCTGCTTCTTATCTCTCTACTAATTTTATCCAATTGAGCTTGAATAGCAGCAATCCCGTCAAAATTAGTGCTGCTCTTAGATCTAGTAGAGGTCCCATCGTGCCATTTCTGAGAAATGATCAGCAGCTTCTTGGATCGCTTTCTAGCATTAGTTGCACTCATTGAGGTACGCTCCCTTAGCATCCAAAATCTGTCTTGTAGGCACGTCCAATCCTGATTAAAAATATTATTTCCTGCATAGGGGTTAGATAGTGTTGAGGACATTTTATCAATAAATCTTTAAATCGTTCCCAAGCTTGATAAAGGGTTTCATCAGGCTCTTGCTTGAAACTATTGATAGCCTCCATCTTCTTAGCAGTCTTAGCAGGTGGACAATATCTCTTCAGGAATTTGCTCTTCAAACCTTCCCACGTAGTGATTGAACTAGCAGGTTCATTCCTTAGCCACTTGTTAGCAGCTCCTTTTAGTGAGATTGGGAAGATTCTTAGCATGAGTTGATCGGTATTGACACTTTCTGTAGTTAAACAAATTGCAATTCCAGGACCTTTCAACATGCTCATTAGCTATCCTCTTGTTCGTCCATTGAAAAGCATTCTCTCTGAGCTCTTTGAGAAATTGACCCTTCAACTCAAATTTCGACTTTGCATCAACTTAGGTCTAGCAACTCCTGAAGTGTAATCAGCACGGGGTATTGTTCTTGTATTCCTCCATAGTAGTGTTTTCGCCCATTGTTTCTGTTTCAAACTTCTCTTTTTTCTTCAGAAAGTATCAAGCTCGAGTGAACTTGAAAGATCAAAGCTTCTTGTGTTGAAAAGCCTTTTAAGCGAATGCAGGGCTCGTTCAGGATCTTCGAAAGGTTGAATCAAGTTCTTCGTAGAACTCCTGGTCATGCACTTCCTGAAATCAATCACAAAAGCATCAGTAGGGGTATGCTCGAGAAAGTAATTTATCAGATAATTAATAACGGAAAACGGAATACGAAAAATTAAAGTTACTGATATCTGCAGACGATACGCCGTATCCAAAAAGTTGGATACGCCGTATCTTTATAATCGTTAAAATTTAACCAGACTTTATTCAGAAAATAGATACGCGCTTAAATTTAAGAATGCGCCGTATCGAATTTAATTAATCAAAAATCAACTTATCTAATAAATTAAAATGCGTGTATTAACGAAAGTTAATGCGCGTTATTTTCGTTTACGTTTAAAAATAAAAGATTTTTGATTCAGTAAGATGCGCCGTATCGACAGAGATCGATACGCGTATCTGTTTAATAATTCGCAAACTGTTTTTAATCAAAATAATAGATACGCCGTATCTTCGAAAGAAGATGCGTCGTATATTTATGGCGTGAATGTTTAGAAAAAAATTTTTATCAAAAACGATACGCCGTATCTGCAAAAGCAGATGCGTCGTATTAACATTATCGCTTAGAAAAATTTTCTCGTTAAAAAACAGATACGCCGTATATTGGGGAAAAAGTATGCGTCGTATCGAATTAATTAACGCGTTGTATTAAAAAAAATTAAACGCAATACGCCGTATCTGAGAGATCAGATGCGCCGTATCGTTTGATTTTGCACAGTACAACGATAGCAGAACAGAAAAGTACGAAAAATAAAAACAAAAATTTAAACACACAAACGAAAATAAACACACCAAAAATAAAAAGAAACAATTAACACACAATACAACAATATGCAAAATAGTACAATGATGCAATTAATCTAATAAAAGAAAAAAAAAAAAACTAATTAAATACTAATCAAATTAACAGATAATAACAATTCACTCACCGGCAGCGGCGCAAAAACTTGATGCGCGTGATGTGTCGTTGCGGTTTTAGCAGTTTTAATGCCTACTCAAGTTTTAAATTTATATTTAGCCGACTTATCAATAACACACACATTAACGAGCATGTTACCGGTCAGTATGAAGATAATGGTAAGTAGAGTGTCGATCATAAGAGTGGAACGTATTATCTCGTTTAATCTAATCAGTATTTAATATCCTAACGCAAGGGGGTTTTCAGCCTGAGAGACTGGCAGTTTTGTTTGCAATTAAATAATAAAATAAACAAATAATAGGCACGATCAGCCCAAGTAGCACACACGTACACAGATAGATACTCGAGACAATAAGAGGGCTTGTCCTTATAATTAAGTAGATTGTCACTTGTTTTTTGATAGCTTTATATGAAGTGTATGTAGTTAACCCTTTTCGTTGGTCCTATTCTATCGGCGAGTAAACCTTAATGATTACTTATGTCTAAAAGTTATTCCTAAGTGATCAATTTAGAAACAACCGTGGGAGCCTCATCTTGTCCGCAGTCAAATGCCGCAAGCCACTATAAACACAGAGGTTATCATGCACTAAATAAGTAGTAACCAAAGACATCACATATAACTTTTAATTGATGGGAAAGCAAGTATTAAAGGGAGTGCAATCTTTCGTTGTCACATTACACAAGCCACATCCTGATGAATTAAAGTTTGCTAACACAATAAAACAAAAACTACTTAATGAATTAAAATACATGCAGCACCTCTTACAGCTCTTGTATCTTCGATTGGGGGCTTGTGTCTTGTGCTGCCACTTGACTGAATTCGTCCTTTTGCTCTGCTGTCGAACTTCGGTTTTTAGGGTTTCGAATCGAACTCGAACTCTTAAATTCGTCTGTCCACGGGGGTATTTATAGTTTCTGTCTGAGGGGAAGATGCGGCGCATCTACTAAGTAGATGCGGCGCATGTACTTAACATCGCGTGGGGTCCAAGATTATAATATTCAGGAATATTCGTACACCGCCAGAAGATGCGGGTAACTCGTGATTAGATGCGGCGCATGTCCTCTTGTATCTTGGATCGTATCTGGTGATATCTTGATAGAGATGCGGCGCATTGTCGAGAGTGAGATGCGGCGCATCTGCAGCAGAATTGACTTGATCTTGTCCATGTCAGTAGACTTCCACTTTATGCACGTTTTGCTCCCATAATTAGTCCAAAATAGCTAAGTTTCCCAAATGCATTGTTTTTTTACCTTGAGAATTACAAAAGTAAACGATTAAGTATCAATTCCTCATACATAATATAGTAAAAACAAGTCAAATTAATAGGATAAATGATAGTAATAAATGTACTTATTTGAGTTCATTAGATGTTTTAACGTTTTATATAACCTCTTCTCTGGCCCACACTGGAAATTTCTTATTCACACCATTCTCCATTGTCTGAGTCCTAAAACTACAGCGTGGAATGAGTTCAGTTCAAGGCATGCATATGCTATTATTTGTCTGGCCACAGGAAAACCCTTTAATTTTCGGCTATGGTATGGATGGCTTCAAAAATAATGTTTAGGAGAACATTACATTTACCCTAGGTTTTTGCAATTGATTGTGGAATAAGCAACTATCAAAGCCTAAGATTCATAAAAGGACCTACAGAACTCCTATGCTTAAAGGAAATTATTTTCTTATTTGAAAAAAAGTGGAAAGGCTTCTCTGGGACTATTACTCCATTGTTCCCACATATGTTGCAATTGGCTGCCAGTCAGGGTCAATATGCTGAAATCACACACACTACCACATCCACACCCACTCTGAACATTATTCATCTCACCCTCATAATACCAAACACCTAGGATTTCACTGATAAGAACACTAGATTTTCATCATACCAGTGTTAGGATAGATGCAGATGAGGCTGCCACAGGTGTGGGAGGTGGAATGATGGAAGGGGCTAACACTACTGATCCTGGCTTAGTAGGTGGGCAGGTAAGTGTTAACATAAGTAAGACCCTGAACATGGCAACACCAACTGTGCAAGGTTCTCATGAACCTGAATCAAATGATGAAACAATCCAGTTCAAATGGCAAAAATGGGGAGCTCAGGTGATCAACCAGGTTTCATACTGACTTTGAACCAATGATTCAACTATCAGGGAAGGTAATACATCTAGACGTGATGAGGGTTAAGAATGCAACTGATGAATTGAGGACACCCAAAATGTACAAGATGACAATTCAGTGATCAGCTGACGGGGAGAGAAGACTAGCCTTATGGAGGAATACATGACAAGATGTAGGACACTAGGAATCACAAGTTCTGATTCACACCAAACGTCAAACAAATGAAGATGGGGAATTAAATTTCAAGGGAAGGCAGAGGTTAGAAAAGGGTATTCAAAAGGCTCAGAAGGTGGAACGGCCCTTGGGTGAGCTTCCTGAAGGTTGTCCTAGCAATGAGGGAAATGATCAGGTTGATATGGATGTGGATAGTGGTATTGGGGCTAAAACTAAAGGGCTTCAAATGTGAGCAGTTGGGTTAAAGGGTTTTTATGATGAGGTAATTAAACTACTGCTAGTACTAGAGATCCTTGTCCCAAGTTTTAACCTTCTATGTGAAGATGAGGGTGTTAGCTTGGTCGGGTGGTGTCCCCTAAATATAGCAATTCATCAAACCAAAAAAAAAAACCCACCAACAGAATACAATCAAAAACAACCCAATCAGCAGCTGAACAACAATCAAAACCCCAATCAACCAACAAACTAATCGGCAAATCCGTTTTAAAAAAAAAATTTTTTTTTTTTTTTTTCCCCCCCCAAAACCCAAAAAAAAAATTTCAAAAAAAAAAAATTTTTTTTTTTTTGGGGGAAAAAAAATAAAAAATTTGGGGGGGAAAAGGGGGGTTTTTTTTTTTCCAAAAAACCGGGGGGAAATAAAAAAAAAAAAATTTTGGGGGGGAAAATTGAAAAAATTTTAAAAATTTTAAAAGGCTTTTTGGGTTTTTTTCCCCAAATTTTATTTTTTTTTTTTTTTAAAAAAAATTTTTCCCAAAATTTTTTTTAAATTTAAATTTAAAAATTTTAAAAAAAAAATTTTTTTTTTGGGGGGGGGAAAAAATTTTTTTTTAAAAAAAAAAAGGGGGTTTTTTTTTTTTCCCCCCAAAAAAAAAAATTTGGGGGAAAATTTTAAAACTTTTTTTTTAAAAACCAAAAAAATTTTTTTTTTTTAAAATTTTAAAAAAAATTGGGGTTTTTTATTTTTAGGGGGCCCCCGGGGGGGGGGGGGGGTTTTTTTTTTTGGGGGGAAAAAAAATTGGGGGTTTTGGATCCGGGGGAAATTAAAAAAATGGGGGGGGGGGGGTTTGCCTTTTTTTTAAAATTTTTTAAAAAAAAAAAAAAAAATTTTAAAAAAAATTTTTTAAAAGGCCCCCAAAAAAAAAACCCCCCCTTTTTTTGGGGGGAAAATTTTTCCTTTTAAGGGAAAATTTTTAAAAAAAACCCTTTTAAATCCCTTTTAAAAAAAACCCCCAAAACCCCAAAACCCCCTTTTTTAAAAAAAAAAAAAAATTTTTTTAAAAAAAAATTTTTAACCCCCTTTTTTTAAAAAAAAAAAAAAACCCCTTTTAAGGGTTACTTACTAGGTTTTTTTTTTTTTTTAAAAAAAAAAAATTTTTTAAAAACCCAAAGGGGGGGGAAAAAAAAAAAAAAATTTTTTTTTTTTAAATTTTTGGGAAAAAAAAAAAAAATTTTTTTTTTTTTAAAAAATTTTTTTAAAAAAATTTTTTTTTAAAATTTTAAAATTTTTAAAAAAATTTTTTTTTTTTTTTTAAAAAAATTTTTTCCCGGGTTTTTTTTTAAAAAATTTTTAAAAAAACCCCCCTTTTACTTTTTTAACCCCCTTTTTAGATGCTGAAGCCCCTTATGTACAAAAAACAACAAAAAAAAAAAATTTTTAAAAACCCAATCCTTTTCCCCCCTTAGGGTTACGGGTTTTATTCAGATGAAGAAAATGATTGGTTGCCCGGGTTTAAATTGGGAGAGTTTGAAGGGAAAACCCCCAAAGAAAATTTTTTTTAAAAATTTTTCCCTTTGGTTCCGGGGCCCCCAACCCTTTTTTCCCCCCCTTTTTCCCCTGACGATACCTTAAATTTTCTGATTTATATGGACCCCCCTTATCAGCAGCCAAAAACTAGAGCCCACCCCTAATCAGCTGGAAGGATTACAAAATACTACGTTTCGAATGGGATAATCGAAACCCTTTAAACTTTGTTTAAAAGAGCCCATGCTGAGGAAAGGGGAGAAGTTCTTTAAATTAGAGATGAGTTTTTTGATAAAATGAAGGAAACTTAAAACTATGAGCCCTTTGGAACTTGGATTCCGAGTCCGCTGGTTTTAGTAGAGACCCTATCAGGTACATGGTAGGATAGAAGGATTGAAAGGAACCCATTTTGGGCAGCTAGATTCACGGCGAGGAACCAAAGGGCAGGAAAATTTTAGCCTTTGAGGCCAATTTTTTGCTACTCAAATGGGATTTTGCCAGGATTTCCAGATACGTTTCCCGACATGGAAGCGCACAACTAGGGCTTGAGGCAGAAGTTAGACATTAACGTGAGGTTTTAACTAATTTTTTGGATTCATATGTATGCTTATGGACCCCCTAAACCCAATGTTCTTTCGGTTAGTGTCTAAAGTAATTTCCCAAAAAGCTTGTAATTTTCACATCTTGTAACCCATTTTATCTATAAAAACCCCCATGTTGCTAAATCTCTCTGTTGTGATTTTTAAACTTTCCAAACCCTACTCTGCTGTAATGCTAAATTTTTAAAGTGTTTTCTTATATAATATTATACAAAAAACTCATTATTTGTTACTTTCTTTTGTAACAAAAGGGGTAACGCAAAAAAACTGTACTCGTAACGCAATAATTCCCCCCCCTCCCCAAAGAGGTCAATAGCCAACTTTGCCAAAAACTTTGTGGACGAAGTGGTGAAAACCATGGCAGTGTGCCAACATTTGGGGTTAAGCATAACACAGGGGGAAAGAGCCCGAGACCCACAAATTTTCGTTTGGGCCGCACATACAAAGAAAATTTTTTGTTGTGATCCAGGGAATTTTTTGGGGGAAAAGGGGAGTGTAATTTGCAAGTTTGGGGAGAAAAGCTTTTGGAAAAATGTGTTTCGTATTTTACAATTGCGAAGAAGAATCCAAAGTTAAGTATGCCCCGTACACTTTGGGCAGGTAGTGCTTTAACTTGGTGGAACTCTTTTTCATGAAGTCATCAAGGGTGGATATTGCTTACGCTATGGCGGGGGGAGAAATTAGGGGAAATTTTAAAGATCCAGAAAAATTGCCCCCGCACTTTAAAGGGCAAGAAAATGGGAAACAGAAAATTTTGGGAAAATTGAAGGTTCAGGTCACCAAATTGTGGTGTACACAAACGTTTTTCCCAAAAAATTAGCATTACTATGTCCCCAATTGGGCGCTTTTGAATCGCGAATGATAGAAGTTACTTTGGAGGATTAAAACCCTAAACATCGAGGGGAAAAATTGGCTGCTAACCCAGTGACTTTTCATAAACCATCTCCATCTCTTTATAATTTAAAGGATCAGGTGATCCAAGATTTTGGCAGAAAAAAAGGGGGGATAACAAAAAAAAATGGGAGGAAACTCGAGAGCCAACCCTCATCAAACAAACGACAGGGAAATCGTAAAGGGCTATTCTGCTAGACCCAAATGACCAGAAGGTCTATGCTGGAAAATCTCCCCTGTTTTCAAACCCTTGTAAATTCATCACAAGGGCCATGCTCCGTGAAAAGCGGGAACTTTTCAAAGGATCGGCCCTATGACTTGAATTGCAGATACCAGTTCTTGCTACTGCTCAAAAGGGCCCCCCGTGATAATCAAAAAAGTCCTACCATCAAGGAAAAATCTTCCATTAATGTTTGGTTGTGGAAAAAAAGGGATTTTCGAGAATGAGTGAGGAAAAGAGAAACCAAGGGAAACAAGGGGAAATCAAGCCTTTGGGAAAGGAAACCGGGGGTTATCCAGGAAATGCCCGGGGCCCAGTGTGTATTGGTTGGAGGAAGAGAAGCCCCGGGCCCCCAAACGTTGTTACGGGTAGTTTCTTCTGAACAACCCCCATGATCTATTTTTTTGTTAGGGGAGCAGATAAGAGTTTATAAAAACAGATTTAGTCAGTTGCTAGAATCACCCCTACAGCTTTAGGATTGGTTATGACGTAGAACTAGTAATGGTAACATAGAAAGAGTAGACACCATAACCCGAGGTTGTACAAAAACCCTTTTAAACCCATCCGTTAAAACCTTTAAAACATTATGCCAGTCGACGGGGGCAGTTTCGACGTCATTATGGAATAGAGGGGTTGCCCGGGAACCATGCAGTGATCACTGCGATGAGAAATTGTTGGGATCCCGTACGAAAAATGAAGTACTAAAAAGTTTTTGGAGATAGAAGCGCCCTTTTGAAATCCATTGATTGAACATTATCAGAAAAAAAGCTAGAAGTACATTGAGGAGGATGTCCCCTCTTTGTAGCAAAGTCGAGAAGATAAAGAAGAAATTTTAAAAAAAAACCGCCTAAAAAGAGTGTCAGTCGTAGTGACTTTCCTGGAGTTTTTCCCCAAAAGGGACTTCCCCGGATTCCCCACCGTGGGGGAAAAATAGAATTTCAAATTGATTTAAATTTCCCATGTGTGACCCCGTAGCATGGCCCCATCCCGATTAGCCCCTTCAGAAATGCGGAATTGTCAGAACAATCCAAGAACTCTTAGAAAAAGGTTTCATTAGCCCTGGGTTCCTCACCATGGGGAGCCCCTTTATTTATTCATAAAGAAGAAAGACGGATCTTTCCCGGATGTGCATCGACTAAGGGGAAACCTAAAAAAGGGCTAACAGTAAAAAAACCCGATCCCCATTTTTGAATCGATGATTTATTCGATAACTAAAAGGTTCTAGTGAAAATTCAAAGATGGGCCCTTCGCTCTTGTTACATAACTTCGAGTCCGGAAGAGGACATCACAAAACAGCATTCAAAAACCCTTGTTATGGACATATGATTTTTCCAGGTTATCCCTTTTGGGTTTTTGACAAACAAAATAGCTGTATTCATGGCCCCTTATGAACCCGGGTTTTGAAACATATTTGGATAAGTTTGTGATTGTGTTCTAGGGGCGAAAATTTGATCTATTCCCAAAAACAAAGAAGAAAAAATGAAAAATTCCCTTTGATACTGGAATGCTCAAAAAAGAGGAATTGTACGCAAATTCTCAAAATGTGACTTTGGATTTCAAATGACAAATTTTTTCGTCACGTTATTGACAGCCCGGGTAAAATTTACCGTGGACCCCTGCAAAAATTGAGTCAATTAAGGATTGGGGGAAAAGGGAACAACGCCAATGAAATACGCCAATTTTAGGGGGCTTGGGTTTTTACAGGAGATTCATCGAAGGATTTCCAAGATAGCCAAACCCTTAACCACCCTTTACTCAGAAAAAAAAGTAAAAATACGTTGGGGGGAAAAAACGAGGAACAAGCATTCCAAACACTCAAAGTTAAATTTTTTCACTGCACCCCTATTGGCCTTACCCGAAGGAAGCAACGAATTTGTCATATATTGCGAGTTCGAAAAGGTTTAGGTGATGTCTTGATGCAGAGCTGAAATTTATTGCTTATCCCTACGTCAACTCAAGACACATGAAAAGAATTTCACAACCCCTGAATTTTGAAAGGGAGGTTGTGTTGCTTTAGGGTATGGGGGACATTTTCCTGTACGGCACTAAGTGTACAATGTTTACCCATCACAAAAGCCTACAAAAATATCCCAGACCAAAAAAAAGTTTAATATGAGAAAAGTAGGTGGCTTTGAATTAAACCCGGGGATTACGACTGCGAAATTCGTTATCACCCTGGAAAAGCCAAAATTGTGGCAGATGCTCTTTGCCCAAAAAAAACGGCTAAAACCATTGAGAGTAGATCATTAGAATGACAATCAGTTACACCCTCCCCTAAAAAAACCTTTTTTCGATTGAGGCACTCAAAAAACGAAAATAGACCAAGGGAAAAATTATGGTGGAAAACCCCCGGTAAATTTCCCCTTATTAATTTTTAAAATTATCCCTTTTCTACGGGCTAAAATTTTTTTTTTTTTTTTTTAGAAAAAAAACGTTATTGTTTTTCTGATCACAACCAAAATAATTTGAGTAAATCCTTTTTAAAAAAATATTTATATTTTCTAAGTAAAATCCCTTTAGCTTTTGGTTTTTCCCCTTTACATTAATTCAATTTAAAAAAAACGATTATTAAACATTTAAAATAAACATTTGCTATTTTTTAAAGTTTTCATTTAAAAAACCCTTTATTTAAAAATAAATATGATTTTACACAAATAACTTTTAAATGCTAAAGTACCAAAATTTTTTTTCTAGAGTACAAGTCTTTAAAACATTTTAAAAAAATTTAAATTTTTTTATTTAATTTTTCAATTAAAATACAATATTTAAAGGGTTATTTTCAATTCTTTAATGCCCTTTAAATTTTTAAAAATATTTATTTATCTCTGCGACCAAGTAAAACCCAAAAAATGATTGACATCGTATATTTCAGGTTTATTCTGTAAATATTGAAAAACAATTATTATTAGTTTTTTAAATTATATTCTTTTAGTAATGATCAAAAAAGTTTTTAAAGTATGACTTTTACTAAAGACCCCCGCAAAATTTGAATAAGTCTATATATTTATATAAACTATTGCCACTTTGTTATTTTTTTTTTATACTTTTACGTAGTACGAGTATCAATCCTATTAGATTTTATTAAAGTTTTCGCCTTGTTAAACTTTATCGCCCCCTTCTAATAAAAATTAGTTGGGAGTATATTAAAAAAATTTTGACATTTTTATAAAGTTATTTTTTTTATGTTCCCCAAAATTTTAAGTTTCGTGATTAAGAACTTAACGGGTTTGTAATTACCGGGATCAAACTATATCTTAAATAATAGTGTGTGTTTAAATTGTGCCCCACAAACCTTTCCATGCAGGAATACGGGGAATAAAATTTAGCCATAAAATTTCTATCATTAATCCTAAAAATAGGCCCTTTTTTACCCTTTTGCTATCATAAAAAAAATACCCCAAATTATGTGTTAAAGTGTAAGAAACATCAACCATGCAACACATCCATTTTAAAAATTTTAAAAAAAGTTGTATTACATCTTACCAAGTCATGCAACAACCCTTTCTTTTCTTACTCCATAAAGATCCCCGTATTTAAAACCCAAAAGACCCTTTATTCTTCGTGAAATATATAATCCAATCTTTTTACAAAAAAGCCCCACCAGTTCCCCTCCCTTTTCATCCCCTCTTAATCATTTTACAACCAAAAAATCCCTTTGTCCATTTACTCCTTTTTTGCCGAGACCCAAAGCCAGAAAACATTCCCAAAACGATCGGGTTTTTAAAGAAAAAATCGAAGGACAAAATTTTTTTAAAAACGGTTTGAGTTTTTTGAGGAAAATTCCTTGTTTCTGCTCGTTCCCATCGTCCCCCAATTTTTTCTTCCACTTTTTGTTTCCCGCCCGGGGGTGTTTATAAAAAGTATTTAATTTTTTTTTTCCCTCCCAAACTGCTCAGGTTTATTTCCTAGGCCCCCACTTTTTTTTTCGTTTTGAAAATTTTTTTTGGGGGGGATAATGCTCAACTCTTGTTTTATCTCCAAAAAGTTTATAAATTTTTTGCTACGCTATACTTTTTTACTTTAAGGACATTTTTTTTGTAGCTTCGTTATATTTAATTGCATTATATTTATTGGGTTATACTAGATTTAAAATCTCCCCGTGGCATCATAAAACTCCTCGGGGCATCATAAGTCTCCTGTTTTTTTTAAAACATTTCATTGGTTTCCCGGGGGTGGAGTGGAGCCCCAAAAAAAATTACTTTCCCCTTTTTAAACAAATACCCAAAATGAGGTTTTTGGAATGGAGTGGAGCCCCATGACTATTTTCATATGACATGACCAATATATTTACTTAATTAAAATACAAAATGGTCCTTGTTATTTAACTACAAATCCAACCGGATCCTTAATCCTTAAATAAACCCAACTGCCAAATCCAATTCCCTAACCCAAAAAAACCTGGGCCCAATCCCCTCCCCGGCCCACTAACCTAAACCTTATAACACCCCTTTTTTATTTATCCCCTCAGTCAAACCCCTCCTTTGACCTCCACCCCTAACCCAGCTTTCCCTCCCAAATTTCCACCATTAACCCACACCTTAAACCCAGGACTTTGCCTTCCCCCCACTTGCCACCTTTCCACCTCACCTAGTTACTCCCCCCACCTTTTGTACGCCCACAACCTCATTAAATGCTTCCCCACCTCCTTTTTCACCAAAACCACCCCAAAACCCACGGGATTGCACCAAACCACCAACTTGGCTACTAACTACATTTTCCATGTCCCCTCCACTACACCAAAGCAATAAATTTCTCACCTTCCCATTGTAACTACCCCATTTGACTAACTCCCCGTTTTCCCACCAAAACAGAAACAAAGGCCAGGATCCAAAAGGGACTATCCAAGGGCTAAAAAAAAAAGAAGGTTGGGAAAGAGAGAAGGACTGGTGAGAAAGTCTTATAAGTCAAGAAAGATGCCAGGAAGATATTTATTTAGTGTAGGAGTAGAGTAGCTTTATTTTCACATGTCGTTTTAGTTTAAATTAATTTCCGTTCTGTTTTTAACTTTAAAAATGTTGTTTCTAATTTAATTTGTATACTTCAAGCTATCTTTGCAAGTTTTAATTTAAATCTTGTTTACTTAATTTTAATTTGGCATTTTAAGGGAATTTGACAAGTTCTTCTAAATTTGTTAAATGTTGTTGTTCTTGTTCAATTAAGCTTAAACAGCTCACTTTTAAGATTTTAAAAAGGTTACAAAGGGTTTTTAATCAGTTTCATTTTCAGTTTACTAAAAATCAAGAAAAATACCAAAAAAAAAATAGACAATAAATAAAAAAACAGTCAAGAAATATGCAAGCATTGGAGCTTGATAGTTTTCGGATGGCCATGGTTTAGTGTTCATGGAGACTTTAGGTTGAGACTTTGTTCCTTGGTTCTTGTTTCACAGCTTGAAAGCTCTTGTAAGCCTCATTTTCCCCATTTTGCATATTACTGTATTGTGCTTAAAAACTGCTTTTCTTTGCTTATTATGCTTGTTTAGTGTTTATTAAATCAATCTATAGCTTAATATTTCATGCTTGTTCATTTGTTTTCATATTTACTCTTTTGTTCATTTTAACTGCCAATGTAGCTTGTTCTTGATTTTCACGTTCCTTTTGTAGTAGTTGTATTTATATGCTTATCTCAGTTCATTTCATCCTAATATATGTTTATGCATCAAACTAAGGTCTTAATCAGTGTCTAATATTGAAAATCAAAAATCAAGGTTTTGAAAGGAGTGTTTGGATTTGTTGTGATAATTGTGATAGAGTTTGTTTGTGCCTTTGTTCTTGTTTGATGTAAGACACTAAATGATCTAATAGCTCAGTTATGTCATCAAAACTAGCACTACTTTGGTTAAAAGTCAAAATCCTTCTTTGAGATCTTTGAATTGTTCACTGTGGGAGATTTCAGTTGCATAATCATGTCATTAGCTCATAAGTTAGTACTTTAGCTAGTTTCAGTCTCATTTCATCTTATTATATCATAATCAGTGTGTAGGATCCATTAGAATCTCATTAAAGTCAACTTATGTGTTCTTGTTAGAAAGTCAAATTTTCAGCTTTGGTAATTTTTGAATAAAATTTGGAATTTCTTATAGGACTTAAATTTTAAAGAGTTAGGACTTGTTCTTTTAGATCTTGTGATTTGCTGCTCATCTTGTTGCTAGTTTTTTTTTTAAAATTTTTTAGTTTGCTTGTTAAGCCCTCCCTTAATCTAGGTCCTTTGTAGCTTATTTTCTATGCTCATAATAAGTCCTTTAGGCCCGAATTTTGGTACACAAGTAGCTCATAGTATAAGCTTGTTTTTGGCCCCCTTCACTTTCCAAAAACTGCTTTATTACATGCTTAAAAATAAGTTTAGAAATAGGGCCCCTTTAGCTTTCTTTTTGAAAACCCTGTAATATTCCCTCGAATCAGCTGACGCCAAGGCTATCTGAGGTTTTTCAGTTGAATTGAGTTTGTTTTAAAATATATTACACTGTACCTGAGCTTTGGTGCATTCTAGTGCTTATTTGGGTTTTTTTTGTGGGTTATTTTCAAACTGCTTATTAGCCTATTCAGCTTAAATTTGGGGCTTATCTAACTTTTTATATTTTTCCTAGTATTCCCGCTATCATATAGTATTTACCTTGAATTTTTCAGATTTTTCCCAAGTCATTTACTATTTTTAATCCTTTTAATAATTTTAATAGTATTTAATTCATAATAAAAAATATAAAAGTCAGAAAAATATAAATCTTTTTTCTAAAAATTTTTTTTTATTAATTTAGGATTTAAGAAAAAAAAATTTTGCTCCTGTAAATTAGATTTCCTAATATCTTAGTTTTTAGCCCCGTTTTCGTAAGCGGCTTGCTTTAATCTGCTTTTTTCTGTGCTTATTTCAAGTTTTCAAAAATATTGTCTTTTATAAAAAGTGCTTATAATTAAGTACTTTATCAAAATAAAGTGAAATGGAATAATAAAAAAATATATATATATACGGCTCATTTTTAGATTTCCGTTTCGCGTTTTTAGATTAAACAAGCAATCTAAATCATCAGTCATTCTAATCCTAGCTTTTCACAGTTTTCCATTCACATCTCGTCGGGAAACGATCCGGGTGATCACTTGCCTGGTTTCACCACTACACACGAGCATTCGTCCTGAAGCTGTTTGCCTTTTATCATTTATTACGGTTGACCATTCACAAGTGGTTGACTTGTGTGATAGAGAAATAAAAGACGACCGTTTTCAGACGGATCAAATTTTGGCGCCGCTGCCGGGGAGGTGTGCTGCGACAGTTGTGTAAGTTTTAGCGATTAGTGATTCGAGATCCTTCTCCCAAGAAGTTCCTATTTCCCAAAACAATATAAAATACAAAAATATTTTTCTTTTCTTTTCTATAATATATTATTATTATTATCATATAAAAATTAAAAACCCAAAATATTTTCCGTTTTCTTAATAATAAACAATAAAAATTAACCATCGAGAACCAAGACTGAGTACTACCTAACTGGGGGTACGACCATAATAAGTTCCCAAACCTAAGATTAAAACTTGCCTTTGTCGCTTGCGAATTCGGCTCCACCTTTGATTGATAAACAAACTCTAACGGAGGTTTTAGGATAGTCTGACATTAATTGTCGGACTGAAAGAAGCGGGTTTTTAAGGAGCATTAATTGCCCACCTTTGCTTCTCCGCCACTCTGTGCGTTTTTCAGTCAGAGAGCTACCGTACGCTGGTTGATTTAAGGTTTAAGTTCCTGTGTTGTGCTTTGATCTGTTGAAAAAAATTGAAAAACCAAAAACCCAAAAATATTCATCTTTACCCTCTTACCCTTTTTGATTCTTTATCCCTTTACCCTCTATCCATTTGATTCTAAACTTCTTATACCTTTCTTCTATGTCGTCACTGGGCTATTGCTGCTATTCGTTGCAGAGGTCCCAGTGGGTGATAATTTCGTTGTTCCAAGTGTTCGTGTGAGAAGTGTGGAAATGATGCACCTAACGGATCTTGTTATTGGTGTGATTTAGCCCTCGAAAGAGAGCTTAATTCCATCATGATTCTCAAAGTTCTTCCGACTGCCCTTCACAGCCCAAGATACATGCTATTAATGGCAAACAGTCAAGAATAATCCAGACCTTTCACAATTTACGGTTAAAAGTTTGTCAAGCAAACGTACAGAACTTAGAACAGTAACTAAAAAGAACGACTTGCCCAACTTCACGTTATTCAAAAACAAAAACCAGAGACCATAACGGAAGTGGTGGAAATTCCTAGCTCTCAGAGCACACCACTTGTCCCACCTCCGGATTTTATTCCTTGTGTCGGTTGTGGTGAGCCGCTTTTCGGTTTGCCATGTCGTTGGTGTACATGTGAACAATGTGGTAATGATATTCGAGACGGAAGTTGTTTGTTTTGCGGTTCAAGGGATTCAATTACTTATGATCCAAATTCTTTCAATGAACCGCCAAATTTCTCCGACTACTCTCCACAGCCCCAATGTCTTCATCTTACAACTATGGTTGTGAACAGTGTGGGGGACCTCCTAATGTGGAATTGCCAGGTTGTAGCATTGTGAAACCGGGAAACGGGTTTGTCTTGACCAATATCCATATGATTCACCGAATCAGTCACCACAAATATATTGTTGTGAGTACTGTGGTGGTCCACATTATGAATCCGATTGTCAAACGAGGACCCCGCTTGTCTATGAGCATGGCCCTTGTGACAATTTTGATCATTCTTATCAGGACCAACTTCCACAGTATCAAATGATTCAACCTCAGTCATCACCTCTTGAAGAATCTTTCGAAGATGTATTACAAAAACTTCAAAATTTGTGATACACTAATGATTCGGCTGTTAATAATGCCCAAGAAAATTCACATAGAAATCCATGGCAGAATTGTTAGCTGAAGAGCGGGCTGCTAAAATAAATTCCCAAGATGCATTTGAAAAATCTATTAAGGAATCAATTGCAAAAGAAAAAAGCAGCCAGATCTAGCTCTCAATTTCGTTTCATTCCTGATGACAGTGATGATGAAGATATCTTTGATGATGATTCATCAAGTTCATCAGTTGAAACTCAGTCTGTTGTTATCACACCCGAGGTTCCCACTAACCTCTCTAAGCATGGGAGATGAGCATCTTAACACTGTTCCTGAAAAGGAATCGGACGAATTCATAAAGTCTAGTATTGAGAACCTTGTCTCAATCCCAAGTGAGTCACGGGGAACTTTTGATCAATGGTTGATATCCTCCTCCTTTTGATTTTCAAAAGATCATATTGAGATGTTCTCCGATTCCACTAATGATGATACTTTATCATGTGGAGACATCATTTATTGGAGAATTTCCTTCTGAGCCAGTCAGCTTAGAAGAAGAGAATGATGGAAATTGACACTGAAATCAAAGATGAAGCCTTCGAGCAACATTATTGAATGTCAATCTTCTCATTTCTAAAATTGAGGCTTTCAAAGAAAAACCATTTCATCTCCTATCCCCATAAGGATAGTGACCTGTTTTCCGATGACTCTATACCGGAATTTGAAGCCTTCCATTTTGATCATATGGGAGAGAAGACAGTGGCAGAGTCACTTCTCATTCTCATATATCTCCTCCCCGATATGAATCATTGCCTTCGAGGAGTTCTACGATGAACTCACTCATATCATATTCCGCCGGAGTATGATAACTTTTACTTTGATCTTGACAAGATTATCTTTATGTCCCGGAGGGAACTATTCTCAACACTGAGAATTTGCTTGATATCAAAATCCCATCCTCCCCCCAGAATATGTCTTGATCAAATGAGCTTCAATGATGAGATTCATGATCCAAATCATGAATTCTCTTTCTACTGATGATGAGTTAGTCATGATTTTTATCATAACTTTCTTTCTTTTCTCACCTACAGGGTGACTCTCCTGTTCTTCCTCCTTAGGGAATGAAGACACTATCTTGACCCGGCATTTTCATTTATCATTTGTGAGCGGATCTGTGTATATCTCATCGGAGTGGAACTTTCAACTATTTCAGTGTTTATCTAAACATTTTGAATGAAAGTCCGATGGAGA
Organism: Artemisia tridentata subsp. tridentata; assembly: GCA_021014915.2. NCBI lineage: Eukaryota > Viridiplantae > Streptophyta > Magnoliopsida > Asterales > Asteraceae > Artemisia > Artemisia tridentata. The sequence continues at coordinate 185,392,233 of CP139504.1, read as the reverse complement.
TGGTTTCTTCCACTTGCTTCCCCATGAACAAATGAATGCGGGGTCGAGTCAAGCTAGCGACTCGTTAATAAAAACCAGTAGCAAAATATGGGTTTTCACCCATGTCTCCACCCAAGTGTGGGGGAGATGCCCCACATGTTGTAAATATGTACATCTAAAAAAAAAAAAAAAAAAAAAAAAAAAAAAAAAAAAAAAAAAAAAAAAGTGTGTATATAATATAAAGGCTATTAGTATTTCCCTTTCACGTTCTAAGTTTTGGGTTTTAAACAACCGGTTCTTTGAATATTGAGGGCAATATTCAGTTCATAAGTGTCGGGGGAATTCTTGCGAATTTGATCAAATGTACCATCTAGTACCCCCCATTTTCCCAAAATTTTAAAATTTTTTCTCACTTAGAACTCAATAAATGGTTATCAGTCCGCCATGTCTAACCCACATAAGGATTGGCTAATCGAGAGCAAACGCTCTTGGTAAAGATGAATCAAATCCGTTTATGGCGTGCAATTTGCCCAAAATTGTATGGTATTCGACTCACCATATCTTTATAAGTGAAGAGTTGGCTAGCCCGCAAGGTTATGGCTTGTGGTAAAGGCATTGGAAAACCATAATTGGTAATCAGCTCACCAAAGATAATATTGATAATTTATCTAAGAGTTGGCTAGTCCAGAAGCAAACGGCTTTTGTAAAGACAAATCAAAACCGTTGGCAGCTGGTGATTTGCTCAAAATCATTTGGTTACATTGTACCAAAGTTTTTACTTGAACTGAAACAATTGGCTACTCCAGAAGTAATGGCTTTTGGTAAAGAGTTGAAATCCATTAAATTTTCATAAAAGAATTGCTAGGGACTAGCAATAGTTTAGTGTGGGGGATTTGATATGTGTCTAAATACACTATATTTACCTTGTTCAAACCCACATAAACAGCCAAAATTGCTTTGAAAGTCAAATAATACAGAAAAATCGTAAAAAGTTTTTTATATGATTCAAGTGCAAAAGGGTGAAAACAGATGTAAAACGAGCAAAGTTTCATAAATTGGCAAAATCAGTCCCTGAACTTTCAAAGTTGACAGAAAATACCCCTGGTTGTATAAATGGAAAAATAACACTATTGTCCTGGGATATTGAAATTTGGCATGTTTAAACCCTTGTGTCAACTTTTGGAAATTACAGTTCAAGCCCTTCAAGAATTCAGAAAATACAAAATGGTCCTTGTATTTAACTACAAATCCAACCGGATCCTTAATCCTATAAATAAACCCAACTGCCAAATCCAATTCCCTTAACCCAAATAAACCTAGGCCCAATCCCCTCACCCGGCCCCACTAACCTAAACCTTATAACACCCCCGTTTTATTTATCCCCTCAGTCAAACCCCTCCTTTGACCTCCACCCCTAACCCAGCTTTCCCTCCCTAATCCACCATAACCCACACCTTAAACCCAGGAGCTTTGCCTTCCCCCCACTTGCCACCTTTCCACCTCACCTAGTCTACTCCACCACCTCTGTACGCCCACAACCTCATTAAATGCTTCCCCACCTCCTTTTTCACCAAAACCACCCCAAAACCCACGGTATTGCTACCAAACCACCCAACTTGGCTACTAACTACAATTTTTCCATGTCCCCTCCACTACACCCAAGCAATAAATGCTCACCTTCCATTGTAACTACCCCATTTGACTAACTCCCGTTTTCCCACCAAAACAGAAACAAACGGCCAGGATCAAAAGGACTCATCCAAGGCTAAAAAAAAGAAGGTGGGAAAGAGAGAGAGGACTGGGAGAAGTCTTATAAGTCAAGAAAGATGCCAGGAAGATTTTATTAGTGTAGGAGTAAGAGTAGCTTTATTTTCACATGTCGTTTTTAGTTTAAATTAATTTCCAGTTCGTTTTTAACTTAATAATGTTTGTACTAAGTTTAATTTGTATACTTCAAGCTATCTTTGCAAGTTAATTCAGTCTTGTTTACTTAATTTTAAATTGGCATTTTTAAGGGAATTTGACAAAATTCTCTAAATTTGTTAAATGTTGTTGTTCTTGTTCAATTAAGCTTAATACAGCTCACTTTTAAGATTTTAAAAAGGTTACAAAGGTTATTAATCAGTTTCATTTCAGTTTACTAAAAATCAAGAAAAATACCAAAAAAAAAATAGACAATAAATAAAAATCAGTCAAGAAGATGATGCAAGCATTGGAGCTTGATAGTTTTCGGATGGCCATGGTTTAGTGTCTCATGGGAGACTTTAGGTTGAGACTTTGTTCCTTGGTTCTTTGTTTCACAGCTTGAAAGCTCTTGTAAGCCTCATTTTCACCATTTTGCATATACTGTATTTGTGCTTAAAAACTGCTTTTCTTTGCTTATTTATGCTTGTTTAGTGTTTATTAGTCAATCTATAGCTTATATTTCATGCTTGTTCATTTGTTTTCATATTTACTCTTTGTTCATTTTAACTGCCAATGTAGCTTGTTCTTGATTTTCCACGTTCCTTTTGTAGTAGTTGGTATTTATATGCTTATCTCAGTTCATTTCATCCTAATATATGTTTATGCATCAAACTTAAGGTCTTAATCAGTGTCTAATATTGAAAATCAAAAATCAAGGTTTTGAAAGGAGTGTTTGGATTTGTTGTGATAATTGTGATAGAGTTTGTTTGTGCCTTGTTTCTTGTTTGATGTAAGACACTAATGATCTAATAGCTCAGTTATGTCATCAAAACTAGCACTACTTTGGTTAAAAGTCAAAATCCTTCTTTGAGATCTTTGAATTGTTCACCTGTGGGAGATTTCAGTTGCATAATCATGTCATTAGCTCATAAGTTAGTACTTTAGCTAGTTTCAGTCTCATTTCATCTTATTATATCATAATCAGTGTGTAGGATCCATTAGAATCTCATTAAAGTCAACTTATGTGTTCTTGTTAGAAAGTCAAATTTTCAGCTTTGGTAATTTTTGAATAAAATTTGGATTTCTTATAGGACTTAATTTAAGAGTTAGGACTTGTTCTTTTAGATCTTGTGATTTTGCTGCTCATCTTGTTGCTAGTTTTTTTTTATAATTTTTAGTTGCTTTTTAAAGCCTGCTTAATCTAGGTCCTTTGTAGCTTATTTTCTATGCTCATAATAATCCTTTAGTCCGTTTTTGGTACACAAGTAGCTCATAGTATAAGCTTGTTTTTGGGCCCCCTTCACTTTCCAAAAACTGCTTTTTAAACAGTGTTTAAAAAATAAGCTAGAAATAGGGCCTTTAGCTTCTTTTTGTAAACTGTAATATTATTTCGAATCAGTGACGGCAGGGCATTCTGAGGTTTTTCAGTTGAATTGAGTTTGTTTTAGTATATTACACTGTACCTGAGCTTTTGTGCATTCTAGTGCTTATTTGCTTATTTTGTGCTTATTTTCAAACTGCTTATTAGCCTATTCAGCTTATTAGTGGGCTTATCTAACTTTTTATATTTTTCCTAGTATTCTGCTATCATATAGATTTACCTTGAATTTTTCAGATTTTTCCCAAGTCATTTAAACTTTTTTTTAATCCTTTTAATAAGTTTTAATAGTATTTAATTCATAATAAAAAATATAAAAGTCAGAAAAATATAAATCTTTTTTCTAAAATTTTCTTTTATTTTTTTAAATTTTAAGAAAAATAATTTTGCTCCTGTGATTAGATTTCCTAATATCTTAGTTTTAAGCCCTTTTTCCCGTAAGGGCGTGCTTTAATCTGCTTTTTCTGTGCTTATTTAAAGTTTTCAAAAATATTGCCCTTTTATAAAAAGTGCTTATAATTAAGATTTTAAATCAAATAAAGTGAAAGGGAATAATAAAAAATATATATAAAATTACGGCTCGTTTTAGATTTTGTTTCCGGTTTTTAAAATTTAAACAAGCAATCAATCATCATCATTCTAATCCTAGCTTTTAAACCAGTTTTCCATTCACATTTCGTGGGGAACGATCCGGGTGTTTCACTTGCCTGGTTTCACACTACACACGAGCATTCGTCCTGAGCTGTTTGCCTTTTATCATTTTTACGGTTGACCATTCACAAGTGGTTGACTTGTGTGATAGAGAAATAAAAGACGACCGTTTTCAGACGGATCAAATTTTGGCGCCGCTGCCGGGGAGGTGTGCTCGACAGTTGTGTAAGTTTTAGCGATTAGTGATTCGAGATCCTTCTCCCAAGAAGTTCCTATTTCCCAAAAACAATATAAAATACAAAAATAAATTTTTTTTTTCTTTTCTATATTTTATATTATTATTATTATCATAAAAAATTAAAAACCCCCAAAAAATTTTCCGTTTTCTTTAATAATAAACATAAAAATTAACCATCGAGAACCAAGACTGAGTACTGCCTAACTGGGGGTACGACATAATAAGTTCCCAAACTAAATTAAAACTTTCCTTGTCGCTTGCGAATTCGGCTCACCTTTGATTGATAAACAAAATCTAACGGAGGTTTTAGGATAGTTTGACATTAAATTGTCGGGCTGAAAGAAGCGGGTTTTTAAGGAGCATTTATTGCCCACCTTTGCTTCTCCGCCACTCTGTGCGTTTTTCAGTCAGAGAGCTACCGTACCTGGTTGATTTAAGGTTTAAGTTCCTTGTGGGTTTTGCTTTGATCTTGTTGAAAAATTGAAAAACCAAAACCCAAAAATATTCATCTTTACCCTCTTACCCTTTTTTATTCTTTATCCCTTTACCCTCTATCCATTTGATTCTAAAATTCTTATACCTTTCTTCTATGTCGTCACTGGGTAATTTCGCTTTCGTTGCAAGGTCCAGTGGGTGAAAATTTTTCCCGTTGTTCCAAGTGTTCGTGTGAGAAGTGTGGAATGATGCACCTAACGGATCTTGTTATTGGTGTGATTTAGCCCTCGAAAGAGAGCTTAATTCCATCAATGTTTCTCAAAGTTCTTCCGACTGCCCTTCACAGCCCAAGATACATGCTATTAATGGCAAACAGTCAAGAATTAATCCAGACCTTTCACAATTTACGGTTAAAAGTTTGTCAAGCAAACGTTAACAGAACTTAGAACAGTAACTAAAAAGAAGACTTGCCCAATCTTCACGTTATTCAAAACAAAAACCCAGAGACCATAACGGAAGTGGAGGAAATTCCTAGCTCTCAAGCACACCACTTGTCCCACCCCCGGGATTTTATTCCTTGTGTCGGTTGTTGGTGAGCCGCTTTTCGGTTGCCATGTCATTGGTGTACATGTGAACATGGGTAATGATATTCGAGACGGAAGTTGTTTGTTTTGCGGTTCAAGGGATTAAATCATTATGATCCAAAATTCTTTCAATGAACTGCCAAATTTCCCCGACTACTCTCCACAGCCCCAAATGTCTTCATCTTACAACTATGGTTGTGAACAGGTGGGGGACCTCCTAATGGTGGAAATTGCCATGGTTGTAGCATTGTGAATCCGGGAAACGGGTTTGTCTATGACCAATATCCTTATAATTCACCAAACAGTCACAGCAAATGATTGTTGTGAGTACTGTGGTGGCCCACATAATAAATTTCCGATTGGTCAAACGAGGACCCGCTTGTCTATGAGCATGGCCCTTGTGACAATTTTGATCATTCTTATCAGGACCAACCTCCACAGTATCAAATGATTCAACCTCATTCATTCACCTCTTGAAGAATCTTTCGAAGATGTATTACCAAAAACTTCAAAATTTTGTGGATCATTTAAATGATTCGGCTGTTAATAATGCCCAAGAAAATTCACATGAGAAATCCATGGCAGAATTGTTAGTGAAGAGCGGGCTGCTAAAAAATTCCAGATGCATTTGAAAAATCTATTAAGGAATCCCAAATTTCCAAAGAAAAAAGCAGCCAGATCTAGCTCTCAATTTCGTTTCATTCCTGATGACAGTGATGATGAAGATATCTTTGATGATGATTCATCAAGTTCATCAGTTGAAACTCAGTCTGTTGTTATCACACCCGAGTTCCCACAAACTCTCTAAGCAGGAGGATGAGCATCTTAACACTGTTCCTGAAAGGAATCGGACGAATTCATAAAGTCTAGTATTGAGAACCTTGTCTCAATCCCAAGTGAGTCACGGGGAACTTTTGATCAAATGTGTGATATCCCTCCTCCTTTTGATTTTTCAAAAGATCATATTGAGATGTTCTCCGATTCCCACTAATGATGATACTTTATCATGTGGAGACATCATTTATATGGAGAATTTCCTTCTGAGCCAGTCAGCTTAGAAGAAGAGAATGATGAAATTTGACACTGAAATCAAAGATAAAGCTCTTCGAGAAACTTATTGAATTCAATCTTCTCATTTCTAAAATTGAGGCTTTCAAAGAAAAATCCATTTCATCTCCTATCCCCATAAAGGATAGTGACCTGTTTTCCGATGACTCTATACGGGAATTTGAAGCCTTCCATTTTGATCATATGGGAGAGAAGACTAGTGGCAGAGTCACTTCTCATTCTCATATTTCTCTCCCCGAATATGAATCATTTGCCTTCGAGGAGTTCTCGAAGAACTCATCATTCATAATCTCCCGGAGTATGTAACTTTTACTTTGATCTTGACAAAGATTTCTTTATGTCCCGGGGGGAACTATTTCAAACACGAGAATTTGCTTGATATCCCAAAATCCATCCCCTCCCGCCCAGAATATGTCTTGATCAATGAGCTTCAATGAATGAAATTCAAAGATCCCCGAAATCTGATTCTCTTTCTACTGATGATGAGTTAGTCATGATTTTTATCATGACTTTTCTTCATTTCTTCACCTACAGGGGGACTTCTCCTGTTCTTCACTCCTTAGGGAATGAAGACAAATATCTTTGATCCCGGCATTTTCATTTATCATTTGTGAGCGGATCTGTGTATATCTCATCGGAGTGGAACTTTCAAATATTCAGTGTTTATCTAAACATTTTGAATGAAAGTCCGATGGGGATGGTTTCTTCCACTTGCTTCCCCATGAACAAATGAATGTGGGGTCGAGTCAAGCTAGCGACTCGGTTAATAAAAACATAGCAAAATATGGGTTTTCACCCATGTCTCACCCAAGTGTGGGGGAGATGCCCCACATGTTGTAAATATGTACATCTAAAAAAAAAAAAAAAAAAAAAAAAAAAAAAAAAAAAAAAGTGGTATATAATATAAAGGCTTTTAAAGAAATTTCCCTTTCACGTTCTAAGGTTGGTTTAAAAACCGGTTCTTTGAATATTGAGGGCAATATTCAGTTCTAATGTCGGGGGAATTTTTGCGAATTTGATCAAATGTACCATCTAGTACCCCCCATTTTAAGCCAAAATTTTTTAAAATTTTTTCTCACTTAGAACTCAATAAAGGGTTTAACAGTCCGCCATGTCAACCCACATAAGGATTGGTAACCCGAGAGAAAACAGCCTGGAAAAAGATGAATAAAATCCGTTTATGGCGTGCAATTGCCCAAAATTGTTGGTTTTCGACTCACCATATCTTTATAAGTGAAGAGTTGGCTAGCCCCCCAAGGTTATGGCTTGTGGTAAAGGCATTGGGAAAACCATAATTGGTAATCAGCTCACAAAGATAATATTGAAAATTTTATCTAAGAGTTGGCTAGTCCAGAAGCAAACGGCTTTTGGTAAGACAAATCAAAACCGTTGACAGTGGTGATTTGCTCAAAACATTTGGTTTCTTTGTACCAAAGTTCTTACTTGAACTGAAACAATTGGCTACTCCAGAAGTAATGGTTTTTGGGTAAGATTAGAAATCCTTTAAATTTTTCAAAAAAGATTGCTAGGGACTGCAATAGTTTAGTGGGGGGGATTTGATATGTGTCTAAATACACATATTTTACCTTGTTCAACCCACATAAACAGCCAAAATTGCTTTGAAAAGTCAAATAATACAGAAAATATCGTAAAAAGTGTTTTTATATGATTCAAGTGCAAAGGATGAAAACAGATGTTAAAACGAGCAAAGTTTCATAAATTGGAAAAATCAGTCCCTGAACTTTCAAAGTTGACAGAAAATACCCCTGGTTTGTATAAAATGGAAAAATAACATTTATTGCCCTTGGGATATTAAAATTTGGCATTTTAACCCTTGTGTTCAACTTTTGGAAAATTACAGTTCAAGCCCTCAAGAATTCAAAAAATACAAAATGGTCCTTGTTATTTAACTACAAATCCAACCGGATCCTTAATCCTTAAAAAAACCCAACTGCCAAATCCAATTCCCTTAACCCAAAATAAACCTAGGCCCAACCCCCTCACCGGCCCCTAACCAAAACCCTTTATAACACCCCGTTTTATTTATCCCCTCAGTAAAAACCCCTCCTTTGACCTCCACCCCTAACCCAGCTTTCCCTCCCTAATCCCATTAACCCACACCTTAAACCCAGGAGCTTTTGCCTTCCCCCCCCCTTGCCACCTTTCCACCTCACCTATTACTCCCCCACCTCTGTACGCCCACACCCCCATTAAATGCTTTCCCCCACTCCTTTTTCACCAAAACCCCCCCAAAAACCCACGGTATGCTACCAAACCACCCAACTTTGGCTACTAACTACATTTTCCATGTCCCTCCACTACACCCAAGCAATAAATGCCCCACCTTCCCATTGTAACTACCCCATTTGACTAACTCCCCTTTTCCACCAAAACAGAAACAAACGGCCAGGATCAAAAGGACTCCATCCAAGGGCTAAAAAAAAGAGGTGGGAAAAGAGAGAGAGGACTGGGAGAAGTTTTTATAAGTCAAGAAAGATGCCAGGAAGATATTTTTTAGTGTAGGAGTAGAGTAGCTTTATTTTCACAGTCGTTTTTTTAGTTTAAATTAATTTCCAGTTCTGTTTTTAACTTTAATAATGTTGTACTAAGTTTAATTTGTATACTTCAAGCTATCTTTGCAAGTAATTCAAGTCTTGTTTACTTAATTAAATTTGGCATTTTTAAGGGAATTTGACAAATTCTTCTAAATTTGTTAAATGTTGTTGTTCTTGTTCAATTAAGCTAAATACAGCTCACTTTTAAGATTTTAAAAAGGTTAAAAAGGGTTTATTAATCAGTTTCATTTTCAGTTTACTAAAAATCAAGAAAAATACCAAAAAAAAAATAGACATAAATAAAAATCAGTCAAGAAGATGATGCAAGCATTGGGAGCTTGATAGTTTTCGGATGGCCCATGGTTTAGTGTTCATGGGAGACTTTAGGTTGAGACTTTGTTCCTTGGTTCTTTGTTTCACAGCTTGAAAGCTCTTGTAAGCCTCATTTTAAACCATTTTCCCATATTACTGTATTTGTGCTTAAAAACTGCTTTTCTTTGCTTATTTTTGCTTGTTTAGTGTTTATTAGTCAATCTATAGCTTAAAATTTCATGCTTGTTCATTTGTTTTCAATATTTACTCTTTTGTTCATTTTAATGCCAATGTAGCTTGTTCTTGATTTTCACTTCCTTTTGTAGTAGTTGGTATTTATATGCTTATCTCAGTTCATTTCATCCTAATATATGTTTATGCATCAAACTTAAGGTCTTAATCAGTGTCTAATTTGAAATCAAAAATCAAGGTTTTGAAAGGAGTGTTTGGATTTGTTGGATAATTGTGATAGAGTTTTTTTGTGCCTTTGTTCTTTTTTGATGTAAGACACTAAATGATCTAATGCTCGTTATGTCATCAAACTAGCACTACTTTGGTTAAAAGTCAAAATCCTTCTTTGAGATCTTTGAATTGTTCACTAATGGGAGTTTCAGTTGCTAATCATGTCATTAGCTCATAAGTTAGTACTTTAGCTAGTTTCAGTCTCATTTCATCTTATTATATCATAATCAGTGTGTAGGATCCATTAGAATCTCATTAAAGTCAACTTATGTGTTCTTGTTAGAAAGTCAAATTTTCAGCTTTGGTTAATTTTGAATAAAATTTGGAATTTCGTATAGGACTTAATATTAAGAGTTAGGACTTGTTCTTTTTAGATCTTGTGATTTTGCTTCTCATCTTGTTGCTAGTTTTTTTTTATAATTTTAGTTTGCTTGTTAAGCCTGCTTAATCTAGGTCCTTTGTAGCTTATTTTCTATGCTCATAATAAGTCCTTTAGGTCCGAATTTTGGTACACAAGTAGCTCATAGTATAAGCTTGATTTTGCCCCTTCACTTTCCAAAAAACTGCTTATTACAGTGTAAAAATAAGCTAGAAATGGGCCTTTAGCTTTCTTTTTGTTAAACTGTAATATTACTCGAATCAGCTGACGGCCAGGGCATATCTGAGGTTTTTCAGTTTTGAATTGAGTTTGTTTTAGTAATTACACTGTACTGAGCTTTTGGTGCATTCTAGTGCTTATTTGCTTTTTTTTTGTGCTTATTTTCAAACTGCTTATTAGCCTATTCAGCTTATTAGTGGGGTTTTCTAACTTTTTATATTTTTCCTAGTATTTGCTATCATATAGTATTTACCTTGAATTTTTCAGATTTTTCCCAAGTCATTTACTATTTTTTAATCCTTTTAAAAGTTTTAATAGTATTTAATTTCATAATAAAAAATAATAAAAGTCAGAAAAATATAAATCTTTTTTCTAAAATTTTCTTTTATTATTTAGGATTTAAGAAAAATAATTTTTCTCCTGTAAGATTAGATTTCCTAATATCTTAGTTTTTAGCCCGTTTTCGTAAGCGGCTGCTTTAATCTGCTTTTTTCTGGCTTATTTCAAGTTTTCAAAAATATTGTCTTTTATTAAAAGTGTTATAATTAAGTACTTTATCAAAATAAAGTGAAATGGAATAATAAAAAATATATATATATACGGTCGTTTTTTGATTTCCGTTTCGCGTTTTTAGATTTAAAAAAGCAATCTAAATCATCAGTCATTCTAATCCTAGCTTTTCACATTTTCCATTCACATCTCGTTGGGAAACGATCCGGGTGATCACTTGCCTGGTTTCACACTCACACGAGCATTCGTCCCGAAGCTGTTTGCCTTTTATCATTATTACGGTGACCATTCACAAGTGGTGACTTGTGTGATAGAGAAATAAAAGACGACCGTTTTCAGACGGATCAAAAGGCACGTACTGATAGAAGGCAAAATTATCATTCGAAACTTATTTAATAAACTGTAAACCTACTGGGAAACCACATTTTGTAAAACTCTGATATTAAAAAAAATTCGAATGATAAATCTTTTAAAAATGACTCAAATAGAGATCGTTTTTTATTACTATAACTGTTGTACTGCGAGTAACACCCAGCTTGAATTTCCCCTGCGATCCCAAAATTGGGGTGTTAATATGGTATGCCGGGAACGCAAATGGCTTTATCAAGAGTTTAGACGGAATATTGTGCTTCAACGATAGAAACTGGGTTACCACTCTATGGTGGGATACGAGAGTTAATTATGCACGAATCGCATAAGTCCAAATACTCTATTCATCCCGGAGCTGATAAGATGTACCTTGATCTTAAAAAGCTATATTGGTGGTCTAACATGAAGGCAATATTGCACTATATTCCAGTAAATGCTTAACTTGTTCCAAAGTTAAAGAGAACATCAGAAACATCCGGGTTACTGGTTTAACCTGAACTCCCTTTTTTGGAAATGGGAGCGAATCACTATGGACTTCATAACAAAACTACCACGAACATCCAGTGGATATGACATGATTTGGGTGATTGTTGACAGATCACCAAATCGGCACCACTTTCTTCCCATCAAAGAAACTGACACCATGGATCAACTCGCTCGTTTTATTCTGAAAGAGGTAGTCTCCAGGCATGGAGTCCCGATTTCGATCATATCTGACCGTGACAGTCGTTTCACTTAAAAACTTTTGGCGGGTCACTCCAGAAAGCTTTGGGAACTAAACTCGACATGAGTACAGCGTACCCATCCCCAAACTGACGGCCAAAGGCAAAGAACCATTCAAACCTTGGAGGATTGCTCCGAGCCTGTGTAATAGATTTCACAAGATATGGGACGGACATTTGCCCCTAGTCGAATTCTCATACAAAAACAGCTATCACACTAGCATAAAAGTTTGCACCATTCGAAGCACTTTATGGACGTAAGTGCCGATCACCCATTTGTTGGACAGAAGTTGCAGACAGTCAACTCACAGGTCCCGAACTCATTCATGAGACAACCGAAAAGATGTGCAGATTCGAAATCAAATGCAAGCTGCACAAGACCGACAGAAAAGCTATGCAGACAAGAGACGTAAACCTCTTGAGTTCCAAGTAGGAAACAAAGTCATGTTAAAGGTTTCGCCATGGAAAGCGTGATACGTTTTGGCAAACGTGGAAAACTAAATCCTCATTTCATTGGACCTTTCCAAAATTTTAGAAAGAATTGGACCGGTAGCGGGACCGACTTCAGCTACCACAAAGAACTCAACAACGTACATGATGTCTTTCAAGTATGCCAAACTAAAGAAAAATGCTTGTCCCGAGGAAACTTTTACTTTTCCTCTAGAAGAAATTGAAATTGACAATCGACTACATTTTTATCGAAAAACCTGTTGAAATCATGGGCCGAGAGGTCAAGCAACTGAAACATTGCGAATACCAATTGTTAAGGTTCGCTGGGATTCCAAAGACGCCCTTTAAATTTCACCTGGGAACGTGAAGTGAATTCAAGAACCCAAATATCCCCATCTTTTTGTATCTCGATCTGAAACCTGTGTTGAATGTCGGGACGACATTCAGAAAAGGTTGGGAGAACTGTAACAAATGGTAATTTTCCATTTTAATAATTATGATTAATTACCCAAAATGTGTAATAAATATTTTCTGACACTTTTTAAATGAGGGATTATCTCATTTAATTACATTATCACACTACGATAACACAAAAACATTGATATGTGACATAATAAAATTGAACGAGCTCACACACGGACCACAAATTTAATCATTTAAACGGATTAAAAAACCAAACGGATCCTTAATTTAATGATTGGGCCAGACCTGAGCCTGCCACTGTTCATAAGCCCAAACCAAATTTATTATAAGTCCTATATAACAATCGATTGAACATTTTTAGCTTTACCTCAATATCTTACAAATTCGACCATGACATATGGAACTTTTACTTTAACTCGATCTTTGTACTTCAAACATTCAGGATCAACAAGTCTCATTTCACGATTCGATCATTTGATCATGGAACGAAAGCAAAGTGAAGTGCATCCGGGGACCTATAAAAAACGCACAACTTTAAATCCAACTAAGAAAAAATCGACCAAACCAGTTTTAACCTATATCTTTGATCATTTATAGTCGAATAAAAGTTCATGGAACCATTCCTAACAATTCTCAAGTCGTTGGTCACGTTTAAGAAATGTTTTTGGACCCTTTAAGTATATCGAATGGGGGACTTTTAAACACACACTTATCATCCCCACCAAGAACAACCCCCCCCCCCTGATCTCGTTTAATGCTCATCTTATCTTCTAATATCTCACAAAATCTCTGGAATATATTCCCTCAACTTGAGCAATATAAAACTATATAACTAATATAGTGTTTTGCATATATATCGATCAACATATATACACTTTCTCATTTACCCTTACACACTTCAAACCCCATTCTCTCACACTTTGCTTACTGCCAAGAGCCCACCCAAAAAAGCTAGGACCCCTTTTCCTTTGATTCGAACCCAAGTCAAGTCGTATAAAATTTACTCTTGAAGCCTTAGTGATCGACCTAAGGTTTATACTTGTTCTTGATCGTTTTAAAAAGTCTAACCAAACCCTCCCAAGTAACGTAAGACCCTTTTAATCTATTTCCTACTTATATTTATATCGAAATTCATCATGTCATGCAACATATTCATTTTGTTCATCTATTTACTTCTATTCATTTATACGTTTCATTTTATTTATTTTTTTCGTTGATACACTTTGACCCCCTATATTACGTTTACATGTTCGTTACAATTCAATTTGAGCTTCATTCTTATTATTCATTCTATCAAAAAAACATATATTCATGTCATTTTATCTTTAGTATCATGCATCGATTGGCTTAAGAAACGACTCAATAAATCTAATACAAACACGCAACATGTTGTTATTATCGTTCATACTAATTCTTAACAATACCATTACCAAATTGATGTCTGAGTTTTCTTTAATAACTCTTATAACCCCTTCAAAAGCCACGAACCAAACGCTACTCACACACGATTTCCTTATAATATGTTATTCGAAATGGGCTTTAGTCATATAAGCAGCCCTTTTAAGCTTTTGTGTATAAGCTGAGAAATAAGCATTTGAAAGTGATTTTATAAAGATGAAATAGCCCAATCAAAAGCCCAACACCCTCATAAACCCAATGGATCAAATATTGTTAATGGGGTTTGGTTATCTCGTTAAAAGCCCATTAACCCAGAAAAATAAGCTCTTTTGAAAATAAACTTATCATTTTTACTCAAATAAGCTTTAAAAAGCTTTTAGAAACTTTCAGAATTCCCAATTCCCCCTATTTTTGTGATTTTTTGGAATAAACTTGCAAATGTTCAACCTTAGGGACTAAAACTGCCAGTGATAAAAAACCCCATCCCCAAAAATGTCATTACAGTAAATTAAGGGTAAACATTGGTTTAAACAGTAAACTTAAGGCTTAAATGTAATAACTGACCCCTTTTATTGGACTTAATATAACATTTGACTAACGGAAGGACTAAGGTGCAAAAACCTACACCGTTAGGTATAAATTATAAATTCTGTGAAAGACCAAGGGCTGAATAGTAACATTACTTATTCAATTTTACTTATGCTTTGCATATTTCATTTACACATTGCATTCACATTTCGTTCCATATATTTAAATTTCGTTTCGTTATATTTATTTAACGAACTTTTGACGAATGAACTTAACGTGTTATTCAACGACAAACCGGGGGAAATGACAATTAAGGAAACAATTGACATAAAAACAAGATAAATTATGTAATAATATTATTTTTGACTTTAAGCATATCAAACTTACACATCACAAACCAAATCGTTATCCGTTTCTCATTTTCACACTCATTGTGCATACAGAGCCAAAACTGCCCCAAAAAATCATACTTCATTATTAATTCAGGTCGTGTGTTGAAGCCGTTCCCATAACTTGCTTAATTTCATATTTCACTTTGCTGATATTACTCAAGGTGAGTCATAGCTTTCCACTATTACTGTTAATACTTGTCTTAAACACTGGGGTAAGAAACATGCTTACTTTTATGGATCCATGTTAAACAATGCTTTTGCTTGTAAAACTATTACATGCTGACCTAAGTATCGTGATTATGCACTCTTTTTGAATGTTTTACAGCACACTTTTTCATGTATTTGGGACATGGACCTTTTTCCCGAGTTCAGCACACTTTTCATGCATATTTAAAATGGGGCTTTTCCATGAGTTCATGTACACTTCACAAGATATGGTCATGGC